>CM042818.1:6016766-6641675 GCA_009982885.2 Hyles vespertilio
GTAGTTTTACTGTCACAACTTTGCAAATAATAAGCAAATAATCGTTTTCGTCAGTATTATCATAAAATTTTGATAAAATTTATGGGTTTTAATGGTAAAGTTCACTAGTAGTGTATGCTCGCTAGTAGTGCATATGCTCGTGAAGTAAAAGTTAACAAAGATTTTTGTTTATTTTTTCTTTAATAAAGTAAAAGCAGATAAATTTTTAGTATCGAGTGTGACCCCCTCTAGCTGAAATCACAGCTTGAATTCGTCTGGGTATGCTAGCGAGGATATCCCGGATACTTGCTTGCGGAATACGTTCCCACTCCGCGGTAATCACATTCTTCAGCTCTCTGATGGTCTGCGGAGCCGGTTGTACTGATCTCACGCGTCGTTTCAGAACGTCCCAGACATGCTCTATAGGATTGAAGTTGGGACTTCGAGCTGGCCAATCCAAACGACGAATGCCGACCTCTTGCATATACGCTTCCACATCGCCAGACCGGTGGGCGCGAGCGTTGTCGTCCATAAAAATTGAGTCTTCGCCTAAAGCGGCCAATGCGGGTTGTGCATGAGGAATTAGAACTTCCATTATGTATCGATGTCCAGTCAGTGAGCCGTTTTCAATGAAGACTAACTCTGTACGATCCATTGAATTTATTCCTGCCCAAAACATAACAGAGCCCCCACCATAAGGTGTGATTTCTTCAAAACAAGCCTCTGCAAAGCGTTCTCCTCGTCTTCGTAGCACTCGCCGACGTCGATCTTCACCGAACAGAGATATCCTGGCTTCATCGGAGAACAATACCCTATTCCAGTCTTCTTGAGTCCATGACTCACAATTTCGAGCAAACCTAAGCCTGGCAACTCTGTGCTCACGGAGTAACTTAGGGCCGCGGGCTGGGCGATGACTGCGTATATTGGCCGCGAGAAGCCTCCTCCTGACCGTCCATAGACTAATATGCACATTTCTTACTTCTTCGAGGTTGTTCTTAAGGTCCACATACGAAGACTTGCGATTTCTCAATGCGCGACTCACAAGAAAACGATCATCCCGTGGTTGGGTACATGGTTCTTCCAGAACCAGGCCATCTCTCGACGGAACCGGTGTCTTGACACCGCTGCCAGGTCCTTTGAACCGTCGAGCGACTCACACTTAGCCTCTGAGCCACGAAGCATTGGCTGCAACCCTCTTCGAGCAGCGCAATAATTTTGGTAGCTTTTACCACTTTCTCTAACATTATTAAGACAGCTAAACAACAATAAATGAAGCTTTGACAATTAAGAATATCAAATAAATCCATAAAAATTGACTAAAAGTTATGAAAACCGATATTATCTTTTGGAACTTCGCACCAAAAATGTAGGATAAAAAGAGGTTTTCTGTAGAAACGAGCATCAAACGAAAATTTGAATTTAGAACGTACTGTTTTAAACACCACGGCATTTTTAAAACCAGCCAGTGTACAAATGATTGAAATCATTTTGGTACCGTATTTTTTTAAAGAAGAATTAAAATCAAAACCGTTTTTTTTTGCAAATGAGTGTATATTTATTTATTTATTTATAAACTTTATTGTACACCAGAAAAAAACAAATACAATAACAGAAATTAAAAATAATATTAAAAATAAGTACAATCGGCGGCCTTATTGCACTAGGCAATCTCTTCCAGGCAACCTTTGGATGGAGATAAGACACAGGAGAGAGAAAGGGCAGTCTAGGGTGTATAATGAAAGAAAAAAAAAACAAACTATACTAACAAATTAAAAACACAAAATTAGTAATACATTCATATAAATATATACAACATACATACATATATACATATACAAAATAGACATAAAATATAATAAATATATATATAATAAATGCTAATGGAAATAGTAAAAGCACATTAATGTGTAAATTCAGAGAGAGAGATAGTGTTCCTTGACTAGTGACTTAAAAGATGACAATGTCCTAGCCCGTCTCACGACATCTGGAAGTGAGTTCCACAATCGAACAGCTAGTACGGAGAATGATTTGTCCATAAATGTCGTGGTGTGTACGGGCATTCTCAGTTTCATGTTCTCTGACGACCTCAGGGATCTTTCATGGGAATCATGAAGAAATATAAAACGGTCTTTGAGATAAGAGGGGGTGAGAGGGTTAAATAATATATTGTATAAAAGTGAAAGAGTGTGAGTATTGAAACTCAGAAACATGGTCATATTTGCGTAAACCAAATATGAACCGTATGCAAAAATTTTGGAGACGCTCAAGTTTATTAAGTTGGTCTTCGGTGAGATCAAGATCAAGAGTGTATAATTAGAGTTCTAATTTTGAAGCAATAAATATTGTTAGGTAGTCAATTGTATGGTGAACTAAGTAGTATGGCGAAATGCAGGAGTATTGGCCGGAAGGCGGACCCTGGCACCAGCCGGGATAATGTCATGTAGAAGAAGAAGTAGCCGTCATCGTTGAATTATACTCTCAAATATTTAGCAATGTTGCATAAAATCACATAAATTAAATAAGACATACCACAGGTGTAATGTATGACTGAGAGAAGTCGAGAAATGAATTAGATATCATCCAATTGAAGAAAACCATGTGGAGCACTAGGCTTTCTCTGAAGACTAATAATATTTCATCAATATTTTATAACGTTGCCCGGTGGTGTTACTGGGCGTTATAGTATGTGTAATGGATGGATGATAGAACTCGAGAAATAAATTCGATGTAAGTATCTTGAACCATGTCATAGGCTGTTTACTCTGAAGGTTTGTAATATTTATACAATATTTTTATAACGTTGCACTAGTTACCAGTCCGTTAACCTAAGCATATAGACTGCGAATACGTGCAAAATGCATAAGGGAGCGAACAAGATGTTTAATATTTACTCACGGAGGTAACAGCGGCCGTAAATGACTTGGCGACGAAACTCTGTTAGTCTCTAAGGATGCAGTACATAGTACATGGTATGTACGCAAAGTTGAAGTGTTGAAGCGTAGGTGTGTGAGTATTAACTATTAACGATCGTTCTCTATATCCTATCTATCTTTATCAAGGGGTTAAAATAGCTACCATTACTATGTCGGTGCAATTCTACACTTCAATAAACAATTATAGATGTGTATATTTATTTTAACTAGCTATCAATAAATATATACACTATAATATCTATACCCCTCTATCTTTATTTTTTAATTCCTATGAATGACGAGCATGCCATGGTAAGCGATACGACCGCTCATAGACAGGAGCAATGATTGGCAATCCCTTACTTCCGCCATCTTGAGGCATAAGGTGTTAAGTCTCAATATGTCCAGTAATTACTCGGGATACAATGTCCTTTAAAGCGGAACATAACTGTGCGTTTACACTGTTGTTAGACAGGAGATATAGACATTGTGGTGGCAGCTACCCTGTTGGCCTCTCACATATGAGAGACCTACGACCAGTTTACTGAAACGAAATATCTAATGAGATATGTTGTTATAGATAGATGGATTATAAAGAGCGGCTGTAAGATGTGTATTATAACGTAAATCATATTTAAGAGTCGGAGAATTTTTAGGTAAATATTTGTGTAAGTGAAAAAAATACAGGAATGAGTACAGTCATTATGTTCGTTTCGTGTAAGATATTTGTATTTCCTAATACCTATATATACAACCTTACTCAGTGCAGAAAAACCTTATGTGTTTTTTGGAAGCATTGTGTTGACCACATAATTATCTGTTATCAGTATATTCCGGTAGGAACTGAACCTACTAAGTCCATTATCATTATTATCGAGTTCCATCCCCGCACCAAGAAAAATAGTTGTGTGATTCACAGGTATTTGTTTCGGGTCTGAGTGTTTATGAGAGCGAAAAGTCTCTCGTAGTTTTTAATGCCTACGACATAAGACTCGATCTTAGTGTGGGCAAGACAATGTATGTGACTATCGGGTGTATTTATTGTTTAAATAATTATCATAATGCAGTAAAAGTTAAACATTTGTAATCAAAGTCACAGCCACAGATCGATTCTTTTTTGATTAGATTTTATGTTATTTTTTCTGCAGAAAAGTACACAAAACTCTTTATTCATAAGAAACTACTAATCAACGGTATTAATGTAAATTAGTTAAATTATGTTAAGAGGAGATAAAACGTTCATTAAGTATTCTACTCATAATGGTTCTTGTGACATATTTAAGCTAATATTGCCACTTTACAGAAAAAAGTGCTTTCATATACTTAACACTAATATCAGACGTCCTGTGCGTCCAGCTGAAAAACATCCGCCATTTTTCTGTTGCATAAACAAGGGTGCTGGCCATTTGAATGGTAAGTTGTTAAATAGTTTATTAGTGATTTTTACATCTATAAATAACATTTTTGAGTCAGCTCATATTAAGGGCATTTGAAAACTGCGTAAAGTCCTTATGAATAAGAGGGATATTATATAGGACGTAAATTAGGGTTGACACTGACCTCCGAATAGGATTTTCGTTGGATAATATAAAGAGTGAGCTGGGCCCTGGAGTAGCGGGCTGGTGCGCGCCGCCCATGGTATCAGCTGGCGCCGCGCGAGCCTGCGCGCCCGCCGCCTCCTGCGCTGCCGCCAACCTGGAACGGTATACATACACATATTAGTTAGGCACTAAGGAATATAGGGCTGTCACTGACGAAGGGATCATTTTTTGAATAAAGGATTATTTTTATATCACATAACCTTAAACACAGACTATTCGTATGGGTTTAATGTTTACGTCATTTTTCATTTTTACATACATTCATAAATACACAAACTCACGAATTTTTCCCAGAAGGGGTAGGCAGATACCAGGTACCAGGACACCCACATTTCGCCTTGTATGTTCCATCCCAGATGTGATAGGTGGCGAGTCTATCGCTATATCAGGCACAAATTTCTGACTCTGGGTTGATAATGAATAGAAAAATCCAATAATTACTTAGCCCAACCCGGGTTTCGAACCCGAGACCTCAGCTTTGTAACCATACCATAGTACAACAACGCCACCGATGCAGTCTTTTTTTGTGATATATTTGAGATCTGGGGGCGCGGCCGAGCCCCCTCCAAGTCGAGCTAAAAAGTGGCATGGCCGTAACATCCTTTTCTCGAAGCAATTCAGACCATTTTCAACCCCCTATAACTTCGTTGTGGCTAAAGCATGAAGCCTGAATTTTCAGTTACTAAGCAGGCATTGTGTAAACACGGTATATTTATTTAATTTCATTCAATTTGAACCAGTAGTTTCAGAATTGTAACTAGTAACTTTCTTAATTTTGTCACTCACTGACTAACTGACCGATCATCAAAAGTCTAAGGCACTTCTAGCAGACATAGAATCTTCAAATTTAGAATTAGTGTTTAGTGTCTAAAGTAAGGAAAAATTCAAACATTTCATAATTTATGTCTAGTTTTCTAGATAGACTAACTGCGTGAATAACTTTGTAATCCCATATAAATGTATAGGATTACAAAGTTACATTTGCAGTTAATGAATAATTGTACTCGTATATAATGGAATAATAGTTGTAGATAGATATCTATATATATGAGGCATAACAGGAGGGGATATAGAGAGGGAAATGGTGTATTCAGCCCATGAAACTGTACAACATTCCTCTAGAAAAACATGACGAAGAAAAACTTGCAAATAAATAGACTAAATAGCTCGAAAATATCAATTACAATGAAAGAAAGAACATTAATAATCAAATCCGCTATATTTGTGATAAATTGATACCCACAAAAACAAGAAAAATCCATAAGACAGAGGCTTTAAGAAAAATCGTTAGTGATATTCTAGAAGTAAGAAGTACCGAAAAGGAAAAAAGTAGGACTCTACAAAAAGACGTGAGATCCCATCAAAAACATCCTGTAAAAAAATCCAAGTCTCGCAGCTCAGGTTTTTTACCGCAAAAAGTTGTGAGATGCATGTAATACCAAGTCGATTAATTTATTTAGTCCTTGAGGGACCTTCTATATAAAGTTATTACGTTAGTTATTACCATATCAATATTAAAAATTCTTTACGTTTTAAATAAATAGATCGACTTGGCCAGCAGCATTATGTATAAATTGTACGATACATTATGTTTTCATGTGATGGCCAAGTCGATTCATTTAAAACGTAAAGAATTTTTAATATTGATATGGTAATAACTAACGTAATAACTTTATATAGAAGGTCCCTCAAGGACTAAATAAATTAATCGACTTGGTATTACATGCATCTCACAACTTTTTGCGGTAGAAAACCTGAGCTGCGAGACTTGGATTTTTTTTACAGGATGTTTTTGATGGGATATTTCATACAAAAAGGAAATATGAGTAACGGTCATTTCTGCTACGACTATTTCGTGATTAGCGTTTTATTTTCCACCACAATTTTCCTATTTCAATGTGTCGTTAGACAATGGGTATCGCCAATTACTTAAAACCTTACCACTTAAGCCTGTTAAAATAATTGGTTATAGCTTTATTCCTTTCCCAAATTTTATTCTATTATTTTATTAAGATATAAATATTAACAGCATATATAAGGTTACAATGAACAGCGGATTTATCGATATTTAATAACGAATGCATATACTTTTCATAGGTATGTATAGCATTCGGAACATAATATGCATACATACATTCAGCAACAATTGCTATCACATATTAGAAACAGAATGTGATCGTATCTCATTCAAGATTCCATACCACAGTTGCGTGCTGCCACTTAAACTATGAGTCCCTCGATACAAGTATACACGGTAATACTAATTTAAATAAACGCGCCAAATTAAAACTACGTATGTATTTAAATATGTTTATTACTCATAATTGAATTCAACCATTTACATTAGATTAGTGCGTGCCACCAAATTTAACAATAATGTTTTCGGTATTAACAATACGAGAACACGCAATTTTGTGAAGGTTTAAAACTTAAGTAAGCCACTTGTCGAGTTTTTATATAGGAAGTGCTTTCTAGGTCATATTTCCTTAAATGTATTTAATTTGACGCCTCATGCTTTACGGCCTTTTCCGATTCAATCGGTTTGGCTTGAGTAAGCGAGTTATTAGTTTCTATCTGTAATGGCTTACTAATTTCCAAAGGCGAAGAATATGCATAACTTTTATTTGGATATGAATGCACGAGCACTTGTAGATAGAAATAAAAAATATTTGGATATCCCTTAGTAATGTAATAAAAGAGAGAATAAGAGCAAATTAATAATGTTAATATGACTAGCAGACAGATAAATTCTCACCCTACCTCAAGAAGAATTGAGACTTTCATTAATTACAAATTTTGTTCCCCAAACAAATAATTATTAATTTTTCAAACATTTGCATCGGTGCAAAAATCAAACCCACCAAACTGATGACTTATATAGCAAAGATTTTATTCAAGAAACATAAATAACTGATCTAAAACCGATTCATTACTTCCATTAACTATTGCTATAGCACAATAGCAACAATAATATAGCATATAACGATAATATAACTGCAAATCTACGACATGTGTGTTATTCCTTGATACGATGCTACACACTTCACCCTCGGCAAGCAACTGACACATTTTCTTTCAGTCCAGCTTCTTGACATACTATTCCGATGAATGTTACGTTTTATCAAGTTCAAATGAAAACAAATTGCTGTGATAATTAAAATTATTGAGATTTTAATTATTTTAAATAATATATGCGATGCCTAAATTAGTTTCAAGTTACTAATATTAATGGATTCTGTAAGAATTTAAAACAGTCCTTGTAGAATAATTTTGATTTATTTACAACATATACACAATACCTTCAATACTTCTACTCAAACAACAAAATTTTTCGCGTTGCAACTAGTTCTATTATATTTTTTTTACATTTTAAATTTTTCAGTTTTTGAAAAATATCATATTTTTCTGTGTTTATATTTGAAACCATAATATGTTGTGAAAGTTGTGTCTGTTTTGGCGACAAAAGATAAAAAAATGCTTAAAATAATGCTAATTAGCAACATCATAATACTGGCTCAGTCAGTAAACCCATATTTACGAACCGTACAATCATTCTTCAAAATATAGAAGTCAATCCCCTACTACTATGAATTTTCGCAAAATGTAGATATAGTCACAAATGCTTGCCATAATCACGCGTGTATTAATTTACGCTTATACTCGTATACCCACGAGGATAATTAACCTTGTCACTGGGACCTATATTCGATCGAAATTATTTTCGACCCGAAATAAAATAGAGGAAAAACTTTAGCCCATGGCAGGCACGAATCAGTTCCGAATAATCCTTATGAGTTTTCTTAACTTTTTTTCTTACTTAGACTACTTATTTACAAATCAAGCAACATTAATCCCGCCTTTAATTGACAAACATCCAATCCACATTTGCTAATAGTTGAAAACCCATTCGGTTTGCTTTTGTTCTGTTACATGACTAAATAATTTCATAGACATACAACATGTAGGTCGGTGCCTCGGCCCGTGAACGTGTGATGGCAAAGCGAGTAGGGGGAGGGGAAAAGGGAGGCGAGAAAAGGGGGGTACCAAACGAGTGCATTAGATTAATTAATACAGACATTTTGGTACGCGTCGGGAACGCAATCAGGATAATAACCAGGGGGTTTTCCAAATAATTATTGACTATATAGTTTGCGGTTTGTCTTTGTCATTTGATTTCTTTATTCGTCGTATTATTGTATCTGAATTGGGAGTATTGAGACAGAATAAATAGCCTGGCTTAGAGTTTGATTCACCACACTAGACTTTAAATTACTGCGCGGTCAGAACTATGTGGTTATAGGGTGTATTTTTACACACATACATAATCATTACGCCTTTTTCCCAGAAGAGGTAAGCAGACGTACTTCCAATCCACGTATCACCTTGTGTTTTCCTTTCCACGAAATGACAAGGGACGAGCCTAACTTCATATCGAGTACAAATTTTTGACTCCACGCTGATAATGAATAGAAAAATCCAATGTCACTTTGGTCAACCCGGGACTCGAACCCGAGACTTCAGCGTTGTAGTCAACCGTAGTGCAACTGCATCACCGAGGCAGGGCTGTATTTATTATACTAATAAACATGGTTGCAGTGCCAACGTACGTCCCTGTGCGATTAATCATACGTTCATATTTTTGTATCCATTCAGTGGCGGTCTCTTGTGGTTTTAAAATGGAGATGTTTCGTGAGCTCGCCGACACGGAAATATAAAAATATAAATTGAATTTTCATAATTCGGATTACGACGAGCAAATCAATTTTATGTTTTAACACAAGCTTTAACAATATAATTTTTAGATGAAATTGTTTCTTTAATGTGAAGCCTTATTTTCTTCCTTTTTCAAGATTGTTTGATAGCCATTAAGTTTACAATATTTGTATTATAGATATTGATAGTATAATATTAAATAGATATAACGTTCATGTGATAGTAGGAAGAAAAAAGCGAAAGAAGAGAATCCACGAGTGAGTTATATACAGGGTATCTCAAGACTGCTACCGAAAACGAAGCCGGGTGGTAGTTTTAGCGACAACAAATACAATGCAACAAAAATTTGACTTGGAACTGATATTTAAAAAATGATAAAAAAATTTGTCGCGTTTCTTTGCGAAATGTTTTGTTGCATTGTGTTTGTAGTCACTAAAACTACCACCCGGCTTCGTTTTCAGTAGCAGTCTTGATATACCCAGTATACAATGGAATACATTAATTCTAAATTCATACAGATGTTTATGTAAATTAAGTGTTAAATAAGAATTAAAAAAAAAATAATTGCGTGTATAAGAAATTACCCGCTATTAGTTCCTTGTTTAACATGCTAAATAAATTTCGTGGTTTTTCCAACAGAACACAAAAGTACATTCAATTACGTCATCGGTATTGAACCGCGGCTATCAAATAAGCTGCGGGATTTACCTTTATCCCAGAAGCTAATCTGTGCCCGTATACATGAAACATGAGAAAATATAATTTTGTGTGCCTGTATTAAAAATGCCTCTGGTGGTGCAACTGCATAAATATGCTATTGATACAATAACATAAATAAATATAATTTCGATGATAATTTAATACCACAAGACCTGGTTCTTGTTTATACACTTTCTGTCAATTTGTTGTAACAAATATAATAATATATAAATAACATCCGACAGTCACATACATAGTCCTGACTCCACACTAAGATCGAGTATTGTATCCTGAGTATCTGGAACTACGATAGACTTTGCGGCCACACAAACACCCAGACTAAATGAAAAAAAAAAAACAATATTTCTACTGTGGGCATTATTTTATTGTGGAAATTGTGTGTGTATTTTTATCGTGAAAAAAAAAAAACAGACAAATAATACCTGTGGATCATGCTTGCAAGCGTTCCTCGACAAATCAATGTGACAGCTTACTGATCGTACACGTCTTTTGTCATAACATCAGAAACAGTTTTACAATATTGGACATTTTAATACTATTAGATAACTAGTATTAATGCTAAATATATCACAAACAAACATATTAGACTTAAACAATGCTTTAAACTGATTTTATTTTAAATTTATTTTTAGTTCCAAATTTCACCACATACCAAAAAAAGATAGATGACATAGTGTAACTGTACAATGAACCTAACAGATTTGGGTCAGCAGAATCGACGAGAATAACTACTAACATTTTGGGACAAATATTATTTTGTCATTACATATCAATTAGTCAACATCTTACGAAATGTGGAAACAACAGTTTTGTGTTTTTTATTGATTATTCTTTGTGCGTTTTAGAAATTGATTTGGTGATTAACATGATTGAGTAATTCACTACGTTGTAACGTTTTAGTTAACAAAATACGTTGTGGTTATTATTGTTATTAGAATTTGAAAGAATGTCAATTATAGTGGAAATTAATTTATTGAATAATAACTAAGTACTATTAAAAAATTATGATTTGTAAAGAAATGGCAAAATATTTAATTAAGTAAAGCCGGCATTGTTATTAGATCGCGATCATTCACACATATTTAAACACAAAAATTACCAGTCTACGCTGTGGGCTAAATGTTCAATACCCGTTCCAATATTAGTTTCACTTGCAGACATTTCGGCGGGACTATGCGGTGATGCAATTATCATGTTTACGTACAAGGATACGGGGCTTTCTCTTTTCTGTGCAGTACTGTATCAGCCCAAATACGTCCCACTGTAAGGCACGAGCCTCCTCCAAAATAGAGAGTACGAATGAAAGGAATTAAACCATATAGTCCACTATGCTAGCCTAGTGCGTATTAGCTGACTTCATGTATTCGCTATGGTATGCAGTTCCTCATGATGTTTTCCTTAGCCGTTATAGTGCGTGGTGATTGCCTATCAATAGACTCTACCTATCATGACTCCGAAAATTTTGAGGTGTGCCCTGGATTCGAACCTGCGACCACCGTAAAAAAATATTTTTTCATGTATTTAAATAAAAAGCTAAAAAAAGACGTGTAAAAATATGAACAATGAATATCTACAACACTGACAATTAATGCGGGAACGCATACTGCTGAGTGGCTTGGTGTTGCGAAGGGATTTACGCAGCGCCGGGCGTAATGACATGCGGAGCAGCGAGGAGAAAGGTTAAGATGCGTGGCTTATTCTTACTACATTGTACCTATGTTGATAAATATACATATGAGAATTTTTCAACGAGGGTGGAAATGTACACCAATTTTAGATATCATACATCTCTTTCTTCAGCAACTAATAATTTCAAAAATAAATTAATGATATATTTTTAAGGATGAATGTGGAGGCCTAGGAGCTCGAAATTCTTCACTTACCGCGCAAGAAAATTAGTAATATTTTACGAGATATACACAAGATATAGAAAGAAACAACTAGAATGACATTTGTAGGGAATTTTATTCTACCTTTATATTCGCACGGCAAAGTGACTAAAATGCACTTGATAATATGACATTTTAGATACTCATTGCCAAGAAATCTGGGACGATACAACCATACCTACTAAAAACTAATAACATTACACAAGCTGTACCCATAATACGACCAACTTCTGAAAGCTACATAACAGATTTTCCCATAATTGTACTGTTCATACCCTGGGGGGCTAGTCTGCCAATCCGCACTAGGCCAGCGTGGTGGACTATATGATCTAACCACTCTCAATCACACTTATAATAGTGTAGAGGAAGCCTGTGCCCTGCAATAGGACGTATATGGGCTAATACACTATATATTATACACTATATATATATATATCCTAGGGTGCTACTACGAAACACGATATTCGATATGTCGTGCGTTTGTTCGCATTCAATTCACTCCTAGTTACTATTATAACCATGATTATTCTTTAAGCTACATTTGTAAACACGGCTGAAACGTTCAACAGTCGATATAGATGAAAACGAAGGCTGTGGAAGGAGTTTTTACTTCGCGGAATTGCACAATATATCGATTCTCGTTGTTTGTAGTAGACCCCTGGTACTTACTATGAACCAGATTTCTTTTAATAATCATTAGGTCTATAGAGGAGCGTGGGGTCACTGAAGGCAAGCTTTCGAGTGATCCGGAGGGCTAAGAACATCCCTCATTAGCCCGGACACTCACTCATTGTCTTCTTTACAAGCACCCAGTCATACAAAATGGACATTGTTAATTCTGTTACACTTACCGTACTTCAAAAGATAAGCAAAGGGGAATTAATTATGGAACATATTAAATGAGATCGCAATCAGCAACTTCTGATCGCGTGGTGAAACGGAATTTCTAGTTGTGTATTACAATTTAAAAGATAATAACAATTTAGACAGATCAGTGTTTATAACTCGGAAACAAGAAGATCTTAAACATATATTGTTAAAATAATACTGATTAAAATAGATACTGATTAAAATAAATAATACTGATTGGTACAACAGTAACTGAGTTGTTTTGGTTAGGGTTAGTTATTTTCAACATAGAAATAATTTTAATGTATTATTAAATATATTTTTTTGTTTTTTTTTATTTTTTTTATTTCTGTATCAGCCCATATACGTCCCACTGCAGGGCTCCTCCACAATCGACAGTGCGATTGAGAGTGGTTAGGCCATATAGTCCACCACGCTGGCCTAGTGCGGTTTTATTTATAAAATATTTTTTTAATGCATGAATGGCGAGACTGCCATGGCATTCGTCTAATGGTAAGCGACACAACCGCTCATTAACAGTAGCATAACCAAACAACACAATCAACTTGATCAACATCAACAAAGCAGTACTTGGCATACTACTGTGTTCGCCATCCTGAGACATAAGATATAGTCTCAATATGTTCAGTACTTACTCTGGCTACAATGTCCTTCGAACTGGAACACAACAGTGCATTTACACTGCTATTAGGCGGTACAAATAGACACGATAAAAATGATTAATTTAAAGCAAAAGGCATATATAGCAGTGATATAATAATACCGATAAAATATTAGTAATTCAACGCCTGTTCGTTTTGGATTATAGACATGTAAAGTTTTTTATTTCAAAAGACGGATGCAAAGAGTATTAATAATGAAAAATTAAAGTCAATTAGTTTCTTAGTTTCATTTCAACATTAAAATCAAAATCCTAATAAAATGTTACAATTCTCGAAAATTTTGTTAACACAAATAGATAACACAAAGTTAATGTTTATATAGACAATGGTCACTTACATTGTTTAAGCAATTATACAGTGTATCTTAAACTTTAAGATAATAGTCAACAAACAAAATGATAAATATAACAAACAAAATCTGTAATGAATAGGTTATGTTTTGTTTTAAATTAATTTCAATAACTTTAGCACTAAATATGTATCTTTATACATCTCACAAATCTAAGTCAAAGTTTAGGTAAATTTTATCGGCATTATATATCTTTTTTTCAAAGAAATAATCTTACCTTTATTCAAAACACTTCAGCTTACACACAGTAATGGAACTTTATTTGTTATTTATTTAATTCATTGATTCCACACACAACTATTCCAACATGTGAACTCAACCGAACTACTGACAATATGCCCATTGCACTGACTATCAGTATGTTTGCCCACATTAATATGTTTGTGTTTATTTAAATTTAATCACTCGATTAGCCAAACTGACACTCGTGTTAGTTAAAGTTCGTCTACCCACCACGAATCTTGCACGCATTGTCTTGTCAATAATATTGTATACACTGCTGAGTGCCGAATGAAACACACATCGTCTATCAAGTAACTATTTGTACGCCAAAAATTATGTAACATTTATTGTAACAGGTTATTGGAGAAATATTGGCCGCACTTTACGAGCTATATTAAAAAAATTACGTGTTCACGTTTATCGATTGCAATATCAATTTTTAATTTCATTGCTGTTTATATTAGAAATATTCTTAAATATGTTTTTGTTCAACGTGCAATGTTGTGTATATTGTTTTATTACGCGCTTATGTCAATCAAATAGAATGCTAAGCTGAATAGATGCTCGTTCAGTATGTAAACATAAATTGATCGTTGCTTTATTTGCCAAATGAAAGTGCAAAGGCGTGAGAACATTCTTTGTTATTGAGGGCCTTATCCATAGACAGTTTCAAAACTAATTTTAGTTTTCGAAAGTTTGTCCCTTTCTAACGGCTTTTGAATTCAGTTTGAGCGAATAAGACAAAAAATACGATAGCTAAAATAGATTTTAAAACTGTCCATGGATAAGGCTGTGTTTTTTATAATCAACAAAAAAACTAGACTTCAAACCAAGTGGAACACAGAGTACATTTTACATACTAAGAAAGTGGAAGGACTCGTATTTTTAATTAGGAACTGTTGATTTTCGTACCTTTATCATGTCACTTCAATACAGAAACAGTTCGCGTCACTGATCACTCCACCACATTTGAATATTTATCAAACACAATCAGAAGCAATTAGTTATACATTGCGTACCAATAACGCGGAGCATTAATGTGCCATCTAAACAAACAGTTAATGTACTCGCAAGTAAGATGTTTGTACTAAGAATAGATTGTTTACGTTGCCAGTTCTCGTGCCAAAGGTTTAATGATGTTAAAGATAAAATATTGTTATGAAATACAATGCGACCGCGTTTCGCTAACATCCATTTATTTAAGGATACACATACCATATTTGGCGACTATCCATTTTTGGAAAACTAGTTTTTGGCTTACCCATAGCCAAGTGTGTCAAACCAATTACTCTTACCGTGAAAGTAAATGTGAGCGTCGTCTGACTATTGTAATGTCATGTCTGGAAACAGTAATATTTCACTATTGGAATGGAATTTGAATAGCTCACGTATTATTTAAATAACTGAATAAAAGTCTATTTAACTCATTTGTCTGTAAATATACCAGAACTTTGTTAAATGAATAGCTTATTATTTAAATAACTGAGTGAAAATAATTATGTTTATCTCACTTTTATGTCCTATATACTCGTATTAGAAATTTGTTTAATAAAGAAGGCTATATTAACAAGCATTATTATTCCACCCGAATTATTGTTATTCATTATTAATTAATTATTTCTTATATCGAGCATTATTATGTCTTTTTTATATCAAATAGAATTAAGTACTATGAAAAAATACTAACTATAAATAATAATAGTGCGTGGTGGCCTGTTGGTAAACGGACTAGACGCGGCTGCCAACATGTTCACGGTGGTCGCGGGGTCAAATCCCAGGGCACACCTCTGACTTTTCGGAGTCATGTGCGTATTGACAGTCAATCACCACGCACTAAAACGGCGAAGGAAAACATTGTGAGAAAACCTGCATACCATAGCGATTTATAAGAATTTCTATGGTATGTAAGTCCGCCAACCCGCACTAGGCCAGCGTGGTGGACTATATGGCCTAACCACTCTCAATCGTATTCTCGATTGTAGAGTAGGCCCGTGCCCTGCAGTGGGACGTATATGGGCTGATACAATACAATACAATACATAAATAATAAACATACTATTGATTAAGGTCTAATATTTATTTTACAAAGGTAAAGGTAAGGTGCTGCTGACATTAATACCATCTTTGTTCTCCAAAAGCGAGCTATAAGGTCAATTTATTCGCTTGGGTCCAGATATTCTCTTAGAGAAAAGTTTAAAGAGATAAATATAATGACAGTAGCATCACAGTACATTTTTGAAAATTTAATTTATGTCCATAGAAATAAAGAAAGTTTTCTAAAGATTAGCGATATTCACAACAAAAATACTAGGAATAAGAATAATCTAGCTACTCTTAAGACCAGACTCCACAAGATCAGCAAATCTTTTAAGGATTACTGTATACACTTTTATAACAAAGTTCGCAGTCATATTAAAGCCTTATCTATTACAAAATTCAAAGCTACTATCAAGCAAAAATTATGTAATAAGGCATATTACAAAATTTCGGAATATTTAGACGATAACAAGGCTTGGGAATAGTGTAAAATTAAATGAATGTGTAGTATCTCGGAGCGAAAGTCCTGGTGTGCTCTATAAAATATCATTTAAATTAAGTAACTTGTCAAATTTGCCATTGTTTTCCTGTGTAAGTGATTGGGTATGTCATGCTCGCCAAAAAGTCTGTGCTTGCGGTAGCGTCATGTGCAAGGTCGGTCACTTCCCTGCAACATGGTTGAGGAGGCCGATGGCTGGCACATACGTCATACTCGTGAACGGGTGCTGCTTGCGTAGACTGGTCTATCCGATTTGCTTACATTGTAATGGATTGATTGATGGACTACATAAAGCTTTCGCAATTATTCACTGCTTTGGCGAAAAAGAGTATACTGATTCTTCGTTCTGGGCGACTTCACTTCACTCAGCTATAGTAATTATAATATAATAATATTCATATCAAAAATATTTATTGTAAATTTACAATATATTATTATTAAACTGCTATAATTTACTACATTGTAAACTGGTTTTGAAAAGAGCTACTCTAGAGTTTCTTGCCCGTTCTTCTCTAGTGAAAACCGCTTTCCGAACCGGGTGGTAGATAAAAAAATGACTGAATCTCAATGATGTTGAACATTTTAATGGATTCAATAAATTATTTTCATTTTCATTTTCAAAGACCACAACTCAATTTCACTGTAAAATCAATTTAGACTTTAAAACGATCAAGTAACAACCGGTTTGAATCCCCAGAACTAAACATCATATGGAAAATTGCGTTCCATTGAAGGGTGTACATTATTGTTTTAGAAAATCTTTAGTATATTTACCACCCAAACATTATAAGTACAAAATTACAAAAATCTTAACTGATTGAATTAAAAATACCATACATTTATTTAAGATCGCAGTATGGATACACCAAGTATTCTGAAAGTGTAGTAAAATTAATCCAAGTTTTATTTATTGTGTTTCTTCTAAGTACGCATATCGTAGATACATTATCGGTAGCCTATAAATGTATCGCTATTCCACGTGGAAGCAATCAATCTTTTAGGTAAATTTCACGCTGAGTTCATTGAACTGTGTGTTACCGCCATTGCTCACTGAACTCTTTCGCGAAATAATGTTATAGGTATATTGCATTAAATCGAGAAATATGCCGTACTGTATCACTATTGATCGTAAAATATCAACAAGACTATAACCATTTTAAGTGAAGTCAATCAATCAAGTCAATTTATTATGTTAGTGTAAAAAGCAATAATATTGCTTTAGGTAAGCGTTAACAACAAAACATTATTTGCTGCTCTGAGTAATAGGCAAACGCGAAAATGTTTGATTTCTATTATCATTGATGAACTTTGAATTGAATATTATTTAATACCAAATGTTGCTTATCCTGAAAAACAACTAAATGTAACATAATTAATAAGTCAGACTAACTTCAAGATATTAAAAAACTACCATCCCAAAAACATCCATAAATATACGCTTATAAGAAACAAACACGTGCCGTGATTCACGACGAAGCACAAAAAATGACCTATCACGTCACAACACTGACAAATTATAAAAATACGTACAGCATAGGGTTTCCCCCGCCGATGTCCCATTAACATAACAGGCGAATTGACCTCGATGCCTACAATAAGCAAAAAACACTGGGTGGGTTCCAAGGCGCCCGTTTATCTGGCACTGGAAGAAGCTGGGCCAGACTCGACGGCGCCCGTCGGGCCGTCTGCCTGGCGCCGCGCACCTATATAGGGCAACTCGATGGCTATAAAGTTAAATAATCTTTGTTTTGGCTGGACGCGTTAGATAGCTCTGGTGATTTGCCTTGCAATGCTTCGTATACAACTGCACTTCAATTTTGGGTTCTTTGATGCATTTGTTTTGATGGGATAAAGCTTAGAGATAAAAAGCCAATGGATTATTATATTCTTGGTAACAGAACAAAATCTCACTTTTTTTCAAAGTATTCGATTGTAAAGGCTTAGGTCACAGTCCATCTTAGCCAATTAGACTCTTAGAGATCTTAAAGTCCCATGTATTGTCTTTTGCACCATCCATAGGCGAATATTTTTTATTTATGCATGATAATGCGCGGCCCCACACAGCGCAAATGGGTCGCGACTACTTAAATCAGGCCCAAATCGCGCAAATGGATTGCCCAGCAAGATCACCAGACATGAATCCCATAGAGAACGAATGGGACGTTATCGGAAGAAAGATAAATGGAAGAAACCAAGCCCCTAAGATCGTCCAAGGATTAAAATTCATGTTAGTGCAAGAGTGGAAGAATTTGTCGCAAAAAATTATTGAGGACGTCATTAAAAGCATGAAGGATCATATCCAGACTCTTATCAGAGCCCGTGGTAGCAATACACATTATTAATTTTCTTAAATTATTTCTGTAAGTTTTTAAAATACACGATTACATTTGACAATACAGAAATTTCATTTTACTGTATTTCCGTTTAATTGCATTTGCGTCATTAATTAAAGTAATTTTTACTCAATTTTAGTAATTTGTTATAAATTTTGCCTCATTTTAAATATTGAAAAATAAAAACATTCAGTTATTATAATATTTTCTAAGAAATTCAATATTTAACGCGTGTTCCTCTAATTCTGCCGGCGTGTGTAGTAAATTAATGATAACAAATAAATTTAAAGAATCTAAACCGTTCACTCACCAATTGCTGTTAGTTGAGCATCTCCTATCCCGTCTGAGTTTTATATCTTTGGTTCGAACGCTTCATGAATAAAGTTGGTTAATAACACATGCCCTCAACAGAATTGGCAAATAAATTGTGACGCTGTGATCTGGGATCTTCAAAACAACGACTGCAGCGCCGCGTCAAACGCGGTGGCAACTTTAAAAACTAAAATGACATGACGTTGTTTGTAGACACGTAGGACTGTTTATTCTATTTTTGCGATAGGTTTCGACGTCTAGGGAGGCGAAGTTGTTAATAAACGTGTGTTGAGATTGCGTAATGGTTCTGCAGTTGTTGGCAGGTTGCCAGGAGTGTGTCCTTCAGATCCTTCCGACGGGAGATAGGGAGCCGACGTCGTGGCGCCATGCTACACAAAACAGACATGGAATTATGGCTGTTTGGAGGTCACCGCGGACAATCCCGGGACAATGGATGAACACCCGCATTCTGACTCATAGTTTTATGGCCTTATTCTAAGTATTAGTGTGATTCGTCTAAAAATAGTTTTATGCGAAGCTTTTTTGTGAATTACATAATTTTATTCATGGATTTTTTTAAAACTTGAATGAGTGCATGTTTTAGCTGGAATAACAGATATGAAATATCGATGTCAGTTGTCTTATTCTTGATTTTTTAAAAGATACAATATTTTGTCATTTAAGATAGTTATGTTATGCACATTGGATTGATGTGTTTAAGAGCTTAGGGATAAAAAGCTTGTAAGGCTGCGGTACAAAAGGTCGCGCTTTCTATTCGTGCTTCGAGACAAACTTTTGTCTAAACACAAATATTTGTTGTAAGTTTTCGGTAGCCATTTTATTTTTAAATATTTTCCTGCATCGATTTACTAATCACACAATGCATTTGTAGCTAATTATTAAGAATAATCCAATTTTATACCCTAAATATAGTATTAATTGCATACACAATAGATGTGTTTAGCATAACGCGCTATAACAGTAAAGGAAAATATCGTGAGGAAACCGGCATACCATAGGGATTTTGAAGAAATTTGTAAGGTATGTAAAGTCAGCCAACACGTACTGGGCCAGCATGGTGGACTATAATTATGGCCTAGCCACTCTCAATCGTACTCTCGATCATAGAAGAAGCATGTGCCCTGCAGTGGGATCTATATGGGCAGTAGAGATGACTTCAATTCGATATGTGAACATTTTGAAATAATGTTTTTGCAAACTGTTGACATAACACTAGAATCGAAATTCTTATATTCACAATTCACATGTATTATGTGATTTTATTAAAAATATCAGTCATATTTTACATAGAAGCACATGTGAATTAATGAATTAACTCCCGCCACTTATATAACTCTTTTCAAGCGCACCAAACGTGGAAACATAATTTAGGTCACTGCAGACCGTAAGCGCAACCTGCCACTGACTTTAGTTTTTATATTAAAATTTAAATGTATGGACTCGTTAATTAGATTTTTAGAGGTTTTATAATGTATTATAGATTTATAAACTTAATTGTCCAAAATATGGCCGTATTTGCCACGCATGAATCGGTCTAACTAGTCACCAGTGCAGATGTACTTTACAATCCTAATATTACCAATAAACACGATGTAATCATGTCACGTGGATGTCAATTGTCAATAAATAAAAAATAAAATTAATATCCCTCACAGTCACATACATAGTTCTAAACCCATTTTTTTATTCCTCTTAATCGTGAGACGAACATGCTGTTCGCCAGATGGTAAGCGATACGACCGCTCATGGACAGTAGCAAAACCAAATGAAATCATAAACTACAAAGCAATGGTTAGCATTCCACTGCTTTCGCCATTCTGAGACATAAGATCTTAAGTCTTAATATGTCTAGTAGTTACTCTGGCTACAATGTATTTCAAACCAGAATATAACAGTGCATTTATACCGCAGTTTGGCGGGAGAAATAGACATTGCGATGGCACCTACCCAGGCGGCCTCCCACAAGTGTTCATTTTACTATTTGATTTACTTTGTTGCGAGTTGACGACACATAAACATTCTCAGAAAAATTCTACCACCGTCAATCTTAGCTTACTGTAGATGAAATCTCGAAGGTTGAACAGTTTTTTATGCCAAATAAAGAGAATTAAAAATAAATTGTAAACTCTTGTCATATACAATGTCATAGCAATGTAAATGCTAAACGATGAATGAATTGAATTAGAAATAATGTAAATTATTCCGCATAGAATATGTTTGTGCAATCGGCTCGTTACTGCAGCCGGCGGCGCGTGAAAAATCTTGTTATCGTCAACTCTCCTAATCAATTTCACATTTTAACGGGTTTTGTTTGTAAATTTCCACTGTCTTCGTATATTTAATGTTGGGATGTAATTTGTAAATTTTTATTCATTTATTTGTGAAATTTATAAAAAATTATGTGTTCTGTTCAATCGAAGCACTTGTTACAGTGGTTTATCTCTTGCAAGCAGCCTTTGGGTGGTTAGAAGAATTATTGAATCTCCAATTTTGCTTTAAGCCTGAGCACAGCAATTATTACATTAATATATTATATTAATATATTTTATTTTACACTAAAATATAAGAGATAAAATTATAAAAAAGATTAAACTACGAGAGACTTTTCGGTCTCATCGACACCCAAGCTCGGGACAAAAACTTGTGGGCCAAATAAACATTTTTCCGGTTCAGGGATCGACCCCGCTTCCACTCGTTTCACAGCCAGCGTTTTACCAACTGCGCCACGTAGGCTGTCAGTATTATTCACCTCCAATGCGATGCGACCAAATCACCATATAATTATAATTATTGAAATACAATTCTCCCCATTTCCAATCACGCATAAAACAATTTAACACGTGCAAATCTATGAGCATGGAATGACGTATTAATACGTTCTACAATGTATCGACTATTATATAAAAAGCCGAAGGGTATACCTGTCTATAAATACACACAGACTCATCTGAGCATAGTAACCCGTTTACTCACAGTCGATGGGTCTCCGGTGTGCTTGTGCACAAACCTATCACACTGCGACGTCGCTCAATTGCGATAAATATCGTGAACTATCCAATTATACGTTGGCCTGTCTTCGCCTGGATTAGGTTTGGACAGTTCCATAGAATTTTGATTGTATTGGTGCCTGTATTTGGTTTGTTTTGTGTGATGGTAGTGCGAGTATTGGTTTTTGACGATGCGTTTTTGTTTGTAGGAAGCGTGAAGGTGCAATTATATTTTTGAAAAATATTTGATATTTTAATTGGATATTAAGAGTGTAAGGATTCGGGGGATGTATTAGGACTAGATATTTATGCCGAGAGCCGCCGATTGTTGTTTGATGTAATCAAAAATGAGCTACGAAACTTACGTAATTGGTCAACGTTTAAATTATTGCATTATTTGATAACAAAATTAGTATTCGTATTGATATTACCATTTAAACGCGCCATAACAATTAACATAAAATACATGTGTGTATTCGTCTAGATCTGTCAAGTTAGTAGTGTATCCAAGTGTATCTTTCCGCCCCCACCATTGCTAAATTTCGAAACAAATATCAATTTAACATAAATTATTAAGTGACGTTTTTAATTTAACATACCAAAAGCATTTCCATAGAATCCTCACATAATTGAAGCATCATATCAATCCTAAACGTCACAATTAATAAACTAGCGCACGAACATTCATTTATACGCGGCATATTCCAGCGAGTCCATTGCGCTTACCGATTCAACTGTGACCTGTTTTGTTCGTGTAAGACGACTCTCGTATACCCTCGACATCGAGCCAGCGCTTTTTACGGACCATCGGTTTTTTTCAGATAAGTATGCTGTTCGTAGTTCGTACGGAAAAGGTTGGAATCATTGTTGGCGTGCGTCGCCATCGCGTTTCATTTATGCAACTGAATTTATAAATGTTTAAAGTTAGGTGAAATGTTGGGTTCAAAATTGAGATTAATAACTTCTAAAAAAATATATATTTCTGTGAATGGCGAGATGAATATTGGCATTCGCCTGATGGAAGCACATGGACAATAGCAAAATCAAACAACACCATGAATTACAAAGCTATTCTTGGGATTTTACTGCGCTCGCCATCATGGGACGTCATCATAATTTAAACTTTAAATTAAAAAAATATATATTCAGTTTGTAAATTAAAGCTTCTTTTAAATATCTACCTACAAGCTGGATAGATAGGGCAACAAATATCGCTAGATGCAAGCCGCTTTCGATAGATAAAGAGATTTTCACGACCAGCATGAGTTCTGAAAGTCGATTCCGTATAACCTTCTTCGTGTAAACATGCGTAGTTGTGTTTTGAATATGGATTTCTATCCGTAGCTTGAAAAGATTTTAATGCTCTGTTGGTTTAATACTGCGTATGACTAGAGCCATAAAGGTAAGAAATTGTGTGAATGAATTCTACGTTTTAATATGTCTATAGATTATTAAAAAAAGTGTTTGGTACTCGCCTTTTAAAATTAGAGAAATTAGGCTTTACTCTAACTAAATTGTCTTGTTGGCGATTTCATATGAATTAAAGACGAGCGGCAATCCAATAGATACATACAGAAAGCAGATATTTTCAAAACTGTATTGTCCACAATTCGCAGTTTGATTAACCAAATCCATAATGGATATCATTAAGTAAATTGATTGCTGATTAACCTACTGACTATTGATCAATATTTCCTTTTCTCAAATCACCCTTTCTTCATTCAGTTCAATTACCTTAATGACATCCACGTGTACATAAGGCGAACGCGGGTTTTCGTGGCTATAACAGCTATATTAGTCAGGTAAAGAAACAAAACAGTCGTCTTCGATATCTAAAATCAGAAGAAATTACCATGACAGTTTGTTGAAGAGATATCTTTATATTTTATAAGAATTAGTCGGTTTATGTGACAGAAAATAACGAGGTGGAGTGTTGGTAATTGGACCAGACCGGGTTCAAATCCCTGGGCACACCAGTGAATATTCGAAGTCGTGTGTATATTGATAGTCAATCACCACGCACTAAAGTCAAGAAAAACAGCGCGTGGAATCCTTGCATACTATAGCGAATTTGTAATAATTTCTATGTTATGTAAAGTCTGCTAACCCGCACTAGGCCAGCGTGATGAACAATACAGTCTAACCACTCTCAATCTCACTCTCGACTGGAGATGAGGCTCCTGCCCTGCAGTGGGACGTATATGGGCTGATACAATACAATACAGTATGCCATTAGAATACCCATTTTCATAATAACACGTAACTTAGTATTACAAAAATGTTGTATTACACTTCTGGTGACACACAGAGTGGTCGTAGTGATCTGTAGGCTGAACGGCTGTTCTGGCGTCTCCACGTGTCGCGATGTTTGGTGGACATTGCAACAGCATTACCTGGAACTACTACAAAGTAGTAAAACTATTAAGTTCAAGACACTGTGCGGGGTACTTTTCTCATACTAATCAAAGCATTAGAGGATAAAATCCTGAGCACATGTAGCTAAGAAGTCAATCTTACGTTAGAGCACCATGAAAGCCTAGACTTTCTTGCCATGCTATAACTTCTAGCCCTAGTGTACGTAACAGAGAGAGATACATAGCGTAAGAGAGAATGCTATTGATACACCCAAAAGTCACGTACATAGTCCTGTTATCATATAAAGATCAATTGGGGCGATACAAAACCATACTTCCCGAAAAAAAAAACTGCATCTAGTAGAATGGTTTCTTAGATTTACGCGAATGCTACACAATGAATAAAACTATTATTTACGTATTTTATCGCGGATTTGGTTTAATTTCAAATCCGTAAATAATAGTTTTATTTCAATGTGCATCTAGTAGAGTTCAGTAGAATATCAGAATCACGTTTTGTAAACGTGTACCGGTATCGTTAGTTTTACGTTAAGTTGCCATTAGTGAATGGACGCAGGCATTGTCGAGTTATTGCTGCGCGGCACGACAACGGTTGTAAACACGCGCCCTTACTGCACTGCAATCTGGCACGATATTACTGGATTTCTCTTATAAGGAGCCCGGAACTGGGACTATTATCCGGCAAGACAGTACACTCGACTGCAATGAATCTTTTCGTATATAAATACATAGATACGCTCACACCTTTATACTTCCAGACGAAGCAATTGTGTGCCACTTGTATCACATTCATTTCGTCGAACTTATTTCGTTCGTTCGTTCGTATCAGCACATGCACGTCCCATTGCAGGGCACGGGCCTACTCTACAATCGAGAACATAATTGGGAGGGGTTGGGCCATATAGTCCACCACGCTGGCCTAGTACGCTTTGGCGAATTTTACATACCATTGAAACAGATATAAATTGCTGTGATATGCAGGTTTCCTCACGTTGTTTCCTTCACCGTTTTAGTGTGTGGTGATCGACTACGAATACACACATGACTCCGAAAAGTCAGCGGTGTGTACTAGGATTTGAGCCCGCGATCACAGTGAACATGTTGGCAGTCACGTCTGGTTCTTTACCTACAGGCCAACACGCACATAGTTGTCAAATAACGCGAAAATATCTCACAATCTTCCATATTCGAATACTGCACAACCATAAATTGATTGTACACTGTATATTGCATCATTTAATAACATAAGGCGAAGTAATTACATAAATAATACGACAATTAAGTACTCTAATATTTATACTAACGTCTCGAGAGTTTACAAACATTTCTTTAGTTATCTCTCTTTTAACATATTTGCCTCACTTATGTGACTGTCGCATTAACAAACTAGGTAACGTATAAACTAAAATACATACATACATAAATACATGTCTTTTTCCCAGAAGGGGTAGGCAGAAGTGCAACATGAAACCCGCGTCTCGCTATTTATGTGATAGTGCGCTATCCTATCGCCATATCGGGTACAAATTTCTGATTCCAAGCTGATAATAATACAACTACGCCACTCAGGCAGTCAGTATGGTCTTATGGTTAAGATGAAGGAAATTAATTTCCTTATGTTCAATAATTATGTTTAATACTACCCGGAATTTGAACCCGGGACCACAGCTTTGCAAACATACTGTACTACAACTGCGCCACAGCAGCATTAGGTGTCTACTCGGCAAACTAAAATAATACCCATTTAAAGCAACATAATGCACATTACCAAAAAGTCAGTTACAAAATCCGTCAGCAAGCCGTCTCACAGTTTATTTGATGGACAGAAGCGAACGGCGTCGAGGTATCGTCGGCGATCGGATATGGGCCAATTTCCCGCTAAAAATTACCGCCATAGATATGACACTGAAACGGCGGGAGAATACGGCCAATGCAGGTACTGATACAGATTGTGCTTAGTGTATTTTATTGTACAATATCTAATTGATTAGTTGTTCTATTCAATTAATTGATGATATGAAAGGTTTGAAGAAATTGGCTTTGAATTTGCACTGAGTGATTTTTAAACAGATATTTGTATGCTTTGGGTGTTTGTATATTTTATACGTTGGTTGTGCCGGCAGATGTTAAAATTAGAGGCCCATTTTCACTTTAATTGTATGTGTTTTTTTATATATTTTTTTTTCTGTATAGGCTTTCACTTCAATTGTGGACGTCGAACGCACCCACGGTACAAGAATGATCTTAGTTTTTCACCAATATAGTAATAACATTTTTTTACTATACGGACGAATAAGAGTTTAATCGTGCTTTCGATCATAGAGAAGGCCCGTGCCCTGCAGTGGGACGTATATGGCTGATACAGTACAATATAGTATGGGATTAGAACACCCATTTTCATAATAGCATGTAACCAGTATTACAAAAATGTACTACATTTGTTGGTATAATATTGACAGAGTGGTCGTGGTCATCTATAGGCTGAACAGCCGACGTATAGGGAGAGGGACGACGAGTAACAAGGACGTATAGGGGCTGATACAGCACAGTTTAACAGTCTACGCGAGTAGATACACTAAGATTCTAGTCTGCATAGTATCTAACTAGCAGCTAAGTCGAGGATCGAGCGGAATCACTCGGTTACCACTTACAATCCACTCGGAATATTAATGAACTTGGCATATAATTAATGCCTACGATATACCATAATATCGTTGATTTGAAGGGGAAATGCGATATTCGCAATCTTGGCGAAAACAAAATGTAAAGTTTCTAGTAAAAAAATGAAATATTTTATCATCGTCGAGATTAATACCCCAAAGAATTGCGCTAATATCATAAATGCGAATGTAATTTTTTTTGTTGCATTGTCTCGTCTTAATTATTTTTATTATAAGCCGTGCAAACTTTTTAGCATATAGTATACGAGTACCTTTCATGTTATAAAATCATGGATGGTCATTTACAAATGCGTAATACGAGCTAGTAGATCCCTTTAATAGGAAATGTCTTGAACCAATCGTAATGAAGTTTTTAAGAAATAATTTATAACTTATTCAAATATTATGTTATATTAGTTAAAACAACTGTTAAAGCAGCAGATAGAAGGAGGATAGATGCGTTTGAGATGTGGTGCTGGCGCAGGATGTTGAGAATACCGTGGACGGCACATCGAACCAACATATCCATCTTAAAACAACTGCATCTCGAAAGAAGACGAAAACTTTCTGCAACCTGCCTACACAGAACATTACAATACTTCGGACATATCGCTAGACGCGAACTAGACAACCTAGAAAAACTGCACATTGTTGGAAAATTGGAGGGAAAAAGACGACGAGGACAAACTTCCAAACGATGGGTGGACCAGGTTGCCAATGCACTGACGGCCCCCATTAATGCAGCATTACATCAAGCAGAAGACCGAAGCCCGTGTAGAGAGGTCATCAAGACAACTGAGAGTCACGATCCTCAGTAATGAGGAGAGAGAGAGTTAAAACCACAGAGTACATTTTACATACTAAGATAGAGACGTCACTCAATCAATTCAAGGCGCCCTCTGGCGTTAAGTAAGAAAAACAATCCAGTAATATATCTATACTTACTTTCATTACCTTTATATACGAAAACAAAAGATTTAGGCAGGTTTGGACCTGAATAAGATCTAATAGAATCGATTTGAATTTTGTCTATTTGAAACAAATTATTCTGTATAGAAATGTGAACATAACAATTATCATTTCCGCATGTGTATGCATTTTAATAAATTTAATAATTGTTTTAAAATTAACTCATCAGCAAATAAGCTAATCAATGCTGTTAAAAGTAATTTAGGGCCAATAATATCCGCGTAAAATACAATCTACATAAAATGGAGAAACCCGTACAAACCAACGATTTTTTCGCCCTCTGGTGTTAAGTTAGTAAAAACGATGATTATAATTCGTCGTTGTTTGTTCTAAGTTAAACCACCATGGTTAAAACAAATAAAATCGGCTCAAGTGTTTGCAAGAAATTATTATTATTTTTGGTTCGACGTGACGGTGACATTTAAACTAGTGACCTGCTCTTCACGTCATTATTATCAATAAAAATTAGTATTCAGGTAAAACTGAATTGTAAGAAATATCTTCATAACATAATTCACGTATATAAAACCATATTCGTAGACGGAAAGAAGTAAAAAAAAAACACGTTCTCGACTCATAAATAAGCAATAAACACTACTTTGAAACGACATTAGCCAGTTAAAAGCAACTATTTAATTACACCGGTCTACAAAGTAGTCGTTCCAATAAAGAAACACAAAGTTTATTTTTGAGGAGTTAAAATTGTTAATAGGTGTTTTCTTGGCGTATATAGGCTAGTGTTGTATAATTTTGTTTGATTTAGTTATGTTTATAATTTTACTACTATATTTTCGACTGTTTTGTTGGGTAGACACTGACTGAGAAATGTGATATCGGCACACTTGTCAGTAAAATAATTTTAGGCAATTTTAATCTCATTTTAGTAAGCTTTTTAACCGACTTCAAAAATGGAGGAGGTTTCAATTCATCGGATTATTTATTAAATTGTGATTAATGATACAGCCATAATAATGATTCAATTTGTTAAAAAAAAACATTCTTTACAATTCATCTGCAATTAATCAATTTAATAGTACAATATTGACCTAATATAATCGCTAAGCATTTCGCATCATTATAAAAATATAATTTAATTATTCAATCAGTCAAAATACGGTCAAGGTTTGGCCATATTCTACGACGACGCTGGCCTATACAGAGCGATATTGACGTATGGTATTTAACTTAAACCACATGTAGGAACTTGTGGAACCACCCCAGGTAGCATTTGTACCAAAATTGAAAAAAAAAATGACGATTTTAGTTTCCATGGCTTTTTATCAACCCGTATAGAAACGAGTCTTATTACAACTTTGGTAAGACCACAAACCAAACTGAAGTTAAGCTAAGCGACAAAAATACTCGTATCTATACAGGACTAAAAATCGTGAAAACTGACATCACTATTTTTGACAACAACATCCCGGTTTTTTATTTTGTACAATGTTACCTGAGGTTGATGAGAAAAATGTGGATTTAATTAAATACTACGTCAATATCACCCTGTATATGTACGTTTAATAAGCATTTATTTTATTCTGTATATAAAAACGTTGAATAAGCATTTATTTTAAAACTCGCCATACATTTACATTGAAAGTCAACTGTGCAGTGCGTCACAGTTTACGGTCCCGTTGTACTTGACCGCTGTTTCCCGGAATTCTGTCGCACGTATTGCATCCGAGCGCACGATTACTGTTTGTATGAACATCAAATCGAGTACTTTCGATTTTTACATTTGTTTACGTTGTTGCTGACGTTTATTGACCTTTTACGTCTATACAATTTTGGATATTACTACATATGTTTATTTGTAAAATTAATTTTAATTGTATATTATCTAAGGAGATACGGCGAAAGACCCAAACAGAACGCTTGTGTTTGCAAATTAAGGGGACAGCAGGGACAATAATTTCTAGCTGTTCCTACTCATTAACTTCCTCTCAATAAACTTGCTCATAGTCCAAAGACTGATTGCAAATTAACAAATAAAAAAAATATTCGTTTATTATGTTGAACTTTGAATGCTGTAAACCTAGCTAAGATTTAGATTACGTGATGTTTCAGAAATACTCATGGTAGTTATTTTAATCTATTGGACCACAAAAATAAGCCCACTGAGTTTGTTTCACCGGGTCTTCTCAGGTAGGGCCGCGATGGATCCGGTGGTAACATTAAATCTCTGCGCGTCGTTTTAGTAATACTCATGGTCCACTAAAATATGGATTAACGTAAATAATGTATTTTCTTGAATAGAAAATTACTTACTAAAAATAGTTACAAATAATAAAAAGGCGACTAACAAAAACCAAAAACTAAAACTAAGTAAATTTAATTTATATTATAAAATAATCAATTACTTTGTAAATAAGTATAGAATATGTACTACGTATTGACTTCTTATAAGAGCTATTTAATTGCCTAAACCAATTTCATTTCATTTCACATATAAAATTGTATATGAAGAGGATTTCGAATTACTTACGTACCATGCGTCTAGATAAATAGAGATAGCATTGAGGCAAAAATATGGTTATATTTAAGTTATGTATAAGAATAACAAAAATAAAAATGAAATATCCTAAGATATTTTGTTTTTAAAATCGAATTTAGTCCTCATCCTTTGATTGAATAGTTTCACAAAACAACTACATGTCGTTTTAATTTAAATCAAATACATTTTCTTGTTATTTTATAATATCTAATTCGACAATTACCCTTAGCATTTCAATTACAGTGCATTTAGCCAATCCATACCCTATAAATCTCTTGATACGTCAGCAACCCATACGGCATATATTTGTAAACAATTAACGGTATCCACATGACGTCAGTAGTGCGTCAGTATTTACAAAGTTCACTTGCACTTGACCGCAACGGTTCCTGGAATCCCGACGTACTCCGGTACGCCGTCACATATAGCATTCGCTTTCATTCCTGTTTATATAACGTATGGGTTTGTGTAATGTTTTTTGTTCTTTTTATGATAGATTGATTTTAAGCGCCATTTTCTAAGGGTCATGTTAGTGTATAGTAATTATGGCACTTAATGGTATTAAAAATTTGTTGTTGAATTATAATAGACTTCTATACAAGCGATGTGAAATATCCTTATGTGTAGTGACGAAAAATTGTGTTTGTACAAAGTGCCTTTAAGTGCCTTTATATTGCCAATCAAATCTATGTTGCAGTACAATTAATAATTACTACTAAAATCAACAATGTAAAATATGATTTAAAAAGTAATTAATTAAATTAAGTTATGGCAGTAAATAAATAATTTATTAAGTTATTACTATAACTTTTGTAAGTACCTACATGGAAATTGTTAAGCGAAAACTCATTACCTATAATGCCAAAATTTGACCTAATAGTTGGCATTTACGTGAAATTTAATGCGAGATGGACAAGGTATCTAGCAAGAGTATTTACGTAAAACAAAGCGTTTAACTTTGTAGCTGATATATTATTAATATAGGGTTACTGAAATTGGTGTAATTATAAAAAGTAGAAAATGCATCATACTCCGTCAATAATAAGCCTAAAAATAAAAGGCCCTGATGTCAAATGTTTTATAAGAAGTAACAAACTATATTTATTAGTCTTAGGCCCGTATTCACAAACAATACTTTACTCAGTGTTGAAGTAACCCTATGCTAAGTAAGACATTTCTCATAGTGATCGTTCCGCTCAGCCTTTTTATTCATAAACAATACTTGAGTCACCCTTTTACTATGGGAACGCACAGTGTCCAATGCGGATCAGTGATTGGTCAATTACTGTTGCTAATTTCTCTCTGATGTTTGACAATTGGTGTCCGCGCATGTCCCGCGAATTAGTCGTGAGTTTCACTTTGACAACTTCAAATATTTACGTTCCAAATATTTAATAAAATTTATTTTCCACGTTTTTAAGCGGTAAATTGTGGGTGTTAACATAGGCCGCCCCCCTCCCCAATGATTTCCACAGTGACCTGTTGGAGGCAGCCTGCATCCTAATAGATGATTACTAAACTGAAAATTCCCGTATCTGTATCAGCCCATTTACGTCCCACTGCAGAGCACAGGCCTCGAGAGATCGATTGAGAGTGGTTAGGCCATATAGCCCTCCACGCTGGCCTAATTCGGGTTGGCGGATTTACATACCATAGAAATTTTTATACATCACTATGCTTCATCGTTTTAGCGCGTGGTGATTGACTATCAAAGAATCAATACACACATGACTCCGAATAGTCAGAGGTGTGCCCTGGGATTCGAACCCGCGACCACCGTGAAAATGTTGGCAGTAGCATCTAGTCCGTTTACCAACAGAAAACTCCCAGATAAATAAAATCTTAAGGCCACACGTAATTAGTAAATAGGCGGTTTTGAAAGGCCTCTTTCAGAATAGTGGCAAAAGTGCATGAAGAACAATATCCCTAGTAAATCGATAGCGTTTTTTAAATTGTTTGTCATTGTAAAAATCAAAAGGATTTTGTAAATCTCGAATAATATCTCTTGCACTTATCGTCCTGCGTTCGGTGTCCTTACTGAATGCAGAACGATAAGTATCATCAATATAATTGTCGTACTCCTCCTCTCTGCTGCAATCCATTGTATTGAAAATGGAAAAAGCCTAATGCAAAAACATGGACGTAATATGCAAAACACATAAAATGAAATTACAATTTACATTCACAGCTGTCACCTTTACGTCTTCAATCGACACTATGCGTTGCGTAAAATAGCTGTTGACTTTCTTTACCTGAGGGCCTCTTTAAGTGAACGCATAGTGTCACTCATCACTCAAGTATTGTTTATGAATCAAAATTGACAATTCTGTGCGTTTGGCTACACTATGCGTCCTCATAGTATTGTTTGTGAATACGGGTGTTAGAGAAGTTTTGAATGATATTTATTAGTCAAAGTATGATCGTATTATCGAATTTTGTTATAGATTTCCAAAATACTAACCCTTGTTTGTCTAAGCAAAACTATCAGTAAATAAAGTCATTTAAAATTGTAATATTTTACAGCAACAAAATACCAAATGAGACCCAGTACAGCGTTACAAAATCAAAGTATCTCGGCTCTTTCATCTCATGGCGAAAAAAATCGAAAAGCCTATTCGCTCCGTACCACGTGCTCGGGCCCGGGCGGCTGCGTTAAAATAAATATTAGTAGCGTATTTCGGAACGCAGCTTTCAGTGAGCGAACCAGCCGGCGAGAGCGAGCGAGACGGCCTATCATCAAACACAGCGTGCGAGAGAGACGGCACCAGTTTTTCCGATCGATAGCCGCAGCCGCAGAGTGCCGCTCGAGTGACGTCACGCGGCTGTCTCGTCATCTATGACTCTGTTCAAGGAATTGTCACTGTATTTTTGTAGAACTTTTATATACTCACACTTGAAAATTAACTAATAATGATACAAATATTTAGAAGTATAGCTAAAATACAATGTTTAGTTAATAGCAGGTAGTAAATCGACATCGGAAATTAACTCAATTTTGGCATTCTACCGCTTGTTACCGTTCACCGGGCCGAAATATTGTATAGTCTTTCATGAATAATGATTACAGCTATTTGTGCAAGTTAACATAATTATATAAAATATTCAGATATAGTATTTTTCTAATAAACATTGTAATGGACGATGCGAATTCAAAAATGGAAAATAGATCGATCATTAAAAATTCGTAGAGACTACGGTACTACGGCGTAGCGCACTATAATAGCCGTTCACGCGGCAAAAATGGCGTTATAATTGCCGAGACTATGCTGTGTGGAAATACAACCAGCTTCATAGTTTTTATACTACGGAGTTCAAATATAGAGATATATCGTGTGTGGAAAATATTTTAATGACTTCGAATGCGGGTTTTAAAATGATATAATAACTTTAAATAATATAAGTTTGATACTTTATTCTTTCCAAAGCAATTTTTTTAACATAGTGAGTTTCATTATCCGTGTATTATAGAATTGTCAGAAAAAAAATAGCACATTCGAAATTTAGTTTTACTGTATACTTGAAGCTTTGATACAGGTTATTGTAGACAATATATTGTTATTTTACTAGCTGTGGCAACCTCGGCAAGTTTTAAATTATATGCAAAATCATTTTCCCAACATGCCATCGCTACTATGGAAATGTTTCTCAAATACCAGGTATTCAACGCATATAATGAAATAATGAATCAAAAATGTTAAACAGTTCAGTTCCACGCTACGAGTGTTCGTAGCTTGCTACGGGTGCGCGTAGCACTGCTACGTACTACAGCGTAGCTACTGTACAGTATTTTTCTGAAATAAAATATTGATAATGGAATTGCAATGCTGATGTATTTGCCTTCATATTTATTTGTTTTGTTTGCATTGTGCATGTACATTATGTGTTAATTATGGGTTAGTTGTAAATGTTTCATAAAATGTGGGTTATGAACCTTGTACCCTGACCCTATATTGAGACTTTTTGTAGTGATAGTAGAGCCCAAAATTACTTCCTATATGAAATATGGTGTATATTATTTATCTTATCTTACGGGACACGAACCATGTCTAATAATCAGAAAGTTCAGGTATTATAAAAGGCATTAGGACCTAGTCCAGGTGGTAAAATCGCCTTGAAATTATAATAGGGAACTTTTATATAATCAAATTTTCCCATGGAATTTCCTTTCTCTTCTCTAAGCACAAAACTCCACCCACAATCCTCCTTACTCTAATAATTCTCAATCCTTGAATACATAAGCAATATTTTCGAATATAACATCCATCATAATAGACATTATGTCGTGTGTTAAATTTTTAAACGCCTCCGGTGGAGAGCGGCGCTGTGAAACCCTTAAAATACGATCCGGCGTCCCGCACGCATTTTAATTACTCCGTATAAATATTGTACTCGGCTTTAATTCGTAATTTCACGGACTTGGAGGTTTGTTGATGATACACGTAATGGGGTGTTATTGCAATCAATGTTTAAATATTTTTTTATAATTTTTATGAAATTACCATTGCTTAAGTCGATGGTTATCATATAAAATTGCATTCGAGAGTACAACGGTTTCTATTTTTTAAACATTTGTCTCTTAAATCTTCCAGCCAAAATATATTTTTAATTAACGTCTGTCTTAATTCTTTTGACGTGCGGTGAAATATACAAATATATCACTACAAATGAAATAAAAAAATATATATTCCAAAGATTTTTTGAGATATATTTTCACCTTAATAACAAGCATTTAAAGCAAGTATTTAAACTCGCAATCGAATTGTATTAACATGTCCCATATCATAAAATATGAAAAGATAAATTAAAACTATATTTAGTATTTTGACAACAGTATGCAAAAACTTACTCAGACGCCAAAAGATCGTAGACGATCTCAACGTATAGATTGTATGTATGTATGTATCAGCCCATATACGTCCCACTGCAGGGCACGGGCCTACTCTACAATCGAGAGTACGATTGAGAGTGGTTAGGCCATATAGTCCACCACGCTGGCCTAGTGCGGGTTGGCCGTAACGTATAGATTGACTTTTAATTTATTTCTGTTACATATAGCCTGGCAAAAAAGTGTACGATGCGGGGATAATTGGCATTAAAGAAAAACAATTACGGCAACGGTATTAAAATTGTTAATTTTATACGGTGTTATTTCTATACGTTTTAGTACGGTTCTGTTGTTTTATGATTTAAAATAAACATAAAGAGAATACTAACAACAATAAATAAAAACAACCATTATCAATGCATTTTCCGTCGTAGTATATCCGGTTGTCATGTTAATACTAAATTCGATGTTAACACCCTCATTCAAAACCGACTTTTTTTGCCAAGCTATACAGATAATTATGTACATAAAATCATGCATGTGTACCATCGATATGGTAGGTAGAAGGGGCACTAGTATCACTCACAGTTCACCGAGCATATCCCGATTCCAAAATGTGATAGCGGATGAACACATGACCTTACACATATATTTTAAGTATGGTTTACATTGGTTAATGATTCAAGTATTAGTATTGTGACGCGTGCGTGATAATAAAATGTTTATAATTACATGTTTAGAACTGCGCCATAGAGGTTTTCTATGAAACACATATTGTCAATAGTCATTTATATTCCAATACAGTGATATCCAGCAGTTTTTAAAAAAAGTTACTAAATTAATATAAATACTAATCTGATCATAATTACAGTATTGAAATGAATCAAGAAACGATCACTTACCGACCGATATATTATTGTATGTCAATTTAGCGGGCCATAGTACGAATAAATAATTTGTAACAGCTTATGTAAACCTATGTCCACAATAAAAAATATTTGTTTTGGTTGCAATCAAAACAAATATTATCTACGTTAATCTTAATACACAAAATGCAAACAAAACCAAAAGAGGCCCCAACAAAGCCAAACAAGTCAGTAACGAATTTTAAAAACTACAACGTGGCTTTTACAAAGATTTCCTCATTTTTATTGAATAAAGGAAGTACCGCACACGCAATCGCATGACGAGCGCCACTGCCGTCCCGAGCATTAAAATTATTCGAGATAAGGACATAGTTAAATGTTCTGTGTCAGGTGTAAACGAGAATTAAATAGTCATGAATTGAAATGTCATTCTTAATTTGACGTTATTTATTTTAATATGACTATTATTTTATTGCGTTCTGGTATTTTACCATTATTAATTATGGGATTTATGTACATAAAATTACGCCTTTTTCCCACTAATAATAGGCAGAGGTTAAAGAAAAGGCTACCAGGTCACTCATATTTTGCTTAGTATGTTCCTTCCTTCCTTTTGTAATTATGGTATGTAATAAACTCATTTGCAAAAAAAACGGGCACCTAAGCAATGAACCATTTCAAATGTTACTATTGGTTTGTTTGATAATTATAGGTAGTTTTACTTTCACAATTTTATAAATTAATAAGCAAATAATCTTTTTCGTCAGTATTATCATAAAATTTTGATAAAATGTATGGGTTTTAATGCTAAAGTTCACTAGTAGTGTATGCTCGCTAGTAGTGCATATGCTCGTGAAGTAAAAGTTAACAAAGATTTTTGTTTGTTTTTTCTTTAATAAAGTAAAAGCAGATAAATGTTTAGTATAGAGTGTGACCCCCTCTAGCTGAAATCACAGCTTGAATTCGTCTGGGTATGCTAGCGAGGATATCCCGAATACTTGCTTGCGGAATACGTTCCCACTCCGCGGTAATCACATTCTTCAGCTCTCTGATGGTCTGCGGAGCCGGTTGTACTGATCTCACGCGTCGTTTCAGAACGTCCCAGACATGCTCTATAGGATTGAGCCTGGTTCTGAAAGAAAACCATGTACCCAACCACGGGATGATCGTTTTCTTGTGAGTCGCGCATTGAGAAATCGCAAGTCTTCGTATGGGGACCTTAAGAACAACCTCGAAGAAGTAAGAAATGTGCATATTAGTCTATGGACGGTCAGGAGGAGGCTTCTCGCGGCCAATATACGCAGTCATCGCCCGGCCCGCGGCCCTAAGTTACTCCGTGAGCACAGAGTTGCCAGGCTTAGGTTTGCTCGAAATTGTGAGTCATGGACTCAAGAAGACTGGAAAAGGGTGTTGTTCTCCGATGAAGCCAGGATATCTCTGTTCGGTGAAGATCGACGTCGGCGAGTGCTACGAAGACGAGGAGAACGCTTTGCAGAGGCTTGTTTTGAAGAAATCACACATTATGGTGGGGGCTCTGTTATGTTTTGGGCAGGAATAAATTCAATGGATCGTACAGAGTTAGTCTTCATTGAAAATGGCTCACTGACTGGACATCGATACATAACGGAAGTTCTAATTCCTCATGCACAACCCGCATTGGCCGCTTTAGGTGAAGACTCAATTTTTATGGACGACAACGCTCGCGCCCACCGGTCTGGCGATGTGGAAGCGTATGTGCAAGAGGTCGGCATTCGTCGTTTGGATTGGCCAGCTCGAAGTCCCGACCTCAATCCTATAGAGCATGTCTGGGACGTTCTGAAACGACGCGTGAGATCAGTACAACCGGCTCCGCAGACCATCAGAGAGCTGAAGAATGTGATTACCGCGGAGTGGGAACGTATTCGGCAAGCAAGTATCCGGGATATCCTCGCTAGCATACCCAGACGAATTCAAGCTGTGATTTCAGCTAGAGGGGGTCACACTCGATACTAAACATTTATCTGCTTTTACTTTATTAAAGAAAAAACAAACAAAAATCTTTAACTTTTACTTCACGAGCATATGCACTACTAGCGAGCATACACTACTAGTGAACTTTAGCATTAAAACCCATAAATTTTATCAAAATTTTATGATAATACTGACGAAAACGATTATTTGCTTATTAATTTACAAAATTGTGAAAGTAAAACTACCTATAATTATCAAACAAACCAATAGTAACATTTGAAAGGGTTCATTGCTTAGGTGCCCGTTTTTTTTGCAAATGAGTTTATTATGACTATAGTATAAGAATGTCAGATAAGAAAATAGTTAAATGTTCTGTGTCAGGTGTAAACGAGAATTAAATAGTCATGAATTGAAATGTCATTCTTAATTTGACGTCATATATTTTTATTATGACTATTATTTTATTGCGTTCTGGTATTTTAATAAAATTAATTATTGTACCTACATACATAAACTCTCGCCTTTGTTGCAGATGGGGTAGAAAGAGGTTAAAGAGAGGACTACCAGGACACTCACATTTCGCCTTGTATGTTCCTTCCTTCCTTTTCTAATTATGGTATGGTATATTATTACTATAGTATAAGCTTTTCAGATAAGAACATATTTAAATGTTCAAAGTTAGGTGTAAAAGAAAATTAAATTGTGACGATTTTAAATGTTCTGATTCTTAGTTTGACGTTATTTATTTTTATGATGACTATTATTTTGTTCTGGTTGGTATTTTGTCATTATTAATAAGATATGTAATATTATTAGACTAGCATGGACTTAGTTAAACGTTATGTGTCAGGTGTAAACGAGAATTAAATAGTCATGAATTAAAATGTTTCGATTCTTAATTTGAGGCCATTTAATACGAAAACCTGTTTTTGTATATTTTATAATAATAAAAGTGACTAAAGCTACCCCCTGATTCGTTTCTGGTCTCAATCTGGAAATATCCTGAATATCACAACAAAAAAATATATACAGGGTATATCAAGACTGCTACCGAAAACGAAGCCAGGTGGTAGTTTATGCGACTTCAGACACAATGCAACAGAAAAAGTTGCAAAAAAAATGTCAAATTTTTTTTTGTTATTTTTTTCCTATGACCATATTTGGGTGGTAAATACATTTTTTTCCTAAAATAATAGTGTATACCCTTTTATTTATAAATAATCTAAGGTATAAAAGTGTTTAAATTATTATTTTAGCAAAAACTATGGATTTACCACCCAAAAAATACGATATTAAAAAAATCATAAAAAATAATTGTCGCGTTTCTTTTCGAAATTTTTAGTTGCATTGTGTTTGTAGTCACTAAAACTACCACCCGGCTTCATTTTCGGTAGCAGTCTTGGGATACCCGGTATATAGTGCAATATGTATCAAAACCAGATCTCGCACTCGTTTTATTTATTTATGTTTATTTTTGAATTTTGGACATTTTGAATGTTTTATTATGCCTGTTGATGAGTCAAGGATGACTTGGGCCCAAACAAATTCTAATGGGTTCAACTCACAGTGATTTTCAAAGTCCATAGTGCGTTCGTCTACAACGCGAACGCCAGAAATCTTAGGAACAAAATAGAACAAAAACTTAACAGAAAACGTGAAATCAACACCACGACGACGTAATTTTATCACATGATGCACATTCATCAAGCTAAGCAACTAAATACGAACTAAATGAACTAAAGGGAGGTGTCGCGGGCGTCAAAGCGACGTATTTGTAGATATGGAGACTAAATTTAAAAAAGTTTTATTTCAGTGGCCTAAGGTTACGAATTTCTGCGTAATACTCGTACCTATAGCATAAAATATTTTCGTACCATTTTTTTTCACATACTTAAAAAAGAAGTTGAAATTGTAGTTTATGTAAATATTATACCAAAGAATATCAATTGGCTTTATTTTATACTTATTTAACGAGTGAGAATAATTGCAACCTATTTTTTTAACGATTGTGAACAAACTACCATGAAAAATTATTTTATTGTAGTGGTAACACTTTTGTTTACATTTTTGATCTCGGATTCCATTTCCGAGTATACTGTGTTTACAAGCTTCCAACTGATACATCAAGCTATAGTAGATTGTTTCTTGGACCACATGATCCTTCATTCTATAATCCTTTGTCTTGTAAGCAAAGCACGAAGAAGCAATTAAGCAGGATTGACGGTTGAATGTCTAGAAATGATCATCTCTCGTCAATCGATACTCTGTCTAGACGACACTGTACTTACTAACAGACGTACTTACTGCGCTGGTCGCTGTGATTGCACTACATCAAATAGTATGTGTATGTGTGAGTCTAGACAAAATATTGACTGATTATATTTTTCTATTCAAAACAATGTTATATTTATTTTACCAACCAGTATACAAAGACCTCTCCCAAAGACGCGCCGGCTCAACCAATTATGTCAGTTATTAATTTAAAACAGATAATAAAGGCTCAAGTTGAAGTGGCAACAAGTGGTGGCACGTACGCAACATGTGATAATGCAACGCAACCAGCGCCCGAAGCGTATTAATTGATTGATACTGACGTGCTTGGTGACGTAGGGACTCGCGATCGGCGTCAATTGCCCACTAATAACAATTATAGAGTATTTTATGACGTTGTAAAGATAATTTCATTGTTCATGTTTATGACGTCATGGGGTGTCAGAGCAACACGTGTATCCACTTTTTAAAAATAGGTTAGTTTCGATGAATGAGCAAGCAGCTTGTTAGGTTGTAAATTCTTGTTGACCCATGGAAATATGGGGCATGGAGAAATATCAACGCCTTGTCGGTCTTTGAGAATACACGATAAATGGATGAGAATTAAGAAAAATAACTGATATTAAATGGTTGTTGCGCAGACGCCACCTCTACGACTAGTAGGGGTAAGAGAAAAATCTATAGTTTATATCCCTGTACAGTTTTGTAGACAATAATTTAACATGGCGGTCTATGTAGTTACATTTGACTAAGCTATGAAATTTTAATGTAGAAATCTCTGGCGTTGTTTGACAGAGGAGTCAAAAGTATAGAACTAAAAGGAAAGCCAATTTCAATGTATATTTATTTAAAATTTTCTTGCAGTATTATCATTCAAGTAGATCTGCATTTTTTTATTCAAATTATCAATAAAATTATCAACTCTAACAACATAATCGGATTTATTATGCATTTGGTGTATCCTTTCAAATAAATAAATAAAAGTATTTCAATTTGTCGCGTCTATTTGGTTTTAAAATGTCGTTTTGAATAACACTATTTATTTTCTAACTCCTTGTTTACCGTAAACATACCGTTGCTATCGAGGATAGGACCACTATCGATGTTTACAACACCGGGATTACTCGTGAATCACGTGTTTCTGATAAAAGCTTATTATGCTACTGGCCATATTAACGATTATATCTCTATTATCGTGTGTTTAATCTACACTTGTATAGAGCACGTTTGCATTGAGTGATAATGAACTATTTTTTGTTTCTGCTTTTGTTTATAACTTATAGTGATTTGCGTAGTTGTATAGGTTTTAGCAAGACTGCTACCGAAAACGAAGCCGGGTGGTAATTTTAGTGACTGCAAACATAATACAACTAAACATTTCGCAAAGAAATGCGAAAATATTTTTTTTTATTTTTTAAATATCATCGTTTTTGGGTGGTAAATCCATAGTTTTGGTTAAAATAAACCCTTGCGTAACATACTTTTTCGCTATACCGTCACCACCCATTTCTTCCGTGCTTCCGTTCATTCCAGTCCATCTTAAGGTTGTCTGGAAGAAATCGCTAATAGCGATAAGGCCGCCGCTTGTTACACATATATAAGCGCTTTGATTTGAAATGTTTTTTTAAGTTGTGTGGTGTACAATAATACTTTATTAATAAATAAATAAAATAAATAAATAAATGTAAATTTACAGAGAGTGCGTGGTGGCCTGTTGGTAAACGGACTAGACGCGACTGCCAACATGTTCACGGTGGTCGCGGGTTCGAATCCCAGGGCACACCTCTGACTTTTCGGAGTCATGTGGGTATTGATAGTCAATCACCACGCACCAAAACGGTGAAGGAAAACATCGTGAGAAAACCTGCATACCATAGCGATTTATAAAATTTTCTATGGTATGTAAGTCCGCAAACCCGCACTAGGCCAGCGTGGTGGACTATATGGCCTAACCACTCTCAATCGTACTGTCGATTGTAGAGTAGGCCCGTGCCCTGCAGTGGGACGTATATGGGCTGATACAGATACAGATACAAATTTACAGAGTTAATCCAAAATACTTATATTCTAAATTTTACTATACTACTGTGTAATTGCGCTAAAGGTCTTGGCGGTTACTTTATTTCAAGCAACGTATACACTATATGCCCGAGGACCTGCGTACCCAGATATTCGTATTTTCTTTCATGTTTTTGCTTTTATAATTTTAAGTAAGTAATAATGAACAGAAATCACGCTTTCAATACTCGGGACATTTTGTCAGCAAATTTGAAGCACGGCTGAGCAGAGCTCCATACGATCGATATAGGTCAGTTATATAATGCCATTACATGCTCCCCATAAAAATTGCGATGAAATTTTTTGTTAGGTATTATTCTAACGATTTATATTTAGGTATACTTTAGAATACTTACTTAATACTTGAAAATGGTATAATTAATTCCGGGCTTTGGCAGTGAATAGACAAAAGAAGAAAGAAGAGGCTATTGACCCGACTATCTTACTCAACTTTATACGGTAGTCAACGGCAAAACTGATATCGATTATGGCAAAGGTGTCACATAATGTAGCCTATAAATAATGTAGACTAAATCAATTCAGCAAAATTCTTTCACTATTTATAAAATTTTAATGGATGTGAAATGTAGAATGCCTCCGTGGCGCAGTTGGTTAGACGCTGGCTGTGAAACGATAGGTCAATGGTTCGATCCCCGCACTAAAACAATTTTTTTTGTAAACCACAAGTATTTGTCACAACACTTGATCATAGTGTGGGGTCAGACCTATGTCTGTGCCTGTTAGTTGTAATGTTATTAATTTTTCTATTAAAATTAATTCATTACTATTTCTGTTATATTTAACATTTAAAAAAGAATGTGAATTATTAAAATACATCAATCATCCGTGGATTTATAGTATTCCATTGAAATGCAACTTTTCAGATGACCTCTGCTCCATTTTATAAAAAAATGACAAAGACAGATTTGCTGGAATGCTTTCTCTTGATATCTATTAGTGCAGTATGTTTCAAAACTTTCTAGACGAATGGATGGTCTTATTGATAGTTCGGAGAATTGATGAAAACGAGGCAGTGTCATAATTTGTGTATATTTCTATCCATATATGTATATATCCATAATGAAAGGTTTCCAGTCCTGGATACAGACTTCCATTATTAGACTTAAGCTTTTTAATATACATGTTTATGAAAAGGTATCCAAAATCTAGCAAACCCATAATTATGTAAATCCTTTCATTGTTAAACAAGTTGGAAATGTTTTAAATCTTGTGGTAAAAGAAAAGGGAAGCTAAACAAAACTAGTGACGTCACTAGTCATATTACGCATTACCGTGTGCGGGTGTAAAAGAGACGGTAAGCGGTTCCCACTACGCTCCTACTCTTTAATTTAAACTACTAATATTAGCCTCATCTTACATTGTTAATACAGTTTTGACAAAAATGTTTTATTTTAATGGCATTTGTGTTTATGTGCAAAATAATACAACTATTGGTCGTATTCAAATAAACTATTAAGTGGAAAAGTTTAAAGTATTGTAATTGCATAAAATTGTGAAACTGACATCGGTCAAGATGTTATTTATTTTATTGGGATAACATGTTTAATTTTTTAAAACATTACTTTGAACTTTAATTTGTAAAGCACGTGCTTTTTTTAGACTGGCACGGCATCAGACGGCAGTCTCATGTCATTCGATACAATTATGCCGGCCTGCTATCTTCAAACTACGGTGGAAGAATGCAGGATTATATATATATATTATACTCTTAGGATAGAGGTGTTGTGTATACGATCAAATATCTAACGAAAATTCTCAATTTCAATAAATTGCATCATCGAATCAAAATATTGTCGATCCCAAATTTTGGCATTTCCAGTGTATGAAACTATAATGTTGAATTAAATATTAACATTACTGCGTGTTAGTCATTACACGTGCGGCGACATTAGCAAATTAATGTAAACATCGATGCGTGCCCAATTTGAGTTTATCATTTACGAGTTGGTAATTAATCATGAAATGATACGAGTGTATCGTATTTACCGTCGCGGTTTGGTAAACAACGTATTGATATATGCAAAAAATATGTTATAACTCTGTAATAGAATGCACTTTATATTTGATTTATACTGGTGGTGTCTGATACGTGAGAGGCCGCCTGCGTAGGATCATCACAATATTTGTTTCTCCCGCTAAATAGCAAAGTAAATGCACTATTGTGTTGCAGTTTGAAGGACATTGTAGCCTGATTAAGAACTAGACATATTGACACATCTTTTGTCTCAAAATGGCGAGCGCTCTGGGATAATTATATGTGATAATTTCAGTTTTCTTTATATACTAGGTCGACAACTGTGACAATATGAATTGCGACTATTTAATAGCAAGAGATAGATTCACTCATCAACTATCACTAGTCACTCAAATACGCAGTAATAAAAACAAAACATAAATTTTTCCTCCCATTGCCTTTCAGAATAAAATACTATCCATTTGTCGCACATTCAACCAGCAATGTACTTTAAAAATAAAATAATTTCGCAAAACGCTAACGTTTTTCATAAAATCATCTCCCACCGCGATCTATTATGCTTCCGCTACCAACGTCTTATCGAGCTCCTTAACCCGATAGCTTCGCTGCCAATTCCGGAATTGTGTTACGTTTCAGATCCGCTATGATGAACATCGGCGTGTATGAATCGAGACTGTAGGTTACGATATTTGTATACGATTTTCATAGTTTCAGTATTTGCATTGTTTTTTTATTGGTATGAATGACTTGATAAGCATGCGATACGACCGCTCATGAACAGCAAAACCAAACAACACCTTGAATTTCAAAGCAATGCTTGACATCTTGAGACATAAGATGTTAAGTTTCCAATCCAAAATGGAAACGAATGTTATGTCGGGAACTCAAAAAAATTAAAATTAAACCAAATCCGCGATAAAATCCGTAAATAATAGTTTTATTTGAATGTTATGTCTTTTTACTCATTCTGAATTTAAAAACAGTTCGAAAGGGACTAAACATTGGATAACTAAAGTCGGTTTATAAATTGTCTAAGAATGAGACCGTTAACTTCTCGCAACAGTAGAGAATACTCACTCAAATATAGCTATCAGAAATACATGGATTGTGGGGTGACATATAAATACTAATTTTATTATTACGCGTCGTTGGCAAGCAAAATCATGTATGCAATTTTTTTTTTATAATATTACATGCCATTTCAATTAATTTAATGTAATTAATATTATTCAACTGACCATCCCTCTTTGTAGTTAAGTCAATATTGTCTCGCTTTATCATTCAATATTTACATCGTTATGTATCATTAAATATCAGTGATTGCTGACCGTTCCGATATTAAACATCTCACAAAGAGAATGCCGAAGGTCACTCGGAAAGGCGATAATAGAGTCCGAAAACAGATTCTGGGATTGGCTGGGTTAATACGTATAGAGAAACCGAGAGAGAGAAAGACAGAGAGAAAGAGAGAGAGAGAGAGAGAGAAACATATCGCGATAGAGGGAGAAAGAGGATATATCGTCGGTATAATGGAAGAACTAAGTAACTCCGATTTTGGCCAAACTGACCTTTTACGATTTTCGTAAACCACAAAATTTGTCGCATCTTTTAGTCTTACCAACATTCCCATATCTTAACCCAAACAAAAAATAAAGCCAATTACGTGTTTCAATTGTAGAAATAGATATGTTGAATGAACACTAATAAATATTAGAAAAAATGAAGAACTCTATAAACAAAACAACAACAGATATGATTTTATATACTTTTATAACATTTACAATCTCGTACAATTTTTAAACAACATTTTAGATATAGGGTATGTTTACACAACGCTAAGTTGACTTTATACTGTTTGAAAAATACATCGAAAATAATTGATTTTGTAGAAATCAAAATTGCCTCTACAAAACAGACATCAGAACTCATACCTAACTCACAACACGACTCGTTTTACTAACCCTACAATTGCATATAAAACGAGCGTGTCAACCGAATCGTCAGGTTAATTACTTAGAAGCAATAAAGATGTTGTCGGTACACGCCACGCCTGCGTTTTTTGTCATATCTAATTGCTTATTGAATTATGATACCAGTAAACTGAGTTTTTGCTACCCACGTGGTTGTTACCTGGTGTCATGTATTTTACTAGTATCGTAAAATTACATGTTCATAATACCGGGTATATCAAGACTGGTACCGAAAACGTAGCCGGGTGGTAGTTTTAGTGACTACAAATACAATGCAACTAAAAATTTCGCAAAGAAACGCGACAGTTTCTTTTAATAATTTTTTAAATTTCATTTTTGGGTGGTAAATCCATAGTTTTTGTTATTAATATTACGCTTTCTTCAAACTTTAACATAATGTAATTTTGTCAGCGTTGTAGTATAAAATCTGAATTTTATATATGTTATTAAAGCAACTATAAATAAATATACCTTGGTATTCAAACACTTTTTTATGGTTCTTTCATCTTGTCAGAAACATTGAAGCTTCTAATTTCCAAAACAACCACGAACAGAACTTCATAATAGCTGATCGTGTGACGCCTATGTTGTCTGCTTCTAATATAGGCTTTTATAAAATGACGATAGTCTGGCGGCCACGGGCTCATCATCTATAATGATGGCATGGCGGTAATCATTACCTTCAATACAGTTAAATTGGCGAGTCAGAGTATTGGGTGTCAAAATACCCAACTTGACATCAGCCTATCATATTTTTAAGCACGTTGCAGAAGAGTTTAAGTTATAATTTTACGTTCGAGTGCATCGTCGACGTCAATTCTTGCAGGAAATTTTCCTATCGCGTAGTAAATAACGTTTTACGAATGAAATATTTTTTCACCAAATTCTGATTACATATTTTACGTGAATTTATCAGATGGATGAGTTACAAGAAATGCAACATGTGATAAAATATCCAGACAGATTAAACCAGAAAGTATTATAAGAATTACAAATAATGGTATTAATTTTGTCAATGGTGTCTATGTTTCGTGTTTTTTCTCGAATTATAAATATATATTAATATTCCTGTATCTACAGTGTATTTAGTGAAAAACACGCGTTTCACATAAAGAATTTTATCTTTTATAGTAACACGACAAAATTACTTTAATACATGCGAAAGTATAGAGCAAAATCCATTTACATTATAAGTATACCTATCGACTAATCTTTTGTCATAACTAACAATTCCAACGTAACTTCCTACCGAATTGACTACAAGGTGTGGAACGTTCACTTGCACAGTCCACGCGTCGGGCCCATCTGCAGATCTAACTTTAATTGAAATCGCAATTTATGCAAATAGAGGCGGGCATGCTAACTTAATGTTCAGCGGGATATAATCCCGGATATCGCTCGATAATTGCCAGACGATCCGGGTTCCCGGCTACCATCTGCTGCTCTGTTTACATTTGAATTGAGCTGTAGGAAAATGCATGCATTTTCATACAAGAACGATAATGCACCTGATGCTTTTTTTATTGGGATGAATGGCGAGACGAGAATGACGAGATTATTCTTTTCTCCTGATGGACAGCAACAAAACCAAGCAATACCGTGAATTACAAGGCAATTCTTGGCATTCCACTACGCACGCCATCCTCACGCGTAAGATGTCAAAACTCAATATGTACAATAGTTTCTTTTGTTACAAAATCCTTCAAACCGGAACACACAGCAAAACAGCAGTGTATATGTTCATTTACATTGCTGTTTGGCGTATGCTACTGTATAGATAAAGTTTCCGCCGATGTTAGATGGTTATCTCTTACCGGTGAGAATATTTATGTTGGAAGAATAAGAACATCCTATTACATGCAAATAGAACTTTATTTATCACCTTTGTCCAATGCGGGTTAGCGGACTACACACAATATAAATATAAATACTGTCATAAACATTTATGGTCGGTTTTGCCATTGATTTTTGTCATAATTAAAGTGCTTGATAGATTACTAATAAACCAAGAATTCACACATCATTTTATATACTCTAAGATGTCTGACCAGGATTTGGAACCTTTAAACTATTCGGCAGTAGTCAGGTCAATTCAAGTAATCATGCATTTAAACAATTCTCAATATTTCGAAACCAAGCCCTTTTTGGAATACATCACTTAATTATCTAGTGTAAACGAAATTATTCATTTTATTTACACTGTATTCCAGATTTCTGGGATAGGGTCAACTGAAATTATTATTGTATGTTCCGATTACAGTACCGAGTACGGATTTACTGTGAAGAAATGTTGACTAACTAGACGAAAGTAATTACGATTAAAATACGTGGAAATGAGGAGACATATACCTATTGGCGTTGGATAGCCAAAGGCAGGTGTGTGTTGTGAACTGATTAAAAGTGACTTGCCAATAAGTGAGTACAAAGAGCGCAGTATTCCGACTGCTTAAATAGTTTTTACTATCGTAGTTGGTATAATTTATGTCATAAGCAACTTATTTTCAAAAAATCCCTCAATTCCATAGCTGTTTCCACGATTTCAAGACGGAAATCTTTTGAGGAGGTTTATGTTCAACAAAATCCTTTCTGTCGCTTAAGCATAAGACTGAAGAGAGAGACGTAACCTTATACTATTTTTTTTCTAGATCGGTTATATCTGTTTCTCCCGCCGTGTGAATGCACTGCTGTGTTTCGGATTGAAGGACATTGTAGCCAAAGTAACTATTGTACATATTGAGACCTAACACCTTATGTCTGAAGATAGCGAGCGCAGTGGAATGCCAAGCATTGCTTTGTAATTCAAGGTGTTGTTTGGTTTTGCTACTGTTCATGAGCGGTCGTATCGCTTACGATCAGGCGAACGGCATGCTCGTCTCGCCATTCATTGCAACAAAAAACGAATTTGCTATCTATAATTCAATAGGGGTTCACGTATCGTGTCTCCGCCATTAGAGTGAATGGTTCAAATGGGCTTTCACAGTAATTAGGCAAGTCTTTATAATGTGGGTATAAATCATCAGTCCCAGTGCGTCGCCGGACGGGAACCTCTCCCGGGGGAACGTTGAACCCGATCTTCGTTTTTCCACATTAAGTGTGTGGTGGAGTATATGGACTATATAATATGGCCAAACCACACTCAATATACAAGTTAGACATTCATGAAGATTCGCCGAGCTTCAATGCTTGGTGTCATTGTGTGTCACTAATGATCCTGGCTTACAGGAGCTACAATGGTCTGGAGCTACAAGCCGAAGAGTTTGTGAATGGTTTAGAGAGAAAGGTAGATAGGCTACTTGCTAGATGGAGGGACGAAATTATTAATCAACTAGCTGTCGGGCCCGGCTTCGCCCGGGTGCAGATAGTTTTTGAGTCCAATCCACATCAAGAACATATTATTTCGCGTGTCTACTAACTATATTTCCCGCGTGCCGTCGACTATATTTCCCTTCCGTAGGAGAGGACATCCCGTGCCAACAATTTGAATTTGAAAGAGTAGAAAATATGTATTTTTGGTTTCCTGACTCATCCCACGGGAACACTACATTTTTCGGGATAAAAAGTAGCCTATGTGTTAATCCAGGGTGTCAGCTATCACTATACCAAATTTCATCAAAATCTGTTGAGCCGTTTTTTCATGAAAGAGTAACAAACATCCATACATACATACAAACTTTCACCTTTATAATATTAGTAAGGATTTAAGGATGAGATTGGCGCAAGACCAAGCAAAGTGGTGCAGTAAAGAGGAGGCCTATGTCCAGCGGTGGGTGAATGATGATACGATGCAAATTATCAAAAACGTTAAACTTAGATAATTCAGATATTTATTATAGAACGAAAGGTTGTAAAAATAAATATCGATTTCTGTATAATTTAAGTGCATGATAATATGTTGGTGTAAACGGGCCAGACGCGGCTGCCAACATGCTCACGATGGTTGCGGGTTCAAATCCCAGGGCACTATTCTGACTTTTCGAAGTCATGTGTGTCATCATCATCATCATATCAGCCACAGGAAGTCCACTGCTGAACATAGGCCTCCCCCAATGATCTCCACAATGACCTGTTGGAAGCGGCCTGCATCCAGCGACTTCCTGCGACCTTAGTCAGATCGTCCGTCCACCTTGTAGGCGGGCGTCCAACACTTCGCTTGCCTGTACGTGGCCTCCACTCGAGAACCTTTCGGCCCCAAGGGCCATCGGTTCTACGAGCTATGTGCCCGGCCCACTGCCACTTCAACTTGCCAATCCTATGGGCTATGTCGGTAACCTTGGTTCTCCTACGGATCTCCTCATTTCTGATTCGATCTCGTAGGGAAACATCGAGCATAGCCCGCTCCATGGCTCGTTGAGTGACTTTGAGCCTTTTAATGAGGCCCACAGTGAGAGGCCACGTCTCGGTGCCGTATGTCATCACTGGTAACACACAACTATCGAAGACTTTCGATTTTAGGCACTGAGGTATTTTGGACGAGAAGACGTCGCGAAGTTTCCCGAACGCTGCCCAACCGAGTTGGATTCGACGATTGACCTCTCTCTCGAAGTTGGACCTGCCTAACCGGACCACTTGTCCTAAATAGACATATTCGTCTACAACTTCGAGAGTCGAGCCGCCAACTCCAATGGGGGTGGGCACAACATGGATATTCGACATGATCTTCGTTTTATCCATGTTCATTTTAAGACCCACCTGTTGGGAAACTCGATTAAGGTCTTCGAGCATAGTGCTAAGGTCTTCCAGCGATTCTGCCAAGACTACAATATCGTCGGCAAATCGAAGGTGAGTAATATACTCGCTGTTGATGTTGATGCCGAATCCTTTCCACTGCAAGAGCTTGAAGGCATTTTCCAGCGCGGCAGTGAACAGTTTCGGAGATATGACATCTCCCTGTCTCACGCCTCTCTGTAGTGGAATAGCCTTCGTGCTCTGATCCTGTACTCATCATGTGTGTATAGTCAATCACCAATAACAAAAATATCGTGAGGAAACCTTTCATACTATAGCGAAAGTATGTGAAGTCTGCCCACCCGCCCTAGGCCAGAGTGGTGACTCTGCCTAACCACTCTCAATCGTACTCTTGATTGTAGAGGGGGCCAGTGCCCTGCAGTGAGACGTATATGGGCTGATACAGAATAATTTCGAGTTTCATCACCGGGTACTTGTATTGTGTTTGATACATGCTACACTCAACCTATCAAAATTGATAATATTTAATATTGTTTTCCCTATTTTGTAGACAATTGAGGTCAATTGCCTCTTCCAAATAGATAACATGTTTACCAGAAATTATTATTTGATATCATTTGGGTATGTTTACAATATCTTTCAAAATAACGGACTTAAGAAATCTAATAATGATCACTGTTTTTACTAGCTTTGTTATCATTTTATGGACATTAGCGAAAATGTATTCAATAAAATCTCCAAATCTCAGGTCCACTATATTACTATTACTATGAAAGGTACAACATATTTGTTATTTTAAGGAAATACTGGTGGGTCTCTCATATGAGAGAGGCCGCCTGGGTAGGAACCACCGCAATGTCTATTTCTTCCTTCAAACAGCAGTATAAATGCACTGTTGTGTTCCGGTTTAAAGGACATTGTAGCCAGAGTAAATAAATAACACCCAACAGTCACATACATAGTCTTGACCCCACACTGAGATCAAGTCTTGTGTCGTGGGTATCAGGAACTACGAGAAACTTTTCGTTCTCACAAACACCCAGACCTGAAACAAATATTTGTGGGCCGCACAAACATTTCTCTCGGTGCGGCAATCGAACCCGCGGCCTCTCATTTCACAGGCAGCGTCTAACCGTCTGCGCCACGGATGCTGTCTACTACTCAACACATTGAGACTTAACATCTTATGTCAGAAAACGGCGAGCGTTGTGGAATGCCAAGCATTGCTTTGAAAAGCATGGTGTTGTTTTGTGGTTTTACTATCCATGAGCCATCGTATCGCTTACTAACGGTAACTCTATTAGTGGTCTCGCCATTTATTGCAATGAAAAAAGAAACAAATCTTCATCCGATGAAGATATGTCAATATTTCAAAAGTATAAGTAAGTTATAAGATAAGGAAAGCTTAAGCTTGCCAAAAGCAAGACTGCTGTATTTGAGCTAACTCAGCATTGGTTTTGGCGAATGGATACCGCAAATCCATTTTACTTCTATTTGTAAGAATATTAAGTGAAGATGGTTTTATTGATTTCTTATATTTATTTATATTATTTATTGTTGTAACCAGAAAAAAATACAAAACAAAATGTAACTAAATTTAAAATAAGAATAGCAATTATCAATTGTAATCGGCGGCCTTATTGCAAAAGGCAATATCTTCCAGGCAAACTTTGGTTGGAGATTTTGGATTAATATATTGACGCTAAATCTGTTACAATATGGTTTACGACATTCTTATAATCGCTGTTGTGATATTTTTGTCAATACACTAAACTGGACTGAATTCATGCCTTTTTTCATAAATATACTTTTAAGCGATACCTAAAATAATGTCAACAGCCATTTCACTCAGTCCGTGATTTATTCCTAGTATAAATAATTTAGAAAATGTTATCTTTAATTCTAGCATTTATTTATATCAAGAAAGCAAGCTAGGTACTCAAATATATAAAATTTCAACCCACAATCAAAATATATCTTTAGAATTAGAGGTAACTGGGTCGTCGAGCTTTACGTGTGGCTTCTCGACTAAACGCAGCGTCGATCTACATCGAGACGAGAGACTGATTCGAGATTTATAGAGCACGCAACACACTTGCAATGCTTCAAACGCAGGTGAACGTAGCCTTGCCATCGACATCCAGTGGCACTATTAATGGATTAGAATGTTATGATAAATCATTGAGATCTTTAAGATAAGCGCTTTTTTTTTCTTCTTATATTTTTTTATTGTTAGTCTCAGGCGTTTAATAAAGTTTTAAATAAAAAAAACAATAAGTACGGGTGGTTGAGAGTAACAGAATGTGATAAAGAATCTAAAATAATGTAATGAAAAATCAGTTAAACTAAATAATTTAGGGTACTAATACAGTAGTATTAGCCCGTGTACGTCCCATTGCAGGACACGGGCCTCCTCTACAACTAAAGGTATGAGTGAGAGTGACTAGGCCATATATACCTGGTGGTATTTGGGAGGAGAAAATTATTTTAATTTAGGTTCTCACTAAATACCATAAGATCAGGCAAAAAAAATGCAGGAAATACGTTAAATAATAGTGCAGGATTCCTTGCGGAACTTAATAAAGGGCCTATGCAAAGCAGAGTGTAATAAATTGTTCTGTAAGATTACAAATCGGGGTCAATGAAATGCAGCGAACTAATTTCTAACAGCATAGACAATTTAGATGATGATAATGTTTAAAGAAAACCACAACAGGCTTTATAATTTTCAAAACCAATATAGGCTAAAAAAGGACACAAACATTAAATAATTAAGTAACACCTAAACAACAACATTATCAAAATAATCTAAAACCACACATGTCCCTGAAATTAATAAACAATATATTTATGAAATTCAAACGGAAACGTTTCCGCGAACCGTCCCAGAACCGTGGAACGGCTTACAAACAATGGTTTATTCCGTGCTCGAACATAAATCGATAGGTCGCCTAATGATGCCGTCAGTCAGCCGCTTAGATGCTATAACGTCATGCAGACTAATTGAACGCAAGGCTGCCGACGCACCGCTCACTGTAGGTCATTGATGAGCTACCACTAATCACAATCCATTAGCGGAAAACAGAATTGATAATCGTGCTGGATTGATAAACTGTTTTTTTTTACTGATTTATCGAATATCCTTTGTTCTTTGAAAGTAATGTGCTGTGAACGTTTCGATTGATATACTTTTTTAATGGTGCGCGAAACCATTTGGACGAAGCCAAAGGTTTTCCAATAAATTATCAACTAAGGGAATTCGTCAACTAATAGTAGATATTCTGCTGGGTAATATATTTTTTTGCGTTTATCGCCGAGCATGCCACACACCTGATGCTAAGTATACGATCGCTCATGGACAGTAGCGAAACTAAAAAAAGCGGAAGCGGTCTGCATCCAGCGACTTCTTGCGACCTCAACCAGGTCGTCCAAAGCAACTTTACAAGTAGGATGAACTATTTTATGTAGCATGTACTAAAACATTGTTTACTTAATAAGGTAATACGATAGAAACGAGACATAAAGCAGCCGTGTTGTTTATACCACAAGTAGGTCATAAAGTCATGCAACAGTTCTTACGCAACGACTAATAGCATTAAATGAGCCATAGTTCGATCTGTACACACGTATCAAACACGCGCGTCTAAGGTAAATCGATGTTACACTATAATTTTATTTTAATAAAATGTATAACTTTTGACTACCTTGGTGGCGCTGTTATACGAGGGTATGCAAAGCTGAGGCCTCAGGTTCGAATCCCAGGTCAAGTGTTACTTGATTTTTCTATTTATTATCAGTTCAGGTCCGGTGTCAGAAATTTGTGCCCGATATGGCGATAGGCACGCCCCCTATCATCACATTGTGGTGTGTTAAACCTTTGCCTACCCATTCTATGAAAAAGACGTGAGTTAATTTACGTATGTGTGTAAAATGTATAAAATTAAATTTTATCTAGACCTTATCACACTTTCGTGGGTTACTATGGGTATAAGTGGTGCGGAATGATTCAATTTTTAATGTCTTACCAGCTGTCAAGAATTCCAGTACAAAATGGGCTTTCCCAAGATTATCTAAATCGACTTGTTAGGAGTGGTCTGAATCTAAATCTGGTCACTGGTGATTCCTACAACCGTGGGTCCAACGCCAACGATTGTGTAATTTTTCTTATTTTAATCGCCGTTTAAGTAGCGCATCTATTTTCCTTTTAGTTTTATTTGTAATAAGTATGATTCTTATGACAGTTTCTCCCCCACCGGGACAAATATTTGTGTGATCCATGTTTGTTTCGCGTCTGGGTGTTTGTGAGACCGAAAATTTTCTCGTGATTCTGATACCTACGACACAAGACTCGATCTTATTGAAAGGTTTGGACTACATATAACTGTTGGGTTTATTATTATTATTTATGTACTGTAATAACATACACTATTCAAGAAGAATTGATAAGTGTTGTATAATGAACCGTATTGTGTTAATATCCAGGATTCGCCGGTGTTAAGGTTAAATTTATAGAGGTCAACTTCAACACGCACGAGTTCTAACTTACAATAACTATAGCTTTAGCCCAAATGTAGAATATCTACTGGATGATACTGTATTGTATTGTATCAGGCTATATAAGTCCCACTGTAGGGCACATGCCTACTCTATAATTGAGAGTACGATTAAGAGGAATTAGACCATATAGTCCACCACTCTGGCCTGGTTGGTATGGCGGGATGGTATAGTTGTCAATAATTAAAAGATTTTTTTTAGATAATAAATGTATACTTGTAATACTTAGCAATACATATTATTTTTAAACATAAAGTGGCACTTAAGACATATTTTGAAAAGGAAGCCGTTGCTGTCTCTTTAAATATCCGAAAGGGGTAGTCCATTGTCATTAGACTACCAGCCTGACTCTCGCGGATACTATACAGCCTCCGTAGCTCAGTTGGTTAGACGCCGGCTGTGAAACGACACGCCGATGGATCGATTCCTGCACCGAGACAAATGTTTGTGAGAACCACAAATGTTTGCCTCGGGTCTGAGTGTTTGTGAGACCTAAAAGTTTCTCGTAGTTTCTGATACTTATGACAAAAGACTTAACTGATCTTAATGTGGGGTCAGGACAATGTGACTGTTGGTTGTGTATATTTATTGTGACCGAACTTGGAAGAATTTCATACTTTAAATCTATTATGCAATAAAAAATATCTACTCCAGCACTTAAACTCATTTTTCCGGGCTTTTAAGCCAAACACTCGTGATAAGATTGCATTTTTATTTATTGTTAAATATCGTCCTAAATAGAACATTCTAGAACTTGATTTCTAATACACGCGTCTATACGTACTCTGATAATTATACTAACAATCAAGCACTCACTGCCCTGACACTAATATATTACTGTGCTTAATACGATAAAGTAGGTTAACTTTGACACTTCGCACATTCTATACCAGTTATAAATAAAGGTTTTGTTAAACTGGAAAATAATCCTTTTCTATATATTTTAGGGGCCTGGATTTGCCATTTGAAAAATATTTGTGTATTTTTTAAGTTGCAATGAATGGCGAACCGAGCTTGCCTTTCGCCTGATGGTAAGCGGTACAACTACTCATGAACAGTAGCATAAATTACAAAGCAATGCTTGGGATTCCACTGCCCTCGCCATCCTAAGACATAAGATGTAATCTCAATATGTCCAGTAGTTATTCTAGCTACAATGTCGTTCAATCCGAAACACAACAATGCATTTAAACTGCTGTTTGGCGGGAGAAATAGACATTGCGGTGGTCCCCACCCAGGCGGCCTCTCACATATCAGATACCGACCATCAGTATTCATAGCTAATAATCGCTTGAATTAACAATTATTTTGTATATATCTTGGGCCATAAATCTCTGTCATTTCAAAAATATTCGTGTATTCATCATAGCTAATTATTGCTTGCGCTTGGGCGAATATAGTGTATTAAGACTTTACTTCTTTCGCTTACCGAGAAACTCTGTACCAGAGGGAGACGCATAAATTATTGTTTGATAATATTTTATTTTATGGCTCTAGAATGGATTTTTAGATTTACGCGAATGTTACACATATGAATGTTTTTATCGCGGTAAAAAAAACTTTAAGTAATCGTTTTATTTCAATTATGGCTGTACATTCTCATAATCTGAGCTAAAACACAAGTTTAATTATGAAAATATCTCATTTACCATCAAATTATTTAGTTGAACTACTATTACTTTAGAATTACATACAAAACAGCAAAGATACAAGGCACAGCACGTGACGTTGTTGACTTATAGAAGACAGCGAGCACGCAGTCGCATGATGCATTGCAAAGGGACAAAAATAGAATTTCGTGACTCGAGACTGTGGAGCCGACTATATCACTGTAGACAACTACCGGTTCTTAAATATTGTGAGCCGACGAAACTGGGAAATGTTTCATGTATTTCTTTTCTGTGGCTATCTTTGAATGCAATAGATTTTAATTTGTGTTTAATGTATTCATACCTAGTGTACTTGAAAAATGAAGTCAATAGCTGACAAAAGGACAGTGTATGTCTTTATAAATGGAAGGATTTAATAGGAGTCCTATGGTCAAAGAAAATCAACATGAATTAAACTTTGCGATCCAAAAGGGGTAAACAGAGGTGCTACCAGGACACTCATATTTTGCCTTGTAAGTTCTGTCCCACGATGTGATATATCTGGCACTTTTTTTTATTGACATCCGTACCAAATTTAGCAAGTAAGGAACAATTCGTGTTCACGGTAACACGTTCACGGTGGTAGCGGGTTCGAATCCCAGGGCACACCTCTAACTTTTCGGAGTCATGTGTGTATTGATAGTCAATCATCACGCATTAAAACGGTGAAAGAAAACATCGTGAGGAAAGGTTTCCTCACGATGTTTTGGTATGCAGGTGCATACCATAACGATTTATAAGAATTTCTATGGTATGTAAGTCCGCCAACCCGCACCAGGCCAGGGTGGTGTACTATATGGCCTAACCACTCCCAATCGTATTCTCTATTGTAGAGTAGGCCGGTGCCCTGCAGTGGGACGTATATGGGCTGATACAGAAGGAACAATCCAGCGTCGACAGTGCCACAAATCGTTTGCAGATGTAGTAGGCTTCGACGCAGTACATGCTTAAACAAACAGTTCGGAACTAGGTCGCGGTGTAAACTGCAACTTGCATATTACAAAGAAACCTACTTTGCAAATTGGTTATATTTTGTGTCACTATTTTCATGTTTTAAACGGTTTTCGATGTAAATCGGGGGCGCGCAATCGACTTCGAATGAGCACGTTCTTTCTGATTTATTTTTGTTCGTTTCTGTGTTGAATAAATAAATAAATGTCACTTTCGTCATAATGTTATGGGTGGTAGGAATAATAGGAATAATAGACAATTGTAAATAGATTGATATAAACATCTGTCTTGCAACACATTTTGTTATGACTGGGAATTTCGACAATTGAAGTTTTTGAAGTGGTTTATTATGCCTAACTGGCTTAGTGATTTATTACATAAATATAAAATTATAGTTATTATTGAATTGAAAAAAAGTTACACACAGACGAAAAACCTACATTTTTTATATCATATAGATTGATGCTTTCTGTTGTCATATGCAATTTTTTCGCCTTAAAACTTCCAATAACCCGACCACTGACGAAATCTCAACAGCCACTATTATTCCAAAAAACAATTAATAAAATGTATTCGAAATAATTAAAATCGAACACTGTCATCATTGCTGCGATTCAATTATTAAACAGGGGGAAGAAACGGTACGTCAAATGAAATCTGACACAAGCAGTAATGTTAATTATTGCCCTGACCGCTGACCGCCGCTGACCGGTTGAATTAAAAGAAAAAGATAATTAATTTCACTTTGTGTAACGACGTCATGCTTACATTCACTTTCATTTTATTGCCGGGCCAAGTTTGTTTTGTTAAGTAATTGCATTTTATTTCAGAAATTGAAAGTTTTATTTATAGCTGGGAATAGTCCTGCGACTTCAAATTGTTCTTCTTAGTGTTTTGATCAAGTTCCTGTCCATTTTCTTTTGGGTAGAATGTTTCTGGACCAATATTATTTTGAGATATTATGCATTTCTTGAAGTCTATGAAAATTAAGGCATTAAACCAAATCTGAACAGATGGTTAGAAAATTTTGACAACAAATAGACAGTATAGAATACAGTTCATGTTATCTATGAATCTTAACCTAATTTTAAAAAGTAATCAGTTTAAAAATTAAACGAAAGATTTCGTGGAAAGCCTTTGCCTAGCCAGTGGAAAAATATCAATGATGAGAAAACAACATGAAGAACTGAAAGTAGCAATATTCGTTCAAATTAAATCAATATGTTTGTTGTGGAACATAGGTAACAATCAGATGTTATAACATAGTTAATCGTTCGACTATGAACCGCCACATTGGCAAACAATAAGTTAGCAGATAATTTAGATCTAGGTAATTTTCCTTTCAATTTATTACATATCTTATCGTTATTCATTAAACCTTCATAATACTCACCAAACTTCTACATTAAATATGATTATTTTATTATTATTTTTCTTTAGTCAAGCTTTATCCTACTTGGTAGATTTCTTCGACTATTGACTGCCCTCTCTTTTTTCCATCTCTTATTCTCCATAATAAGGTAGTCGGTAAGACGCCTTTTGTACTACTATGTAATATAATGTTATAAAGGGTATATCAAGACTGCTACCGAAAACGAAGCCGGGTGGTAGTTTAGGCGACTCTAGACTCAAAGCAACAGAAAATGTTGAAAAAAAGCGACATTTTTTTGTTATTTTTTTTCCTGCGGCCATATTTGGGTGGTAAATAATATTTTCCTAAAATAATAGTGTATACCCTTTTGTTTATAAATACTCTAAGGTATAAAAGAGTTGAAATTATTATTTATGCAAAACGTTTGGATTTACCACCAAAAAATGACGTTATTTAAAAATTCATTAAAAATAATAGTCACGTTTCTTTGCGAAATTTTTAGTTACTTTGTGTTTGTAGTCACTTAGACTACCACCCAGCTCCGTTTTCGGTAGCAGTCTTGATATACCCTGTATTATTAAGCTTACTTCGTGTACAATAAAGGATATACATAAATAAAATAAAATTAAAAGTGATTCCATAATATTATTCCTTTTTTCCGTATGATCAACACTATCTAATACTTGTTGGATTTAATATCCTGGTGTTTGCCTGACGCCATGACGCGATCCCCACCAAAGCTATTCACATCGGCCACATAAAGTATAAAACGGCCAGACGATGTTTGCTGACTGGCAGTAGATGTGTATATGGAAGGGTCGTTATTTACCAAGTTTACTTTACTTATTTACATAAGGAATTAATGGAGTGAATGCAATGGAAACTTCTTATCGTAAATAAGGAGGATGACAATGGTGAAAATCCAGATGATTACATAAAATAAGTGGTACGAAAGCTGAAAGAGAGATAAGAAATTAGAAAGACGAGAAAGAAAGAAGATTAAGTTGAGCTTGGAGAAAGAAAAAAGAAGATTGAGCACTATATGGAGACATAATATTGGAATTATATTTTAAAATTCTAACAGAAGTTCAAAACCTAATGATATCATTCCTCATATGGTAGAAGATAATTTCAAACTTGATAAATGTTGTTGAAAAATGTAGTTGAATTTAAGACTTCATAAGGACCTAAACGTTACAAAGAGATACAGGAGCTACAATAAAAAACTGAGAAGAAAGAAAAATTCCTGGTAATATGTATCAACTAATTAAGTAATATCTCTATAAGACTTGTAGCAATCCTGTTATTGTAAAAAGTCCTCATGTCTTCAACATTCTCTATAAAACTTCAATTAATTAAAAATACCTCGAGTTAAATGCTCTTTCAATCGCTTGTAAATAAAACACATCTGCCTTTCACAATATTTACACAGAACAGGCACCCCGGTCGTGAAATTTGTAAACAATATTCTACTGAACAAATAATTGATGTAGTTGCCTCTAATTACGTGTGGTTGTGAAGATATATTGTACGTAAAACGACATTGTAATACCCCTAAAGGATTAATATAATTATGTCTATTCCATAATTGATTTGCCGGCCTTTGGGGCGGAGTCGGTTAGACTTGCTTGCAAAAAGAAAATTTCGGTTAGACACCGGCTGTGGAACGAAAAGCCGTGCGTTCGTTCTTCACACCAAGACAAATGTTTGTAAGGCCCACAAGTACATATCCCGGGCCTGGATGTTACTGATGGATAATCTGTACTTTGGACTACACATTATGATTCATCATTATCATGATCATCATGGTCAGCCCTTTGCAGTTTATAACAGGACATTGGCCTCTCCCAGGGTTCGGCAAAACGCCCGGTCTGCTACTTTATGCGTACAGTATATAGTGTATATTGAATACAGTATGCTTACCATAATATAATAAAAAAAACTTTATTCTAACTCCACGATAGACAGAACAGAGGAAGAGATAGAAAGCAGAGTATTATGGTCGGCTGTGTGAGGCGTTGTAGTTACTCTACCGAGTTTATTAAAGAATATACCACAGAACCAAGGTTGATCATCTGATGCATTGTTGTAATTCTACCGAGCCAGTTTAATAAAAAGTTGAATTATTTGAATGTCTCACCAAGTCTAAGAACTTATTACAAGTGACTTTTCGGAACTACTTTCCAAAGTGGGTTATCCGCGAACCCCACAATATAAAGTAGATTAATGAGTCATTCTTTGTCTATGGACAGCGATTACGTGTATCGAACGGTTGGGGGTTAATTAGACAAGGTCATGTATGGGTGTGAAGGATTCGAAATAATATCGATATCAAGGAAATTTTCAAATTAGTTCTGCATGGACACCATATTTATGTATCGTGACCCAATTATTCTAATAGCTTTAGCTAAAAGTATTATTAAATTAAACAACAATTAGGAGCTTAGTTTTTTCAAATTATTAATTAGATTGTCAATGATAAAATCCTCAAAGAATTGTCAATTTTAGTAACCTATATTTTGCAATCAGCCATAGCTTAATTTAAATCAAATTCAGAGTCTCACGTGGGCTTATCTTTAAAAGGTAGACACAAACCACATTAAATCGTAATGTCATTGTAATATTTCTACGAAACAATACAGAGGGTTCATACTTTTCTTTGAATTTGTCATTATGGTGATGACTACATGCCTGGCATAGTATAATGACTAATGCTAATGCCTTATAGCAGCTGAAATCAACGATTCAAGGTTCTGTTAAGAATAATGAGGGAGAGGGAATAATATTTGAAAAAAATATAACCTTTAATTAACCTTAATAAATAAAATACACAATCGTCACGCCTGTATCCCGTAGGGGCAGGAAGAGACTATAGACTGCCACGTTGCTCGATCCTGACATATTACTTTCGCTACATCCACTTTCATCAACCTCTTCATGCGTTCTCTTCGGTCGGTTAAGATTAATAAATAAAATATATGAAGACATTCTCTCATTATCAGGCGTGTAAATAATTTTAATTAATAAATACTTTAACTGGTACCTGAAGTTCGTCAAATAGCGACAGTCCTGCGCGGACTGTAGAGAAGTCCTATCAACATTGGATACGAGCAAATATATTTGCACCTTTATTTCAGCGTCACTATCCACTAAGTCCAACTGTAAACTATCGGTTACTACTTGTAACCCATTCTACCGTGCGATATATGAGCGTTGAACGATTGAACACAATTATAGCTAACACGATAAAAGAGCCGACAACAAGTCTTTCAACTGTATTATTGACAATGATTGCCTGCATCCTGAGATTATCCTGATTGCACGAATGTGGGAACGAGGGGAAGAAGATGCAAGTACCATGCAATATTTTAACGTAATCTGATTTGAAGGACGCATTATATATATTTACAAATATGCATGTGGCTTCATTTGTTGTGCTTTCACACTTAATTTGGTCAAGTTATCGTCTTTGATTTTTATACATACTATCATGGTTTATAAAAGGACGTAGATTACTTTTATGTAGAATGTCCCATCCTGAGCGAAAGAATATTTTTCACAGGTCGACTATCCTACATTAATTCTCAAAACGTAAATAACGCAAGTAAAATCCAGCATAACTCTATACACAGCAGAATTCGAGAGAGCTTGCAAAAAGAAAATTTCAATATGGCGGCACGGCCAAGAAAGTGCTCCAATTAAATAGAATAAAGCGAAGGAGACGCAACGAACTCTTCAACGTTACCTTACCACATAAAAGGAGTCTTTGTAATTACGACAATTTTCGACATTAACGAAGGCACAAATTCTAAGAAAAAAGAAACTACAGCTAATTGTCGCAAGAGTCGGCCACTGTAATTAATAGACATGAAGTTAACGTTGAAAAATTAAAAAATATATACTTAATTATAAGTTTCTGAGAATGGGTCGCATGACGTTAAGGTGTATTGTGTAATGGAAATATGAATGGCACCAATAATAAGGCGACTTATAATCTTAATGGATAGTTATTTAGCTGTTCTTTTGAGTCATATTTTTAGGAATTAGGAGCAGCTAATTAAAAAAAAACATCTTAATGAAACGGTAATTAAATTCGGGTGTTCAGTAATAGAATGTTTTAGGGCTATCAACGAGTAGACATAAGAAAATATCGAAATATTTAAAATTTCTTAGATACTCATGAGTGTATAAGAAATGTTTATCAATCAACGCTTTAGTATTTAAAATACTTAAAACATTGTATCACATACAAATTTATTTATACAGAAAAAACTTCACTAAGTACAAATATTATTATTAATAACTCCATGTCATCTTTGCTCCGACCGTCATATAAATTAATTAAAATTATATGTAGTTTTGGTCCTTTGAGCCGGATCTACTTCCATTACTGTAACTATGGTTCAGAGTTTTGGCAAATTTTAATTAGCTATAATACATTTTTATTTTATTGTCTTTATTTTAAACTACCTCTTTTTTTCCCTGCTCATATATCTATCCCAAGAAAGAAAAGAGAAAGAAGAGAAAAGAAGTGCGTGGTGGCCTGTTGGTAAATGGACTAGACGCGGCTGCCCACATGATCACGGTGGTCGCGGGTTCGAATCCCAGGGCACACCTCTGACTTTTCGGAGTCATGTGTGTATTGATAGTCAATCACCACGCACTAAAACGGTGAAGGAAAACATAGTGAGGAAACCTGCATCCCATAGCGATTTATAAGAATTTCTATGGTATGTAAGTCCGCCAACCCGCACTAGGCCAGCGTGGTGGACTATATGGCCTAACCACTCTCAATCGCACTGTCGATTGTGGAGGAGGCCCGTGCCCTGTAGTGGGACGTATATGGGCTGATACAGATATCTATCCCACGATTCGTAAAAATTGCCTTTGAGCGATAACACTGCCATTTGTACTTTGTTATTTTGTATATTCTCTAACACTGTTTGCTGTTTTACTATGTATAATAAAGGATTAAATAAATACATGAATACTTATAATACTTCTTGAATATTTTCATCAGAACAATAATCCCCAAAACACACCTGAATTATTCGCCGGCATAACTGAGAATATGGTGTTACCTGACCTAATTTCCAAAGGTTGCATCTTGTCCTAATTCCACAGTGGCTCAAAATCTGACTCCGGCTATCGTACAATTTATTGTTGAATACCGAAATACCACTGATCTATTATTAAACATCTACGTTTGGTATCTTCATTCCGAATTTCAAAGGGTAAAATATATTCTGTATGAGTGCTTTTACGAACTACATGCTCACTTATAGAGATTTAATATTTGATAAAATCAAGGAAATATAAAGTGCTCAATTAGTTTATAATTTTGGACTCTACACTGAAATCAAAAATATGAATAACTTGAAGTCATAATTATAATACTTTTAGAATATTTCATTGAGACATAAAATAAAACACAGAATTAATCAAAAATATTTTACAAGGTAATTTCAGTATGTTTAACAGATAAATATGATGTATTATTTTGCAACAATAAGTGACCAGGAAGCAGACTAGTAGCAATATTTTCAAGCTGTTTGAAGGATTCCTGTTGTGGCGAGGGTAGTAGGTCGATGGAAGGATGACGGTTGCCCATTCAAAATTCTAAAGCACATCAAGGAAGTACCATGATCTTTGACCCACTGAACTATGAGATTCTCTTTCTTACAAATAAAATAATATTGTAATTGTTGGGATATTATGAAGTGATATATGTATAATTCCTGATAGTAGGTAGTCTGATTTGCCATTCAACGATTTCAAGCAATTTGGGCAGACAAAATATTTTCTATTGTATCCTATATACTTATATACTTGCATAATCGATTTGTTGAGAAAAAATACTTTAATTTTTTCATAGTACATGTATGTATAAAAATAGATCGACTTAAAAACTCATGAATGGATACAAGAATCTATTGATTAGATTTACTTGTCAAACTAAGCTCAATTTGATAATAAAATATATACATTACATAATATAAAAATATCACGTGTGATAGACCCTGCCTATCTTCATATGAAAAATAAATATGCTCTTTATTTTGTAACCAATAGATCTTGGAAAAAAAAAAACCACACCAAATGAAATATCCAAGCCAAGTCCCACAGTTACTAGTCCATATTTGTTTGTACTGAAATGATAAGATATTAGAATATATTATTATACTTAGAAGCAGTCCTTATTAACCATACAGTGTCAAAGAGGAGCTTAAATTTATTATTTTACACCTATACTTACTACATTTTGTAGGAAATTATGTATCATAGGCATTTCTACTTGGGTAAGTAATATGGCTAACAGCCGCTGCCAATAAACAATCCCAATCCAAAATTTGCCGTTTTAGATTGACAGCTCAATCGTTTTTCTGATACTATATTGCCAATAATCAATCTCAGTAGTGAAAAAGCTATGGCAACATGACAGGAGACCAATCGAAAAGTAGAAAACAATTGACAACAAAACAGATTGACTTCAATCTAATTTTTTGGATTGATTATTGGCATCGGCCGTAAGTGTACATCTTAAACCATAGCATTACTGCCATAAGTACAAACATTTATTTTTTGGCTATCTATTAGCAAATATTATATTTGTCTCTTAAGCATGCTTAATAAATTAAACAAATTGGTACAGGAATCCTTGTTAATTTTAGTATTTCTAATGATTTTTTTGGAACGTTAAATAATTATATAAACATGGGACTGGGCTTTGTACAACCCTTTTTTAACATTTTTACAATGTGTTTAGTTTGGGATTTCATAGTTACTAGTTTTATTTTAGAAAATCATGTTCTTAGAATTTGAAATGAAGGGAAATTTTGTTTATAATGAAATAAGACATAAGACACAACAACAAACAGAACTATAGCGATATAAATAAAATGAGGTTATGAAATAATGACACGAATAACTTGTCTTCTGCCAGGGTAGTGGTTATATCAAAGGAAAAAGATCCATAGTGAATTTTAACCTTTCTTGCTGCTTGAGGTATTTGTCTTATAAGTCTATTTTCGTTCACAACTATGTCACTAATTTTTATAAAATTAAATCGATGTCATCAAGCTTACGTTTCGCAATTTACAATTTAATATTCAGTTAGCTTAGAATAAAGAGTATCAATACTATTTTTCACAGTACATAATATTATATCAAACACGCAAATTAACCAATGTTTATCAACAGTATACCACATTGCATCAATGGGCATATATTTCATACATTTACTATACAAAAGGCTCCGTTTATATTAGGTAAAAATATCGATCCGCTTTGGAGCATACCTTCTAATTTACAGAGGTTTTAGTATCTATGTAGGGCTCAAACGTTCAGTCACGGTAGTTATGTGAAACGTCCCTGGGTGGCCCAGTAGCCATGAGTTCAACCTTTCCGTGTACCAACATGACATGTACTTGTACGAAATCCAATGTAAATAAAATGTGTTTCAATACGCTTTTGTAATAGAAACATTAAAGTTATTGGCTTAAGGTGACAGAAAACACGTACGTGGTGTTCGTCATGAAAATGGCACGCTACGAAGCCTTATAATCTACCACTCACCAGACTTAGGGGCATGGGCGCGGCGCGTCGCTCGCCACCCAGCGCACTCCTTTGACTAAATGAATCCACGACTATATACTGTTTCGAATTTCAACATTTTCCAAGTAAATCCACCGTATAATATTGTCAAATACTAAAATGTAACAACGTCCGCCGCCGCCGTTGTTGCTAGGTGCAGATCAATCGCCAACCTTTGTAGGTTACATGAATGAAACCTACACATTTTCGGTGCGTCACAGCTATGATGTCGCTCGTGGCCGACACGGGGCTTCGTATCCGACACGACTATTTAAAACGTTTGTGTATATTGTTATATTTTGTAAAGGTTCAGTCGATTAAATTGTAAGTCAGGCTTCAGTGAATTATTTGGCACGTAAGAGGGGCGGAGGGTTAGTGGGGGCCTGACGTGTCAGTGTGGTGTGTCGAGCGAGCCGTAGACGGCGGTGGCGGAAGGTCGGGGATGCCGGGCACTGGCTCCGGCGCGAGCTCAGGCTCCGCTGACGTCAGCGACGGCTCGGCGCCGAGCGGCGGTGCTCACCACCGGCCTGCCAATTATTATTTTATGTACACGAACGGCGCGAAACAAAAGGCGGCGACGGCAACGGCGGGGCGCGGGCGGAGAGCGCTCGCCGCAGGAGCGACTCCCGGCGCCATCTAGTGACGCGTGCGGAGACCACTCGCGCCTACTCCTTTCGGTCTGCAGACGATCGAAACGAGACGAAACCTCTGCGCTGACCGAACGAACCTCACTGGCGAAACTGATCGTGGAGCACTGTCACTGATGGGTTACAGCGAATGGCGTCATAGTGACAAGAGGTCGCGGAAGGGCGAGTGCGAGCGCGCTCGCGGCTCGTGTCGGTGGGCCGGGATGCGTACCGTCGTCAGAGCGTGGCTGCGTGTGGTGGTGGCGGTCGGGTGGGCCATGCTGTCAGGCGGCGCGGGAGAGGCGCGGGCCGGGCATGGCGGGCTTCTGCTCGACACTGCGGTGCGGGCGTCCGCGGCGCGCGCTGCACGCCACTGACCCGCGCACCGCCCGCGCCCGCCGCCGCCGCCGCCGCCGGCGCTGCGCGCGCAAGCCCGCACCGCGCCGAGAGGCCGCACCGCGCCTTTGAGGCTTCGGCCTCCGGCCTGCAACCGCGTGCACCGGCACCACACCACACGCCACACGCCACACACCGCCTTATACCGCCCACGCAACACAACACTATAACTATATCGATTGTCGACTAATTCTGCACTTTTCGAAAGGTCGACATTGTGCACTTTCGTAGCGGGAAAATGTGCAAAAGTTCATGCAGCTACAGACACTAGCAGTAAACTTGTTTTGATTTTGAACTTAACATGACATGTGCGGTGTAGTAAACTTTCTGTCACTTTGTAGGCGATATCGTAAAATCCAGTTTAATTTTATTTTAATAAAATATTGGTATTATTATAAAAAACGATATTATTTATAGTAACAGTATAAATTAATTCCGTAATATCTAAATAGTATTAACTAGTAATCTGTGAATTTAAGATCAATTTTGACAGCATCCGTGGCGCGGTTGGTTAGACGCCGCCGGTGAAACGAGAGGCCGCGGGTTCGGTCCCCGCACCGAGAGAAATGTTTGTGCGGCCCACAAATATTTCTTTCGGGTCTGGGTGTTTGTGAGACCGAAAAGTCTCTCGTAGTTCCTGATACCCACGACACAAGACTCGATCTTATTGTGGGGTCAGGACTATGTATGTGACTGTTGGGTGTTATTTATTTATTTATTAAAGAATATGAAAAAATCGTTTTCAAATGTAGACCATTACGAACCTGAACGATCCGATCCGACCGTCCGAAAAGACACATCAAATTATTGCAATTAAGTAACGTAATGTGTGAAGCATCATGAACAAGTGTGGACTTACAAGGCATAGGACATAGACGATAGACTCAGCCCATTATTCATAATAAAACTCAGAGTTTGATAAACTAAAGTAAAGTTTGCATTGCAGGCTATGTATCTCTTTGGTTTTTGTTACTAGGGCTACTCTGAATAGACTTTAACATGCTTCCCGAGTGAAATACTACAGACAAAATAAACAGGAAATTCGTAAATAACACGTAAATGGGAAAATTCGGAATGCATTCCGATATTTGGTTGTTTTACGCTCTCTCACATCTCATTTATATTCAATTTTGTTTATTACTTTTTTATAGGTATAGCTCTTGTTAGCAAGAGGTAATTTCTGATAATAAATACAATGCAATGTAAATAGAGTATCCACTAATGAGTAATATTATATATTTTGATGGTTAAATTTCTCCGCCATTCTGTATATTGTAATTGAAACAGTTCGACCCAATTTTGTCTGTATACCATTTTTTCACATACATGAAAATTTCCTATTAACATATAGTGATTGATTGTTGTAAGTGTTTTAGATGATTTGCATTATAGTTAATAGTATTTGCAGGCGCATACAAAGATTTTGTCAGATATAAACAATATGATAGCTAAAATTTCAATATGCAGAGATCGAAGAACGTGGTGTTGATAACAGGTCAGATGCAGCTGCCCACATGCTCACGGTAGTCGCGGGTTCAAATCCCAGGGCACACCTCTGTCTTTCGGAATCATGTGGGGTCATAGTCAATCCCCACGCACTATAAGGGTGGAACCTAACCTAACTAATTATGGCCTAACTACTCTCAATCGTACTCCCGGGTGTAGAGAAGACCAGTGCTCTGCAGTGGGATTTACATGTGCGTAGACAGAAATTAGGCTAAGTATTTTGTTTTATAAATTATACATAATAGATCTTCAATAAAGTGTATCCCGTACGTATAAAAATACAGATATTACCTCTCCACTAGAATATAAGGTGAATTAAGGTTATACTCGGTAACAAGCCGTTGACTTGCCGTGTAAGACGAGGCTTGAACGAGACCAACTTGTAATGTATGCGAAATTTATAATGCAACGATAAGTTTCCAACGTACGTATAATATCGAAGCAGAACTCGTTCATTTCATCAATTACTTAAAAAGGGAAAGATAACTTTTAATTTATAATTGTTTAGTTAACACAACTCGATTCATTACTCTAGTGGTAGTATGTTTAAGACTATCAAACATAGAGACTCCAATTATAACTTTGTGTGAGTTTTCGATTTTAAAAATGTCGAAACGTGAGATTGAGTGTTTGGCAATTATTATTGTAAGTTGGATTTCAATAATCTCATACGAGTATCGTGGCATTGAATATGTGTCCAACATGAAGATTAGATTGCCACCTATCTTGAGACGGAAATAAGATCCGCGAACTATGTGGCTATGTTGGCCTCTCTACCTACACTCAGAGTCACAGACTTTTGTTTAAGTTCTTTGATGATGACGTAGTCGTTTGTTGTCTATCACGAATATAGCAAATTATTTAAAGTAAAATGGAGACGCTTACATTATAGGATAAAAATATGTAGTATTAATGAGAAATTGTCAAAGGACTTTATTAGAATCTCTCTCTATGTATCTTTGGCTACAGGAAGTCCACTGCTGAACAAGTGTACAAATGTACACCTCCCTTGAGGATATCCATACCAATCTTTAAAAGCGACATGCATCCAGTAGTTTCCTACAAATATAAGAGACCTCAACAAACTTAAATATCCAGCAAAATTAATTAGTTATTTTACACAAGTCGATTATAGCAATCAGTATGTAGCTTGGTTCTTTCTTTTTCCAGTAGTCGGGTTACAGCTTTTCTACTATTTTTATCACACTATAAACAAAAGGTTAATCGGCTTACCCGTTAATGAGTGCTTATTACCGTGAATACCTAGAATCCCGTTGAAATAATAAGCGTTGCCGATAGTTGAGAATATTGTAGGAAAACGGTGGGTGGAAACTGTATTATAAGAATTGATGAGCTTGTTGATGAGGAGGCGACAGCGAATTTTTTTAGAGTCATCTTTCTTTGATACAGAGGTAAGGAAGCTTTTTATCCATATTATTTATATTAATTTAATTAAATCGGCCTACACCTATTTAATTAATTCAATCCTTAAACCTATTTATATCACCAAAATGTGCCTGGAGGCAAGTGCATATCAGGTATAATTTACACCAGCAAGGAAAAGTTTTATGCCCATCCATCTGAAGCAAATAATACATACATTATCTCGACTCGGCATTTCGAGTAGAGGGTTATGACGATTTTTTCATTATTGTAAGGCCTGTGTAGGTGCTTAAGGATATTCTCCAAGCCATGGCCAGTTATGCGGAGGTCAATGCAAATAAATAAAAAACATACTTTTGCCTACCATGACGGGTTCTTAATTCAAGTATTGATAATGCCAGTCATTTTCCCACAAGAAAATATACATACGTAGTACATATCTCGAACCACTGACAAAGCATTTTATTTTAATTGATTAACTATTGTTATTGTTTCCATGCACGAATCAGAATTATTTTTAATATGAATTACAACTGTTTTCAATAAAGAAGTGGCCTTCGAATGCAATCAATAATTATCGTCAGTTATGCATGTCTCTGTGCTCGGCATATCATAAAGCGTAATCCTTTCAAGAAAACGGTGGACTGACCACTTTTATCAGGTTGCAAGAAGTGGAAGTGGCTTATTCTCTCTCTTCAGGCTGTCCCTTATTGTAGAGGATCCTGAATCAATTTTTTTATTGCAATGAATAAAAAAAATGAATGGAGAGACTAGCATGCCGTTCGCCTGATAGTAAGCAATACAACCACAGTAGCAAAAACAAACAACACCTTGAATTACAAAGCAATGCTTCGTAATCCACTGCGCTCGCCCTCCTGAGACATAATATGTAAAGTCTCAATATGTCCAGTAGTTACTCTGGCTACAATGTCCTTCAATCCGGACAGTGCATTTAAACTGCTGTTTGGCGGGAGAAATAGACAATACATCAAATAACTTAATGACGTCTCTCCACCCTTTTTGGTCTTCTGCTTAAGGTAGTGCTGAACTAACCTTTAGGCAACTTGATCCACCCATCGAATGGAATTTTGTCGTGATTTTTTCCTACCAACTTTCCAACAAGATGATATAAACATCCAACGCTATTTCTGTAGTAGACCTTTTGTGACTGAAATTCATAAGGATTGATCATTTTATTTGTGTACAAACAAAGTCGTGCATACAAACATCGCCTACGCAAAAACATCGAATCCATTGGATTACTATGACGTCAATATACGCCACGATGCACATATCGTGATCAAACGTTTTTATAGTAAAGGTGTACGGTATGATATAAAGGTATAAATATATTTATATTGCCTATACATCTATACATATAAATAAAATTGAAGTGTCTGTTTGTAAAGTGAAAAAAAAAGTCCAACTACATATCGTTATATACACGATACCTATAACGAAAATGACCTTAGTTTTTTTTTGTCTGTCTGTCTGTTTGTTTGTTCCGGCTAATCTCTGAAATGGCTTGACCGACTTTGACGGGACTTTTTTTTGTCAGGTAGCTGATATAATAAGGAGTAACATAGGCTACATTTATTTTAGAAAAAATCTTTTATTTTAGAAAAATAAAGTTTTTGATAAATTCCGCGCGAACGAAGTCGCGGGCACAGCTAGTTTACTATAAAAAAGTATAGGTAGTTTAAAAATATTCATCAGCATTCAACTAGGTAACTGATGCTTGAAGGATATGCAGTTTCTGATGTTTAAAGCTATGCTAGAACCATTTAAAGAATATAAAATATCTAACCAATCTTTGTTGACAAGAATAATTTCATCAAAGAGTTCGTTATGGCATCATAGTTTCGAAATTCTTGTGAATCTTGATTCCGAAGCGTGTAAAGTGTAGTACATTCGAATTTATATACCAAATTAAGATGCTTATCTTTCACCTCGCGACAATGGTGTCGCGCCAATTCAATTGCTTCCAAATATACACAAAATGAACCCAAAACACAGCGCATCAACAAAGGTGACTGAACGGTGAAAGTCGGGAAAACTTTGATACAGGCGTAAAAGAATATCATATCATCAACAATAATTAAGTTTGTTTTTAAAATCGCGATTTGGCTAGATTGATAAAACATTTCATAACAGTTGGCGTCAGGCAGACGTCTAGTCGTAATATTTGAAGCCAAATTTCTGCAGCATAAAATCCCGTCGAATTCATGTCTAATCAATGTAATAATGTGATAACATTTTAATTACATAATTATTATTATTGGTTTGTAAACTATCAAATCTGATTACATTGCATGTGAAATGTGACGTCACTAAAATGTAAACACGATCGAGATTTATATAAATAATGACATAGCTGTTTGTTTGTTTGTTAAGCCTGATAATTAGAATCTTAATTAATTGGTGTGATATATTATGAAATATAATTTACTATTCAAATATTGTGGCAATAATATCAATAAAATATTTGAATATAAAATTTAATTTGAATAACGTTTGGTTCATCCAAAACTATAATTTTGTTTATTATCTTTACAGTCTCCAATTTTCCGATTAATTGCTCATCTTTTTCTATAAAAATTAAACGCTACTAGGTAGTGTAATGATACATAAATTTCCAAAGAATTAAAATTTTAATGACAGTGTTTTTGTTAAACGACCTGCTAATGGACAATTTTAAAACATATTTTCGTCATGGAATGTTTTGTCTTCTTTACTCAAACTAAATACAGAGATCGTTCGAAAGGGACAAAAAATTAACTAAAATAGCCTTTAAAAGTCTCTTACAAAAGCCTTATACGACAAAAATGCACAGGTACGCATCGTCGTACATAATTTATATGACGCGTACCTTCAGGGCCAATCTCTGCGCCCCACAAATTTCCCCTAACCTCAGTGACGCGCAAAAAAACTTCACATAAATTAACTTTTCCCCTGACAATACAATTACAGTCTGTAATTTATAAATAGCTACTTATAGGCGCATGAAAAAGACAATATTTGCGGAGCTCCGGGTCAGATGTCGACAATTTGCGACCATTATGCTCCCGTTGGCAAAGAACTGCCACCGAGCTTTCTCGACCTAGTTGTATTCAAGCAAAATGTATGGTGCATAAGTAGGTGAATTGGTGACGTGTATTTAAAATTAATAGCCGCGTTTGCAGTTTTTAAAACTCGCTTTGGCAATGTTCATAATTTGTATAACATTGCGCGGGACAATGCATTGGTGGCGAACATTTTTTTAACTCCGGAAATTCACAGGACTTGTAAAATATTTCGTGTGCAAACGCTTTTACTGAATTGAATGTGAACAATAAAATAATTGTTAGGATGTTTACGCAGGTAAGCCTTTTAAAATGTTGCCGGATATTGAGGTGTCGGTTTTAAGCACTTTGTTTAAATATATTTTTGGACTATTATGAAATGTGTGTTTTGCTTCGTATAGGTCTAGGGCACCTGCAAAAATGTCCGTCGAGACGTGTGTGAAAGTAACTCGGAAATCTTCTACGATAGGCTTTAGATGAAGCCTATGTAAACCAAACTGAGGTCTTTAAACTTAGAAACCAAAGGCCATAAGATTTTTGTGAATCAAATAATATAAGATAAAAAGATCTGTTATTTAACAATTATTTCCTAAATACGGTATCCACCAACCATAAAAAGTTTTAAATATATACCAAAATAAAATAGTTCCCTAGATATAAAATGGAATATATTTTTTCACCTAGCCTATAAAATGTTCCAGCTATGTTTCACAAAACAGAGAACTTGCCAAGTCGTGACAAAGACAGTTTTAACGATAATATTTATTTGTTTTTGTATATCTAAAGAATTAGTTTTTGCAACTTGGCTTTCGGGATTTTGGTTCCCTTTTACCTTCTTTGAATGCTCTTTTATTTTATTATTAGGAAATCTGAATACGTACATACATAAACTAACGCCTTTTTCTCAGAAGGGGTAGGCAGAGATACAACTAGGACACCCAAGTTTCGCATTGACGCTATTCCGTCCTTAAATGTTACAAGGGGTGCGCCTATCGTCTTATCAGGCACAAATTTCTGACTCCTAGCTGATTATGAATAATAAACTCCATTATTTCTTTACCCGACCCGGGAGTCGAACCTTCGATGTCTTGTAAACGTACCTTAGTACAAATACGCCACCGAGACAGGCGTGTAAATACTGTTGATAGAATTTATGCACTTACAAGATATTTACGAGATTTAAGGTCTTTGCACCGTGTGGTGGCAGATTTATTTTGTGCTTACCGCGGCAACGTGCAGCATAATTTATGCACTCAATTCATGAACGGATTATTCGTGCACATTAATTTTGAATATGGCTATATTAAAATAAAATAATTATAGCAGAAAATAAATTCAGCCAAATTATACACATTACAAACTTTATCGCTAGATTCGAGTCTTGTATTTCAATTGTGTGCCATCGTCCTAAGTAAATCATAAAATAAACAGCAATCAGTATGTAGTATAATTCTAACTCAAAAATAAAATAGCATTCTGGATTCAAATGTCACTTATTAATTAATCCCATGGCAATCTTGCACAAACATTTGTAAAACACACAAACATTTGCCCCGCTGCAGTAAGCACGATGTGACATCAATGCAGCTACGGCGTGTCACGGCTTACTAAGTTTTATTACTTACACTCGCAGACGTTGTTAAGGCCCCGCCTGTGATAATTAATCCGCATGTATCTAGCGTGTTATTACGTCCCACTAGCAACTTTTCGACGTATTATTACGTCTTAACGAATTCATTATTATGTATTATGCTAAAGAATTGATCCGGGCTTTTTAACAGTTCGGTTTTTCACGTTCTGTTTAAAAGTCAGCGATAGCTTATAATATAATCAACAGAGACAAACGTCTTTGCTTTTATTCCAGGATATCCGTATCAGATTTTTTTCAAAATAAACGTTTTTGCTCGGGATTATTTTATATGGAAGCAAAATCGTTTCAGGGCACAAATATAGTTGATTATTTTTCCGACCCAAATATCGACCAATAGAATTGCACCATTCGACGTCACGTGGTACAACCTACATGGTATTATACTGATAATTTTTTGAAAATTTTCTCTGGTAGTTGCTATACAGGGTATATCAAGACTGCTACCGAAAACGAAGCCGGGTGGTAGTCTAAGCGACTTCAGACACAATGCAACAGAAAAAGTTGCAAAAAAAAGCGACAATTTTTTTTTGTTATTTTTTTCCTATGGCCATATTTGGGTGGTAAATAATTTTTTTCATAAAATAATAGTGTATACCCTTTTATTTATAAATACTCTAAGGTATAAAAGAGTTTAAATTATTATTTTAGCAAAAACTATGGATTTACCACTCAAAAATGACGATATTTAAAAAATCATAAAAAATAATTGTCGCGTTTCTATGCGAAATTTTTAATTGCATTGTGTTTGTAGCCACTAAAACTACCACCCGGCTTCGTTTTCGGTAGCAGTCTTGAGATACCCGGTATATAAAAAACAAAACATGATCCAGTCAAATTAACACGTCAAACTGACAGGTTGAATTCAATTGTGAAAATTGGAGATTTTGCATGAAAATGAGTTTGAAATTAAAATTTGGGACGGAAAAATAATCCCCCGAATACCACACGAGCTACAAAATTATCTGGCATTTCCCTCAAGGTTCCCTGCAAACAAATAAAGTCGTCAAGTTTTGACTCCTTCATTTGTTTGCAACGAACCTATCGGGAAATACCCGATAATTTTGAAGCTCTTGTGGTATTATAAGTGAGAATTTTCCACAATTTTTAAGATCTATGATGACCAAAAATAAATCTTTACTAGGTTAGCATTTTAGATTCAGAGCTAACCCTCCTCCCCATACTATACTAGAAAAGAGTCTCGATCACGGAATTTTCTTACATTAAAATTTATGCAATACAACCAATCAGACCATTATTATTATTAATCAATACTTCACTACTAAATGCCCCTAAACACCCCCAATATCAAAAATCTCGCACGGCAAGTCGTATAATATTTGTAGTACAGTACCGCGAATATTGCACTTTACAGTTCTTTGTCCGCGTAGGCTTGCAGACGTGCCTTTTTATTTTTCCTTTGCACCGCTGGCTGTCTTCGCATAAAGTATTCCGGTAACTGCTGCGGGGTTTTTTTTATTAACCCAGCTTATGCAGCCTAATGTTGTGTTTATATTGCATGTGTTTGTCAATGGGCAGCTTTTTTGTGTTGTTTTAGGAAAGGTGGTCTGTTAGTTATTAATGAGATCGATTGAAGAAGTCGCTTTGGTTAATGAGGATAGGATTTTTGGTTTTCAAAGTTTTGTTTGGTGTTTTTATCTATGTATAATTAAATTGAAGGATTTTTATCAATTCCCGATATTCTAAGCTGCTTAATCTCGAAATGGAACACTAAACGTGTTCAAAGATTGACTTCAAATTTTACCAAGTATATCCTTTAACTTAACTTTAATGTTTGGGACCCGTTATGAATCGCAGTTTACCAGCATAATTCTTAAACTGATGTTGTATACCATTTACCAGCTAAAAGCTGGTACCGACCTCAAAAAAATGTTGCCATATTTAAATATTGTAGATTTATTAAACGATTAGTTTCTCTCTTTGTAACACAAATTTGAAGGACATTGAATATTTTTTGTTTTTTTTTGTCATTAAAAACATCCAACAGCACTACAAAATTATGTCACAAAAACAAAACACCACCAGTTCACAATACAAAAATTAAACTAAAAATCCCGGGCGGAAATATTCGCGGCATTTTCAAACCGTGCGTTAGAACAAGTGCTCCTTTGTGTATGGTAGGATATTGTGCAAGCCAGGCGGCTCCATCAATACCATTAGCTCATACAACATATTGGACATGGCGCCGGCAGCGTCTACACGTCGTAGCGCAAAACTCACCGTAGCTGAGTGGCTTGCTGGCTTTTATATTGCAAGACTTTTGTTTACTATATTTTGGCTTGCAGTGTCTTGTTTGCTGATAATAATTAATACATAATATGATTGTACAAGTGCTCCTTTGTGTTTTATAGGTTATTGTGCAAGCCGGGCGACTCCACCAATACCATTAGCTCATACAACATATTTGACATGGCGCGGGCAGCAGCTACATGTCGCAGCGCAAAACTCACGGTAACTGATTGGCTTACTGGCTTTTATATTGCAAGACTTTTTGCCATCTAAATTTTGGCTTGTAGTGTCCTATGTTCTAGTCAACCGATTACTTGAATGATTAATACTTTGCGTACATAATAGGCGCCGTGGCTAGGATGTTAAGGACGCCGGTGGTATGATAAAAGGCGCAGCCTTCGAATCTCACACCAAATAATTTATTTGATATTTTCATACATTAATTTCCAGTTAAAGAGCTGAGAGACTAAAATATCTAGAAATTTCTGATAGCTACAACACAACGATATTGTGCCTGTTGCATATATTGCTGTGACCGCAAAAGAAAGCGTATGACGACATAAAAACCACGCATTAGATGCACTATAGATATTTACCGTGCAATTAAAAATATACAACACAATAGATTTGTATGCTCAATGGGGATTGAAAGGGACAAGGACGCCCCTACCCTAAGGGATACCGCTAATGAAGTGGGTATACGACAGATTTCTCTACCAACCCCTAGGATATAGGAATGTTCAATTACGACAAATTAACTGCACATGAACATTTCTGACTCTATTAAATGATAGCACATACCTACATTTTTTTTTCCAGTTAACTTAACGGCTATTCTATAGGTATTTGGCCCCCTGATGCTAAAAATGAAAACCGTTTTTTCCTATCAGCTATCATGTTATGTACATTTTGGTGTAAAAACACGAAAAATTACCACAAATATAACTTGAAATCTTGAAAAACGGCTTAAAATGATCTTTTCGGTGATTTTCTTGAATGAGAAGCTTGAGGTAAGTCTCCTTTTAAGCTCCAGCAGTAATCTGCCATGAAACGGGTGGTAAATTTAAATTTAGAGTATCGAAATATATAGGAAAAGCCAAAAAAACCTCCGGAAAATTTCAATTTGTAAAATTTTGTAGCTATGTGTAGTGATTGATTGTTGTCATCATCATTGTTTATGCATTCATCTTGCGTGGATAAAACTTCTATGTCCAAGTTCAATTCAGGTCAGCTTGCTGCGTCAAGAATATTTATGTAGTTCCGACGTTCCGTTGTGAAAACAACAGAGTGGTGGTCGTTCACTACATGGGACAGGGTGTGGTCAGGTATTGATTGTAGTTGATTTAATTGATTTGTGTTAAAGATAATATTTGTATGTGCATACATCTTGTCAGATATAAACAAAATGATAGCTAAAATTTTAATATGCAGAGATTGAAGTTGGTGTGCCCTGTTAGTAACAGACCTAACGCGACTGCCAACATTTTCACGTTGGGGTGTGGGTTCAAAACCCAGGGCATACATCTAACTTTACCGAGTCGCATGTGTATTGGATGTTAATCATAAAAACGGTGGAGAAAAACATCGTGAGGAAACCTGCATAGCGTCATCAACCATAGTGATTTGTAAGAGTTTTTGTGGTATGTTAAAGTCCGCAAGCCCGCACTGGGCCATATTTGTGGACTATATGGCATTCCGTCACCCAATCGTACTCTCTATTGAAGAGGAGTTCTTGCAGTGGGACGTGTATGGGCTGATACTGATGTATACAGAGATTAGTCGCAAACACAACAGGTGATCAATAAAACATTTTCATAAGGAAAGGGTTCTAATCTCTTCTAAATATTTTTGCTACATATTGTATAGTGCGACGAATGGCAAATGAAAGATATGTTTTTTTTTATTCTGGTAAGTTTTCACTTGACAGTTAATAAAATTTAAGTTTTAATATACAGTAAATATATTCAGCAAGTTCTTTATTAATTCTATCAAAATTAATGTTTTCTCTCTACGGATTATTAGCGTTCTAAATGAAAAAAAAATAAGAGCTGAAATTATCTACGATTGCAATCTTTATCTGCAAAAGCTTTAAACCTGGCGGCACGAAGAGTATTTTTATCGGTTTCATTCGACTTATCGTTTCCTTTGTTTGTTGTGAAATGCAATGCTGCTCCACTTATAGAACTACCTGGCAAGAACTTCAATGGGATAGAAAAAAATTCAATGTTTATTTTATTGGGTTCTTTCTCAGACAGTAGCTTGAATGAATAATTAGGGCAACAATACCTATTGTAGCCAGTGTAACTACTGGATATATTGAGACTCAACATCTTATTTCTCAGGGTGGCAAGCGCAGTGGAATGCAAAGCATTTTGTAATCCATGGTGTTGTTTGGTTTTCCTACTGTCCATGAGCAGTCGTATTGGTTAACATCACGCCAATGGCATGCTTGTCTCGCGATTCATGAAAATTAAAACAAATGGTATATTTTGAAGAACACATTGATCTACATTGTATACCAGGCATCAAATTAATCTTTATATTATTACGGTTAGGAAATAATTCTCCCTAAGTCCCCCCAAGCAGTTTCCACTTTCAAAACTCTTTTTAGAAATTTCCAAATAATGAACATTGAAAAAATATTTTCTTATAAAATAATTTCAGCACTCTTAATCATACTTTTCAACTAGTAGTATTCCATCGAATCAAAAACTAAGAAATTGAATTTTATTTCCAAATTTCTCACCACCTACTATTGTTGACATCCAAAGAAACAATACAGCACTCTTACTTATCAACTATTAGTAATATATTTAAAAACACAATATATATTCACAAGTCATAACCACCTACACAAACACTCAACTACTCCCTCAGGGCGCCGCACCTATCCCTTACAAACTACACAAATTACAATTACACAACAGAGTTCAAGTGAAGGTAGGTTGCGGTCGAGAAACCTACGGCGACAGCACTCATACTTATCAACTATTAGCGATCCATTGAATTAAATTAATTATAGTTTAAAAAACTAAAAACACGCTTTAAAAAATAAAACATAATTGATTATTTTTCCGACCCAAATATCGACCAATAGAATTGCACCATTCGACGTCACGTGGTACAACCTACATGGTATTATACTGATAATTTTTTGAAAATTTTCTCTGTTAGTTGCTATATATAAAAAACAAAACATGATCCAGTCAAATTAACCACACGTCAAACTGACAGGTTGAATTCAATTGTGAAAATTGGAGATTTTGCATGAAAATGAGTTTGAAATTAAAATTTGGGACGGAAAAATAATCCCCCGAATACCACACGAGCTTCAAAATTATCTGGCATTTCCCTCAAGGTTCCCTGCAAACAAATAAAGTCGTCAAGTTTTGACTCCTTCATTTGTTTGCAACGAACCTATCGGGAAATACCCGATAATTTTGAAGCTCTTGTAGTATTATAAGTGATAATGGGTTTAAGATTAGAACCATTACTTATCCTTTAGCACCCTATGCTTTCTAGCAAGAATATGTATGTATTTTACTCCATTTTCTAATCTTAAACAAATTTTTATTTTTTATGTGCATCTTTTATAAAAGCATGTTTTTTTAGTTTGTTAAACCATTATTTAATTGGTTGCATTAAAATATATAAAGACAGCTGCGCGCTAATTACCAAATTTTAATTAATTTTCAAAAAAATTAAATTTCTGATGATTTTGGATAATATAATGGCCTATATTTTTTAAATTATTGTATTGTCATCGGTCCTGGATACGTACGCAAAACTTCGAGCCAACCGTCGCTTTGAAATGTTTGAAAATTGACTTCAAAGATTCCGTTACATACAGGCGAAGTTAATAAAAGCGTATTCAATATATATACATATATGTGTGTGTGTGTGTGTATTTATATTCACAAGTCATGACCACACAAATACTCAAAGCCCTACTCCCTCAGGACGCCGCACCTATCCCTTACAAACTACAATTACAGTACAGAGTTCAAGTGTAGGTAGGTTGCGGCGCGGGTGCAGCCGGGCGCGACCTACTGACCGAGGTCGACGCCCGCTGCACCGCCCTGCAACTGACCCATGCACCGCTAGTGCTGGACTTGTGTTGTTTTCGGTGTCAACGTTTAACGGGATTGGATATGGATGTCCTTTTCGGTTTTTAGTGCCATTTAACGGGATTTGATTCGGTCATCTTAGGGAAAGGCTTATGTATGATTTTCTTTTATTTTTCTTTGTTTATGTTTATATAGAAACTTGGAATAAAGACGTTTTTTAAGCTTACATATAAATAGTTACGTTTACGTAGAAACAGTTAGTACGTCAGGGGGTAAGGAGACAAAACAGGATTAACACGATTTAACGCTAATGTTCAGTGCACTTAATGGGATTCGAAACCAATTATTACAATAATATTTATCACGAAAATTAATACAAGTCTTGAAGGACTGCTTGATTAGGAGAATTTTCATATTTGCTCGCAATGTTTACAATTTAAAAAATAATCAAGTAACATATCGAATGGTTTATAAACAATTATTGAAAAAGTATAAACAGACTTCATTGAAAACACTTTTCTGTTTTATTCATGTATTATTTTATATACAATTTATATACAAGATAATATGCATGACTTCACGATCGTTGACGTATGATTTATTTTTATTACAATAAAGTGTTGCAATCGTAGCGTTAGCGTAGAGGTGGAAGTTTATACCGAGTCTACGGCGTAAACCAACAAATAGACCTGTGCTACGTGCGTAGCATTATGCATTCGTAGCACATTGTTTGTACTGTGCTTTTGACACGTTCTGTCCACGCTACGATACTTTCTATTTCTAAGTTTTTCTGATATAAAAATGTTTATGAAATTCCTTTCGCGATTAAAAGCATGAAATTGTATTTAAGTCTAGATTTATAAATCCATTTAAACATTCAATGAGTTAATTTGTTTCAACAAATAGTAGGATTTAAAAAAAAAATATTTAGTCACACTCGTCACAATCTTATTTAATGTATAATGTATTGATCAAATCAATGAATTTACCTGATAAATTAAACATATAAAAATAAACTATTACGATTTTCAGAGTAAGATCCTGTCGAAAATTTTCGATGCTGCTAACATTTTTAAAATAATCATTCTAAATAAATCGTATTACTTTCTTTCTAATTTATAATATATTTAACTCCATCTCATATACATCGTATTCTAATACTCCATATCATCTCACTAGTACCATCAATAGCAAACAAATGAACGAGCCGGTCGAGGTGCGAGAATTATATTCTCCACTCAGAACTCGTGACCGCCGAAGATCGTGTTCTCGCGACACTCTTAAACTTTTCATCAGACAATCCATTTGTAGCACAATAAGGAAGTTTCTTCTGGCAGCTCCGTGGTGCAGTTGGTTAGACGCTAGCTATGAAACGAGAGGCCGCGGGTTCGATCCCTGCATCGAAATAAATGTTTCAGAGGGAACAATGTCTCTTGTAGTTCCTTATACCCACGACACAAGACTCGATCTTAGTGTGGGGTCTATGTATGTGACTGTTGGGTGTATTTATGGTATATATTTAATAATAATAATAATAATAACTCTTTATTATAACACCATATACAAAGGATAAACAAAACACAAAAACAAAAGAAAAAAAAAAGAAAACAATAGTTATAGAAACATAACGTTGGTGATATAACTGGCGGTCTTATCGCTTTAAGCGATCTCTTGCAGACAACCGGTTGGTAAAGGAAAGATCCAATGGTTATGGACGGTGCTTATTATTAACAATAAACTTACATGCAATATAAATATATAAATACCGATATAAAACGAATAAATGCAAGATATGATACACTTAAATACAATATAATACATAAACATACATATATACATAACAATAATAGTGAATGATGATAAATCTATTGCGAAAGGTAGAAAGCTTTCACCCTTGATTTAAATATTTCCAGCGAGGACGATCGCTTAATTGTAAGAGGCAAAGCGTTCCACAGCCGCACTGCCTCAACAGTAAAGGAACGGTCATAAAATGACGTCCTATGTGCTGGAAACTGCAACATCAGATTCTCTGATGACCTAAGAGAATGTGAATTAGCAGTATGTAGGAAATTAAAACGTTCCTGAAGGTAGCGCGGAGAAGAGGGATTAAACAGAACACTGTAGAGAAGAGACAGGATATGAGCATTTCGGCGACGACGTATAGGGAGCCACTTGAGCCTGTTACGATATTCAGAAACATGGTCATATTTGCGCAAACCAAATATAAACCTGATACAAAAATTTTGAAGGCGCTCAAGCTTATTTAGCTGGGCCTCAGTAAGATCGAAATAGCTGGTATCGGCATAGTCGAGAATAGGGAGCAAGAGAGCTTGTGCAAGCGCAATCTTAGTGGTAGTCGGAAGAAAATTACGCAATCTACGCAACGAACCAGCAGAGGCAAACAATTTACGACTAACTGCCATTATTAGAGGGCCCCAAGTTAAACTGCGATCGAAAATAACACCAAGATTTTTCACAGTGTCGCTAAACGGGACCACAACCCCTTCTAGCAGCACGTGAGGCAGAAGAGACCAGTCGATCTTACAGATAGTTCTTTGGCTTCCTACAATAATGGCTTGTGTTTTTGTTGGGTTCAATTTAAGGCCATATGCTTTACTCCACTCGGATATTGCATGAAGGTCGCTATTCATTAGACGAATAGAGTCATTCAGCTGATCGAGCGGAGATTGACGATAAAGTTGAAGGTCGTCTGCATAAAGGTGGTAGGAGGAAGAAAGATTACAAGAAATTGAATTAATAAACACTGAGAAAAGAAGGGGAGATAGGACGCCACCCTGAGGAACACCGGCAGATGTATTGCACCACGAGGAAACCGAATCCCCTAGGCGAACACACTGACGGCGACCAAACAGGTAACTATGAAACCATTCAATCACACTTGGAGATATGTTGAAGGAGCGAAGTATAGCTATGAGAATGTCAAAATCAATCGTGTTAAATGCATTGCTAAAGTCTAGGAGTTTCAGCACAATTAACTGACTGTTTTCCATCCCCAGACGAATGTCGTCGGTGATTTTGACAAGTGCAGTAACTGTGCTGTGCCCAGGACGAAAGCCGGATTGAAGGGGATTGAGGAGATCATTTTTTTTTTTTTTTTTATTGCAGTGAATGGCGAGACGAGCAAGCCGTTCGCCTGATGGTAAGCGATACGACCGCTCATAAACAGTAGCAACATTCCACTGCGCTCGCCATCCTGAGACATAAGATGTTAAGTCTCAATATGTCCAGTAGTTACTCTGGCTACAATGTCCTTCAATCCGAAACACAACAGTGCATTTAAGCAGTGTTGTTTGACGGGAGAAATAGACATTGCGGTGGTACCTACCCAGATGGCCTCTCACATATGAGAGACCTACCACCAGTGGTTGTGTTGTTTGGCGAGGAATGAGCTTAACTGGTTATAGACCAGACGCTCGAGGACTTTAGAAAGAAAAGGAAGAATGGATATTGGACGATATTCCGAAAAAGATTTAGGGTTAGGTTTTTTTGGTAAAGGAATAATCTGTGCTTCCTTCCACGAGCAAGGAAACACAGCATTGGAGATGGAATAATTTAGTATATGACAAAGGACAGGAAGAACGGAATCTAGGATGGGAAGAAGCATATTGCGGCTGATGCTATCCATCCCAACTGCATTAGATGCTATTGAGACGACACTCCTCCGAACATCACAAGTAGTAAATTGACGAAACACAAATGTAGAAAGGCCAGGAGCAGAACTTTGTGAAAGATAATTAATAGTGGATGCTTTAACTGCATCATCAATATGTGAAGTACAGGAAAAGTGCTGGTTTAACAAATTTATTTATTCTAGGGCTAATAGTCTCGTATTGGCGAGGACGTATTGTAATTCTGTGTAATTAGATATCGATTACTGAAATGAGGGGGTGTTTAAATTGGTATTAATTGTTGTAAGTTCTTTGTTATACTTGGCATCTAATGAATGTAGTGCATTCTAAATATCTACCAACGAGAGAGGAGATGGTCTCTGGTAGTCTCGAAAGTCTTAATTTATGCGAGCTGAACTCAAAACTTACGTATTATATTATAGTATTTGCTCTTGTTACTATGAAAGGTTTTCCACAAATGTGGAAAATTCTGACTTTTGAGGAACCGTCCAGTTTCAGCAAAGTAGATTACTTACGATTGAATACTGACTGAATATGTAGAACCAAATTTTATGTTTTTAGTTTTACTCACATTTTTTTAAATATTTCTATTACAGACAATTTACGTGGCGCATTAGGTAGAGTTGGCTTAAAAGCAAGGGACACTGGGTTCGAGTCGGCTATTACACGCGCTCGGTTCGAAACAAATGGTATTTCGGGTCTAGGTGTACGAAAATTCTCTCTGTTCTGATTTCTACTACACAAGATTTGTAACTTAATGTTTTTTTCATTGCCTTATTAGGCAGACGAGCTAGCGGCCCGCCTGATGGTAAGCGGCTACCGCTGCTCATGAACCTCTGCAGTGCCAGGGGACCAGCACAACAAAGTCGATGCCTACCTTTCTAAGAGTACTCTCTTTAAGCCTCATTTAAAGGACAGAACACCGATGCAGTGAGTTCATTCCAGAGCTTGCACGTGCGTGGTAGGAAAGAATGCTGTTATTCATCATCTCTTTTATACAGGATAGGTTATTACTAAACTTGACAATTTTTAACATTAACAACAATATTGGCTCTTTCGTGAACTCTGTCGGTAACAAATGAGCCAATATTGTTGTATTCTCATCGAAACTGAGCACATAATTTAAGCCAGTGTCCATGTTCTGGAATATTCACATACAACGATAGGGCGTTAAATAAAATTTCTGCATTATACAAATTGCATAAAGTTTAAAGTCATAAACTATGGGCACAGAATAATTTATCGCATTTGATATTATATTCGACAAAATTTATATCATTGGAGATGAACATTGTTAGACATTTTAAATGCAATTTAAAATTTCTGGTATAATGCTTCATTTCATTTTCATTCATACTATAATTGCTGTTGAAGAATAAATGAAGCTTTGATTTCAGAATATTACATCACTATCTCCCTTAAAAATACAGACGTGATTGTGTTTCTATGGTTTTAATATAATAAAAGTGGATGGCTTATTAATTTACTAAATTTATTTCGCATAAACTATCCAGAGTGATTAGAGAATATCTTAACCGTGATTTTCTTTTATATTATAATTTAAGTTTTAATGACAATCTTTTATGGTAACTTTCACCCGTAAACAACGAGTAGCTGTGAATAAAAAAAAAATACTCTTGTTATTTTAGTAAAATCAACTATTAGTATATATATATATATATATATATATATATATATATATATATATATATATATATATTATGATACCTGATGGTAAGCGCAAATGCCGCCCAGGCAGAATATCTATTGGCATCGGACGGCAGTCCCATGCCAATGGAAACAATTATGCCGGCCTGCTAAGGTGCCTCTTCACACTACGGCGGAAGGACCCAGGATTGCAGGAAGGAGGGAACACGTGAGGCGGCAAACAATCCCACAGCCTGACGGTGCGGCACAAAAAAGAATTTGAGAACCGTTTGGTTCGCGCCGGGATGGTATGGATCGTCAAGCTATGGCTCCCATATCATTCATTCCATAACATTATTACATCATTCACAAAATGCTTGACTTGAAGTATTTTTTCTTCTTAGGTTGCATATGGGTTGCAACAGAGTTGGGCAAAATTTATTTGAATGACGAATAACGAATAAATAAAATTTTTTATTCGTTATTCGAATAAAGAATAACATAGGTTATTCGAACCAAAATTATTCGAATAACGAATAACTTTTTTTATTCGTTATTCGAATAAGAATAAAATAAACGAGCGAATAATTGGTATTAAACTTGGTACATATTTTATTTGAAAAAGAACTTTATTAAACCAATAATAGCAACTGGACATGTATACACAGACTGCATACACAATTTTTTTCTGTTATTGTCGGTTGGGAATTGTTTATCGTGAAATATTAAATTGTTTTCGTCACTAATTTATATTTGCCATTGACAGTGTGTGATGCAACTATACAATGGGTAATGCCCATCGTGGGGTAAGCGGACAATGACAAACAGAAAAACGAATCAATCAAATCATCATCCACGCCCACTTGAAAAACTCATGTATATTTGTTTATTTCGTTATATTTAGTTTATTATATAACATCGTTTTTGACTAATCATTCGTAAAAGGGTTTTAAATAAAAACAGATAAACAATAACATTATATTTTCATAATATCTATCATTTGAGTGTCATTAAATCGACTAATCAATCGTAAGTTTACAATATTTTTATACATATAGGCTAGGTACATGACAAAATGACACAGTTGACGTTTGATTGAACATTTTTAGTACCTTCGAGAATTATATGTTTTATTGGATTGAATTTATGTATTTGTAACGTTAATAAATGGACTCTGCTGATTTCACACTGTGGCGGAGAAATATGGGAATAGTAAAATCCTGAACTAAAATAAGTATAAAGCAGCCAAATACATTAGCGGAATAACTACTGGACACATTGCGATTTAACATCTTATGTCTTAGGATGGCGAGCGCAGTGAAATGCCAACCATAGCTTTGTAATTCAAGGTATTGTTTGGTTTTGGCACTGTTCATTCTGTATTCTGTATTCTGTATCAGCCCATATACGTCCCACTGCAGGGCACGGGCCTACTCTACAATCGAGAATACGATTGAGAGTGGTTAGGCCATATAGTCCACCACGCTGGCCTAGTGCGGGTTGGCGGACTTACATACCATAGAAATTCTTATGAATCCCTATGGTATGCAGGTTTCCTCACGATGTTTTCCTTCACCGTTTTAGTGCGTGGTGATTGACTATCAATACAAACATGACTCCGAAAAGTCAGAGGTGTGCCCTGGGATTCGAACCCGCGACCACCGTGAACATGTTGGCAGTCGCGTCTAGTCCGTTTACCAACAGGCCACCACGCACTTCACTCACTTCACTCTTTCACGCACTTCACTCGGCACTGTTCATGAGCGGTCTTATTGCTTACCACCAGGCGAACGGCATGTTCGTTTTGCAAAACAAAGCAATAAAAAAAAATGTTTCATTGTCAAATTGTTAAAAAGATAAGGTCAAAATGTTGTGGATTTCTTATTTTTTCTTCCCTAAAAAGACTATGGCATAATTTTTAATGTATTTTCTGATAATAGATACCCTTATTCTGAAATAAGTCCCAAAGAACCCCATTATAAGTGCTCGTTCTTAGACCAAGACACTAAGAAAAATGGGCATTCCCCTTGATAGAGCAGTAAATAGGATAGCTGCGCCATGGTTCTTTCCTCACCCACCTCACCAAGTTTAGTATCTCTAGAACAAACCAGTAAACCCAAATTCCCTCCATACCTTACCTCACTGCCTCTAATCATTTCTCGGTCACTACCGTAATTGGCAATTTACGGTTTCCACAACATACTAAGAACAAATTCAGTCCCAGTTAACTATTACCCAATACAGAAACCACAATTTAGAGTAAGTACTCGCCCTGGGTTCGAATCAAGGCCCTTACGACCCACAACCTATATGAAGTACCGAGTAAAAATATTATTCAGAATAACTAATAAATCATAAATAAATAATTCGTGAGGATATTATTCACGAATAAATTATTCGCGAATGAATCATTCGTGAATAATTTTGGTGCGAATAAATTTTCATTCGAATAATTATCTAGATAACGATTCATTCGAATAATGCCCAACTCTGGGTTGCAAGGAGGTATTACGAGATATATTGATTATATTACTTATTTGAATGGCTTTGCTTGAAGTATAATTACACGTGGAGAATGAATAGACCACGCCAGGTTCACTTAGATTTTTCTGGGCATTAAAAGTGCATAGTGCTCAGTGATACCGATATATTTATCCAAATAACCAAAGACGTTACAATGGTGGCGGGCCATTGTAATCAGATTACGCTGGGTGCAAAGACAATCAAATTTCCACGTTAGACGCCTAGTTGAACATCACGTGTGTATAGCGTACGACTCAAGTGTGCATTTGCACCTCCCCCCCCCCTCCCCCTCCTAGCCCCGCGTCACTCGCGCACCGAGCACAAAAGCGAAAACTTGATGACCTACAAACGAATGCCGCTCCATTGTTGGCAAAGTTTTAATTATTTTAACACTTATCTGTGTCAGATATACTATGTTTTCTTTACTTCACGACCGTTGACTTTGCAATGAATGTGGTTTTTAATTTAGATTTAATTTTAATATTCGTTTTATAAATGAGACGCGACTCGTCTACCTGTTTTGTGTTTTTTTTTTTATTGCATTGAATGGCGCGACGAGCAAGCCGTTCGCCTGATGGTAAGCGATACGACCGCTGATGAACAGCAGCAACATTCCACTGCGCTCGACATCCTGAGACATAAGATGTTAAGTCTCAATATGTCCAGTAGTTGCTCTGGCTACAATATCCTTCAATCCGAAGCACAACAGTGCATTTAAGCAGTGTTGTTTCACGGGAGAAATAGACATTGCGGTGGTACCTACCCAGATGGCCTCTCACATATGAGAGACCTACCACCACCAGTAAATATAGAATATAAATAAATATAATAAAAATAAATAGAACAGTAAATATAGAATATATAGTGTCATAGAATTTCTTTGCATAAAACCATAAACATAAACCTATGTTGCATATTATTTTGTAACTCATAAATTAAATAAAAATATTAATGAACTGCTCTGAATTAAACCCACTTGTAACTTTTGTGATAATCACTATATTGCAAATCGGTTTTAAAAAGAGCTACACTAGAGATTCTTGTCCTTCTTTTCTAGTAAAAACGGCTGTTCGAACCGAGTGGTAGATCAAAAATGACTGAATCTAAATAATTCCTAGGACCTATTATAATTGCTAGGACTAAAATTATTGCTATTCTTATATTATGTATGTTTATTATGACATCCAAATCTTACCAATTTATGTTATCAAACACTGAAAGTTCACAATTTTGGCTACATTTTTAAGTTAAAGATAAATTTGGTGGCAAAATTTTGAAGCCATCCCTAAGATTTCTGACACGGTTGAACGATGGCTGCAATTTAGCACCAACCAGGATACACTTAAAGTATTTAAGTGTTACTAAAAATCATTTTCTCGAAAACGGATTTGATATTGAGAACTGCAAACAAGCCGTCATTGTTGTGAAATTGATAATATTGAAAGTTATTTTATTTGGACTAGTAATTTTAGTTAAACTGATAGCATATTTTTGTGACTGCCTCGGTGGCGCAGTTGTACTACGTTACGATTACAAAGCTGAGGTCTCGGATTCGAATCTCGAGTCGAGAAAAGTGAGAGTGGCTCGCCCTCTAACACATTCTAAAATGGAACACAAAATGCATAACGTGCATATACCGGGTAGGGTAGACTGGGTATGGTTGTGCCAGGGTACGGTAGTGACAGTCGTCATAACAGCGAAACTATACTCAATTCGGGGAAGAGTGTAAGGGGAGAAAGACGCGGCATGCCACTCTGAACACGTTCCCTGGTATTGCATCGGCCATCGTGCGACGTTGACATAAGCAGGTGCCTACATTGCTTTTCAACAGTCAAAAGTAAGTTTTATTGTTTGATTTATTTTAATAATTACTATTTTTAGGATAAAGGTAGATTGTATCGTATTTTGTCTTGCTATAAGTTATAAGATAGTAGTTAACTACGAGTGAATACTTTTTACGTAGATTGTTTGGCAGATTTATGGCGATTTTTTGTTTTGGAAATTGTGCTTTGGGTACGGTTGTGACAAATTTTATGGGTACGGTTGTGACATATGCTTATTCTTTTTTTTGCTTCAGATGCCTAGAAAATGCCTACGGAAGACCAATCGTGCCCAGGCTAATATTAGCACATATGAGGATGCTTATGCAGATGTTCAAAACTTTAAATACTGCTTTTGACGGATGGATGCGCAGTCACCCTGGGAAAACAATGTCTATTTACGACATACCAGGCATTATCAAAACTACTTTTTCACCTGAAATTGTCCTGATTCAATAAACTGCTACAACCTCAGGCACGCTACCACATTTTTCGCCTGAAACTGTTCGATCTTTTCCGAAAGCTGCCCAAAGAAAATCAAGAGGTGCTAGATCTAAAAAGTCAACTATTTACACAGATACGCTTGAGAAAGAGGCAGTTAGGAAAGAACATGAAGAAAAGAAAAACGTTTGAAGGCTAAAGAGGTAAAGAAAAAGGTAACCGAAGTAAAACGAAATAATATAGGGAAAGGAAAAGCCAATAAAAAGCTAGAAAAGAAAGATTTTACAATCGTCCTCCGATGAAGATGACTGTTTTTGTCATGTTTGTGCAGGCGCATATTCTGAAAGTAGGGCTAGCGAAAAATGGATAAAGTGCCAAGGAACATGTGGATTCAGGTCCCACGTAGAAAGCGTAGGTAATAGTCACCATTATATTTGTCACAACTGTGATTGTGAATCTGACTAGATCACATCATTTCAGTTTAAAACTTTTTTTTGATTGTTAAATTTGTCATATTATATAGGAAATAGTAAAACTTTTTCCAGTTACCTACAGTAAATTTATGTTTTGTTAACGTTTTTACTGATTTTAATAAGACTGTTATAATATTAGTTGTTAAAGTGCCTTATTGATTATAAGAACAGAAGTGATCTCAGATTTTAGTTTAATCGCTATATGAATATAAACGTTGTTTAGAAGAAGATTATATTTTGTTATGGTGCATATTTGTCATAATAAAAGTTATTATAAACCATTTTTATGTATTTTTACGCCTGTCACAACCGACCCCAACCACTGTCACAACCGTCCTTGGGGTGTGGTCGGTTGTGACACTTTCCTTTTTTTATCTAATTTGATCTTATGGCTAATACATTGTATTTAAAGACAATATATTAGTAATTTTACGTAGATAAATAAATAAATAATGATTCGTGTTAGTTTTTTCCCAGCTATCTGATAAATTAACAAAATTATCGGCGAGCAAACCAAAATTGTCACAACTGTACCCAGTCTACCCTATATCAAAACTAATACCGAAAGGAAAGGAACGCGAATATTATTTTTTTATAATTTTTTAATTATCACCGTTTTCGGGTGGTAAATCCATAGTTTTTGCTAAAATAATAATTTGAACTCTTTCATAACTTAGAGTTTTTAAAAATAATACATTATTATTGTAGGAAAAAAAATGTATTTACTACCTAAATATGACCATATGAAAAAAATAACAAAAGAAAAATCGTCGCTTTTTTTGCAACATTTTCTGTTGCATTGAGTCTGAAGTCGCTTAAACTACTACCCGGCTTCGTTTTCGGTATCAGTCTTGATATACCATGTATATCTTGATAGCACCTCTGCGTACCTCTACTGGGTAAAAAGACCGTCGTAGTCGACTTGCAATGAGAGAAGCCGCCGACTAGCCCGCCAGCAAAGTTGTTGACATATACCGGCGGGACGGCGTTTTTGCTGTGGAGAGCACTAAATGTTTACACGATGCAACATTTTTATCCCCTTACGATAATAGTATCTTCGAGGCGAGAAACTTTCCTCGTGTAAATTACGCTTTGGGTACAGCGTACACCAGCAAACTAGTGTTTCCTGTTGTCTGAGTGCCGGATATTGAATATGCCGCCACAATTTAGATTAGATAGACAAACATAATATTATAAGCATATTATGCAAGTTTATGTGGCATAACCCCTGCGATCAAATTTAAACTATATTATATGTCGCGGCCTTAAAAAACGGCAAGAGAAATCAGAGCATAAATAAACGTGTGATCTTATTTGATTTTAGTATGGTCAAACATAATAATCTTAATTTAAAGGAATAAGGTTTATTATTCCCTAAAGTTGATTATAATTTAAGATATTTTGCTACATCTCTTAGTTCGAAATTCAAATGTATAAATAAGTATACGCAACCTCGGCCACTTTTGGCGTGTGATTTTGTTCCGGACCCTGCATCTAGTATATATTTGATCGAAGCCTAACCCCAACAATCATACTCTCGATTATAGAGAAGGCTGTATCCTGCAGTAGAGAGACTTAAAGACCAAACCCATAATAAGACTTAAAAGCCGCCAACGTATCTCCATGTACTATGGTGTTGCAGATTTTCATGGGTGACGGTGATCACTTGGTGAACCGTATGTTTGCCCTCTATAATACGTAAAGAACATAGGCTGATACAAATACAGATGCAAGTTTTGTATTCGTCCACCTCAATTTCCAATGTCCATACTTTGTGCCAGACTTTCAAAAAGTTCTGATTTGTCGCAGAAAATTGGGAAGAATGTCATACTCAGTTGTAGTTTAAACTGACGCCAAGTAACATGTTTGCTTCTGCATTTTGATTACCGAGTAAAATTTGTTTTGAAGTGGCGACCTCTTAGTCTTTTTTGGTAGGATATTTCGTATGTATGTATATTAGTATGTATGTATATATGTATGTATGTTTGTATGTATTTATATTATAGATGCATATTATTATGTATGTAAATTGATATACTATAGCATTGTGGCGATCCTCCACATTACACACACTTCGGACAGCACACCACATTCATTCGCACATATTTCTTTACTGGATAAATAACGGCACACCAGCTGACCGCCGGCATTCAGGTAGCTGTGACGTCACCGGACCCGCGCCGGCGCAGCCATTTGCCGTGTCGCAGAGTTAGTCGGCTTTTGCTCGATGCGCGCTTCACACGGTCCTTATCGCTTTTGCTTCTGCATTGCATAACGTGCGCCTTTGCATACATCGTATTTTATTTGCTGTTTAAAGACTGTCGCTTTCCTCTCCTTCTTAGTTTTTAGTGGACTGATTTAGTGTGTAGTGTAAAGACCTATTTTAGTATTAGTGTAGTGTGTAAGGCTTAAAGATAGTGACTTTTGTACTTTCTATTTTGTGTGACTTTTGTGTGTACATATTAAACCTTGTGTACGCATTGTGTGGGACGTTTTATTTCGCCGCGTTCCTGCATAGGCTCTGCCTACCACACACACGCCAGCATCGACACGTAGTGGTGTCGATCACACACTACCCGCGTATCTACCACATCGTGATACGCTCACCTACACCCGCATCAACATTCTACCACAGCATGTACCTCAATAACTATTTATTTATTTTTTTCGCTCACTATTTTCACTACCCTATATTAGAATATCGCAATAATCCAGTCCATCCCAAGGTTGCCTGGAAGAGATCGCAGCTAGCGATAAGGCCGCCTATTGTAACCATGTCTAGATTTTTACATACATACATACATAAACTCACGCCTATATCCCAAGAAGGGGTAGGCAGAGGTGCCAGGACACCCACATTTCGCCTTGTATGTTCCGTCCCACGATGTGATAGGTGGCGAGCCTATCGCCATATCGAGCACAAATTCCTGACTCTGAACTGATAATGGATAGAAAAATCCAATATCACTTTGCTCAGCCCGGGATTCGAACCCGAGACCTCAGCTTTGTAACCGTACCTTAGTGCAACTACGCCACCGAGGTAGTCAGATTTTTAAGTTTTTTGTATTTCTTCTTGGTGTACAATAAAGCATATATAAATAAATAAATAAAATAGATATTCGTATCTCTCCCAATAATGACCAAAGTAGCTGAGGTTAGAACACCTGTCACTACACTAGTTCCTATGCCTGTGTGTTGCACTTTGTGTCCTCTCTCTCTGTCCTATCTCTTCCTCTCTCTCTCTTTAGACTCAGGAAATCCACTGCTGAATAAATAAATCCAATTTCAAGCTGGCCAGTATTATTGTGTCAACCAATGAGATGTGACCATCTTAAGTCGGTTATTCATCTTATTTATTAGCACTGCTTTCACAATCGGAAGAAATTTGGTCATTTATTGTACCAGCAAATGTTTTTAAAAATTTTATAAATTTTATAGGTCTGGATTATAAGACTGGACTAGAATGGATAAGTGAGAATGAGGCGAGGGACTGGGTGAGATATAACGGGACGAGATGGGACAGAGTAACCACAAATAAATAATAGCGTCATTCGTGATTTTAGGGTTTCTCTCTTTTTGACGGGAGAAATAATGGTTAGGGTAGTATCTACCGATTTTTAAGTATAAGAACATACAGTTAATCACGCAGACAAAGTTGCGGGCAAAGGAAAGTAAATTTATTACTAATATACTTCCTAAATTTATACCTTAAAGAAAATCTATGAAGAATTTTAAAATTGCTTGAAAACTTCCCAGTAGTCAATACAGTTGTTTTCGCCAAAGCTTCTATTGTCCACGAAAGGTCCACGACCGGAGCATTCAAACATTCGCAAATGTGGAACATGGATTGTTAAGATGCAGTGCAGTTTTTGTATTACAAATGGAACGATTCAAATGTATGAAACTAAAGTTATTCATAAAAAGCATTGAACATTGCGTACAGTGTTTTAAGCTTGACATATTTTAATTTAGAAGTTCTGCAATTTATTCTATTCCACCTTATTTTAAATTTATTTGTCGTTGAGGAGAGTTCTTAGGTCGCTTTTTGGTTCATTTTTATACTTAACATATCCTAAATATTTAAGGGTACCAGTATGCTTGTTTCCTTACGACGTATTGCTTATAAAAGAAACCGATGATTATGTTTTAATAAGAAAATGTGTTCATAAAGTCATCGTAACTGTGCGTTTAAGGCACAAAACACCAACCTCTAATTTGTAATCTACTCCTTAGTTAACTAAACTATTGCTCACAGTATACAACGAAACAATATAATTTTAATTTGTTCTATTTTCATTCAAATATCTCCCTATATTCTCTGCTGAAAATAACACTCATCTACGCAACACAGCTCACCCCTCTTCTATATTAAAATCATTATTCGATATAAAATATCTGTCACAATTAGCCAAGCCCAATTAGGAGGGAGTTAAGCCAACGTATTTGTTTGGGTAAGCCAAGCGTCGACACCCGAATGCAGATGTTCAGCTCTACTGAATTGGCTTACTTAATCCTTTGATTTATAATTTGGTTTGTAATTATGATATATTGAAACACGCTGAAGCTGCTTCAGAGTATTGTAGGAAGAATTTTATATTGAATTTTAAGAAACATGTTAGTAAAATTATGGATATGTTATCAATGAAGAAGAATAAATAATAGATGTTCATTTAATAAATACTCATTCTAAAGATTGTATTATGTGGCCAAAACCTTCTCAATAAGACAATTATCCTCTGCCGCGGGACGTGTAAGGTCTAAATAAATATTACAATGATATTACACCTTATCTAAGTACCAAAAATTTAGTAATCGTATACAGTTTTAAATTATTACTTTTATTAAAATTCTCAACTACATACCACACAAAAATTACATGGATTTTAGGGAATTGCTCTTTATATTTCTACATGAATTACAAACACAAAACTTTTGTTTTGTTTAAAAAACGCTAAAATTGTCTCCGCTCTGGCGCTGTAAGTGAAGAGTGCTAAGACGTGGGATTCCTTCAGTGGCCAGTTGAGTGGGAGATAAGCATTTTCCAAGAATATTCTCGTGACCAGCGGAATTCTAATGGGCAAATTCATTAAAATTCAATGTAACTTTAAAAAAGGTCAAGAATAATATGTTTTAACTTTCAATACATTTTTTACACGCTACAATTGTACAATCCATTTAAGGACAGCATTAAAATTAGCTTCCATATTTAAATGTTACCAAATAACAAACGTTTGACCAAACAATTCCAATAATTAAGTCGTCAACTTCATTTTAAAACAAACATATAATTACGAACTACTGCTAAGATTACATCGCGCCAGCCGAACTTTTCACCTAATTACTTAGGCTGTATTAATATAGGGATAGCGGCATAAAAATAGGTCATATATTGGCGGACGAGAGGGACAGAAAATAGTGCAACAAATTGTGGTAAGGCGCTGTCCCGCTCTAGCGCCGGAAATCAATAATAGCATCTCGCCACGTGGAGGCAGGAAACGAAGACCGTTCCATTTACACTAACCGAACGTCGCAGCCGGCCGACTCACAAGTCCCCATCTCCATTACAAGAAAATTGAATTGAGCGTCTTGCTTTCTGTCCCGGCCGCGCCTCCGACTAAATACCGAATCCAGATTCAATTTCGATCTGAATGAGCGTTCCGACGTGGAAATTGAAACGGATCTCTGTTAATACTGCTTGCATATATTTTTGGTAATTTATTTATCAATGAATTATAGGTGACCAGTTTAGGGATTATTAATTAGCATAGAAATAATTGCACAAATAATTAAAAGAACATTTTTTTGTATCAGGCGAAGGGATTTTACTTAATGTTCAACGTGACGAAAATAAGAACGTGTAACAGCCATTCATCGGAAAATATCGCATCTCCTCACTTTTGTTACGTGTAGCGCCACCTATCGTTACCCATAGAACTAACACGCTGGTAGCACATACAAAAGTTTTCAGGGTGCGGCGGTTCAAACCCTTTCAGTTTCACTGCGAATCACCTCAATAGATGGCAGTAATGGCGACATAATAAATATGTTCACAATTTTCCCGATGTGGCGCTAGTGTAGCGAGGGCAGTAAAAGTTGCGGTGAAATGATTCGCTCGTAGATGTGCAGAGGGCGCTAGGAAATTTCGCTAGCTTTTTTAAATGCTATCACTACCGTTTACTAGACCTATTCAAATATTTTTATAGATAACTAGATTTCGTATTATAAAGTATTAATAGCGTAATTGAATAAAAACGCAACTACAAATGATGTTTTTACTGACTAGGATTTATTACAAGCTCCTCAGTCACCGACTTCTTATCTACTTGAGGCGGAATTATCAAACCTTGCATCGAATGATTAATAACTTCAGCATAAAAAATGTCAGTTGTAGAAATAAATTTCTCCAATAAGGTAATTTAAATGCATTCTTATGTTTTTTACCTTACGATTGAAGAATTGCATCTTTGGCCTATACCTGCCAACTCATGATAGTGCCATCTACATTGCCTACCCAAGAACGAACTTCATATTACGATTTGAAAGGTAATACCGATTTAAGACTTGCGTCTGAGGACTGTACCTGCCAACTCATTTTAACGCCATCTATATTTCCTACACAAAAAAGAAACCTAATTAAGATTTAAAAGGTAATAACTCACATGATATCCCCGAGCTTGAGCCTGGTGTGTATGAGGGCGCAGGTCTTGTGGTCGGTGGCGGCGAGCGCGGCGCGGCGGCGGCGCATGGGCCGCGGCGAGGCCGGCGGGGAGTCCCCGACCGGCGCCGCGGCCGCGCCGTACCGCCGCACGCCTGGCGAGCTGCCGCGCCGCCGCACCGACGCGTGCCGCCCTCCCACGCCGCCCAGCATCCTGGAACAACAAACCATACTTACTAATGATGTTCTAAAATTCGATTTTGACAGTGATTTCTTAGTAACGCCTTGTATATAGCGAAAAATTCTGAAAACCTTTATTTATTTATTTATTTCTCTTAGTAATACTTTGTACCTAGTGAAAAATCTTGAAAAACTTTATTTATTTATGAACTTATTTATTTACACTTCATACAAAAGATGTTTATATAGGTGCAATTAATGCCTGAGGCATATTAGGAGACTTATTGCGAGCAGTAGAATTTTTAATACCGCAAAACTAATATTCTAATAAAAACATCCAACAGTGACACACATTTACGTAGGTAATTCTGCCACTACATTAAGATACAAGCCTTGTGTCGTAGTAATGAGAAATCGCAAGGGACTTTTCGGTCAAACACCCACAAACATGACACAAATATATGTGGATCTCACAGGAATTCATCTCGGTGCGAGGTTCGAACCCGTGGCTTTTCGTTTTACACCCGGCGTTAAACCAGCATCGACATAGAAGCTGCCAATCATTATCTCACTATATTTTCCGCCGATTTCGCTCGCGTTGTTTGGATATAACGCGATCAGTTTTTATACCGCATCAATAAGCAATAAGCTAGTTGCCAGTCGTAGTGCTTATACTCTATTTAGAAAGTAATGCATAATATTTCATTCATATACAGCAAAACTTCTCGTTTTATTATAAAAATAAATGATCCCGATAAATGATCAAGCGGCCAACATAACAATATACTATGTGTATATACGGCTCATCAAATGATGCAGTCACTTCCAACCTCATACTTTCAATGTACTTGAAGATCGAAGTACGTTAGTGATTCTTTATATTAGAAAAAAATGAAACAATATAACCAGTTCATACTGTTTTTTAAATATAATAATACACAACTCACATCAAGCGGAATTGTTTTTATAAAAATCATTTTTGGTCCTACTTATTAACCACAACTTCTAAGCAAATAATACTGACTAAACATACTTTCTTCAACAATTTGTTATATACGAATATATTCTTCAATACCATTATTCAAACCGAGAAAGACGGGATGAAAATGAAAATTTCAAATATTTGTACGAAACAATAGGCACGTGGTAACAATACCTCACCGGGCCCAAATAACACAAATACGTTCCGTTTCAACGAGACGTACATCAAGACTCACAACTGAAACGGAAGTTTATTTAATGTTTTTCTTTTTTATTAAATATAGCGGCCCGGCAGCTTACAGGTGGTACACTTTTCTGAAAATATTCTATCGATAGATAGAAGGTATAATGTAGGATTGTAATGGTGAAATAATTTTATAAATCGATCCATTCAATGCAAACAGTCAAATCTTTCCTCTTTATAGTATTAGTGAATATTTTGTATGTTTAAATCTATCTTGTTTCCATAAAGTATAATCGTGTGAGAAATGAGATAGTGGGTTCGAATTCATGTTGGGTAATTTGTATATTGCATGTGTTTCTCGTTTCGAAATATCTCATAAACAGAAATATTCTATACCCTCTTTGTCTTAAATATCACTACTTTACCACAGCGAAAATTTTAATAACTGAGAATACATTTTTAATAAAAACTTCAAATAAAGCAGCATTAATACATTTTACCTAAAAACATTAATTAAATTAGAACAAAAGAATCAAAGCGGACGCCGGGAATTTAATAAGAGTTCCGTCATTTCCTCGAATACCTATCAAAGCCTTACAATATATTCTTGGGTAATTAATATAGAAAAAAGTCGACTATCCGATGTACTTTTTATAATTCGCTTTGTATAAAAGTGTGTTCTTTATAAAGGATACTTTTACAAAACCAATATTCATGGCTAAAATAATTTACTTCTGGATAAAAAAGTCCACCAATAATATAGAAAACACACAGATTTTCCGTATAAAAATAAAACCCCACTCATGGTCGTGACTCTATACTAAGATTAATTAATTTAATTTATCTATGAAAGACTTTTTGGTCCCACAAACACCTAGACCAAAAAATACCTGTGATTCACACAAATATTTGTTACGATGCGGGAATCGAATCCTCGGCCTTTCGTTTCACAGCTGGTGTCTAACAAAGGCTTTAAAAACCAGGGCTTAAACTTCGACCTTGTGATTGGTGCTGAGAATGAAAATTTGACGTTCAGTTTCAGAAGTTTGCACCGGAAGTATAATTAATTAGGGCACAAGTCACAAATATGCTTTAATGGGAACCAACAAGTTATCATCATTAAGGAATAAAGGTCCTAGCCCAACAAATATTATTCATTCTCAAAAGTAAATTACATAAGCGCTGATAAATAACACGTTATCATAATATACAAGATGGTACATTTAAAGCTCGAAGCCTGTATGGGGAAGTGTGTCACGGCGTGCCGGCAAATTGTGTTATAATGACGCGATCGCTTTCTAGCGTTTTTTTACCTTCACCTGTATAATATCCTTAGAGTCAGCCCGGTTATAAATGAGTTTTAACGTCGTGTGAGTTTACAGTTTGTATGATTATTAACACTAGACGCCGGCCAGACTTCGACTGGGTGTAGAGAGCTTTTAGTCTAGTGCACATCACCCACATTTATTTTGAGTAATAACTGTTTTTTTATTATAAGTGACTACCGTCCTCTGCACTGCTTTCCTCAACCATTCCTATCTCCATCTACCTCATGACTCTCTATGTGAATAATGGGATAGAGTTTGAAAAAGTAGAAAATATGTTTTAATTTCTTGCTCATTCCACAGTATCAGGATATTTTTCTGGATATAAAGTAGCCTATGTATTAATTTAGAATGAGAGCGATTCCAAGTATAATTAAATTTGGTCCATTCCTTTGAGTTTGACGAACTAACAAACACACTAACTGGTATTTTTAATATTATTAGTAGGATATATATACATAACGTAACCATTTATTTTTTGTGCCAGAGCGGGACATTAGTGGAATTAAATAATAATAATAATAAAGTTTTTAGTGCTTTACAAGCTTTTGTCATAGAAGACTGAATAACATAAAATCGTATTTTTGTATTTGTCAGCTCAACAAATTGTTTCAAACCATCGAGTTTAGTTTTTAGAGGTGTGAAACTCAGTACATGGTTTATTTATATTTATATTCGTAATCAAAATAAATTTAATTACTGCGACCCTCACCTGTGTTTTATAACATGTCCATATTTTGATAATGTGAGAAAAAAACTCTTTCGATAGGTGCGTTACGTAACGTACTCAATAATAATTGTGGAAAATTTTATTAAGTCAAGATGTTTTTACGTAAGTTTTGGTATAATACGACCTCGCGGTTTTCAGTAGTAGTTCGGTAAAGCATTTCGAGCGGGAAATACATTTTAAATTATTATTTGGTCTGTTTGCAAAAGCGGGACAATGTCAGCCTAGCTGTGGACACCGGGACAGACTTCCTGAAAGCGGGACTGTCCCGCCCAAAGCGGGACGTATGGTCACGTTATACCGGGTATCTCAAGACTGCTACCGAAAACGAAGCCGGGTGGTAGTTTTAGTGGCTACAAACACCATGTAATTAAAAATTTCGCATAGAAACGCGACAATTATTTTTTATTATTTTTTAAATATCGTCATTTTTGGGTGGTAAATCCTTAGTTCTTGCTAAAATAATAATTTAAACTCTTTTATACCTTAGAGTATTTATAAATAAAAGGATATACACTATTATTTTAGGTAAAAATGTATTTACCACCCAAATATGGCAATAGCAAAAAAAAAAAATAAAAAAAAATTGTCGCTTTTTTTTTGCAACTTTTTCTGTTGCATTGTGTCTGAAGTCGCTTAAACTACCACTCGGCTTCGTTTTCGGTAGCAGTCTTGATATACCCTGTATATACATAGTAAAATGAGTAAGTATAGTAGAACTCAAATAAATCTTAGCCGGTATTGTGAATTGTTTCACGTTTATTGTTGTGTTAAATGCATTGCGTATTGCACACCCACACGTGAAAACTCGTCCAAACACCATATCATCACTTCTTATTATTTTGACGTTCTGAATCCATATATCAAATATTAGTTATCCAGTCATGAACCACTTAAAAATTACATTTGAAGCATATTTTGACTTGTTTTTTAGGACCGCATTGAAATTCTAGCCGTCAAAATACAGAAACAATTATGGGTTTGGTCTTTGGAACCATATTTATTTTTTCAATTTCACCATACTTACTAATAATGGTGAACGGGGAACGGTGACGCTATAACGGTGAAGGAAAACATGATGAGATAATCTGCATATCACAGCGATTTATAAAAATTTATATGGTACATAAAATCCGAAAACCCGCACTAGGCCAGCGTGGTCGATTTAAGGCCTAACCACTCTCAATCGTACTCTCGATTGTAGAGGAGGCCCGTGCCCTGCAGTGGGACGTATATGGGCTGATATAGTACAGTAAGTACTAAAATTTATACCACTTCAATAGAATACTTCTTGTCGGTGTGAATATATTTTTAAAAGTCAATATTGATAAATATACCTACAGATCGTGTAAGATCTTCTGTATCTGAAAACCCAGATTCCAAAATAATAAGAATAGTTTTCCCCTTTTCACATTTACTACGAGTACATTGAACATGACGTTAATACTTTTAGATTACGAGTATATACTTGCTTGTTATTTAGGTGATAAAAACAAATCGCAATCGATGCGTTAAATAAATATTATTTTAATTTTATTTGTGGAAGACATGAAATAAATCTATTATTTACGGATTTTATCGCGGATATGGTTAATTTTAATTAATTTAACTTAACGATGTTTCGATTACTTTACAGCTTTCGTAGTCACGAGGCGGACGATTCACCAAATCCGCAATTATTAGTTTTATTTCAATGTGTAATATTCGCTTGAATCTAACAAACCATTATTTGTAGACTTTGGTTAAAGTTATTAACAGCAACACGAATTCAGCGTTTAATTAAACAATCAAAAGAAAAAGAAAAAGTCACATCACTTCAGGCATCTCACCCCGCTGTTCAGTACAATTCATTCATTCATACAATTCACACAGTCCCAATTAGAATTATCCAGAATCGAAATTACCACATCACCGACATTGACCGCTGGCCTTCCGCCAATAACAATCAACGCACGTGGTATAAACAAAACACGTATACAGTGTATTTTCGTGGTTTACACGTAATTAAAACAGCTGTAATCTTGGCTTTGTAAACTAGATTCCTTAGTGCAACAAACCAGACGTGATTTGGTGAGATATTAAAACTGTTTGCATGCTTTTCTAGTTAAAAGTATGAGAAAATGACAATGTGTCAGATATTATCTTTAATTGCTATTAATGGCGATACGAGCGTGCCATCCGCTTGATGGAAAGCGGTACAACTGCTCATGGACAGTAGCAAAAGCTATCAATACCATAAATCACAAATCAATGCTTGGCATTCCACTGCCGCTCGCCAACTTGAGTTATATGATGTTAAGTCTCAATTATTCCTTTAGTCACTCTCAAACCAGAACACAACTATGCATTTACACTCTTGTTTCGCGGAAGAAATAAACATATGAAAAACCTACCACTAGTAGAAAGTAGAATACAATCTAAATAGCAGAGTATCAACAGATATCCCGTTGAAACAATTATGTCGGCTTGCTATGAAGATTTTTCATCGGTCAAATATCGATGTATGTTGTTGTTGGTGTTTTGCCTGCGGAACAACCAACATGATAGAATTAGTTTTTACTAGTCTGTGTTTCTTAATATAACTCAATATTTAAATTCAGCATTCCATCGCAATTCATACAAAACAAACATTTGTCTGATACGTTAGTAGGTTTATCAAGGTATTTTTTTATTATTGCTCTAATAAATAAAAATTGCAATGGTCAAGACCCAGCTTCTCACATATGAGAGACCTCCCACCAGAATATGTTATGCTCGTAGTAAGAAGCTCGTATTTCCTTGTGGGTTGTAGACAAATTGGAAATCCCTTTAACACTCGCAGAGTTTCGGTGTTCAGTGCGTTTCGCTGTAGACATCACTTGAGTAACAGTGATGTATGTGGATTAGTTCTTGTAAACAATCATCTTAAATCTGCTGTATCGTTTTGTTTTATATGTTATAGCCGAAGGTTAAAGCCCTTATAATAAGTTTACAAACCTATTTTAATTGAAAATTGAAGAACTATTATTAACGGATGTTATGGCGGATTTTATTATTTTTAATAACCTATAATATGTCGCACTGCTGGACAAAGGCTCCCCTTTGTTACTCCACTTGGCCCTGTCCTCGGTGACCTCTTTTTATTTTGGCTCGAATGAGTTTTTACGTATTTTAACTTCCCTTATTTTCTTGTACATTTGTCGATGGAGTGTACAAGAAATAGGAAAAAAGAGAGGACTTTATTTCTAAATTTAAACTAAACAGTTAGATGTTAGTCTTATCCAGTCTATCCTGTCACGCCCAAATAGCGAGATGGCTAAACTACTATGCGCGCTACCTACTACAATATAGTTTTATGTTTATATTTGAAATAACTTAATATTATTTGTCTATGTAACTAGTGTTATTTAGATACAATAGGGTTGGTGTGTCCATGTGGACAAAAATCCTGGTAAAATAATAAATAAAAGAAATTAAAAAATGTCTTCCCGACGTTTGAATTACTTTACAACTTTCATGGTTACGAGTCCACCCTGATCAAATCCGTAAATAAATGTATAGAATAATAAATAATTCTTTAATCATAAAAATCATTCTTATCGTAAATGATAATATTGTTGTGCTATATTAAGGCTAAGAATATTGACAACATTACTATAAATAAACGCTAGATGGTGGATGGAACGCCGCATGGTTTTTCATTGGATATATCTAGCAAACGAGCAAACAGGTCACCTGATGGTATGTAATCACTGCCGCCTATGAATAATCATAGCGCTTGGTACATGGATGTATTGCCGGACTATTAGATCGGGAGGAAAATGGAAAAATGATGGGAAGAGGTATAACGTAGGTAGACACAATGTGACACATAAAATAACATTATGAAGCATCGATATCAATGTTACACTAGATAAGACGTTCTTTATGAAAATGTGTCCCACTAGGTGCGGTGCATGCGCCGCATACGAATTTATTTATTTTATTTCAATCTTTATTGTACACTGATTCATTATAACAACACAAAGGGATACTCTAAAATACAAAATTACAAAAGGCGGTCTTATCGCTCTGAGCGATCTCTGCCAGACAACCTTTGGATGTATATAAGGGAAGGAGAAAGAAAGGGCAGTGTAAGAATAAAGAATAAGTGCTCAAAACGAAAAAAAGAAAAGAAAATAATAATAATAAACTAATTAATATACAAATAATACTATTAATTACTATTCGTAACATAATATATACGCTATATAAAAATACATACATGTGTATACGTAAAATACAAATAAAATATATACCGGGTATCTGCTATATCCGGGTATATGCTGCGGGGATGGCTAAATCGGAAACTATGAGAAATAGCGAAAAATGCTCTAAGGACTTAAGATTTCGATTTTGATGAAAACTAAAACTGTATACTTAGATTATTGATAAATCAATATGCCTAGCGAGGAATCGAATCCAATTATTTAAAAAAAAAACACCACATGCTGTATTATTACACCATTCGATAATGTTGCTAATAGGGATTAAATTCTGGGAAGTAATGACATATGTCAAATAAAAGGAAAGATATCATTTTAAGCAAAATTCAATCAAATTCAACAAAAAATTTTCTTCAGTTTTCTTAACACCTGGTCGCCCTACTTTGGTAGAGGAATTTTATAATTTTTCGAATATATATGTAATTATGCAGTTTAGTTTTCATCAAAATCGGGCTTGTAAGTCCTTTCAGCATTTTTCGCTATTCCTCATAGTTCCGGATTTGGCCATCCACGCCCAATTGGAAAACTCACCTGTATATCAACGTTATGAAGTGTGAAAAAACTAATTTTGTTTTACAAGGACTCAGGCGTCACGCACGCTACATAATTTGATACGGAGTGGTTATCGCCCACACAACTTTTATTACAATAACATGAATTGTAATTTGTGATGAAATTCACATGAAAAGTAACGCGTGAGTCATTCGATGTAGAAAGTTGGATTTTAGTCCATTGAAATGTTACAATTTAAGGACCGAATATTGCATTTCTTAGAGGACGCAATTTTATTTTTGGGACATGTTTGGGGGGTCAATAGAAGCTTAACCTCAAGTTTGTGGAGTCGCCACCCTTGTCCCCCGGCCGCCATCTTGGAAAAAGGGGTGAAAACACGTTTTTCACGATAACTCAGAAACTACGCGTCTTACAAAAAATTTGTAAGGACATAATTTGTAGCAAATTGTTTTGCCTACAAATATGTTTTCATAACTTTTTGCCCTAAATTAAAAATTAGTGAAGTTATAAGCAAAACAGTGAGTAAATTTTTATAAAAAAAAATAAGCGCTAAGAATTGTTTGAATTTCTTATACAAGTGAAGAAAGAATTGACCGTTTAAGTGACCATTTGTTATTAATAGATAAATTATTTATCATTTATTTTAAAATGTATATTTCAATTAAGCTACCAAAGCAATAAAAAATGCATTAAAGCGACACCAAATACTTATAAGCATTGATGTTACTAATATATATTTTTACAATTATTATTTACAAGTGTCCGGCCCGCCTTCGCCTGGGTGCGCTGCATGCTACACTTTTTTGATAATATTCTATCGCCTATGTTCATCAGGGATAATGTAAGATTTTAATTGTGAAACATTTCTTCAAATCGGTTCATTTGTATTTTCTCAGCCTATGCAATGCAAACAAGCAATAATTTCCTTTTTATAATATTATAATATTTAACAAAGTTTCGGTAGACGAGCAAACTCCGAATGGTAAGTTATTATTCTCAGTCGTTGCCATCTACAACACATTATCTAGAAGATATAAAAACGTATAAACAGACTCAGCACTAAATGTGCTAGTTACACAACTTAGCTTAGATCATGGAACCATATTATAACTTCAACCTGAATCGAATACAAATTGTTCGACACAAATACAAGATCAGACCCACAAATCATTCTGAGGATTCCATACGCCAATAGTAAGTAATATATACTGCGCTGAAGCCATACAATTACTTTCATTAGAGAATTATATCAAAACTAGCTTAGATATTTAGCTCAAAGTAAACAAGACCTGGAAAACTAGATCGTCAAAATAATTGGAAGTATATTATTACATATACTTGCTCGGATAGATTTCTTGACTAAGATACATATTTCCTTGGATTACGTATTTAGATTCGTCATATGAGTTACTTTAAAAAAAATACATCCGGCGTAAAAAATATGTCAAAAGGCTTATTATGGCATGGGTGCGTATTATGCTTATGTATTGCGTATTGTATCGACATAATATCATAAACTAATTGTGCATTACATTTCATAAAAAATCACCCAAGGGTGTACATTCAAACTTTCCAAATTCCTTCACCATGCTAAATTCGCCAAAAATTGGATCCACTTAAATTAGCCATCGCACCGACTATTGCTTTATTTTAGGTATTGGTTCCAAGATTGGCATGATATTGCTATATCGGCTGTACATCAAAGGAATCGGCTCTGGCGATTGGGATGACGTTCGCAATTCGATGGCATTTTGTTCGCACTGAGTTCTAAATCCAACATTCACGGAACTTCGATCTTCTTGTTGTGTTTGTGTAAGGCTATATTGAAACCGAATGTTCAGGTTCTACGGAAACTATTTGCTTTATGTTTAGTCCTATACGAGTATTAAGTCTGATGTATAGATTTAATAGTTGGAATAGTTTTATATTTCATTTTGTAACATATACACATACAATGAAACACATACTCTCCCGAACTGTCATTTATTGGCCAAGTAGGGATGATGTAATAGGATACTTAAAAATAATTTTATATTTATACATACATAAACTCACGCCTTTTTCCCAGAAGGGGTAGGCAGAGGTGGCATGACACCCACATTTCGCCTTGTATGTTTCGTCCCACGATAGGTGATAGTGATAGTAGGTGATAGGTGGTGAACCTATCGCCATATCGGGCACAAATTACTGACTCTGAGCTGATAATGAATAGAAAAATCCAATATCACTTTGCCCAACCCGGGATTCGAACCCATGACCTCAGCTTTATATTTATGTAGTACCTTGTACATATCACATGTTATTAATTGCTGTTGGGAATTTCTTGATATATGCTTGAGTAGTTAGGTAGTATCACAGCCCATGATGGTCGAAAATCCGTCGTAGGGAATCGATTAGGTCGGATTTTGTATTCGGCCTAGATTTATCCAGGTTTGGGAAAGTCGACAAAATTACTTCGACCTACCACTGATAGCCATTATTCCCGGGCATACATTGCTTGTATTGCACTACATTCATCGACACTATTATAGTCACTCTATCGGTTTTGTATAAAATGTATGGAGAATAAAGAAACAGCTTAGAATGCAAAAATTGGGATAAATCTCTTTTATCATGAAGGATAGCAGCAGCTAGGCCTTCGTCCATCTTATTATCAAACCATTAAGCTACAGAAAAACTAGCCCGCTAGTTGAAGTAATGAAGCAAAAAAATGTTTACAGAAAATAAATATTCCACTAAGCAAACCCGGAACCAACCGCTAGTATAATAAATAACTCCACAGACTTATCTGTGCCGTCCATTCCCTTCTGAATATTCGTAAATACAAAACAAAGTAGAAAGGAATGTAAAGTCGTATTCATATTTTTCGCATCCCCGGCTAATACGGAGACCGCAGACGGAGGTTATTGTGCGGGTATAATAGAGACAAGAACGAAAGCCGTCTGGCGGGGAACGATAACTATTGTCGGTACGTGTCACAATGTTTTCGACGATTCTAGTCGGAGTGTTACCTGTTTCCTCGATTTTAGATTCTCAATGTTATTGTAAACGTTCAGCGTTAGTGGGTTTTGTTTATTGATTTATTTAAGTCTGTTTTATAGATTATATTTTATGTTTGATTGATGATGACATTGACATGGATGGCATCGGCGATGCATGTAGCAGACATAAACATATTTGTTTTTTGTTCACGTCACAATATTTAATTGATCTTAATATGGATTCAGGACTATATATGTGACTGTTGAGTATATTTATTTTGTTTATTATTTTATTTGTCTTTTACAAGTACCTATATGGATTACACTATCAGCTAGAAAAATCGAGAATAACGTTATGGCACAACCGATCTGTCTTTTACCTACTAAACCTATTAGCACCACAATTTACCTAATTGTGCACAAAGCAACGTAAATTTCTCAAAAGCAGATACCCAAATTGGCTGATTAAAAACCCAACATCTACATCGCAAAGGCCTTGCCGTAATTAGTAGATACAGGTTGGTAATGAAATAATCCTCCACCAGCGTACTCTGATCCCTCGGCCTGCATAGTTAATGAAGCAAAGTGCTGGTCCAACTGCTCAATTAATATTGGAAAGTGATTTGTTTTAATACCTATATTGTTTATAGGACCGGATTAAGGAGATCTTGACTCAATTTTGATTATTAACGAAAAGTAACATAAAAAATCGTAGACAGAAATAGAGTATTTTACATTATTTTATTTTATTTACTTTATGTATTTTTAGCTAAATAATTATAACATAATTGAATACAGCATTTTAGTAGATGATTTTTGAAGTATACGCGCAAATAGTAATACAGATATGCCGGTGTATAACATGATTATTTTATATCTGGACGAGACAAGCCTGACTTGAGCCGCCGTTGCACTACGGTATGGTTAAAACACTGAAGTCAAGGGTTCAAATCCCAAGTTAGTCGAAGCTAAATTAAATTTTATTCATTAGCAGCCTGGGGCCGTGGCCGTGTTCCGTGGGACGGAACACACAAGGCGAAACACGAGTGTCCTGGCAGCACCTCTGCTTACCCCTTCTGGGAAAAAGGCGTGATGTTTATGTACGCGGACAAAACAAATTAACTGCAAAACACCTTACAGTAAGTACAGTGTGATCCAAATCCATAAATATTCTATTCTATTCGTCTTCGAAATAAAATTGCCGATCTGGTACAAAATCGGATATCCGCCGGATGAACATGAAACGCAGCACTCTTGTATGGTGCAATAAGGATATTTACAAACGTCACAATCAGTACTTCAGCTTCAGGGCTCGGTGTCAATTCTTCTTGGTGTCAATATTTATCCTGGCTGATACAAGTTGCACTAGTAGTATGTGTGTAAAAAAAAAAACGTTATGTATTTTTTTTATTGCTTTGAATGTCGAGATAAGCATGTCATTCGCCTGACGGTAAGCGATACGACCGCTCATGGACAACAACAATGCCTGACCTTCCACTACGCTCACCATCCTGAGACAAAAAATTAAGTCTCAATATGTCCAGTAGTCCCTCTGGCTGCAATGTCCTTCAAACCGGAACACAACAGTGCGTTTACACTGCTTTTTGGTGGGAGAAATAGACATTACAGTACTGCCTGGATGGTGGCTTCACACATATGGATATGAGAGACCTACAAGTAAAATTGTTCAACTGTTATATTTATCGATACTAGTTTGTATACCGGGTATCTCAAGACTGCTACCGAAAACGAAGCCGGGTGGTAATTTTAGTGACTACAAAGACAATGCAACCAAACATTTCGAGAAGAAACGCCACAATTATTTTTTATGATTTTTTAAATATCGTCATTTTTGGGTGGTAAATCCATAGTTTTTGCTAAAATAATAATTTAAACACTTTTATACCTTAGATTATTTATAAATTAAAGGGTATACACTATTTTGGGAAAAAATGTATTTACCACCCAGTTATCATCTAGTCATAGGAAAAAAATAACAAAAAATTATCGCTTTTATTTGCAACTTTTTCTGTTGCTTTGTGTCTGAAGTCGCTTAAACTACCACCCAGCTTCGTTTTCGGTAGCAGTCTTGATATACCCTGTATAATAAAAAATGCCCATTTAATTACGTTAATCCGGCTCTGCTTATCACGTGGCGCTGGCATTAGTTGGTTAAGACGAAGTTCGGTCTCGATGGCGAGCGCTGGGAGCGACAGTGTCCAACTTGAGCGTCGGGCCAGTTACACTGTTTGGATTAGGGGATTACATTTCAATTAATCGTTACGGGTAATTAAGAATTATAGAGGGAATTATGACCACAATCGCCGCTCTCTTGTGGACAATCTATTTGGAATGCATTGCATTTACCATCAAGAGCATTCATACTACTGGTGGTAGGTCTATAATAGTAGCAGCCCGCAATGGATATTTCTCTCACAGTATACATGCACTGTGGTGTTCCGGCTGGAAGTACTTTGTAGCCAGAATAACTACTGGACATATTAAGATAACTCCTAGTGTTTTTTTTTTTATTTTTTTATTGCAGTGAATGGCGAGACGAGCATGCCGTTCGCCTGATGGTAAGCGATGCGACCGCTCATAAACAGTAGCAACATTCCACTGCGCTCGCCATCCTGAGACATAAGATGTTAAGTCTCAATATGTCCAGTAGTTGCTCTGGCTACAATGTCCTTCAATCCGAACCACAACGGCGCATTTAAGCAGTGTTGTTTCACGGGAGAAATAGACATTGCGGTGGTACTTACCCAGATGGCCTCTCACATATAGACCTACCACCAGTGGATATCTATGGATGGCGATCTATGGAGTCTATGGATGGCGAGCGCAATAAAATTCAAATCATTACTTTGTAATTCATGGTGTTATTTACTTTGCTATCCAAGAGCGGTCTTATCAGAGGAAAATGTCATGCTCGACTTTCATTCAATTACATAAAACAAAGAACCACTCACTTTGTTGTACCAGAATAACCCTGGAAAAATAAACTTAAACGATATTTTCAGCACATTATTAACTGGTGGTAAGTCTCTCATATGTGAGAGGCTGCCTGGGTGGGTACCACCGCAATGTCTATTTCTCCCGTCAAACAGCAGTTTAAATGCACTGTTGTGTTTCGGATTGAAGGACATTGTAGCCAGAGTAACTACTGAACATATTGAGACTTAACATCTTATGTCTCAGGATAGCCAGCGCAGTGGAATGCCAAGCATTGCTTTGTAATTCAAGGTGTTGTTTGGTTCTGCTACTGTTCATGAGCGGTCGTATCGCTAACCATCAGGCGAACGGTATGCAAGTCTCGCCATTCATTGCAATAAAAAAAAATATTTCTGAAAAATATCCCTAAGACGTGACAACCCTGCAGATCACACCATAACCAGAGATCTTGTTAAACTTCCCGCGATTTTAACTCATAAACACTTTTCTATTCATGACACATTTAAAGAAAATCTTCCTTTGATGTTGAAAGGTTTATAAACATTTTTCTATTCATAAAAATCTACAGATTTATACACATCTTACAACTTGCTGAACAGCGCATAAACTGTGATAGCGTTAGGCTCGTAAAGCAACCGCTTCGGATCATCCTTTTTACATAAAGTAAATATACACGCACCCACATACATCTTTCTATCGAATTATAACTCGCAAATTCTGGGGATTACTCTATAATCCGAAACGAACATCGAATGTTCGGTTGTTCGACGTCCGAAATAAGATATAAGTTTTGCACTTCTAAAAATCAAGTCTATTCTTTAGGTTACTTATCGTTTTCTCCCAACTTAGTCTATAATCACGACGTGCGATAGAAGATTTAAACATTTTGTGGAATACCTAGACACATTCATACAGCTTCACGTACGACATCCGAACCTTCGCACTTCGTTTCGGATCATTGAGTAACCCCCCGTTCGTGGTGGACCATATGGCCTAATCATTCTTAATCGCACTCTCAATTGTAGAGGAGTCCCGTTCCCTGCAGCAGAACGTATATGGGCTGATACAGATACAGAAATTATGTGTAAGTTTATGTTCGTAGATTCGTAGATTTAAAGACAATAGGTACAAATTATTATTTTTTTAAATGTATTAAGACTACTTTTATATTTTTTTACATGTCTATCGTATGCAGTTCCTCGCTATTTGGCACCCATGCGATACCATTTGCTTAAAAGTACTACCAGAGGATAGAGAAATATCTATAAAAAAACTGTCTAAGAAAATAATTACACTATCAAAAATCTTTTACGGAAAGCTCTATATCTATAATAGGTAAGAACCAAAGTGTATTTACTATTTAGTACCTACATTAATCATTGGACTACAATTGAATTTACGCGGTAAAATATATAGCACTACATTTACTACAAACGTACCAATTATTCCCTAATATGGCAGAATGGACGTTGCTTTTAAGATAACCTAATAAAAGACAATCTACTGTGAGAGAAAGTGACGACAAATTTAATAATAATACTGTAGTAGGGGGGATATAAGCCAACTTTACAGACAGCCTCCAAGGCGCAGTTGGTTAAGCAACCTGTTATGAAGCTAGAGACCACGAGCTCAATCCCTGCATCAAGTTAAATGTTAATTAACATTTTATTAATCTTTTGCAACAAAGGTATTGAATTTTAGATTATAGTTTCAAAACTACGTAATGAAATAGCCAACTTCTGATGTTGTAGGGATTATAATGGGCTATAGAAAAAAAGAGGATGAGTTACGATGTATAATGTTCAGCACCACGGGATAAACATAACATACATCCTACAGTGAGCTCTAATAAAAATATTGCGTTTAAAAAAGAAATATTACAATGTTGCAACAATACAATCTATTTTTACGTTTAGAAACCAAGGAGGGGCCGAACAAAGGAGCCTTGATTAATATTACCCCCTTTCATTGTTAATTTACCTTCCTCATATGATTGTAATAACGTTTCGCGGAGTGGGGAGATAACAATACAGTATGCGCCGTCTTAAATTACATTTTGCTGGTTTAATTACTAGTATAGTATGCCGTTTGTAGCTTATATACTAGTGATGACTTTCTCACAGTAAATATAAATATGACGATATACATACATTACTCACGCCTTTTCCCAGAAGAGGTAAGCAAAGGTGCCAGGACAGCCATATTTCGCCTTGTATGTTCCGTTCCACGGTGTGATAGGGGACGAGCCTATCGCCATATCGGGCACAAATTCCTAACTCCGGGCTGATAATGCATAAGAAAATCAAATATCACTTTGCCCGACCCGAACCCGACACTTCAGCTTTGTAACCGTACCATAGTACAACTACGCCACCAATACAGTATATTTTTAGCATTATTTCACCGGAATAATGCTTAAGATATACCAAATATTCATAAAGTAATGCTTCAGTTTGTCGCCATCAATACCCCAGGCACGTAGGGACATTTCTTCGTTGAATGCACATAAAATATACCGTGGTGTGTATAAACATGCTGCCGAAATGATAATGTCGTTTCGAAACGAAAATCTGGCAGATGAGAGTCGCATTTCAAACGGTTTGAGTTTCAAACGCTGTGTATCTAGGATGGATAAGCTGTTGCAGCGTTTGCTCTGTATATTTTGTGATGGTGTTATAGATAATATTTGGTTATGCACATAATTCTGAATTAAAGAGAGTATACTATTTTATCACAATTTACCACGTATATCATTTAATATGGGTCACAATAGAAACAAAATTAGAACTTTGCGCGACCGACATAAAAAAAACATAACACATCAAGCACAAGCGTCCTCTACAATGGAGAGTACGATTGAGAGTGGTTAGACCATATAGTACATCACGCTGGCCTAGCAGGGATTGGCGGACTTTACATTCATAACAATATATATATATATATTTTTTTATTGCATTGAATGGCGAGACGAGCAAGCCGTTCGCCTGATGGTATGCGATACGACCGCTCATGAACAGTAGCAATATTCCACTGCGCTCGCCATCCTGAGACATAAGATGTTAAGTCTCAATATGTCCAGTATTTGCTCTGGCTACAATGTCCTTCAATCCGAAACACAACAGTGCATTTAAGCAGTGTTGTTTCACGGGAGAAATAGACATTGCGGTGGTACCTACCCAGATGGCTTCTCACATATGAGAGACCTACAAAATTAATAATTATGCAAACATAGAATTCATTTTAATTCACCATTTATTATATAAATTTTAATTAATTTGATCTTACTTCTGTGTATGAGTTTTCTGTACAATTGTATGGGGATAGGACTTTAAATACTTTGATACAAATCATACCGTAATAAAAGTCGCAGGAAGTCACTGGATGGAGGCCACTTGAAAGAGATCGTTGTGGATTATTTTATGGGCGGCCTATGTTCACGAGTAATTTTCTTGTAATGGAACAAGGCCCTAGGTTAGGCTAATACCAGCTGGTGAATTGCACATAATTTGAAATCCTTTGTTTAATAAATAACGGTGGGAACAGAATAAACGCAAAATTAAGGCCCGCCTTTTCACGATCAAAAAATTTGCATAACGCCAGCTCTTTTCATTCATTAAGAGGTATGTAGCTGAGCTGATAAAAATATTTTTTACGATAGCATTACATTTAAAAATTCAAATTCTTGTTGAAGAGAGTCAACAATTGGTGATACAAACCAACGCCTTCTCGCTTCGATATCAATAGAACTCATAATTCAAGAAAAACATTAGGAAAATCTTATTTATAAATCCTACGAATTATTCATTACAATAATGTTCTTATTAGAAAAGAAAGCTTATTACACTTGACTGCAGAGTAAAAAATGACTGTGAAATGTTCGACTTTGTGGGAGGACTAAAGGCTCTATCGATGCAACGAAACAAATGTTTGCATGTCCAGCAAAACATATGTGCCAAATCGTAAATTTCCATAATATAATAATCTTTGCAAGTCGGTATTTCGGACTTCGTTATTCTTGATATTGAAATTGGGGAAAAAAAATGAAATTAGAAACACATAATGTATTTTGAAGGAAACCTATGCTACTCAAATACTGATTATCCTTTAACATGACAGAAAGAGTTAGCCTAAAAAGACAACTTAGACAAGTGGTGACAAGGTACAAGTTTTTGTTTCTACAAAACTGAAAACACAATACATTTCACGAGCACTTGGCATCACTCGACCGTGTGTCTGCTGTTAAATTCTATCGCAGGCTTTTTACTAATAAACACAGAAAATTGAGGCATGCGGTGGCGAAAATTAAAAGCTCCAGTAATAGCACTGTGCAGCGCATATTTCACAGCGTTTTCAAACTGATAAGCTATTTCTGATGTACAACAAAATTGATAAAGACCGCCTGTCAGTTTGTACTGTAAATCGACGCTTGGTAGTCTGCATAATGGTTTTATGTTGGTGTTGTTTTTATAACATATCTGATAGTTTCGAACTCATGCGACCTTAGAGAATTTCCTTAGAGCGGAAATTATGGCGGGAGAGAGGGGAGATCCGTAACAGAACCACGCAAAGCATGCGAAGTTATAGCTTGATGCTCAAAAATATCTCGGCGCAAATCGAGAGATTCGTTAATTCTTTCTTGTGCCACATCAAGCTGTGAAATGATTTGCCGTAACCCGAATCTTTCTTATAATCTTGGATCCTTCCGTCGTAGTTTAAAGAAGCAGACCGGCATAATGTGTACAATGGCATGGGATCACCGTTTTATGCCATTCGATACTCTGGATGGCATTGCGCTCATAATCAAAGGCAGTGAAGTAACAATGCCATGCCATAATAAAAAAAAACTTTTGCAATAGTAAGATGAACTAGGTTTAATAAAATCAAAAAACTGATAAATGGATAAGCTGCTCACCTAGATAATTGATACTGCAGCCTATATACGTACGTGATATTCATAGTTTAAATAGATATAGTAAGAGACAGAAAGAGGAATCTCCATGCCCTATGGTGTCCCACATGTTTATGGACGGCGATGATCATGAAACATATGCTCGTTTGACCGTTATAATATAAAAAACAAAGGAATACAAAAATATAGAGAAGAATTAAGATTTGTTATTCCTACATTGATCGTAACAAAAGAACAAGATAGTTGCTACTTCAAGTCGGGTTCCTGTGGGATAATGATAACACCCCAGTTAAGTTGACCTACTTAAACAATTATCTAAGTCTAAGCGATCGTTGTTTTTCTTCTATAGTTTCTGGTTAAGATTCATACTGGTGAATGCCTGATAAAAGGTCTTGCGTTTGAATCCCGGGTCGGGCAAAGTGACATTGGATTTTTCTATTCGTTATCAGCCCGGAGTCAGAAATTTGTGAGCGATATGGCTATTGGCTCATCCCGTACCACATCGTGTGATGAAACACACAAAGGGAAACGTGGATGTGCTAGTAGTACCTCTTCCTGCCCCTTCTTGGAAAAGACTAAGTTTATTTATACTAACAAAGTTCCAAAGTGCCGACTGAGACACTATATCATGCGAAATGTTAGTTTACTAATTAATTTTTTATTGCTATGAATTGCGGGAAGATCTGCCGTTCGCCTGATGGTAAGCGATACGACCGCTCATGAACAGTAGCAAAACGAAACAACGCCTCGAAGTACAAAGTAATGCTTGGTATTCCACTACGCTCGCCATCCTGAGGCATAAGATGTTAAGTCTCATGTTAACATCTTATGTCTCAGGGTGGCGTAATATTAAATCTAATTAAATTTTATAAAAGAGAAATCCATTCATCATGAATTAACTAAAGTTTTAGTCTTCACCTTATTTTTCTTTTCTACATAATATGTACGTAAAATTATTTGAAAAGGCAATTTGCATGTGAATCGTATTTTTTTTTTGAGAAGACGTAAATCTCAATGCTTCCATTTATATCGAGATTTATTTAGGGTCTGTACGAACCTAACCTGCTTAGATATTCCTGCCGTATATTCAATATCATCCCAATACTCTACTTTGTATGAACGAAGCAAACAAATAAAAACGGGAAAGCCGTCTGTTGCCGATCAAACGTTATTCATTTAAAATGTTTGATATTAGGGACAACTTGTTATGATTTTTTAAATATTTTTGTCAGTAACATTTTGTCAAATCAATGATTACCTGACTGAATAACATAAAATGTGGCAGCATTGCAAATTCTATAAAACATTTATATTTTTCCATTTTGTGCATGTTGCATTTTATCTGACGAATAAATATTATTTGATAATGAAAAATCTGCCCGGCCTAGAATACAAATGATATAATATTTTTATACAGTAATTAATATTAGTGTTTTATACCTTTATATAAAAATAGTATCTAATAACATTTAACATTTTGTGTTGAAACAATAAATACAAGGGTGTTTCGCCTGCAAGATTTAAAAAAACACTTTAACAAATTATTCAATTTGTATACATTTTCCAAGCCCGCAAGCTACGGTGAATCAGGAAAAGCAATTTACATAATGATCTGAGAGCTTAGTGAACCGGAAAGACACTCCAAATTTATATTAATCTGTGGACAATGTACTACGTTCATAAAAAGTAAATTTAATTTGAGACTTAAAAGTAACACCATTATTAGTCAGGAATTCTTCATCATCATTTATCTTGCACCGAGGCAAGTGTTTGTTCCCAGGTATTTTTTTCGGGTCTAGGTTTTTGTGAGACCGTGGTTCCTGATACCTACTACACAAGACTAGATCATAGTTTGGGCTCAGGACTATGTATGAAGCTGTGGGATATATTTATTTAGCTTTCGCTGGAGGACATTGCTAAGCCTCCCAGATTGAAATCGGATATACTAGTATACAAGCTAAACCCAAAACTCAACCCACTAACTTCGTATGCCTCTATACCGTTTTATTCATAATCCACCATTGTGCTATTACTAAAATACAAAAAAAATCTATTATCTTAAATATTCAACCTAACCTGTCATTAAAAAGGATTTGACGAAAAAATTTCAACAAAACGACGACTAAGCATATATGTAAAGTCCCAAGGAAGTTGTTTGAAAAGGTTTCGGTAATGATTTTCGGAACTAGAGTAGTGCGGGCGCGCCACGGAGTTTCAACAGCACAATGCGGCCGCAGCTCCACAATTCAGTTTGTGAATTTTAGGAGCATTACTCTAATATTCTGTACGACAACTTGATATTTTTACAAGGCCACAAAACGAAATGAGGGCTTTTAGATGTATGTTTTAGATCTTCATTATATTACAAAATTGTTGATCATATACTGAAATTTGTCCTTAATAATAACTAATATATCCTATTATAGTGAGTAGAACTTCTGTTAGCTGCAGTATACATGTGTAACTAATATGTAATTGCATCGATAAGCACAGGTACACTTTGGCATCTAAGATGTTTGCAGCGTCTGAATCCATAATGAAGACATGTGGTGTAAATGCGTAATGAAAATGAAAAACAAGAACAATACTACAAGTATAATAAATAGAACAAAAAAAAACTCATTCTAAAACAGTTGTAATTAATAATTAATAAATAACACGATATAAATAGCAACGAATCAAAACACAAGAATCTATCAACAGAAATTACAAACGGGTGAAAACGAAATTTCATTAAAGCGGTATTACATGACAAGGATCTCATAAAATTCAGCGTAGCAAGAAATAAATTTCACGCAATGTGATTCTTTAAATTAATTATTCTCCTTGGTCGGTAAGGACGCGGTCTCAGATGGTTCAATGTACGGATCGATAAATTGCTAAATTCAGAATTTTAGGTTTATTGAATCCTTGATTTATTGTTTTATCCGTTTTTATATCAGCACATATACGTCCCACTGCATTGCATGGAGCTCCTCTATTGAGAGTACGATTTTTGAAGGGTTATGCCCACCAGACACGCCGTATGCAGGTTTCCTCATAATGTTTCTCTCACCATAATAGTGGGTGATTGACTATAAATTCTCTTATGACTCTGAAATTCAGACGTGTACATCCGCTGTATTTGAAGTTTTATACATCTCTCTTGTTATGTATTATTCTGTCTGTCTCTTTTTACATAATTAACGAACCAGATACTTTAATTAAGGACCGCATATCATATGCAAAGGAAATATTTATTTTTCATAACTCACTGTTTGTATAAATGTTTTTATTTTTTATGTGAAAAGGAAATTAAGTAATGTGAAAATGAACAAGATGTTCACTTGATATAAATGACACAGGTGGGCTTATGGTTGGTGACAGCATATTTTAAACTGTCCTTGTAGATACAACTATACATAACGAACAAGTCTAAGAAAGAAAGAAAAAATATTTATTACTAGCACAATAATAATAATAAATTAATCAAGAAATTAAAAGAAAAACACAATAAATGACAGTAATGATAGATGATAATTAAATTACAAATATAGCACCAGCGATGGAGCCTCTCATTCAGCTGTCTGCTTCAGTACTGCATGGGCAATACTGCAACGTTGATTTCCAATGGGAGGCTCAAGAGACGTGCGGACGATCAGTCGGAGTTACTTAACGCGTTTCGGGTCGTTGCATATGGGTAATAAATAAATACACCCAACAGTCACATAAATAAGCCTTAACCCCACATTAAGTTCGAGTCTTGTGTCGTGGTTATCAGAAACTACGAGAGGCATTTCGGTGTCACCAACCTCAAAATAAATACCTGTGATTCATACAAATATTTGTTTGTTTCGGTATTGGGACCGTAACCGGGACTTCTCGTTTCACAACAGGCTTCCAACCAACTACGCTACGGAGGATCAAATAATATAATGATACCATGCAACGGAAATGTAGTATAAGTAAGTAATTTTGCCAACATACAAAATGTAAATATCTGTGGCGGTTGCAATACGCCAACTTATATTTAGCTTTTAAAATAACACGCTTATTATTTGTAATTTGAACATTATTTAAACATGCATTTCATTTTTAGATATGACTGCAGATGTTTAACCATAAAACATCTGCGAGTTATGTTTTTTAGACAATAGTACACATGTTTGGGTAAACCTTTCGGTTTCGACAATAGCCCAGATGTTTGGGCAGACCTTAATTTTTAGTTGAAAGGATAGACCCTATTTGATGGCTTAAATATATTTTCTGTAAGATTTATCCCCACCGATCCTCATTCGGGTAGTCTTATAAAAGGGTCGGTGTATTTGGATGAAGAGGACAGTCTGCCATCTCTCGTCACGAGCACATCTCGCTCCGAGTCGCATAGTTATAATTTTACTCTGTCTGTGAATGTATTAAGTGTTAAATTATAAAATATACGATAGTTAATTCCTGAAAGTTAGTGCTCATTCAAATACGTAGGTATTACACTTATAACCACCAAAGTGGTGACCCCGAATCAAAAAGAGTGATTTGAGTGTAGTGTATTAAAGTTTAATTGTAGTACGCGAGTTTTCCGTGGAAGAGACATTGTTTTTGAATAATATAGAAAAAGTGAGCAGTATAATGAACACCGGAAGCGTTAGCGAACAGTCTGCCCCGGAGGTTGCGTCGTGTTCTCTACATATACCAGAGTGCAAATCGAATGATTTAGAAGTTTGGTTCGCCATAGTAGAAGCTGCGTTTGCTGCCGCCCGCATCAACTCGGAGAAATCAAAATACGCACTGATAATACAGAAGATACCAGCTGACATCATAGACACAATGCGTGATGTCATTTTAAGCCCGCCCGACGACGCTCCGTATACAACGTTCAAGGCGATTTTGATAAAGCGTTGTGGTACATCGGAAAGTCAGCGAACACGTCAGTTGCTGGAACGCGAGGAACTTGGAGATGATAAGCCATCACAGTTGCTTCGACGTCTACGAAACCTAGCGGGTGAGAATATGTCGGAATCTACTGTCCGTACACTTTGGCAAGGACGATTGCCAACGGTCTTACAACCCATCCTAGCAACTGTTAAGGACCAACCGTTGGAGAAAGCTGCGGAAGTTGCAGATGCAGCATTAGAATACTTGCCAATGCGTTCAGCTATTGCAGAGGCCGGAATTCGTCCTACTTCTACCAAACAAGAGGAATCGGTATCGGAAGATATGAAAAAGATGTACGTCAGTTTAAAAGACGAGATTGCTTTGCTACGTCGAAAAATCAACTATCCCACTTCACGTGCGCGAGTGCGAGATAGGAACAGATCACGATCTCGCTCACGTTCCAGAAGCCGCGGTCCAAGGCCACGCGATTTATGCTGGTATCACTGGCGGTTTGATACGAAGGCAACAAAATGTGTTCCACCATGCAGCAAGGCTACGGGAAACGCTCCGGGCAGTCGTTAATGACGGCAAACGACTCCTGCCCTAAGAAATCACGCCGTTTATTCGTCTGTGACCGAGCCAGCAAAATCCAATTCCTCGTGGACACCGGAGCTGACATCTGCGTGTTTCCTCGTCATCGTATCCAAGGCCCGCATAAAAAGTCCAACTACAAGCTTTCTGCAGCCAACGGGACAGTGATCGCTACATATGGAATTGCTAATTTAACGTTGGACCTTGGCCTAAGACGAGATTTTACTTGGAGGTTCATAATAGCCGATGTCTCCAAGCCAATCTTAGGTGCTGATTTTTTGGCATATTATGGACTCCTACCAGATCTGCAACGTAGACGTTTGATAGACTCCTCCACCCTGCTTACCTACAAGGCGGAGATAACAGAGTGTCATGAACCAAGCATCAAAGTCATTAATGGCTCATCACCATACCATGAGCTTCTGCAGGAGTTCCCAGATATTATTCGTCCGGATGGCGCACCCAAAACAGTAAGCCACAGCACAAAACATCACATCATTACGGCTCCAGGCCCACCAGTTGCGCACAAACCCCGTCGTCTTGCTCCAGACAAGTTGGCCGCCGCTAAAAGAGAATTTGAGGCGATGTTGCGACTAGGATTGTGTCGGCCATCAAAAAGTTCATGGGCTTCTCCACTACACATGGTTCCCAAGAAAGGATATAAGTGGAGACCATGTGGAGATTATCGGGCACTCAAAAGTCGGATAGAACCCGATAAATACCCGGTACGACACATCCAGGACTTTGCACAAGGACTGCACGCGAAGAACATTTTCTCCACTCTTGACTTAGTAAGAGCATTCCATCAAATACCAGTCGCAGAGGAAGACATACCTAAGACAGCCATAATTACTCCATTCGGACTCTTCGAATTTATGTACATGACTTTTGGATTACGTAACGCAGCCCAAACCTTCCAGCGCTTCATGGACGAAGTGCTACTGGGATTGGACTTTTGTTACGTGTACATTGATAATATTTTAATTGCATCGTCATCACATGAAGAGCACCTCAAGCATTTGAAAATTGTTTTTAATCGTCTTAAGAAATATGGCGTCGTCATTAACCCCAGCAAGTGCATCTTTGGTCAGAAAGAAGTTCGTTTCCTGGGATATATGGTAACTGCAACTGGTATTCGACCATTTCCAGACAGAGTTGTCGATATACAACGGTTTAAATTACCAGATACCGTCAAAAAGCTACGTGGATTTCTCGGTATGATTAATTTCTACCGCAGGTTCATACCAGGTGCAGCCGCAACTCAAGCACCGCTTAACGACCTACTCCAGCATAACATTAAAGGAAATTCTCCTGTGCCCTGGACACCAGCTACTACAAAGGCTTTTAAGGCGTGCAAGGAGAGTCTCGCGGAGGCTACCTTGCTTGCTCATCCTCAACCCGACGCACAGTTAGCATTAATGTGTGATGCATCGGACTACGCCGTCGGCGCAGCGCTGCAGCAGTTTGTGGATAATCATTGGCAACCGCTGGGCTTCTTCTCAAAGAAATTGAGCCCCACCGAGCAGAAATATGCAGCTTATGACCGCGAACTCCTAGCTATATATCTTGCTGTTAAACACTTCAGACACATGATAGAAGCGAGAAAGTTCACTATTTATACTGATCATAAGCCCATTACCTTCGCATTTTGGAAGAAAACAGACCAATGCTCACCACGCCAATTTCGATACTTAGATTTCATCAGCCAGTTTTCAACGGATATTCGTCACATTGCTGGAAAAGATAACCCTGTCGCTGATGCATTGTCTCGCGTAGAAGAGCTTGAAACAACTTTAGACTTCAAGGCACTCGCTGACTCGCAGGCGGACGACGAAGAACTTCGAAAATTGCTAAAAGAAAATACGTCTTTGCAATTGAAACGTATACTGATTCCAGGCACGGACATCCCCGTAACCTGTGACGTATCAACACAAACTGTTCGACCATTCATCACCACGCCGTTTAGGAGAATCGCATTCAACACCGTCCATCGACTTTCGCATCCCGGAATCAATGCTACAGTCAAACTTATGACCCAGCGTTATATTTGGCCGTCAATAAACTCCGATTGCAGAAAATGGGCTCGCAGCTGCATCGATTGTGAACGTGCGAAGATCTCCAGACATGTATCTGCCCCTGTTGGATCATTTGCTCCACCGACATCCAGATTTGAGCATATCCATATAAACATAATCGTAATGTCTATATCTGAAGGTTACAGGTACTGTCTCACAATGATAGATCGTTTTACTCGTTGGCCAGAAGCAATACCACTCCAAGACCAGGAAGCAACAACGGTGGCTAAAGCGTTCTACAACCATTGGATCTCACGCTTTGGCACACCATTGAGGATCACATTCGACCGTGGTAGACAGTTTGAGTCGCACCTATTCAGGCACCTCAATCAACTGGCAGGCACGACGCATTTCAAGACTACGGCTTATCATCCGGCGTCCAACGGTATGGTGGAACGTTTCCATCGTCAGCTGAAGGCGGCTATAAAATGTCATCAGGATACACAGTGGACTGAAATTCTCCCTACCGTGCTGCTGGGCATCCGAGCTGCTTGGAAGGAAGATTTAGAGGCTACTGTCGCCGAGATGGTATATGGTCAGCCACTGCGGATTCCAGGAGAGTTTTTGGTGCAACAGACGACAATCACCAACAGCAATAGTGCAACGGACTTTGTGAAACAACTACGGCAACACATTCAAGAGCTGCGACCGACTTCAGTATCTCGGCATGGCGAGAAAAGAACTTTCATTTTTAAAGACCTCAGCACCACTGACCAAGTCTTCGTGCGCCGCGAGGGTCCAAAAGTGCTCCTGCAGAGCCCTTACGAGGGCCCTTTCACTTACGACTTTCAGGTTGTCATGCGAGGGGAGAAGACGTTTGTTGTTAACGTCCGCGGTCGTGACGTTACAATTTCCATTGACCGTCTTAAACCAGCCTATGTGTTAGCTGACCCTGAAAACACTTCAGCTGACGACGAACATCAAGCACCAAGGCAACGGACAACTCAAGACACTGAAGATGTACATCGCGAAACAGATGCACACCAGCGAACAAGGTCCGAAAGGCGCGTCCGCTTCCCGGACTATCTCCAAAGTGGATTTTCGTGAACTGTCATTCACTGGTAGGGGGGTGCTGTGGCGGTTGCAATACGCCAACTTAGATTTAGCTTTTAAAGCGGTTGCAATACGCCAACTTATATTTAGCTTTTAAAATAACACGCTTATTATTTGTAATTTGAACATTATTTAAACATGCATTTCATATTAAGATATGACTGCAGATGTTTAACCATAAAACATCTGCGAGTCGTAAAATTTATTTAAGTAAGAATTGTTGTGTACCTTATTGTATAATATTAGTTAAAAAGATGCTGTTCTAAATTATTGTTTCCTAATTGTAATGACCCGTTCATGCCGGGGCAATAAAACTGTATTATTATAGTTAAGTTCTTTAGTGGCGGCAATCCTTTGCAACAAATTTATGTTTTTTAGACAATAGTACACATGTTTGGGTAAACCTTTCGGTTTGGACAATAGCCCAGATGTTTGGGCAGACCTTAATTTTTAGTTGAAAAGATAGACCCTATTTGATGGCTTAAATATATTTTCTGTAAGATTTATCCCCACCGATCCTCATTCGGGTAGTCCTATAAAAGGGTCGGTTTATTTGGATGAAGAGGACAGTCTGCCATCTCTCGTCACGAGCACATCTCGCTCCGAGTCGCATAGTTATAATCCTACTCTGTCTGTGAATGTATTAAGTGTTAAATTATAAAATATACGATAGTTAATTCCTGAAAGTTAGTGCTCATTCTAATACCTACACTTATAACCACCAAATATCTGTTGCCGTTGGATACTCTTGCATTCTCAGTGATCAATCTAAACACAACACCCAAAATTTATTTGTTCTATTCATATTAATATTTTTTGCTTATTCAACATAGTTTCTACTATTTAACGTTACAGACGAGTAGGACTTTTATAACTTGACATTAACTATTTTTATAATGTAAATTTATAAAATACACAAGCGACCTTTGTAAACTCAGTGTATATAAATCAAATCGACCCGGTCGGTTGCCGCATTGAGCAGCAATATACAAACATATGTCGCGAATTTTTCCTAATAACACTACCTCATTAAATAGAACTCAGGAAAAGAAATCTCGCAATTGATTTCGCATTTCTCAAAAATCTCTTCAACTTTCTTTAATAAGTGAACTTATTAAATTGTCATTATACAAAACCCCATTAAAGTATTTGGAAACAATCCGTTCTGGTTTGCCGGCGCGGGGAAACTCATCAAACTTGCAAGGGGACCGTTTGGTGGCGCCGCGCTTCTCTTTGTAATACCTCCTGAATTTTCCACTTTTATGACGGTGAGTTTTTGTTGGCTGAAGTCATTTTTTCGTTGATTTTGGATTTAAAATTAGGTGTTGTTAAAATAATTAACTTTACTTACCTGACATGCGTATTTATATTTTATTTATTACGGTTTATATACGAGTTTATTAGTTAAAACTTTCATATTTATTAATTAAATATTTCCAAATAAAAATACTATTTCAAAATAATTATTTTTACCAGAGAAACAACCTCAGGAACAACGTTTTTCTGTTCATGAATTATAGCCGCTATTCATGATTACGTGACACGCAAAAGGAATTTTAAACGTGCTTTCATCTTTAAAAATAAACTTATTTATAACCATAATAATCTTAAGGTTTTCAAATCAACACCGAAACAGTTCACATTAATCTGAAACCACAATTATTAAGATATACATATGTCTTATACCATGGGTTAGAAGCTACGTAATACTTTTCGGTTTCACAACACATATCCTTGGAATATTGGAACATCCATACATCTGTCTGATTATTTCATTAGCTTGAAGCTACCCCAATGCACTCAATATTGGAAAATGTTTGCCAATTTTGTAAATGTTTACTGATTTATTTCAAGTATGCAATGTACCCAGAGCAATTTTATTCCTTGCTTCTTTTCAACCCAGTCCATCTAATACTCTAAAGGTTGTCTGTAAGGAGTCCTCAACATCGATAAAACCAATTGTTACACTCATTTTAAGCGCTCATTTTTAATAATGATATATTTATGAACAAATTTCTAACCATCAAGATTTTAATATAGTTTCTCACAAATCGATAAAACGTGAACTACATCGATAACATCGTTGGTACTCGTAAATCAATTAATAAAGTGAAAAAGCACATGTCTCGTCGTGTAAGTAAATGTTATTGGAGGCTTCTTGTATTGGAGATTGCTCGGCACTAACCATGATTAACTTGTCAACCGACAGTCAAAGAGCGTGTTGTGGTTATCAAGATGGTGTGACGACATTGTTTTCGTAGTGTACGGTTTAAACATAGACGTGAAGGGAGATTTTAGAATTAAATCTTAAATTATTGTATGCCAATATGGCGGATCATAGCTGCACAAAACAATTGAATTTAACACCATTTTTACGTATGTACCACAATAAAATATATTGAATTTGAATTTGTATTTAATTTTAAGTTTTTTTATATAAAATCCCTTGAACCATTGACAATAAATATCTCAAAGCCAGCATCTCAAATTCCTGGAGCACTGACAAGGTTAAATCAATTATAATATAGTTAACTCAATAAGTTTTCCAACAGTAGCACTATGATGAATAAGAAAACATAACTCACGACTCAGACCTCTTCTTTCATAAGAAGACAAGGGATAAATCGTCCGACGCGTCTACTCTTTCTATATATTTTTCATTCCGTACTGGACACTTTTATTAACCCGCTTAAAAAGGAGAGTTCTTAATTTACTACTTCACGTTTACAGGGAAAATAAATAATACAAATAAATAATAAAATATATAATAAATGATCTATAACTAGACTGCACCGGACTTACAGGCGCATTAAGGACAAATTGAAGGCCATTATAAAAAAAGTATCATCGTTATCCATCCATTAGCTAAAGGAAGTCCACTGCTGAATATACGTCGTCTGACCACCTTGTGGTTGGACGTCTTACGCTGTGCTTACGTGGCCTGCATTCGATAACTTTTTGGCCCCATCAGCCGTCGGTAATTAAAAATATTATTGTCTTTTAATATTTTTTTCAGTATATTGCAGAATTAATTCCCAACGAAATATAAACAATAAAGGTCAACAAAACCTCTCCGCTAGTCAAAACATAAACGACAATGTTTATGATATATTTCACCTATATATAGGTGACTGCCCTTAAAGGCGATGTTATTACTCAACTGTATTTCATACTAACATTAATGTCATACCGAATAAATAATTTGCAAAAGCGATAAAAGCGATATAAGATGTGACGTTAAAAATATTTTTATATTAAGCTCCGTGCAGGTACTTAATTACCGTGAGGTCAAATATCAACGGACATAAATAAGTTGAGAGAAATCCGCGATAAAATCCGTAAATCATATTTTTGTTTTAATCATGTTTATTTTAATAAATAAAATTAAACATATTTTACATTTGCTTCGATTTTTCACATAATCTGATGATGTTTTATAAGAAATTTGTACCTTTTTTGTAATATTATCTAGAAGTAAATATGCAATAAAGAATAAAGTTTATAAATGGTCTGAGTATTAACAATTTTCCTGAAGACACAGTTTTTGCTTCTTGTCATCTGAAGGCTATGAAAAAGTTTTATGGTCTTATCAAATTGTAAGAGAAATTAAATCATTTTGCAAAGAAGTCACTGTGTACATCGTTTTTATTTATACAATTATTATTTGTTTTTGTTATATTAATTGGTTCAAATCACAGGTTCAGATCAATTAAAATTAATATTAATAATTATGGTATGACGTTTCTCATACCATAGCAAATATATTCTTTTTTTAATAAGTGATAAATATCAAACATAATTTGCATAATAACTAGAATTACATAACCCACACCAGTTTACATAGATCATAATAGCTAATAAAAACCTGTCACTATATAAGCCAGCGGCGTGCACAGGATTATGACACTGGGTATGCGGCGGAGTACTCGGTCACAAAAACTTTTTCTTTATAGTTTTTTAGCATAGCCACAGCCACACGACGGATCTCTAAGTCGGAAACCATGCCAACATAACAAGTCTTAGATGTACTACTATTCATGTCCATCTTCTACGGCAACGCAGACAAAACAGCGATCGATCGTCGCGGCGGAAGAAATTCTAATAAGTAAAATAAAAAAAACTCACCTAGTCAGCTTTCAATTTTCACATATTCAAGGTTCCGGTTAGTTGAGATTACTATACCTATCCCGATGTAAATAAACGCAAGATTTCGGCCACCTCATTCATTCATTTGATAAACATACATTTTTAACACAAACCTCGCAATCAAATAAAATTTAAAAAAATAAACAAACACACTAGTAAAAGCAAATGACTACAATTAATATCGAAACTTAGTAATAAACTGTTAAATGTACACACTTTCAAATGTTAAAATGAAAAATCCGTTAAGAAATCTATTTTTTTTTACAAACATAATAGTATAAATAGTAAACAATGCAAAAACTCATAAGAAAAGCAAAATGGCCCCCGCGAAACACAAAACATTTCTAATTAAACAAATAAAACCTTACTAACCAAAAATGCATAATGTGCATAGGTGATTTATTAGAATCCAGCCTATTAATGTTACTCGGATTATAGGCAACGAACATTTACGATTACTCCCGACAACTGCCGAACTCCCGAGGCCTGCCGCAGGAGTCGCGGCTTTCAATATTCATGGGTGTGTGCGTTTGCGACTGTGCACGGACACCAAAATTACTACACACATGCAAACAAATGTAATGCGGGACGCGGCGGCATGACTTGGTACATTAATTTGCTTTGCAGCGCCTCTTGCTTTTCGCGTGGCAACCATAATGTTTGCGTGATTGCAAATAGGTGCTATTTATAAAATATTAGGCGTTTTTAAGTTATTATATTTTGTTTATTCATTTATTTACTATAAATTAAAGTCATCTAAAACGTACGAACGTTATAATAAATATCTGTGAATGGCAAGTAAAGCACTGCATTTCTGCCAACAAGGAGTGCACGCCCCTGATATAAGCACCCATTTATATATAGTACATACATATATGCATAAACTTACACCTTTATCCCAGAAGGTATAGGAACAGATGCTACTAGGACACCCACACTTCGCGTTGTATGTTCCCTCCGAAGATGTGACAGAGACATCATTATCATCATCTCAGCCACAGGAAATCCCCTGCAGAACATAAGCCTCTCAAAAGGATCTCCACATAAAACAGCACAGCTATATCGGGCACAAATTTCTTACTCCGGGCTGATTAAAATAGAAAAATACCTATAGTATGCCGAAAAAAGTCAAACCAAGCCCATAAAGTAAAAATGAAACCTGAGCAAAACCCGTGTACAGAGAGATCAAGTCATTACTCACTGAAGACTGTTAAAGTACAGTCATCAACAAAAGCGTCCAATTTAAAAATACGCCGGCACTCGACTTTTCTCCATCGTAATTAATACGTATTACCATTACAAGTTCTTTGAGCCGGGTGAACTCTGAGAGTCCTTGCCCTCGCGATTAGGTACGATTTCGGTATAATAAACGTTTAATTACGTATATCAATGGGCCAGCTTTTTTAAGAAATATGTTTTTAGATTATTATGCCCATAGTATATGTCGGGTCCAATCCAGTACCGAGAAATGTTTGTGCGGCCTATCACATCGTGGGGCGACAACAAATAAGGCGAAATGCTGATGACCTATAGCACTTCTAGCTACCCCTTCTGGGAAAATGGCGTGAGTTTATGTACATATGTATATTTTGTCTTACTTTTATATTGAAACACGACTTCTTAATTGGCATTATTTGACATAGTTTCTTATTGCATGAGACATTCTTAAAATATTTTAGATTACATTTGCACTTGAAAAACAAAGGCCAGTTCACCATCAGAAATCATAACTGGTATTTCATACAGGTTGTTCAACTCGAGACCACAATACATCGTGCTGACGAGTATGGACGGGTACAAACGACCAGTAATCCAGTTCCAGTGAGTAATCTACTAGAAAAGTCGCTTTCATAATTCAACCCGCACAAATATTACACTGGTGGTAGGTCTCTCATATGTGAGAGGCCGCCTGGGTGGGTACCACCTCATTGTCTATTTCTCCCGTCAAACAGCAGTGTAAATGCACTGTTGTATTTCGGATTGAAGGATATGTAGCCAGAGTAACTACTGGACATATTGAGACTTAACATCTTATGTCTCAGGATGGCGAGCGCAGTGGAATGTTGCTACTGTTCATGAGCGGTCGTATCGCTTACCATCAGGCGAACGGCTTGCTCGCCTCGCCATTCAATGCAATAAAAAAAGCCACCCGGGAAGATACTGCCGCAATGTCTATTTCTTCCGCAAAACAGCAGTGTAATTGCATTGTTGTGTTTCGTTTGAAGGACATTGTAGCCAGAGTGACTACTGGACTCATTGATACTGAGCATCTTATATCTCAGGAATAATTCAAGGTGTTGTTTGGATTTGCTACTGTTCATGAGCGGTCGTATCATTTACCAAAGGATCTCCACATAAAACTGTTGGAAGCGGTCTGCATCCAGCTATATCGGGCACAAATTTCTTACTCCGGGCTGATTAAAATAGAAAAATACCTATAGTATGCCGAAAAAAGTCAAACCAAGCCCATAAAGTGAAAATGAAACCTGAGCAAAACCCGTGTACAGAGAGATCAAGATCAGACAATAAAAAAAAAATAACTTACCATCTTATTTCTCAGGATAGCGAGCGCAGTGGAATGCCAAGCTTTGCTTTGTAATTGAAGTTGTTGTTTGGTTCTGGTACTGTTCATGAGCAGTCGTATCACTTATCATCAAGCGAACGGCATGCTCGTCTCGCCTTTCATTGCAATAAATATATATTATTTCATATTTATAGTCTAAAGTGAAAAATGACCGGCAGCCGAGCATAAAAATAGGTTGAATTTAATTAAATCACAAGTGCATTTTGCAAAAATACAGCGCAGTCCGAGCATTTCAAACGCCATATTAATTTTCGTTTGGCGAGTTTTCAGACACTTTTAATTCTTTTTGGTTCATAGTTTATATAATAATGCCAACGGCAATGTACAAAGATAAAATCATTCTGCTGTTGTACGTCACTTAATTAATTAGGAAGCGAGACCACACGACTCCGCCACATTAATGAAGGATACGAGCTCCGGTATCCACCCAAGACAGCAAATCTTGGTGCAGAAATTAACTAGAGGAATGTTGTATGGAATGACACTGCAGGGGTATCAATAGTATTACGTGTACATAAAAGATGCATTCAATGTCTTAGCTTAATTCAATATAGCACCCTATGACGCTTCTTTAATCATCTGAGACATAAAATGTTTGAATTATATTTCAGTTGCTATCTTATGAGCTGTGACGTTTTCGACACTTTTCATTCCACGTAAAAAGATTTATAATTATCCTGATACATTTTCATTTGTACAGCGATATAAATTTGAAAAATATCATAGTACGCATTTCAATAGTACGTTTTTAATAACTTTATCTAATATGGTGAAAATAATATTTCTATACTTATTTTAAAACTATGGTTACCATGAGAAAGGAACGAAAAGTTTTGCAGTAACGATATTTGAATAATTTTATAAACGTGACAACATGGTCATTGAATCGTTTTTATTGCTTAAAAAAATCCTAATAATATTCGACAACTAAAATATTTAAGATGTAGCTTTTGGAGTGTCATTATTATAAATTAATACATTTTGGTGATCTTTCGCAATTCTGATATTATTGTCTGAATGCATTTCACGCATATCATTTACCTTTGTAACACGAATTTTAGATTAAAATCCCCTACTTATGATTTACTTAGTATCTTTTTTCATTTCTTGAACATATTAAAAACGTCGGGGAAAAGTCGAAAAGGAACTTTTTTGCTTTCACAAGAGTATCAAAATCAACATGGGGGCTATCTTTCAATACACTAAAAATCATCTATGGAGCAACTTACTTAGGATGTATTTGTTACAGATCTCCCGTATGGGCTGATAGGGCTACTATCGGCGCTGTGCGAAGAAAACTGCTCCAGAGCCAACGCTTGGCCTTGATATTCTTGTGTAAGGCATATAGAACTGTTAGTACCGAAGCTTTGCCTGTCCTGGCGGGTGTACTTCCAGTCGACCTGGAGGTGCAACGTCGCGCCGCCATGTATTACTCTACTAGGGAGAATATGGATAAAAGTTTTTTAACCGCACGTGAACTTTTAAAAATTGATAGATTATTTAAACCGCTTTCAGTGGTATATAGCGAACTATTAGATGAATGGCAAAATAGATGGGAGGTATCTTTGAAGAGACGACATCTATATCAATATTTTCCTTGCGTTCGTGACCGTTTGACAAAGACTTGGTTGAATGTCGATTATTGCGTATCACAGTTTCTCACGGGCCATGGTAACTTTAGGTCTAAACTTTACTCTTTTAAGCTTGTTGAATCGCCTGCGTGCCCATGTTCAACACCTAATTGCGAGTATGAGCAGTACGCGCATCATATACTTTGGGAGTGTAGTCTTTGGCAGAATGAGCGTAAAACTATGCTGGATAGTATGCAGATATCATCTGGAATCGTATACTACATGGACCTTGTAGAGACTAGGAAGAACTTCCGTGCTTTCCGGCGTTTTTGCCATACTTATTATTGGAATCAAGTCTAAAAGCTCACATAATAGGTCCCATTTAAAATGTAGTGATGATATGATCCGTGGTGCTTTACAGCTGGCTTCTCCGGCTGTAAAAGTCTTTTTACGAGGTTATTTACCTGTTTAGTTCATTGTTTTGTCGCCCGCTTTGCACGGAGGGAAGTGGACAATAATTTATTTCCAACTCCTCCTATTAATTTCACTTTCTGATTAATTTCGTTGCGGGTTAAAGACAAGTTAGACATTCCCGGAGACTCGCCGAGATTCAATGCTCGGTGTCATTACATTGCGTGCCACTGTTGATCCTGGCTCACAGGAGTTACAGTGGTGGGTGTGAGGGCGGGACAGTCTCCTTACTTAGTATCTTAATCGATAAATATTCTTTGTTATTGTTGTAAATTGAATCTGAAAAAAAAATGGTTTTATTGTAAACCGATAATTTGTTACCCATCTCTTTTCTATTTCGAATAAAAATCCCTCAGCAATCATAAGATAATAATTCAAGAATAGTATGTAATATTATAGACCTTTTCTATAATGGTCTAGCAGCCTTCCAAACTTTAAGAAATTTTTTTTTATCATACAAATATATCTCTTGATAGGGTATTCCAAGTCGCAGGCTTTTGACGCACCTATTATAGGCTCAATAATTTTGATCTATGATCTGAGTATTTAACGGTATCCTCTTCTCAATGCGCCAACCATAAACCAAGCTTCATACAAATGGTTCCAAAGCATATCGTTGACAAATCACCAACAGACAAATGAATTGCAGAGCTTACGTCTCTGCCTGCACGGCTTATCACCGCTGAGTCCACACGCGATCACAGCACCGCATTCCCATCTAGAGGCTCAAACGATAATTGTTATCACGGAGCAAAGGCTTTTATGGCTTCAGTTATGTAGCTTTGTACTGGACTATTGCAATAACATTGGTTATGGGCGTAATATTCACTGTAAACGATGGTAGTATTCAAAGTTTATTCAATCTCACCAATAAGTGATATTTACCTTTCCAACCAAATCAAAAAAATATGCAGATAGGGCAAGGTCAGAAAATAAATTAATAAAAGTTCAAGCCAAGGTCCATTAATTTTGTAGTATCAAACATAGAAAGAGGTTTCTTATATTGGTCAAAAGAACATCGTTCAAGACCTGCGGTTGGTTAATAAATAAATATACCTTTAATTTATTTTCTTGTGCACGAAAACAAACGTATGTATTGTATTTACCAGCCTGAAACAAACCGAATCTTCGTTGGACACGGAACGCGATCCACTTGGGAGCTACTATGGGTTTTACTCCTTTGTATAATACACTATACAGATAATCGGTATTTGTGAGGATGCAATTTTTTGTACCAAACTACCTCACTGTTGTTGTTTTTTTACAATTTTATGTCATGTGTAGGTATTACTTGCCAAATTTCAAACGGGTGACAAACTTTAGCCAATCACAATTTGAAATTATATAATTGCTCTCAGACAAAATAAAATTAAAATTTATCCACGACTTAATGTAAAAAGCGTTTAAATGCAAAGAATACAGAAAATAAATTCAATAAGCTTTACTGACTAAACTTTCATTTGCTTAGCTAAACTCTTTCTGTTTAAATATACATTAGTATTTTAATTATCTGTATCAGCCCATATACGTCCCACTGCAGGGCACGGGCCTCCTCTACAATCGAGAGTACGATTGAGAGTGGTTAGGCCATATAGTCCACCACGCTGGCCTATTGCGGGTTGGCGGACTTACATACCATGGAAATTTTTATAAATCGCTATGGTATGCAGGTTTCCTCACGATGTTTTCCTTCACCGTTTTAGTGCGTGGTGATTGACTAACAATACACACATGACTCCGAAAAGTCAGAGGTGTGCCCTGGGATTCGAACCCGCGACCACCGTGAACATGTTGGCGGTCGCGTCTAGTCGGTTTACCAACAGGCCACCACGCACTAGTATTTTAATTATACAATAAAAAAAAAATAACAGTGAAATTTTATTTAAACAATATTGAATGAAAAAAATATTATTACATGAGCTCGTTTTTACAGAACCAAATTATTGACGTTGGTCAAAAAGCCGCCAAGCTCAAGTGGGACTGGGTTGGAAGACCTGTAGTAGGTAGCGACACGAATTGAATACCTATTTGAAGGATTGGTTATATAAACCTTGACCGGATGCAAAGAGGGCGGAAAGAGTGGCCTTTGACCTGCAGTGGGACTGCTAAACTGGAAACTGCGTTTATGAGCACTGTCAAGTAAGATCATTCAAAAAAAAAAATATTCATGTTAAAATCTTTTTTCTATCTTTTCAGGTGTTCAATTAATTCAATAAAGTTGACAGATATTGATGCAGTCGGATTTTTTGTTTTCTTTATATTTGTTTTATTTGACCCACAATTTCATTAGCCACTCGGGTTAACCCACTGTTAATCTCAACCCTCTTATACTATATCTACCTACACTAAACACAACCACCCAACTGTCTTAAATATATTCCACAACAAAGCTGAAAATCCTTTTATACCTTAAAATATCAAGGCAATATTTGTGTTTTTTTCCGCTAGGGCAAGTCAACCCTCTAGGTGACATCAATCATAGCTGTCAGCGGGAACAGAGGCTCATCCACGATTATAAACAGGGGAGGGTTAAGGTGTTTTTGTGACGTCACACGACTGTCATTTTTCCGTCGGTGCGTTGCATTTATCATTTGTCGTTGTTTGAAGCGTAGGTGATTTTAGTTTACGTTGAAAGAATTTTTACAGTGTGAAAACTAAATTAAATGTTACTTGACATTTTTCTATTAATATACCATATTCTAATGGCTCCTAAATTCCTAAATTTTTGCTCAAGAGAAAAATGTATTCATTTTTTGTTTGTAATTGTTGCTTTGTACTTCAGGGGTACACTATATAAAGTCGATTTACTTTTTATTAGGACCTGTTTAATAAGTAATTTTTAGACTATGATTATGAAGGATAATTCTGCGTTTTTATTTTTTTAAAGGCCTACACATATTTCATGCATGTACATTGTACACACAAGTATGACAAAACATTTTGTTGTTGCAACTATAAATGTATGTCTTCCAGAAACAATCTGCTATTTTCCCCAAAACATTAAAACCTTATGGTCATTTTCGGTAGTGCCTAGATAGCCTACTAAAACATTTTATGTTATTACTAAAAGACGCGACAGATACGTCAGTTTTCGATATAATCAATATATGGCAATAAACAAGTCTAGACGTATTTACAGGGTTATAACTTCGTAGACTTTTGTGGATTATGGCGGCCTTCTTCTACCTCCATTAAGTTTTCTTTTCAAACTTCATTACCTTTGATACCTTATATAAGTGACAACAACATTAAGGACAAAACAAAGCTTTGTATTTATTGCTAGGTCAGATTTTGTATGTGTGTTGTATTTATTTCTAACTTTATCAGCCTATATATGTCCCACTGCACGGCACTGCACTGCAAGGCCTCCTTCACAATAGAGAGTAGGTTTTTTTTTTTTCCTCCTTTGTTTTATTGTGTGGGTGTCTGGTTCTGAGTCGCTGTTGAGTGGCGTGCGTGAGCATGTAGGGTGAATGACCGGCGAGAGGATAGGGTCTCGCTATTTGATACGACGACCTATCTCTTGCCGGTCTTGTGTGTAGGTGTAGAGGGGTCTTCCAGAGGGGCAGGACTACCGCATATTAATGCTTTCATCCGCCCCTCGTCGGCCCCCCTGGGTAAGAAAGTTAGAGTTGAGATGTGTGTTCATGTTGTGGGTGTTATGTGAGTTCGCAAGTATTGTAAATATTGTGTACATAGGTTTATTTAGTTGGATTTATTATACAATTTTGTTGCGATCAAGCAAAGTAATAGTATAGATACAAATTTCACAAATTGATTAAAGATAATATAAGAAATAGAAGTGGAAAACAATGTGCTTATTACTAGATATATGGATTTTAGTGAAACAGTAATCAATTCAAATTAAGGGCTGGGGTTTACAATTGTATATCTCTACATAGATTTTAGTAGATAACGATAATCAACCTTAAGACTACACGATGATTATTTTTAATACACACATGTATATACATACATATACTAGACTTATAAATACTTATTTATTTATTAAACTCCTTGAGTTTACAATAAATATCTTTAATAAATTCTAAGTAGGAGCAGAACGCTTTTTCGTTATTTACTAGCTCTGTGATAGTATAGGGGGGTACGTTATAGCGATTGCAGATCATCTCGTGTTTTAAGCGTGATATGCCAAACCTCGGGCAACTTTCCAAAAGGTGGTCTGGGCTTTGTATGGTGGTGTCGTCACAAGGGCAGGTGTCGACGGTGCTAAGCTTAAAACGATGGAGATAGGCTCTGTGACCGCCGTGTCCGGTGAGAAATTGGGTTAGGTAGAAGTTGGGATTGGAGCGATTCCACAGCTTGCAGATATCCCTAAGGCTGGGAAGGAGTGTCCTAGTCCGTTGGCCCTGTTCAGCACTCTCGTAGCGTGACTGCCAGGTACTCAGGCTGCACTGTCTCGCGCGTTGTTTTACGAAGGATGTAGGGAAGTGCCTATAGTCCGGAGCCCTGTGGAGGGCAGTTGCGGAATTTGCTGCTTGGTCGGCCATCTCGTTGCCGAGAATGCCGACATGGCTCTTTACCCAAGATAGCCCGATGTGCCCTACGGATTTGTAATTAAATAATACTTGGTGGATTTGGGAAACTATTGGATGTGTGTTGCTTCTGTTCTGGATTGCCATTAAAGAAGACATTGAGTCTGTGAGTATTTGCATATCGGGATATCTCCGGTCTAGAGCCCAAGAGAGTACGTTTGAGAATGGTTAGACCATACAGTCCATCACGCTAGCCTAGTGCAGTTTGGCGGACTTTACATACCATAGAAATTCTTATAAAGCACTACGATATGCAAGTTTCCTCACGATGTTTTTCTTCACCGTTTTAGTGCGTGGTGATTAACTATCTTATTAATTCATATTATATTTTATATTATCATTTTATTTTATGTTTTTTTTTTTCTATACTAGTTTACAAAATGCCAAAGAGTTTCTATGTTTGCTTAGACGCGCTAATCTCAGAAGCTACTAGATTGAATTTAAACATCATTTACTTTTGAATAGTGCATTTAATGAGGAGTGATAATTAGGGAGTAATCTATATCGCCGCAAGCGCTACAAGAATGTTGAATAAAAATAGATACAACAAAGGTTTATTCACAAAATATATTTGAACTCGTGTAACAAGCTCTTTCTCAGCTGTTTTCTTGCACTTATGAAATGAAATGCAATAATTTAAAATTTGTTTATTGGTCATTTGGGCAACTAAAGAGCTATATCAAATGTCAATACACATAGTACTAAATTCCCTAATTAATTTCTATAATATAAAAATATTTTTATGGTCCTATTTACATAATTCCTTTTCTTATATAGTTATTTACTTAATTATATTTATTCTTATCTTTGTATTAAATTTCTTATTATTATCTTATGTGACATATTAATTACTATTTTAGGGTTATTTGTTTTTTGAAGAAATACATAACTGACGTTAGTCAACTTAAATTTATTTGTGGAACATGAGTTATATTAAAATGGTGCGTAGCGGTTTATTGTTACCACCAGTTCTAACGCGGTCCTTCCTTTCTCAGGAATAAAATAGAATAAACCCACTGAGTTTGTTTCTCTGGGTCTTCTGACCCAAAACAAACAAACTCAGTGGGTTTATTACCACTGTAAAACTACGCAACGCGACCCAGTTCTGAGTATATCCATCAAATAAGACTCAGTGGGCTTGTTTTGGGCCCGACTTATGAAATAACGACCTTGAGTATTTTTGAAACAATTTATTAATAACACTTGTAAAAAACAAAAGCCTTATTACAAAAATATATATATATTTATATGTATCTGTATCAGCCCATATACGTCCCACTGCAGGGCACGGGCCTACTCTACAATCGAGAGTACGATTGAGAGTGATATTTGATATGTATACCGGGTATCTCAAGACTGCTACCGAAAACGAAGCCGGGTGATAGTTTTAGTGGCTACAAACACAATGCAATTAAAAATTTCGCCTAGAAACGCGACAATTTTTTTAATGATTTTTTAAATATCGTTATTTTTGGGTGGTAAATCCATAGTTTTTGCTTAAATAATAATTTAAACTCTTTTATACCTTAGAGTATTTATAAATAAAAGGGTATATACTATTATTTTAGGAAAAAATGTATTTACCACCCAAATATGGCCATAGGAAAAAATAACAAAATAAAAATACTCGTTTTTTTTTCAACTTTTTCTGTTGCATTGTGTCTGAAGTCGCTTAAACTACCACCCGGCTTCGTTTTCGGTAGCAGTCTTGATATACCCTGTATGTATATACATATCATATATCATGAACAATCTTCCGAAAACTAATTCAAGATGATCTGAAAAATTAAACACATTAGTACAACTAGTACTAAATCGCTCCATAAAACATTATCACTAAAAACACCATACCACAATAAAGAGTTGAAATTGTCACGAACACAAATCCCCTGTATTTCACCCAGCAACATTGAGTCATTCAACGCCAAATCTTGTTTCACAAACGAACCGTAATCCAGCTGTGCGGGCGAATATAAAAAGCGACTCACATCTTCAGTATCTAGGAATGCGATTTCCGAACCGGGTAAGCCGACTTTGGCAGATTTTATTGGGTAATGCAATTGCAATAGTCGATCTTTAGCGGTTACTGTTGATGCGTAATTATTTATTTATTTTTATTTATACAGGGTATATCAAGACTGCTATCGAAAATGAAGCCGGGTGGTAGTTTAAGCGACTTCAGACACAATGCAACAGAAAAAGTTGCAAAAAATAGCGACAATTTTTTTTTGTAATTTTTTTCTTATGACCATATTTGGGTGGTAAATACATTTTTTCCTAAAATAATAGTGTATACCCTTTTATTTATAAATAATCTAAGGTATAAAAGTGTTAAAATTATTATTTTAGCAAAAACTATGGATTTACCACCCAAAAATGAAGATATTTAAAAAATCATAAAAAATATTTGTCGCGTTTCTTTTCGAAATTTTTGGTTGCATTGTGTTTGTAGTCACTAAAACTACCACCCGGCTTCGTTTTCGGTAGCAGTCTTGAGATACCCGGTATATGCTTATATCATCATTATCATCAGCCTGTTGCAGTTCACTGCTGGACAAAGGCCTCTCCCAAGGTACACCACAGAGCCCGGTCTGCTTCTTTATATATTCCTAAAAGCGTATCGATTAATCCTTAATGTAATCTTTGGTCCACAAAATTGTCTTGTCCTTCTACATTTCCTTTTTTTCACACAATGAAAGAATCTGAGATTGAAGGGTGGAAAGAACTACGTAAATCGATAAAATATTTAGCAGCTTAATATAACAGTTATAATATGAGATATGGGAACTTCTAAGGTAATGCCAAAATTGACCAATGGGGAGGAGATGATATCCACTTTTACATTTCTCCAGTTTGTGTGAATGAAACCGAATTTTGTGGTGTGAGCACAAAATTAAATTTATATTATTTGATAAAATATAACCATACACAATAACAAATGAACATTATGCATACAATCAATTACAAAATATCCAAATCAAATAACACAAACGAACAAACATTCCACAATGTATCTATTCAGTACGAAAGTCACGAGCAAAATTGACGCCACACTACACTCTTTGTTCCCAACTGCTTTGTGAATACAGTAATTCGACAAGTAATGGATGTTTAAGACAGTTTACAAAAGTAAAGTGGACGGGTGGAAAGTTCTAGAACAATGGCTCGGAGCTCTGGCGAGCTTTCGCTTTGGACATGTCAATACCAGATCTGTAGCTGGCTAATAAGCGAATTGGGGCTGAGATATGAAAAATTAGACGTTTATTTAGTTCTGTGTAGTGTTTCTAGTGACTTTACACCAAAGCGCACTAGGCTGGTGGACTATATGGCCTAACCACTCAATTGCACCCTCACTTGTAGAGGAGACCCGTGCCCCACAGTGGGACATTACTGTTTACTATATTTTACGCCAAACGCACTAGGCCAGCAAAGTGGACTATATGGTTTAACCACTCTCAATCGCACCCTTGCTTGTAGAGGAAACCCATTCCTTGTACTGGGACTTTGTGGGATGATGCGATGCAGTACTATAATTTGTCTACAGTGGTAAATGACAAAAAATATACCCATTATTATACACGTTCCTAGGGGGGAACATCCGAACTTTTTTTCGGATTATAGAGCAACCCCTGTAAAACCTACACTAAGGTATAAGTCAAGTTACTTGGTAATAAGAAGCTACCAAAGACTTTTCTGCCTTGCCATACCCAAATACTTAATATTTAGGGTCAACACCATAGATAATACACTATATAGGTAACACAACATGATATGATGACGGTGAATGAACAGAAAAACCATCCTGGCGCCATCGGAAATAAAGAACACCAAAATTTATAGACAATCCTAGTTTTTTAAGTGTTTATCGTTAGTCATTATTACGCAATCTTATAATCATTTATGTTTATTTTTTACGCGTTGATAAATTAAGACTTTGTATTTATTACATGACTATGTACAATTAACATATTAATTGATAATTTATTTTAATTGAATTGAAATTTGTTTATTATTTCATATTTTTTTCGTACTATCATAAACTCAAACATCAGCATTGTAACTTTCATACGGTGTACTAATATGTACCGCTGTTGTTGGACCTAATAAATTAATAGCTCTATTCATTCCGATTTGTTTGTTGGTAAAGCCTTTTAGTGTTAGTGAGGTCTAATTAGTGTCCCTCAAGCGCTTGTTAAGCGTCGGTGTTCGGTGTCATTGTCGTGTGTGCCATTCTCAATCCTAATAGGATCGTGTGGTGGGGTAAATCTACAAACTAAGCTTTTATGTACGAATAAATTACTAAAATTTTCCCATTGATTAGTTGTAGTCTTGTTTACTAATGCCATAAAACATAAAACTGGACAAATAATCAATTGCAATATGCGCTATGTAATAATCAAAATATTTCAGTAAATAAAAAAATATATTGAGTAAAATAAGTATTCTAACCAGTAAAATAAGTATTTTCAACCATGATGTAAAAACAAACAGCGAAAAAAATAAGTAATAATCGAGTAAGACATCAGACGAAAACAACAGCGTCTCCAAGGATCAAAAGTAATATTCACGACAGAAACGCTCCACGACACATTTCATTGTCGTTTATGAATATGAACACATTGTAAGAGAGGTGTCGTTGCCAATCGTATCACTGGCATGCTAGGCTATATCGCGGCATTTGCGGGTAGAATGCACTTTACAAGACACTGGCGCAGAATGAACTCATTGTTTATGCGATCGACGTGTTGTGTTCATTGTCTATTGTAAAATGTGTAGCGTTATTATAAATACATAATAATATATTATAATATAATGAAGCAAGCTATTTCCAGCATATTACATCTGTGCTCTATATATTGTTTCATGATCGTCACGTCGTCGTACATCGTCGTTATATGGAATCACTCTAAAACAGAGACTGAGGGAGCTTAAAGTAAAGTCTATCACACTAGCCAATTTTGGTATTGACAGCTTTCACATACTGAAGAAATTTTTAGATAGACCTCTAGTATACAGATTTCCCCGTGGATTTTACCTTCGCCGTTAAATAAAATGTGAGTGAATACCTATAGTACAGATGATAATACTTAAAGAGTATGGAAAAGAAGATCCATGTTGAATTCAAATTCAATATAGTTAAAATACCTCGGTATATAGGCGCGATCGGGGTAGTAACTATGTCTCATAGAGAGTCTGATAGGAAAGCGTGCGTTTCATTGGACGAGTGATTACAGAGAATTATAGCTGTTTATTGCATAGGTATCCGAGCAGATGGTGACCACTGAACACGACGCTAGATAGCTCATCATCTTCAATTTTTTTTATAATTTATTTAAAACAACGAATTTTTAAGTCTTTTTTGCGATCTTGCATAATGTGCCATTTCGAAATGAATGATAGTAAATATTCAGTCTGCTACTCTATTTCACCAAATATGAATTGTTACGGCCCTATTCGTAGACATTCAGTTATGAATAAATTATTTTAGTTATCAAATACTTTGTCCCTTTTAAAGGACTTTTGAATTCAATTTAAGCGAAGAAGACAACAAAATCGATAGCTAGAACTTATCAACTGTCTCTAATGCCGCTAAAGTTAAAACTGCCTATATTCGTTCATATAGAAACTATTTGTTAACGTGCAGTCTCATTTCTTAATATCCGGTGATGTGAGAAAGCAAACCAATAAGTAGGTCATACAGCATACTACATTATGCCATATTGTGAGCGTTATTCATAATCAAGACAATAATCTTTTGACTATACTGTTTCAGCCCATATACGTCCCACTGCAGGGCACGGGCCTCCTTTATAATCGAGAGTACAATGGAAAGTGGTTAGGCCATATAGTCCACCACGCTGGCCTAGTGCGGATTGGCGGACTTACATACCATGACAAATAATTTTGTGGTTTGAACTGAAAAACAATATGGGATGCTTACTATTATGTGGAGTTAGTTTATATTGAAACTATTGTAACATGCTTGGATAATTTAATAAGACTAATGTACGTCATTAGTACGATTCGATAATTTTTTTCGACGTACCTTTACTTTGTTTTTGTTTGTTTTAATTTAAAACATTTAATCATTTATCATAGTTTAGATATACTGGTGGGAGATCTCTTATACCTGAGTAGGTACCACCACAATGTCTATTTGTACTGTATGTACTGTAAATACACTTTTATGTTTCAGTTTCAAGTACATTATAACCAGAGTAACTACTGGATATAATTATAATATATATTTAATTCTCTCCTACAGAAAAAGACATGTTAAAAAGTACATATTGGATGTGAGACTGGTGTCTGATATAGGCAGGGCCTGTGTTTCAGATCACCAATATGAGTGATGGATATAATGAGACTCAACATCTTATACTCAGGATGGCGAGCGCAGTGTAATTCCAAGCATTGCTTTGTAATTCACGGTGTTGCTTGCTGTTGCTACTGTCCCTGAGTGGACATATCGCTTACCATTTGGCAAATAGCATGCCCGTCACGCCATTCATTATATATATATATATATGTATATACAGGGTATATCAAGACTGCTACCGAAAACGAAGCCGGGTGGTAGTTTAAGCGACTTCAGATACAATGCAACAGAAAAAGTTGCAAAAAAAAGCGACAATTTTTTTTTGTTATTTTTTTCCTATGGCCATATTGGGGTGGTAAATACAATTTTTTCCTAAAATAATAGTGTATAACCTTTTATTTATAAATACTCTAAGGTATAAAAGAGTTTAAATTATTATTTTAGCAAAAACTATGGATTTACCACCCAAAAATGACGATATTTAAAAAATCATAAAAAATAATTGTCGCGTTTCTGTGCGAAATTTTTAGTTGCATTGTGTTTGTAGCCACTAAAACTACCACTTGGCTTCGCTTACGGTAGCAGTCTTGAGATACCCGGTATATATATATATATATACAGTACTAATTATTTCTTCTGGGCATTACATTCTGTTTTCATAAAGATACTTCGATAATTGGTCTATGAATAAAAGCCGAATCAGGCTTAGCATATCCTGAGTCTGAGGTACTTAAACAATATTAGTACATACAGAAACATAAGCGTATTGTGCCTTTAAATAACCCCTTAACATTATTATTCCTTATACTTATCCGAGTTCAAATCACACATAAACATAAACATTATTCTTCACGCCAGTTACGACTGATCATTATCATTTATGTTTTCACAAAATTTTCAAGAGTTCGAAGATCTGTTTAATCCAACAAGGCCAGTAAATAGTATGCGTGACTTAATAGATAAGCTGATAAGACGACATTTTTAAAGGGATCTATTACTTAAGGCTTGAAGCATTATTTTAAACCAGTGGACTACCCAATTTATGTAAAGTGAAGGGAACTCCTTATAATCTTCGAGACAGCGGTTCTCGACCGAATTAATGAGTACAATTAAGATAGACGATGTCTAACTATAAATATATTGTGGTAGTAATAAATTAGAAATCCATAACTATGTACTACGTGCTCATTTTCGGTGACTCTTTGGTATAGCCTTATTTATAGTTTTAAAACCTATATTAGCTATCTTATGTTTTGTCTCCTCAATTTAACAGTCCTTCAAAAGGGACAAAACATACGATAACTAAAATAGGTTTTAAAACTACCTATCTACAAGGCCGATATTGTGGTACACATGCAATGTTTGGAATTACACCACTCTCGCCATCCTGAGTATAAGATGTTGAGTCTCAATATCCAGTAGTTAGTCTTGCTTCAATATATTTCAAGCGTAAACACAATAGTGCATTTACAGGACATACAATACAGTGCTTTTGACGGGAGAAATAGACATTGCGGTGGTAACTACCCAAGCGTCCTCTCACATATAAAAAACCGACCATCAGTAAACTTCATCATAATATAACAAATACTCTTTCTATCTGACTTCCATACCATTTCGTTCCCTTTATATGTGCACCTACCCTCAGATAAAGCTACAGGATGATGGATTAACTTTGCTAATGTGCGAAAATGACTCATTTCTTACAGTAGTTACAGTAAACATAACATAACTTCCCGACGTTTCGATTACTTTACAGCTTTCGTGGTCACGGGGCGGACTGAGGTATTGGTCGTCCGCTCTGTGACTGTTACAATTCAATTACCCTTATTTTACAATTATTAAATTAAAAAGTTAATTCAAATAGTTAATCCCATCAAAAACATCCTGTAAAAAAATTCCAAGTCTCGCAGCTCAGTTTATCTACCGCAAAAAGTTGTGAGATCCATGGTAGAAAACCTGAGCTGCGAGACTTGGATTTTTTTTACAGGATGTTTTTGATGGGATCTCACGTCTTTTTGTAGTCCTACTTTTTTCCTTTTCGGTACTTCTTACTTCTAGAATATCACTAACGATTTTTCTTAAAGCCTCTGTCTTATGGATTTTTCTTATTTTTGTAGGTATCAATTTATCACAAATATAGCGGATTTGATTATTAATGTTCTTTCTTTCATTGTAATTGATATTTTCGAGCTATTTAGTCTATTTATTTGCAAGTTTTTCTTCGTCATGTTTTTCTAGAGGAATGTTGTACAGTTTCATGGGCTGAATACACCATTTCCCTCTCTATATCCCCTCCTGTTATGCCTCATATATATAGATATCTATCTACAACTATTATTCCATTATATACGGGTACAATGATTCATTAACTGCAAATGTGACTTTGTAATCCTATACATTTATATGGGATTACAAAGTTATTCACGTAGTTGGTCTATCTAGAAAACTAGACACAATTTATGAAATGTTTGAATTTTCCCTTACTTTAGACACTAAACACTAATTATATTCTAAATTTGAAGGTTCTATGTCTGCTAGAAGTGCCTTCGACTTTTGATGATCGGTCAGTCAGTCAGTGAGTGACAAAATTACGAAAGTTTGATAAGTTATAATTCTTAAACTACTGGTTCAAATTGAATGAAATTTTAAATATACTGTGTTTACACAATGCCTGCTTAGTAACTGAAAATTCAGGCTTCATGCTTTAGCTACAACGAAGTTATAGGGGGTTGAAAATGGTCTGAATTGCTTCGAGAAAAGGATGTTACGGCCATGCCACTTTTTAGCTCGACTTGGAGGGGGCTCGGCCGCGCCCCCAGATCTGTATTTGCGTTGCAAAAGCTGTAAAGTAATCGAAAAGTCGGGAAGTCAAAAATGTAAAAAATTAACTAAATTCGCGATAAAATCCGTAAATAATAATTTTATTTCAATGTGTAACATTCGCGTAAATCTAAGAAACCATTAAACATCTATTATACAACAGGTTTTATTTTATCGTCATCTATGGAATAATAAGTGGCAGTGGTTTGAATTTATTTCGAGATAAGTAATGGCAATAAGTATTTTAAAGTTATTGATACTTACCATACCACACATGTTAGTATAGTATGCAGTAAACATAATTATAATTATTAAAATTATAAAAAGAAAAGAGGACAGTTCGTGTTGCTGAAGGAGATTCTTGCGCCGTTTCTTCTTCACAGATACAACATGTTCCGAAGCGGTGGTAGCAGAAATTAATGATTCAAAAGATCCTGTGAAAGACTATTTGAATAAAGAATATATTGATTTTGATTTTATTAATTTATTACATAACACCCAACCTCTGGGACTGAAACTGAGGTCTCGGGTTGGGCATTGGATTTTTCTTTTCAATATCAGCCCCGAGTCAGAAATTTGTGCCCGATATGACGATCCTACCTATCAGATCGTGGGACGGAACATACAAGGCGAAATGTGGATGTCCTGGCACCTCTGCCTACCCCTTCTGGAAAAATAGCGTGAGTTTATGTATATATGTAAATTATGATTCGTGCCTAATCGTGAATTTTTCCGGAGAAGAAAGTTTATTTTATTCCTCGGTGTAAATGTATTACTGAAATATCACACTTATCTAAATGCCTAGTGGTAATAAAGAGTTATCTCTACGCGGTTTTAACTTCCTACTTTGTTTACGAGTTTTCTACGTAATGCGTTCGATAAGAACTTACTTCTAAAACGCACAACTTAGATTACTCATAATTTACGTGATGCAGGAATTAAATGGCCTAATATCGAAATTTGATAATTTAACGCGTTAGATCCAGATAGCTATTGATGTAAAAATAACAAACTAACATATTTTTCATCACATTTATATGAATCTTATTTAGTCTATAAAGAGAAATTCATAACCTTATTTATTAAATAAATGTTCAAGATTCTTTATTTCTTGTAAGTAAATACCATGAATACGACAAATTAGTAAAAGTGTCATTTGATGGGAAAAGTGGTCAGTCAGTCAGTCACCCAGTGAATCGTTAACTCCATTATATTAAGTTTTTGTAATTTTCACGTATGAAAATCACACTTCATTCAAATATTTACGTTGCATATTAACAATATCCCGTATATTGTTATACCTATACAGGGTATCTCAAGACTGCTACCGAAAACGAAGCCGGGTGGTAGTTTTAGTGACTTCAGACCCATTGCAACAGAAAATGTTGAAAAAAGAGCGACGTTTTTTTTTGTTATTTTTTTCCTATGGTCGTATTTGGATGGTAAATTTATTTTTTTCCTGAATAATAGTGTATACCCTTTTATTTATAAGGACTCTAAGGTATTAAAGAGTTTAAATTATTATTTTAGCAAGAACTATGGATTTACCACCCAAAAATAACGATATTTAAAAAAACATAAAAAAAAATTGTCGCGTTTTTTTTGCAAAAATTTTAATTGCATTGTGTTTGTACTCACTAAAACTACCACCCGGCTTCGTTTTCGGTAGCAGTCTTGACATACCCTGTATATACGGGATATATTATACGTTATATTTTACGATAATATTATACGTTATAATTACATTATACATTCACAATATATTTTTTTTACGAATTAAAAAACACAACACAGTTTCTCAAACTCATGAGATAAATATGGGGAAATTAATACTACGGCTTGTATGAAAGTTAAACTGTTTGTAAGAAACCGCTCGTTTTGTTACGAATTCTGCTTGCGCAACGTCTTAAGTCTCTCCTAATATCCGACAAAAAAAGGATAATTTTATGTCAAAATCTGCTCAAACGCTAATAAAGAAAAAGGTTTTTAGTAAATTAATTTTGATGGAGCATGGAATGATTTATAAAATTGATTTCATTTTCAGCCATAAAAGGTGAGATTGGGCCTTCCCACCATGATTTTCTGAATTATACTTATCTATGATAAATTCTCTTCGTATTTCAACAAATTTTAGATTCTTAATCAGGTCATTAAAATGAACCTGCGTTACAAAAAATATACGCTATCAATCAGCATCTACTCAACAAAATATCTCAAAACCCGTAATATTTGCATAATATGATTTTTTAGGACTAGCTTTGATGTTATAATAGCGCTTATACGGAATATTTTTGGCTTTAAAAATACGTGCCATAATTGAAAGAATTTCGCGTTAAATAAACGTTTTATACAATTGAAATTTTACATAACCCAGTTCATATTATGAGATATTGCACAACTGCTACTAATACGAGCTACGATTTGTGGTCTACGAGTGCTACGTTCCGTCTACGGATGTGCTACGACATATAGACGTAGACGTCACGTGCTACGAGACCATATTCACCGCACCGGAGCAATATAATTTCCACTAACCAAGCGGACCATAGTTTCCAACTTTCACACAATAAATGCGTTTAATACTGTGGCCGATAAGAGCATGTGCATTATGAAATTGTACCGAGACCTTATGAGACTTTAAATTATTAATTGAAGTGGCTTGAATTTTCTCAATAGCAGTTGGGAATCATAATTTAAAAATAGTTTGATTACGAAGAAACATAAAAATGGCGCAGTTGTACTACACTACGACTGTAAAGCTGAAGTCTCGGGTTCGAATCTCGGACCGGTCAAAAGTGGTACTGGAATTTTCCATTCACTATCAGTCCGAAACAGACATTTGTGTCAAACAGGCTCGCTATCACATCGTGGGACGGAAAACATAAGGTGAAAATTACTACCTGATAGCACCTGCCTACTCCTTTCTGGGAAAAATGCGTAAATTTTGCAACACACAAGGCGAGACATAGCATATATATATAAACTACAAAAGATTAGGCGGAGGTGTTACCAGATCACCCACGTTTCGCCTTGTGTGTTGCTAAATTTACGCATATTCCCCAGAAAGGAGTAGGCAGGTGCTATCAGCTATATATGTGTATGTGTGTATAACTGCTTCAACTTTAAATCCTACTAAAACCCAATCAAATCAACTTATGCCACTTCACCCGAATCATGGTCTGTTGGCCGCTGCAATATCAGTACATTGTACACAACTGTTTACACACGTCAGTCAAACGTCAGCTCAGGAACTTTCCCAATATAAATGTAAATGATCGGACAGAACATCGAAAAGCTGAGCACATGCGCGGATAAATATTCTATTCGCTCATATACGAAACAAAGGGATTTTTGGTGCATATATTCGACTCGTGTAGAAACAGGAGGCTTCGTTGAACGCAAGGTTGCATTTTACATAGTTCATTCAGAATTTTCGGGTCTTATTTGTTGTTCGATGTTGTTTTTGTTTATCAATCAGTAGAATGCCAAGCATTGGTTTGTAATTCGTGGTGTGGTTTGGTTTTTTAGTGTTCATGAGCGGTCGTATCGCTTACCATCAAGCGAACGGCATGCTCGTCTCGCCATTCATTGGAATAAAAAAAGCCACCCGGGAAGATACTGCCGCAATGTCTATTTCTTCCGCAAAACAGCAGTGTAATTGCATTGTTGTGTTTCGTTTGAAGGACATTGTAGCCAGAGTGACTACTGGACTCATTGATACTTAGCATCTTATATCTCAGGAATAATTCAAGGTGTTGTTTGGATTTGCTACTGTTCATGAGCGGTCGTATCATTTACCACGAACGGTATGCTCGACTCGCCATTCATTGCAATAAAAAAACAATATTTTACGACAAAGTGACTCTTACCAGTATAAAAAATGTGTGACCATTAAAAGAGAATATTGTAATGACACGGACACAATTGAAGCCAAGTTGGTAACTAGTGGACATTCATAGTAATAAACAAAAAAAAAAAAACATTAAAAGAGAATCACAGTTTATAAAGACAATACAAAACATCAAAGTACAAATGGCGATCCCATAGTTTTAATTCTTATACAATTAATTTTATATAAGGTACAAACAATCAGCGATGGGCATTCTGAGGATTCGTTTTTTTTACTGTTACCACAAATTACTATTACAATATCAAACAGCAAATAGAATACCTGCGATCGAGACAGAGCCATCTTAAAATATAATAATTTTTAAACTTGTTGACTGCTACCGAAAACGAAGCCGGTGGTAGTTAAAGCGACTTCAGACACAATGCAACAGAAAAAGTTGCAAAAAACAGCGACAAATTTTTTTTGTTATTTTTTTCCTATGACCACATTTGGGTGGTAAATACATTTTTTACTAAAATAATAGTGTATACCCTTATATTTATAAATAATCTAAGGTATAAAAGTGTTTACATTATTATTTTAGCAAAAACTATGGATTTACCACCCAAAAATTACGATATTTAAAAAATCATAAAAAATCATTGTCGCGTTTCTTTGCGAAATTTTTAGTTGCATTGTGTTTGTAGCCACTAAAACTACCACCCAGCTTCGTTTTCGGTTACAGTCTTGAGATACCCGGTATACATTATAACTCAGAAATTAATAGATATCAGATTAACATCGATCTAATACACATATGAATCCGGTGTCTATATTCTACTAGATGCTTTGTACTAGAGATACGCCGTAATTGAGACAGTTTGAGTTATCCGGATGTCACACGGTTATTGTCTTGACTACTTGAGTTTTTATTTACCGAGGTAAAATAGATATTCATAAACTCGAATAAAAAAGACGGGTTGCACTCCGGGAGTGCCGGCAGAAGTGAAAACTTGATTATTAACGTTGAGCATGTTTGATATTTTGGAATGGTTAGGGAATAATTTTGCACCAATTGCTTTATCAGTATAAAAGTACTATCATTTATGTGGTAGAATACAATATTCATTTATTGCGCTATCGTACACAAACATGACAATTTATATTACATTAAAAATTTAACACTTTAAAACTATTACAATTATTTTACATTAAAAAGTTTATCTCTCCGAAAAATCAACTTTCATCCATAATTTCAACGACTTTTTCACCATCATCATTACCAGAACTATCATCGCCAATCTCTAAAACTGATACGATAGGTTTATTGTAGCTGAAGTAAGAAACGAACAGTTTTGATTCGAACCTATTTAAATGTCTAATAAAGACCGCATCAATAGTAGTTTTGTATTTCGTTGTGCTAAGATTGCGATCATTCGACATAGTTAAACCAAATTCATTATTTAAAAATTCAATTAATAGTTGATTTTTATCATCTGCGAAGTTTATGTTGAAATCTCCACTCAAAATCATTGGCAATTCATCAAAGCTTTATAAACTGACAGCTAACTGACAGCTGTCTACTCTCCATCCGTCTTACGCTTTTCGTCTTACGATCAGGTCACGTGTCCTGACGCGAGTTAAAGATTTTATACCCATTACAGAAAAAGTGCTCAACGCCGCTAAAGAAGTTTTCACTTCAAAAATGCATTAATTGTTATAACAAATGATTAATGAACTGTTCTGATTTAAACCACTTGTAACTTTTGTAATAATCACTATATTATAAATTAGTTTTGCAAAGAGCAACACTTCTAGAGCTTCTTTCCCGTTCTTCTCTAGTGGAAAACCACTATCCGTACCGGGTAGTGGATAAAATATGACTGAATAAAGAAATGTTGGACATTTTACTAGAACCCATAACTAAGTTTCATTTTAATTTTTCATATTATTTGATAATTATTACAAATAAATAGTATACAAAATTAAAAATAAAACTAATTTGAAATCAAATTACCATCGATGAAATTTAAACTGAATATGAATCCAGCGTCGATTTCCCGCATCATTGTAATAGAGATGAGCCGTAATCGATTCAGTTCTCGTCGTGATCCGGCTGTCACTCAGTCTTCACTAATTACGTTTTTATTTACCAACGGGAATTGGATTGAGTTTTTACTATCTTAGATACAAATCGCGTTGAGAATATGTCTCCATCGATTAGTAAGTAATGAAGTTTTTTATATGTAAAATTTTTAATGTGTAAAATATTTTGTTAACATATTTGCGATATATGATAATTATTGTTGACAGTGGAAATTGGAAACAAATTAAAAAGATCCGGCCCGGTCTGCAATATGCGTGTAAGAGTTGTAAGTTGTAATAATAATAAATCCATCCATCAGCCAAAGGAAGTCCACTGCTGAACATAGGCCTCCCCCAATGATTTCCACAGAGACCTGTTGGAGGCAGCCTGCATCCAGCGACGTCCCGCGACCTTTACCAGGTCGTCGGAACATCGTGTGGGTGGACGTCCTACGCTGCGCTTTCCGCTACGCGGATAATAATAAATAATAACTCTTTATTCACAATTAACAATTTACATCTGGTACATTATTCAACGAGTCTCAAACTAAGCATGCAAGCTTGTGTCTTGAGACTCAGAGTGTAGGGTTATTAAAAAAAACTTATAGTAAAAGCTTAGAACAACTTAATTAACTATTATACATTTTTTGTCTTTCATTGTTCATTCCAGTATTGGTACATATTGCCGATATACTTCAATATTATTCTGTATCAGCCCATATACACGTCCCACAGCAGGACATGGGCCTCCTCTACTATCGAGAATACGATTGAGAGTGGTTAGGCCATACATTCCACCACGCTAGCCTGGTGCGGGTTGGCGAACTTTACAAACCATAGAAATCACTATGGTATTCAGGTTTCCTCACCATGTTTTCCTTCACCGTCACTTCAATATTATAGTATATCAAAATCAAGATGTTATGTCAAGATGAACTGATCAAATATAAGCCTCTTCGTTCGCTAAATTTCACACTTCCGCGAGGGACACGCTGGAGAGTAACCGATGGAGGCAAATCATCCGCTCCGGTAGATCCGGATAAGACAGAGTGATTAAAATCTAAACTAACTAAAACTAATATAGATAATAACTTTCTCTACTAATAGTAACCATAATGTTCTTAAAATAAACCGCAGTAAAAATCCTGTTCCTGAAGCAATTATCAACAAAAACATCTTGACACGTCTCACGTACCTCTTCCTACATCCACGAGAGTACAGCGCAACAGGTTTTATTGCGCGGGTTGCTTAAAGATTTACACGATCCACGTTTACATTGCAAGTTGAGCAAAAGAAACTCAGGTAGTTTTGCATTATACACGACCACTATACTGTTTTAAAGAATTAATGATTATAGATCCAATAAGAATTATGAGGAGATGTGTGTGTTTTTGAAGGAGTAAAGCAAAGTTAGAATATGTAAATATATGCAAGAATTATATTGATTTTTTTGTTAACTACCTCATTCTGGGGCTTGAACTACCTCATTGAAAGGAGAATAAATAATCATTTTAAGAAGGAGATGTTCAAATAAAAGTATTAATTTTAAAATGACCAAACCTAAAGTTTAACTATCCGTTCTCTCAAGTCACGGCGCCAAGCAATTAGAACGAGACACGACGTCATTTCAGTATTCTGTTCGAGGCACATATTCGTTATCGTGGAGGGTGCGTGACTATCGACTAGTGCACTCCACATCAGAAACATTATGCGAACGATTATTGTCGTGTGCTTATTTATTCTCGTCTTTGTTGCTTGGAGATAAGATTCCTTTCAATTCGTATTTCTTTTATTCTTTTTATTTGGTATCTTGGGCGACGTCAGTCTTTTTCTTGCCTCGTTCTTGGATGTTGTAATAGCACTTATGTGCTGTGCAATACATCGGCAGTACCAATCGGCTGATACAATTATTTAGGCTTGTATAAAACCGTACATATACACGGTGATCCCCAAATACTAAATTAAAACTAAATTGAAAAACATACAACCGGTGGCCGTATTGCACTATGAAATCTCTTACAAATCACATTTGGATGGAGGAAAACCGAAGAGAGAGAAAAGGCTGTATTAGCTGTATAGAGACATTTTTTATTTATGTATTTAACATGCCTACTACTATTTACAAGTTACACCCAATATAGTAGAATAGGACACAATTTTACATTATAATACCACTAATCAATACCAATAAGTACACTAGCGTGATCTCATGAAAACATAACACTATTACGAATTATAATATAATAAAACAATATTTATATTTATTTTGAATGAAAGAAGAGCCCTGCGCTAATCTCTCAGACCTTTTTAAATTGACACAGACCTCATACTATTGCTCTAGAAACAGTCATAAGAATGATTTCATGATCTTCTTCGCATGATTAATCACGGATATCAACAAGTACTCGAAATTACTAAGCCACGCTACGGAGTAATTAATGTAGGGTATCGTAGCCTGACAAGGCAATCTAATTTGAAATTCAATTAAAGGATGGGCCTTATAATTAATTCATTGTATTTTGTACTCTCTGAGATCAACAGTCACCTGATATAATGGTTTCCATTTTGCATGTCACGTGATTAATCTTTATTCAAATTTTCTTTTTTATTGAGTGATATTTTAGTATTCACAAAATGAAATCTGGTTTGTAAATAATCATTGACATAAATATTTTGTATTATTTAGAATATATTTTTAGGATCGAATTGATGTGGGTTAGATGCAAATTAAATGTATTTTTTTACGTTTTTTACGTTTAATTCGAATCCAGATCATACTTTAATTGTTTTTTTTTTTTACCTGATGATACTAAATATCTTACGCAATTAATAATCAGCTATATAATTTAATAATCTAAACATAACTAATTGTTAATGAATGTGAGATTAGAAAAAGTGTACTTAATGTAATTTTTGTAAGCACAACAATTTTATTTAAAAAATCTGAAGCTTTTTAAATTATGTTATTGTCATCCGTCCTTGATATGCGTGGAAAAAATCAAATGAATCGACGGTTTGAAGTGCTGTAAAAAGGCCTTCAAAGATTCCTTTAATATACATACAGCCATTGCTAACAAAAGCGAGTTAATAAGACAAGCGTAACCAAAGACAAAAGACTACACAACATTCTAATCTAATTTAAATTGGACATTTTTCAAACATTTCTAGTTTGGAAACCGAACAATTTTCGATTGCGAATAACACGCCAAATTCGAGAGTATTCGGAACAGGTGCATTTTGTTAGGGATCGAATACCAATGCTAATTGGATTGTTAAAGTCAGACGATGGCCGTCTAAATGAATTTGATGCCGACGAGAATGGCGTTCGACTATTCGTGTATATTTTTTGTTCACCTGGTTTTGATATTCTGCAGATTTTTGACAAGTAGGCTTTTTGTTTTCGCTTTGATGGAATATGCAATGCGGCATATGCGATACAGTTGTAAAAAAAATGTTGTTTGTTTTGATAACTATTGAAGGACAGTGGAGAAAAGCGAACAGTGAAACATGTCTAAACATTCGGTACGCGCTGAGACATAAAGTAGTTTGTGTCAGCAATAAATATTGTTTCTCGTGTTATTTCAAGCGTTTTAGTGCATCATAAGTCTCATTAATTTATCAATACCAATAATTGCGGTTAAGAAAAACATCGTGTGGAAACCGGCATATCATAGTGAATTTTTAAGAATTTCTATGATATGTAAAGTCCACCAACCCGCACTAGGCCATCGAGGTGGACTATATGGCTTGATACGATAATTACAGGACAAGCATATCTAGTATTATTTGTCGGTGATAGGATGGCTAAGTTAAATAGACAACATAGATTAAATATTACAATTAACAAATGGTATATAATGGACAAAGCAATCAGGGAGATGGCAACAAATATCCAAACAAATCATTGTATCCAGAACTGGGTAAAATATTAACAACACAGCAATATTATTACAACAAAGCAATTACTTATCCGGACCAGTTCCATATTGGTTCCATCGAAATCCATCAATAGCTATAACGATCGCATAAAACAGTACTGCCATACAAACAAGCGCGGCTGTCGCGCGTATTTTTTAGTTCGCAACAAAACGTTACTCAATATTTATTTTAGCATTTCCTCTACCTGTTGCTCTGTACTCGTGGGACAACTGCACGGGCATTTCAACTCTACTACGCAGATAATAAGAACCAATTTCTCTTCACAGTGAAGTAAATGAAAAAACGAAACCAAATGAAACATTGAAGGTAAACTCATTTTCGTGATGCGTCAAACGATATTACCTAATATAAGAGAGCTTTGGCTGACTTTTGAAATACTTTTCTTATTCAAGGCGAGGATGATTGAAACGCGCGAAAATAACATTATTTCGTCGCTTTCTTAACACGCCATGCGTGAATTCGAAAACGATTTGTTATAAGAATTTATGAAGGCGTGATAACGTGTCGAGACTTTTATAACTTTTTTTTTAATTAATGCTATGTCAATACGAGCATGCCATTCTTTTGACAGAAAGCGATACGACTACTCATGGACTAACAATGCTTGGCATTCCACTGCGTTCGCCATCCTGACACATATGATATTAAGTCTCAATATCTCCACTAGTTACTCGGGCTACAATGTCCTGTAAACCGGTACACAACAGTGCGTTTACACTGCTTTTTGGCGGGAGAAATAGTTATTCCGATGATACGTACCCAGGCAGTTTCTCACATATAGAGACCTACCACCACTCAATATTTGGATATTGAGTTTAAATAATGTATGAGCTAAGAGTTGAGAATAGCCTAAAGCCTAGTAGACGACCTAAGGAAGTCAGCGATAAATGCATGAGCGGCAGTGTGCGTCAATCAAGAGCATTCAACTATGACGTTGGCTGTGCAACTATAAGCTGCCAAGTTTTCAAATCGAGATATATTCGTGTTTCACAGACTGACAAATATTTGGTGAAGACCTGGATGTTGTATTTGTTGAATTCAGGAATGTGATAGGCACAATCAAACCACTGCCTTGAATTTGCGGCCAATCTAAACTAACTAACTGACTAATATTAACTATAACTAACTAATATTTTAAAGGGGAAAGTTTTAGTGTGTGTTTGTACTGAATAAGCTCCGAAATACCGAAACTACTTGACCAATTTGAAAAATTCTTTCACTATTAGAATTCTACATTATGCCTGATGAACATAGGCGATAGAATATTTTAAAAAAGGCGCTGAGCCGGGCCGCATGATGTATTTCCTTTATCCTTCCTTAATCGTTTAACTTAAACATTCTCCCCATTTGATTTTTTTTTTTTATTGCATTGAATGGCGAGACGAGCAAGCCATTCGCCTGATGGTAAGCGATACGACCGCTCATGAACAGTAGCAATATTCCACTGCGCTCGCCATCCTGAGACATAAGATGTTAAGTCTCAATATGTCCAGTAGTTGCTCTGGCTACAATGTCCTTCAATCCGAAACACAACAGTGCATTTAAGCAGTGTTGTTTCACGGGAGAAATAGACATTGCGGTGGTACCTACCCAGATGGCCTCTCACATATGAGAGACCTACCACCAGTAATTAGATTCCAAATTCAAAACTGTTGTAAGCAAACAATTGTAGTATTTTTTATCTCCACATCACACAACTAAATTACAGTCCAAAAACCAAATAAATACAATCCATTAAAAATGAATAGAGATTACATAAACAGAGGCAGTGACATCAATATCAATTACGGAAGGCTTTCAACAGAGTCCATAATAACAGTGCAAAGTGCAGAGGTGCGCCCTCGGACTGTTGACCCACAGTTGCTATGGCAACCGCTCGCCCGGAAACTAACACCGTTTTATGAACACCCTTTATTGTTCCGAGTGTCAGAAAGCCTATAAAGATTTAGAGACTTGATGTTGAGTGGTAATAACAATAATTATATATGGAGTTGAAGGAGTTTGGATATTCGTGTAGTAACAGTAAATGCAGTCACGTATGGGTTATACAGGGTGTTGCGATAAGCATTTCCAAACAAATACGCTATTACACTAACAGCGTAATTAACTTAATTGGGTTATCAAGACCATTTGTTATACCTAGTTTGAGAACCTCTTTACATTTATCCAATATTTTATTTTAACTGCCTAGAGAGGTAGGTAGGATGCATTAAAGTTTATAGTTAAGTTGAGGTCTCGGATTCGAACTCCGGTAGCGGCAGACTGATATTTAATTTTTCTATTCATTATCAACCTGGAATCAGGAATATAATAATAATAATAATAAACTCTTTATTATTGCACCACAAAACATAAAATAAAAATATGAGACAGAAGAACATTTGGTGAAACAATCGGCGGCCTTATCACTGAAAGCGATCTCTTCCAGACAACCATTAAATCAGGTAAAAATGCCAGGAGACATTGGCGGTGCTTTATGTTATAAGCTTGCGTAAAGAATACTTACATATATAGTATATATTTCTAGAATTATATATATATATATATATATATATATATATTACTAAATTCAGCAAATTAATAAACTTACATAAAAATACATAACAAATACATACATATACTTAATAATGTATGGACATTATACTATTACGAGAGATAGTAAGCCTTTACATGTAGTTTGCAGGTTTCCAGCGAGGACGAACGTTTAATAGAGAGAGGCAGTGCGTTCCATAACCGTACTGCTTCTACCGTAAAAGAGCGGCCATAAAATGATGTCCTATGTGCTGGAAACTTAAGCATAAGATTCTCTGACGACCGAAGAGAAAGTGAATTGGCAGTATGTAGGAAACTAAAGCGTTCCTGAAGGTAGCGCGGAGACGAGGGATTAAACAGTATATTGTAGAGAAGAGATAGGATACGAACATCCCAGCGGCGGCGTATAGGAAGCCACTTGAGCTTAATACGATATTCAGAAACATGGTCATATTTGCGTAGTCCAAATATAAACCTGATACAGAAATTTGAATATGTGCTCAATATGGCGTTATACCCCCCCCCCCCCCCATCCCATCGTGGGACGGAAAATGCTAGGCGATACGTGAGTGTCCTGCACCTCTGCATATCCCTTCTGGGAAAAAGGCGTGAGTTTATGTATGTATGTATTAAAAATTTTGGCTTTTGGTTTTATCCGTATAGGGGACATATTGATGATAAAAATATTATGTGAAATTACTTTCAATCACGAGAAAAATAACAATAATAAACCCATACAAAGAAACACTGCAATCATCCGAACTCTTAATACTTTACGTTTATTTGTTACGACGTCCTGAATTCGTCAACAAAATTCATGCCATTTTCCGGAATAAAAGAGACATTTTTATTCTTCAATTTTGCACGTCCGGCATTGCAAACGCGCCGCCGTACTCCGAGCTTCACAAAGAAGAGTCAACGTTTTTTTGACACAGCGGCTGCCTTCTGTTGAAAACACAATTACTTCATCTATTATTGAAGGAAAATATTCGGCTAAAATGTGCAGAGGAATTATGACATTTCGCTGGGTGTGACAATTTTTTGGAGGTAGTATGTTGTGACCTACTTTTGGGAAGCTAAACTGGTAATTGCTATTATGCTTTCAAAGTTAGGTATGATTAAATGTAAATGGAATTATAATACTTTATTGAATCCATAAAATGGCACACATTGTTTCGATTCAGTGTCTGTTTTTCACTAACACCCAGTTCACAAGGCTGTTTTCGCCAGATAAGAACGAAAAAGATACTCTAGCGTTGTTATTTTCAAAACAACTTGACAACAACTATTATACAGGAGTCGAAGCTTAGTTGAATTCAGAACAGTTCATGAATAATTAACAACTATAATTGGATTTTTATAAAATAAAAATATCTATGGTATGTAAAGTCCGCCAACCCGCACTAGGCCAGCAAGGTGGACTATATGGTCTAACCACTCGCAAACGTACTTTCGATTGTAATTTGTAGGGAAGGGCCGTGTCTTGCAATGAGACGAATACTCGTATGGGCTGATATAGTAGGGATTTAGGACTTTATATGTGGCGGTTGGTGTGTTTATTATTATTATGTTTTATTATATTATACATTTACAAACTGAGTTATATTACAGAAAATATAAAAGACAACGACATTACCCACTCAGTGTTTATTGCTTGCTGCCTTAACTCAAGATCTTTTAGGTTTTTATTCTTATACCTGTACACGTTATTTTCCACATTTATTGCGTCGTATTTATTTTTAGAGTTAGTGGATGAGCTAAGACAGCAGTATCTTAATGCCTCATGTCTGTCTTGGTAATGATTACTGTATCTACACTGCACTCAGGCGCTACTAGGTGAATTATACGAGATTCAACATTGTACGACAATAGTGACTTTTTTTTACACTGGCACCGCATAATGATTGCACTGGATCTGATGGTAAGTGCAAATGCCGTCCAGCCAGAGTATTCCATGCTATTCGATACAAAAAATGCCTATGTATGTAATAAAATAATATCAAAATATCTCATGCAAAACAATGAATCATCATGCTCAAAAACTTTGTATTGTTGTCTATCTTTTTGTCTGTAAGACATTGCCCTTGAGCGATAAGACCACTAATTGTACTTTTAATGCTTGTGATTTTCGTTTTAATTTTTATATAAATAAACAATAAAAAAGGTAATTTTAGTAATTCATATATCATTTATATGCTGTAACTCCATGTTTCAAGCTGTATGATGATGCCATCATATACACATATACATAGATCAGGGTGCGGTGGTTAAACCAAGCATAAAAACTCGAAGGCGATTGAATTTTTATCCCCATCTAACCCATCTGTACACATAACATGCTTGTAATTGCATTGTCTGTCTTGGCTCCTTCGCATGGACGTAACTAGGCCACAACTACACCCAAAGGATGCATGCTGCGAGAATAAATAGGGAATTGAATAGAAATAATATGTAATAGTGCGTGGTGATAGTCAATCACCACGCACTAAAAACGGTGAAGGAACACATCGTGAGGAAACCTGCATACCATAGCGATTTATAAGAATTTCTATTGTATGTAAGTCCGCCAACCCGCACTAGGCCAGCGTGGTGGACTATATGGCCTAACCACTCTCAATCGTACTGTCGATTGTAGGGGAGGCCCGTGCCCTGCAGTGGGACGTATATGGGCTGATACTGAATATGTAATCATAAGATGAAGAAGATATTGATGGACCATAACAAACAAAAATAATCATAGGATAAGGTATTGATAACGGAGATATTGTTATAGGAGTCAGAATTACAAACAAGTATGACTTGTTTTATTATTGCAATGAATGGCGAGACAAATGTGCCATTCGTCTGATGGTAAAAGATACAACCGCTCATGGACGGCATTCAAACAAAACAACCTTTTTTTGGCATCCCATCCTGATACATAAGATGTTAAGTCTCAATATGCCCAGATGTCACTATAGCTAGAATGTACTCCAATCCAAAACAAAACAGTGTATTCACACTGCTGTTTCGCGGGAGGAATAGAAATTGCGGTGGTACCTAACTAGGCGGCCTATCACATATGAGAAACCTACCACCAGTAAAAAGTAAAAAAGAGTCAGTTCAGTTCAGTTCTTATTTTTATAGGCTTTCACGCATTCACTGTTAGTCTAAAATGTATTATGATAGCCTCGATGGAGAAAGAGGTTAATGTTGCCTGTGTAACGAAAGAGCGTAACGTTGATCGGAGCTAAGACAAATGTCTGTGTCAAACACAAATATTTGTTTTAGGTTCAGGTGTTGGAGGACGAAAATACGACAGCCTATTTTCTCTGATACAACGCAAGACATGGTGTGTGTGAACATTAGCTAAAGGCTATGTTTGTTACTGTGAGTGTAACTATACAAGGTTAGTCATAAAAGTTATATAAAGAAGAAGGGGAGAAGCCGATGAGAGGAGGACACAATATCATAATGGACAACTTTTACTACGGGGCCAACTATGAAACCGTGAAAAAAATAAGGAACTTTGTTCCAAAAAAGTTGAGTGGTGTCAAGGGACACCCGGATAGAACGAAGTTCCTTTCGATTAATTAGTGAAGCAATCGTTATAAAATTTAATTTTTTTTAACTTATAATAAAATTGACGGCTTGCGTCACGTGTGATTGGCGGTGCGCCGGCGCTCCGCGGCTATTCCTCCAATTACGTGAGCGCTGCGTCACGTTTTCGCGTGTCTGACCAATAGGGGCGCGTGGCCTGCAACTTCCGTGAATCCTGTGCCTTCGCAGTGCGCTATGACTTCACGCAGGACAACCATCTTCAAAATTAATTACGACACATTGTGGTTAACGGCAATTTTTTGTAAAATAACAAATATAATGTAATATAAACTTAATCATTAGGCTCAATTTTAGTAATAATTGGCAAATATACATAGTCAAATCTAGGGTTGATGATAGACAGCAGGGTAACAAACTAAAATTGTAAATAATAATAATTTATTAAGGAGGATCGAAAATCAATGTATTACGGTTTTATTATGTAATTTTAATTAAATTCACCATCTAAAGAATCATTTGGGTATCACCATCACTATGTTTTTTTTTTCACATATTTATGCAATTTATGTTTCTTTTGTACCAATTTGATTTATGACATTTGATGAAAATTATAAATTGTCGAAACGTTTCCCACTTAATTTTGGGCTTCGGCGTATTCTTAGTTTTTACTATAGCCTTTAACATATTAATATGTATTTGGATATTTTATTGCCTCTATTAGAGTTAAATAAAATGTATGACATCATTTTCATATAAAGACATAAAAAACGATTGTCAAATGTTTTTCGTGCCTACTTTTCGTGAGAATTTTTTCCGTCTAGCCCCTTTTCACAAAGCGCGATAAGGAACTTCGTTCCAAAATCACCTTTACTATGCATTTTACCGATTGAAACGTTTGTTTTTGTATGGAACAGCTGATGGGGTGAGGGGGGTATCTTTATGACCAACCTTGTATATTCCACCTTCATATTAAACTTACAACACTTTAACAGGTGTATTGGGAAACTTTATACAACTAACTTAACTATCATTCAATCCAAAAATCCCAAAAATCGATTCGACAGCCTCCATGGCGCAGTGGGTTAGACGCCGGTGGTGAAATATGAGACCGCAGGTTCGATGCCCTCAACGAGAGAAATATTTGTATGATCCACAGGTATTTGTAACAGGGCTGGATGTTTGTGAGACCGAAACGTCTCTCGTAGTTTCTGGCACCCATGATACAAGATTCGATGTTAGTGTGAGGTCAGGACTATGTATGTGACTGTTGGAGTTAATTAATGTAATTGGTGTATGCCGTTTTAATTAAATTAAAATAAAAGGAAAATTGAGACAAAGTTGATTCATACAACTATGAGCCCATAAATTAATAAAGAAAGAATTTTATGCCAATATTTCTTCAATGTGGTTAAAAGTGTAAAAGGAACCACATACTTTGAAGTGTCAGCAAAGCATTGGCTTGCTGCTCTTAAACACCATACTTCCCTTAACTCAGCTGATAAAAGTCTGGCGACTGATTGCAGCTCAAAAAAAACAAACGGAAAAAAATATATTTCTACCTTTGTATAACGACTGCAGACCACAATAACTAACCCGAGTTTCTTAGGGATAAGGGATCAATTACACTAGATCTACGACGCTGTTATTTCTAATGGCTCTCTCGAATGTTCTATCCATATGTATTAATTATTCCTTGTTATATTTTGAGAGGATAATAATATAAAAATATCTTAATGCTTAATGGTTTTTTGTCATTGATTCTATTTAAGTATGGAAATTCAAAATAAGAATTTTCGTAATCAAAAATATTCCCAGTTGATCGTGAGAACTTTAACACACCGTTAAGAAACTGTATTAAAATTTTTACGCCACCAATTTTTGCCTTTATCACTTCGACACTTAATGCCATAAACTTCTGGAGCACACATATACGATATTAACCTTAATAAATATTTAAAGTTATATACCGGGTATCTCAAGACCGCTACCGAAAACGAAGCCGGGTGGTAGTTTTAGTGACTACAAACACTATGCAACTAAAAATTTCGCATAGAAACGCGACAATTAATTTTTATGATTTTTTAAATATCGTCATTTTTGGGTGGTAAATCCATAGTTTTTGCTAAAATAATGATTTAAACACTCTTATACCTTAGATTATTTATAAATAAAAGGGTATACACTATTATTTTAGGAAAAAATGTATTTACCACCCAAATATGGTCATAGGAAAAAAATAACAAAAAAAAATTGTCGCTTTTTTTTGCAACTTTTTTTTGTTGCATTGTGTCTGAAGTCGCTTATACTACCACCCGGCTTCGTTTTCGGTAGCAGTCTTGATATACCCTGTATAGTCCGCCAACCCGCACCAGACTAGCTCGGTAACCTGACCCGTGACCATATACATGCAGATATATTTTATTTTATGATGCGAAAAGTGCAAAGCAAAATTGACTATAAATGTAATATACATATACTTCAGTAAAGGCGAAAGTCGAAGTTACCACTTCTCTTTACGTCTGTGTACCTTGCGAATCCGGATCCGCCACGGTTCCTTACTTTGTAAAAGCTTCCTATTTCAAACGAACAGCAATCAATCAAAGGAGAAACAGTTTCTATATTAATTTCTGGGAAGCAATTTAAACCCCTGCTCGAAACACCGCGAAGTCGCAAAATTAAACGAAATTGTTCGAAGTCTCTAGAATTCATTATGCCTATAAGTTTGGTAGACAATAAATTAAATTAATATTATTATTTAAACTACAGTTTCCTTTGCGGTGAGAATAAAGTTACTGTGTCAATTAATTTATATTCTTTAGTATTATGTAAAGCTGAGGAAGTTGCTTTTTTGAACGCACTAATCTTAGGAACTAGTAGACCGTATTGCAGAATTATTGTAGTGTTGGATATACGTCTATTTATCGAGAGATGCTATAAGATAAATAAATAAATACACCCAACAATCAATGTAAGAGATTGCCTAGTGCAATAAGACCGTCCATAGTACTTAGTTTAAATATAGCTACAATTGTTTTTCTTTTTCTTTTGGTATATAAGTATCAATAAATAAATAAACAGTCACATACCTTGACCCCACACTAAGATCGAGACTTGTGTCGTGGGTATCAGAAACTAGGAGAAACTTTGCAACCTCATAAACACCCATGTATATACCACACCCATATGACAAATACCTAAGGATCATACAAACATTTGTATGGTATAGGGATCGATCCCGCGGCCTCTCGTTTTACAGTCGGCGTCTAACCAACAGCGCCACGTCACTTACTATTCGATACTTTTAACCCGTCAAAAAGTTAAACAGAGGCGAAACTCCGGGTATTGCCCGTTATTTTAAATGAATAATATGTATGAATTATTTTATAAAAGATCTTACGGGCAATGAATTATTCCGTAATTAGTCTGAAAAGGTATTATGTTCTCGGCTCGAGTAAATTACAAGATTACGCCATGATCTACGATTAGCGCGGCGCGTCTCTGTATTTTTTTTTTACTAATCCTACATTTTCTTGAAATAATTTAATCCAGTAAGCATTATACAAGAGCAGACATTGTGTACAAAATCTTTGCGCACGTAGCAGACATCCGGGAGATTGTTGGAGCGAGACGAAAGATAGTGTTCCGGTGTGGGAGTGACAAAGACAAGAAAAGCGATAGCGATACATTACCGCAGTTTATGCTACTAGCATTTGGTCCCCTCTGGTCTAATATCTCAATGGCTTAATTTAAATAAACTAACAACTATGTAGTATACAATACTATATGTAATATACAATGTAGTACGAACATAACTCATTTACTGCTAGGTGCATATCAATATATTATTGTCTTTGAATTTTTATACTTATAAAAAAGTTTTATACTTATAAATAAGACCTACTTTATAAAATTCTTTGATGCAAATGTGTATCAGCAGTATTTTTTCCTTTGCAAATAATAAGCAAATAACCAGACAGATCAAAGAGATTCGATCGCAGATATTTTGCTCCGACGGTTTGAATATCCCGAAGGTAAATGTTCGCAACTGACACTCGCCGACCTTGCTTTAATCAACTTAGTATTGGAGACTAAAAAATGAGAAAAACTGTTGTTAAGTGTGATTTGATTAAAATGGCGTAGTACTATACGGTTATACTGCTGATGTAGGAATATAGGCTTTAAAAATGTGTAATATACTGTTTTGGGTCATTCGCCGTATCTTTATGTATGAAATAAATTTTAAGAGCGTTTATACCCTGCACGCGCTTTTTGGCTTAAAAACAGGACTTTTCAAATGAGTTAATAGCCACCAATAAACAATTTAAAGGAAAAATAATTAGTACTAACTTTAGAAAAGGTTGTCATCTAGGGATTTTGGTGGAAAACATTATAGATTGATGGATAATTTGTGAGTACTATAAGGATTACTGAACACAAGTTTCGTTATTTAGGCTTTAAATAGCAATTTAGAAGCTTAAGATATCCGAAACCACTAAATATAAGATGAAAATAAAAATATTATCAGACTAATAAGACCCTTATGGAGGGATTTTGCTGAGAAAAATAATCTTTTTGTGTTTAGTTCTTGAAAAATAAAAATTTAAACAATGCGAAATTATTCAGAAACTCACGTCAAGAACATATTTTTTTTTCACCAACTTATCGTACATAATTTTTATAGCCATTGCATATTATAATAGAAGAACATCTTATCAATAAAGTACAATTTTTATATTTCAACAAAATTAGTTTTCATGTTTTCTACAAATATTTTAAAAACCACTATAAAACACGCTGTCCGACGTGGATCAAATCAGACCGCCGCAAGGCCTTCTAGAGGGAGGACGTATCGCTCGTCGCTCCGGCCTGGCTGCAGTCGATTATTGCCGCGCGTAGTGAAAATAGCCACGCGCGGACTGCGATTACCACATCTTAGTACTTTGGTAGTAAAATATTTAATTATTTTTATTACCTACAATGATTTTGTAGTGAGTATAAATTATGTTTCAGGTAATATAATGGGATTTAATTCCGAGGCTAAATTATGTTATGTATTGTAATATAAAATTCAATATAGTTCGTAATTGTAAGGGGTTGTAAGGCCCCTAACACTATTTATGTGTTCGAACACGAAATTATTAATAAAACGTCCGTAGTATCTGCTGATTGAACACTGATTTGAATGCAACTTAACAATGTAATAATAACGAAAATATGATTAGTATCTAAATTTGTATTATTCTTTGCTTGTACAGTAATATTTGTCTACTTATAATGCAAATAAAATATTTTTATGATATTATATTACAGTTACATTTCAAATGAATATTTGAAGCGCACGGATCAAAGTTGTTTGAGCCGTTTGTATAGCGAGCCGACGCGGCAGCTCTACGCACACAGCTTTGGTCGCTTATGTGTGCGTGAAATTAACGAAGAAATACCTATAGTTGACTTTGCGCGCAAGGTGTATACGCTCTTAAGCTGTTCAGATTTCGTATTTATTCTAAAGTAAGACATATCAATTTTTCCTGTTAAAATTTAAATTGTCCAGGATGTAATAATTTAATTATCTTTTCGAGATTACACCTAGCCCTAGAGTTGTTATCAGCCACTTATATTCATAATTTAGGTCAATGTAATTTTGGACTGTTAATATTATGTCTTTGACATGAAGCTTGGAGCTCAGAAAAATGAAATGGTTGTATAGTAATGTAAAGTATTTTTATTTTTTTATTAATGTAGGCATCTGTAAATAAAACAAAAATTTCCTTTGCTTTAAAACATGTTAATTTAGGAAATTGTTCAGAGAAAGCGCTCGTAAAATCTTGGTTTTATAAGTCGTAAAGAAAGAACAATTAGACCTTAAGCCATTACACTAAATGTTTTAATTTTCTTAATCTCTTCGATGATACTATAAACAGAATTTATGTAATGGTTAAGTTTCTATTTCGTTAATTAAATTAGAACAAATCTGAAACTATGACATAGGTTGTGAAATATATATATAGAAGCAAAAAGATCAACATTAATCTTTGTGTTGAACGCGCCAGCCCCCAGCTGCGATAAGCGTAAGAGTGTGTTTGTAAATTAAAGTCATTGAAATGAAATGAAAATATTTATTGAATCCATAAAATGTCATACACTATTTAGATTCAGTCACTTTTATTTCCACTACCACCCAGTTCACAAGGCTGTTTTCGCCAGAGAAGAACGGGCAAGAAATTCTAGCGTTGCTCTTTTCAAAATAAATTTACAATACAGTGATCATACAGGAGTTGAAATTCAGAGCAGTTCATAAATTATTCATAATGATAATTACATTGTACGGCTGAGTTAAGTGTGGTCGTCCAGACCGCGGAATCGGTATACACTGTTCAGCAAAAGAAATGAAAGGCGATAAAAATAAATAAATAACAAAGTAATTTAATATTATCATTATAAGCAAATTGAGCAGACCAGTCTACACAAGCAGCACCCGTTCACGGGTATGACCCATGTGCCAGCCATCGGTCTCCTCAACCGTGTTATAGGGAAGTGACCGACCCGGCACACGACGCCGCCGCAAGCACAGACCTTTAAGCGAGCATGACGTACTCAAATTGCCTACAACTATGATGTATCAAGTGGGATAATTATTTCAATAATATTAAACAGAGTACACACACATCCGGTTCGGGGACTTATGTTTTATTCCCACGCCTTACTATCTTCTAAGTATTCTGAAATTTTATAATATGCTTTATTACACAACTGTCGTTTAATATTAGATTTAAATTTATTTATAGATAAGGCTTTTATGTGAGTGGGAACTTTATTATAGAAATGTGTACAGTAACCCTTAAAAGATTTGCTAATTTTCTGGAGTTTGGTCTTATGACTGACTAGACTATTTCTATTTCTAGTATTTCTGTCATAAATATCGCTAACCATTTGAAATTGTTTTATGTTCATTGATTTCATCGCATGAATTTGTCGTGGCGCAAAGGTGTGCATACGTCTTATGACATTCGGCTAAGGTATTTATGTTATGGGCTAAGTGATTAATCGCGCATTATTCATAATGGCCGGGCAATATGAATAATGCCCAATAAGACCGGGCAATGTGATTATAATCAATAAATTTATCACATTGCCCGGGCATTATGAATAATGCCAAGTGCCTATTGGGTAGAGTGATGTAAAGCGAATCAAAACAATGAGCCGAAGTGGCATCGTGCGGCTATTGCAAGGTCACGCACCTACGTTGCTACCACTCCCATGAAAAGGTAACACACCATTCCTGAGAAATAACAATTATAGTAACCTAACATAAAAACACTTGTCAATACAAATTTGCTTCTGCAACATCTCCGGCGCTACGGGAAGTTCAGACCCTTCGCCCTTGCGTAACAAAAGATAGGCACCCATGCTCACCTCCGCAGCTTCGGCTTGCTGGTCGCCTCCGGCGACCACCTTCGTTACAGCGGGCGGGAGCTGCTCTCCCTCCGCGCCTTCGGCTTTTTATATACGCTCTAGGGTCGATAGCCAAAAGACTACGTGAAGTCGGGGTGTCCCGAGTCGGTTTTGGGGCACAGTCGACCTAACTGATCCATAAAGTGGGTACACTAATTTCCTTCTGAAGATAATGTTTCGGACGTTAAAAAACCACTAAACATAAGCAGATCAATTCAACTTTCTAATTTATGGGTCTATCGCATCGATGCGACAAGGCGGCAGCGCACCACGTAAAAATTTACCAATTAATCACATTGCCCGTTCATCATGTAGCCATATTCATAATGCCCGGGCAATGTGATAAACAGGTGAGCTTAGATTGTAATTAATCACTTGAATGAATACATACAATATACTATGAATACTGCCCGCATTAATCACTTGGCCCATAACATTTATACATATTATGATAATTGCATGTGGGTATGTTAGATTACATTGTTATGGCCTTTTTTTTCAGTGTACACTTTGACTAAACAAAATAAAACCCAGACACACAAAACAACATTCCCACTAACATCAAAGGTAATACACAAAGTTAAAAAAACTAAAAAATGTGCCAGCAACTTTTAGTAACTAAACAGCCGCAAATTGCGAAGTGGCTCGTAAAACTCCGAGAGGGTCGCAAAACCAATCCGTTTACGAGCAGCCGCCATCTTTATTATCATCCTAAACGATTACCGCCCGGACGTTGCCGAATGAAGTTCTCACTCCGCTTGCGCTTTCCGTGATTGACAGTTAATGTGTTCATAAAATATTTTATTTCAATTGTAATTATTAGTAATTGCAAAGATTCCTGGTTGTCGCTCAATGAAAACCGCTTTCAACAGGTTAATGGTAATCCTAGGAATTCGTTTGGCTACCATGAGAGACTAGAGTAGCATCTGAAGACACATCACGTCGAAACTACTACACAACCCAGGTTGAAACATAATATGAACTAAAACTATTATTTTAAGATTTTATCGTAAATTTGGTTTGATTTTTACATTTTTTAACTTCCCGACGTTTCGACCGACGTGACATCGAAATAATAGTTTTATTTCAATGTGTAACATTTGCGTAAATCTAAGCAACATTATAATTTTTTGTAACCTAGTTGACATATTTTTATGGTAATCGGAAATCTCAATATACATTTCAAACCTATGCCGTTTGTTGGTCGGTTCAATAGCTACATATTTTATAGCTATATTATCTCTCTCTGCGCTACTAAGGGTATAAACGAAGTTAGGTTATTGAGACCCTGTATTGCTTGCAGACTCGTATGAGACCTTACATCAAAGTAAGAATTCAGGTCAGTCTAATGGGATAAGTAACCCCATAAAGGATGCAAAATATCTAACCTGTATCCTACCTATTGCGGAGCATTTTTTGAATAAAATATCACTGCTAAACATTAACTATCTATTAAAGATTTTCAGAGTGACCTATTCGAAGCGGTATATATACAAAGAAGTGACAGTCTCCGTGGTGCAGTTGGTTAGACGCCGGCAGTGAATCGAGAGGCCACGGGTTCGATCCCCGCATCGGGACAAATTTTCAAGGCCCACGAGTATTTGTCTCGGGTCTGGGTGTTTGTGAGACCAAAAAGTCTCTCGTAGTTCCTGATAACAACGACCCAAGACTTAATTGATCTTAATGTGGGGTCATGACTATGTATTTGAATGTTGGATGTATTCATTTATTTACTTCCTGGATTTTTGTTTTTGTTTATTAAATGTAGATTGGCATAAGCTAAGATGATCCTACCTATGTTTTCACTTCTATCATTGTATTATATTTGGGTTCGAAACAAAAACCAAAGGCTTTGAATTTTCTTTAAGCTACTTTAATTTTATTTATTACATTTTGCTAAAGTATTCATGACATAATAAGTAAATCCATTAATGAAACCGACTTTGCAACTAAAATGAGGCCAAAATCAACTCACCGCCAAACTTAATTTCATAAATTTACAAAGTAATCCGCAAGAATTTTATCGATTTCCAAGAAGAGTATCCAGTCGCCATACTGTTACAGTTTATTAACTATGATGGACAAAATAGCCGCTGAGAATAAGATTACGAGTTCATAAGTACGGGTAAATTGAATTGTTCAACACTCAGTGGAAAAGGCTGTCATGATCAGATATCGGCCTTGTATAGCCACTAGATAGAAAAAATCTGTAAGGAAATTCATTTTTCATAAGAGCATATTATCTGTGAATGACGATTTATTGATATTCGTAAGGCTATTTGCATGCACAGTAGTTTCCATAAAGTACAAAACTGCATTCATCGTTATACGCAGAGTATCCTTAAGTGTAATTAAAATTATCTAGAACAATTCGAACAGAGCTGAATGTATGTATACTCCTAAACTGTACAACTCTCTGTCTCTCTTCGGCCATAGAATGTGCATTGCTGAAAATACGTCGCCCCGAAGGATCTCCACATCGACCTATTGATAGTGGCCTGCATACAGCGACTTCCTCCGACCTGGACCATGTCGTCCGTCCTCCTTGTAGGCAGACTTCCAACACTGCGCTTGCCTGTACTCCAGAACGTTTCTTTTCTTTTTTGTTCTTCTTACTGTGTCATTTGTTTGTCAACTATGCAACTATAAAAATAACTTTAGAGACAATTAAACATGCCAGCAAAAGTGACTTTGACAAGCGATTTACGACACATTGTAGCCAGAGAAATGACTGGACATTTTGTCACATAACATCTATGTGGATGGATGGATTGCGGAGGCAGTCGAATGCTAAGAATTGCTGTCCATGAGCGGTCGTATCGCTTACCATCATTAGCCATTCATAGCAATAAAAAAAAACTCTCTATCACTATTCAGTTATCTGAATTGTACTGCTAAATGCAATTTAGTCACCTCAAGCCAAAAATTAAATAGAACTAATCATGAAACCACCGCAGCGCCTTTCAACGATGTGAATTCAGTTTAAATCATTCGATCTGTAATCCCACGTCTTGTTTCCTTCAAAGCCACGAGCGACTTCCGCGCAAACAAACTCCAACTTGTGCGTACGTCTGAACGATCCCCAACAGTTTCAAAGCTCAAATTAATTTCTAAAATTTCGTCGCTTTTTCTCAAAAGCCGTTGAAATTTTGTGACGTAAAGTTGGCAATTGGCGCACTTGGAGTGCTCGTGACGGAATATGTAACTGTTCGTCATGTGGCTAGGTTTATAAGTGGTGGGTGGATTACACCCAGTTGGTTGATTTATGCCAGTTTTGTGGAACTATGCCAAATCAGCTGGTTTATGTCATCTAAGGCTTTTTTATTGCGATGAATGACGAGACGACTATACTATTCGCCTGTTGGTAAGCGATACGACCGCTCATTTACAGTGTGTGTGTGTATGTCAGCCCATATACGTCCCACTGCAGGGCACGGACCTCCTCTACAATCGACAGTACGATTGAGAGTGGTTAGGCCATATAGTCCACCACGCTGGCCTATTGCGTGTTGGCGGACTTACATACCAAAGATTTTTTTTTATAAATCGCTACGGTATGCAGGTTTCCTCACGATGTTTTCCTTCACCGTTTTAGTGCGTGGTGATTGACTATCAATACACACATGAATCCGAAAAGTCAGAGGTGTGCCCTGGGATTCGAACCCGCGACCACCGTGACCATGTTACAGTCGCGTCTAGTCCGTTTACCAACAGGCCACCACGCACTCATTTACAGTACCAAAACCCAACAACACAATGAATAACAAAGCAATGCTTGGTATTCTACTGCGAGTGGAATGCCAAGTCATTCTGAGATATAAGATGTTAAGTCTCAATATGTCCGGTAGCTACTCTGGCCACAATTCACACATCAGTGTATTTACATAAATAAAAATTGCGATGATGCCTACCCTAGCGGCCTCTCACATATAAGAGACCTACCACCAGTTTTATGCTAAATTCCACTAAACATAGCCAAATAATGGCTAATATAATAATATGAATAATCTGTAGTCTTCCTTCCCGCATTAGGCCAGCGTGACTATATGGCCTAACCACTCACAATTTAACGGTTTACTAGAGTAGGCCCGTGCCGTGCAGTGGTATTTATATAGGCTGATACAGACAGATAAGAATAATCTGAGCCTCATAGTAACAGTATATTATCCACCATCTGCCATTACGTCACACTCGCACAAAGTCAGCAACTAGTCTTACAACTGGGTAAAATTTCATTTTTCATTCTATGATTTTACTACCTAAGCTTGTCTAAAATCGATAATTTCGAAGATTTAGCCATCTTTCTAGCTTGGCATGGATTCTTAAATCCACATATCTTAGAAAATATCGTGGAAAACTCATGCATTATTGCATTATATACTAGGAAGGTTTGACCATCATGGTGGGCTGTTGGTAAATGGACCAGACGCGGTTGCTACATATGTTTAGCACGGTCGCGGGTTCAAATCCCAGGGCAAACTTCTAACTTTTCGGAGTCATATGTGTATTGATATTCATTCACCAAACACCGCAACGGTGAAGGAAAACATACTGAGGAAACCTGCATAGCGATTTGTCAGAATTTGCATGGTATGTAAAATCCACCAAACCACACTAAGCAGTGCGACGTATATGGGCTGATACAATACAATACATCAACATCTGGCCCCATTACCATTATAGCAAACGAAAGTTATTTACAAAATTCATATTATACGAGTACACATGTACAACTTCATTTATCAATTACATGTAAAAAAAGCATACTTAATTAGTTTTAAATCAAGCCTAGCAGTTATTAATATTGTTGACATTTCATGAACAATTAATTAATGAGTAATATTTCATATAAATTTTGTATAGTGGTTTTTATATTTACGGGTCTTTTCAAATAAAACTATTTTTTACTGATTTCATCACGGATTTAGTTTACTTTTATTCATGAGCGGTGGTATCGCTTACCATCAGACGAACGGCATGCTCATCTTACCATTCGTTGCCATAAAATCTTCGACATTTAATTTACTGCGGTGCCAAGACCTATATTTGTAAACTAACTTTTGAAATCGATTCGTGCCAAGTTTAAAAATGAAGCATTCGAAAGTTCAGCGGGCGTGTATTATGTTAGTTGTGCGACATTAGAGAAATGAGCTGGAACGCGCGCGGGCGTATCAACAGGTCCTTTTAATCGCCCCCCTTGAGACTGTACGGAACTTGCTGCAATATACACTCTCCAAGTCGCCGTATGTATTTCACGCTCCGGTTCTTTATAATTCAGTAGTTTGGTGAAATGGCATTGTTATTTTGTTTATTTGTTATTTGTTGTTATTTGTTTTCAATGTTCAATATTTTGATTGAGTTCATTAATGATTTTACTTTGATAAAAAACTTTTTTATTATCTCTTAAGCTGGAAAATCGGGATCGTTCTCAAACCAATCGTGGGATTGTAAGAATTAAAATTATCTGTTTGTAAAATGCATACAGCTTTTACATGATGTATAATAGTATAATCAAACATATAAAGCCCACTTCTAGACTTGCCTTAAAAATGTTATTATACCCATATTTGTATATCCTAATCAATTTATTTATTTTATTTTTTATTTATAAACTTTATTGTACACCAGAAAAAAACAAATACAATAACAGAAATTAAAAAATAATATTAAAAATAAGTACAATCGGCGGCCGTATTGCACTAGGCAATCTCAACATACAAATAGACATAAAATTTAATAAATATATACATAATAAATGCTAATGGAAATAGTAAAAGCACATTAATGTATAAATTCAGAGAGAGAGATAGTGTTCCTTGACTAGTGACTTAAAATATAACAATGTTCCAGCCCGTCTCACGACATCTGGAAGTGAGTTCCACAATCGAACAGCTAGTACGGAGAATGATTTGTCCATAAATGTCGTGGTGTGTACAGGCATTCTCAGTTTCATGTTCTCTGACGACCTCAGGGATCTTTCATGGGAATCATGAAGAAATATAAAACAGTCTTTGAGATAAGAGGGGGTGAGAGAGTTAAATAATTTATTGTATAAAAGTGAAAGAGTGTGAGTATTCCGACGAAGCCGTATGGGTAACCACTTGAGCTTAAGACGAAACTCAGAAACATGGTCATATTTGCGTAAACCAAATATGAACCGTATGCAAAAATTTTGGCGACGCTCAAGTTTATTAAGTTGGTCTTCGGTGAGATCAAGATAGCTGACATCGGCATAATCAAGGATGGGGAGTAGGAGTGTTTGCGCAAGCGAAATTTTCGTGGCAACGGGTAGAAAATTGCTTAACCTTCGCAAGGACCTTGCTGAAGCAAACAGCCTTCGACTTAATTCTCGAAGCTGAGGACCCCAAGTGAAGGACTTGTCTATAAGTAGACCTAGATTGCGAATGGAGTCGTTGTATGGGATGGTGATACCATCACAAAAGACAGGAGGAAGTTTAGTCCAATCTAGCTTTGAGGACATCCTGGGGCTGCCAACAACAATGATCTGGGTTTTCGAGGGATTAATCTTCAAGCCGTGAGCTTTACTCCATTGACAGATGTGTTAGATATCAATGTTTATTGCTGCAATCGCGTCAACCATCCTGTCTAAAGTAGCCTGAGCGTAAATCTGGAGATCATCAGCGTAGAGGTGGTAGGAAGATTGAAGTTGATTAGTTATAGAGTTAATAAAGAGAGCAAAGAGAAGAGGAGATAGCACGCCGCCCTGAGGAACGCCAGCAGATACAGGGACCCAGGAGGAAAAACTTTCCTCCACACTGATGCGTTGCCGGCGTCCATACAGGTAACTATGAAACCAATCAACTGCCATTGGAGATATGTTAAGAGAACGTAGCATACAAAGTAACACATCGTAATCAACGGTATTAAAAGCATTACTGAAGTCCAGCAGAGCAAGAACAGTCAGCTTGCCTTCCTCCATGCCAGATCTGATGCCTTCCGTAACATGAATCAAAGTTGTAGTGGTGCTATGACCAGGACGAAACCCTGATTGGAAAGGATTAAGGAGTTTATTTTTGGAAAGGAAATCATAAATCTGAGAATGGATTAGACGTTATAGGACTTTAGAGAGGAAAGGAAGTATGGAAATAGGTCGGAATTCAGAAAGTAGAGAGGCATTGGGTTTTTTGGGAATTGGGATAATATGGGCTTCTTTCCAAGTAGTTGGAAAGATGCCTGCGGAAATGGAATAGTTTAGGATGTGCGTGATTATAGGAAGGGTTTCGTCTAATATAGGAAGAATCATGTTACGGCTGACACAGTCACTTCCCACGGCATTAGATGAGATGAGATGATGAGATGATGATGAATCAATATTAGGTGAGTGAGCGTAGGACATGATTTCTCGCGCTATTGACGCTATTAAGCACATACATTTCTATACCCTCACACATCTAATTAAACTACACCTCATACAACCTTCGAAATGGATATAATTAGCAATTAGTTTTGAGGCCCAATTAGGCGCTCTCCTCTCTATAAAATCAGTGACCCGATGCCTTAATAATGACCTATTTGAAACTGTTGTTATATGGAGTTGCGAGTGTGCATAGTCTGTGGTGCGATGTTGCGCTGACGTCACTCAATATAAAGTGCGTACTGGTGGTTTTAAAATGCGCTCGCGTCTAATAAATCCGCCCGGTGACCATGAAAACTGTAAAATGATCGAAACATCAAAAATGTAAAAAAGTTACTAAATCTGCGTTAAAATCCGTAAATAATAGTTTTGTTTCAAGATGTTGTTAGTTGTAACTGATTGTTTGCACTAATTATACGAGTATAACTATTTATATAAATGCTAACAGAAACAATGTTGCAGGTACTCAAATATTTCATCGGAAAATCATAACTCGTAAAAGGTCGCGCGGGACAAGTTAGTTCAAATTGCTGAAGCACAACAACTAACACAATCAAGAAATCTAGAAGTTGAAATTAAGTTAGGAAGTAGAAAAGTAATATTGCATTGGATGCTTTAGATGCTTCTTGTCTTGGTTGTTTTTAAAGAAGCGACATTTATTTTTATTACATCTAATGGCGAGACTAGTATGCCGTTCGCTTGATGGTAAACGATACAGCCTTTCATGGACAAACAATACCATGAATTAAAAAGCAATGCTTCGCATTCACTGCGCTCGCCATCCTGAGACATAAGATGTTAGTAGTCATTATGTCCAACAGTAACGATTTGTTTCTTGAAAAATAGTGACTTGAAAGAACCCGGGAAAGAATAATAGTACCAGAGACCACGACCAAAACCATTATCATTGTCGTCATGTACACGCAACGTTTTTTATATTTGGATAATTCATTTCATCACGTTCAAAAATTTTCAGACAGATTGCTATGTTACCGGTCGGTAAAATTCCCTTACATAGTTAGAATGGTCTTAAAATTCGATGCATCCAAATTTCCTTCTGAAAATATTTTTTTTTATCAATTAACCCTAATTTACCCGTAAAGAACATTTTCAGACGGATTGCTATCATCATTTTTTTTTGCCTAATTTTTTATTTTTCTAAATGATTTTTTGGGTTCGCGCTACACTACTGACTTCTGAAAAATATGTTTCTGGTATCTTAGAGCTATTATTTAACTACAGTCAGAAAATCAAACAGATTGCTATGATACAGTTCGGTAAAATTTGTTGACATTTTTAAAAATTCAGTCCAGTCAAACGTTATGCGAAAAATGTCTGAAATTGATATTTTCGAGTTCGAAATAATCAAATCTGTCAATTTGATGCGGTTGTGACTGTATTGCTATGAGACAAAAATGTTGGTCGTGATCTCTCGTACTATAATGTCTATACATTTTTTTGTTAAGGAAGATCTATGTTTAACAATGAACATAATGTGACTAGTGACCATGATTGTATTGTTTACGAAAAAGATCCTTTTCATAGTGAGCGAATTGCAGGATCTAAAAATTAGCGCGCCATTACATTTACATCACAAAATGTAATATTATGTATTATTCCAGAGCGGACATCGGAAACGAAACATATGTGCATTGTGCTGGTACAGAATCCCGAGGGCGTGCACACGAAAACCCAGTGAAGCGAGAGCGAATATGATGTTACTTCGTAGGCGTAACAGAGACGAAAACAGAAGGTGCGGTACGGTGCCGTTCATTTCTGTTACAAACATTTTGTGTCCAGTGTCCCCTCTAGCATCTCTCAATGACCACATGATACGAATCAAAAATAGAATGAAATACCATTAATAAAATAAATCTTAGAGATCTGTATATAACTATAATAAATCGTATTTCTTTCTTTCTTTCTATCTGGGTTGTGACTATCACTCTGGGTTGTTTCTGACGAGAAGATAAAGAGATAATGTCGCCAGTATTTTGGGCTCTATTGTTCCAGGGACGCTAAGAGGCGAATTGTTCAACAGCAGATATTTTGCAACTTACTTAAAAATATTTTATTCGTTAGTTGTAGAAGTCATAATATTAAACTATCAAATTAGTGGTAAACATAATTATATTTTATAAGTGTGTCTAATTAATTTTATTATTATATAAAATACAAATAGAATATTAATAAAATTATTCATAATATAAACAGTATTTCTCTCTTCAATTTAATAGACGCAAATTCTCTAAGGCAAACTGGTTTCACAATAATAATCTCCCGCAAACATCTGCAAACACAAATGCAATTCCAATCATCCGGCCAGCGCAAGTCACGCTCTCCAACAAGATCAAGTATTCTCCGAGTTTCAGCGAAACGGCTTAATATTATAAATAAGAGTGTACAGAAAGATCTAGAACCTACGGCGAATCTACGAAGTAGGGTAAGAGAGCATTTTAAGAGAAATAGCATCGCGACGCCATCGTTGAGTGTTTCTTGCCAACTGAAAGGAATTCAAAGTGTTTATGTTTTATATTCAGGAAATATTTTAAGTTTTTTATTTGGGTCTTGTTTACCTCAATAACAACGGGTTAAAAGTGGCGTATGTCTCACTATGAATAGTAGACGATCTCTATGAAAAAATATTACAACTCATCAATATATATAATGGTAAAAAGTTTTGTAAATTGCGGGTTCGATCCCCGCAGCGAGACAAATATTTGTGTCATCCACAGGTCCACAGGTTTCAGGTTGGGGTGTTTATGAAACCGAAAAGTCTCTAGTAGTTGCTGATACCAAACATGACACAAGACTCGATCTTAATATGGATCTTAATCTTAATCATGGTATGTGACTTATTTATTTGTTTATTTATATCTTTATTGTAGATAAATTTACTACCAAAGTTATGTATTAGCATAATGAATTCTAGAGACTTCGAAGAATTCCATTAAATTTTACGACTTCGCGGTGTTTCGAGCAGGGGTTTAAATTGCTTCCCAGAAATTAATATAGAAACTGTTTCTCCTTTTATTGATTGCTGTTCGTTTGAAGTAAGAAGCTTTTACAAATTAAACAACCGTGGCAGATCTGGCTTCGCAAGGTACACAGACGTAAAGAGAAGTGGTAACTTCGACTTTCGCCTTAACCGAAGTACATGTATATTACATTTATAGGTCAATTTCGCTTTCCACTCTTCGCATCATAAAATAAAATACCTGCATATATCTGCACGTATATGGTCCCAGTTGAGCATGGGATTCCTTTTCAATCGAGAGTACGTTTGAAAGAGCTTAGGTTATAGGCTACCGAGCTAGTCTGGTGCGGGTTAGTGGACTATATATAACTTTAAATATTTATTAAGGCTTGTATATTATGTACTGCAGAAGCTCATAGCATTAAGGACTGAAGAAAAATGAAAGAAACGGCAACAATGTCTAGTGTATTTTTTTAAATACAGTTTCTTGAAGGTTGTATTAAAGTTTTCAAAATTCCCTACGTACCGCCACGCCACTTATACTCGTCAGTCCACAAGACTATGTAGCCGTATGTAGGTGAGCGATAATAATATAATCAATGATTTATAAATAGGGCGGTCTCCACTCGAAAACCGTTCAAATCAGGATTTGAACGGTAATATATAAATAATAATATATATAATAAATATAAATATAATAAATTAATTAAAAATATTCAGGAATTTTTTTTAATTTAATTATTATATTTGAGAGAAAGTACAAAAAATAGTGCACTAAGTCTCGCAAAACCAATTGTTTGGTTTGTCTGTAAGTACATAGATACATTCTTCTTCTACCTACATACATTGTTCACACTATATACCCTGCCGCTAGCTTCTTAACTTGCTAATTAGCTGGACTGTTGATAATTTTGGTTCTCCCATAGGAATATCTACTTAAAACTGCCTGCAGATTCCTAAAATTCTACAACACTCGACCACTAGGCCGTATCAACGCCTGATAACAATGACAGTGTGGCACCCGCATTATAATTCCACTCAACACACTTTATATTCCTACTTACTGTACAAACATGTCATAGCTGTCGACGTTACGTGATAAGTATTCACTATTATCACAGGCCCGCCCCACAAACCATTGTCAATTGAAAACATTGTGAAAATAGATTTATTCAATATTAATAAAGGTACATGGTGTGAATTCGCTGATAAGTTACTAGTTGGCATTCTATTATTTACATCAATTTTAATATTGTCATGACTGAAACAATACCAAATTTCACATTTAATTCTGTCAGAAGTAGATTGGTGTTGGAAGAGACGGTTTGAACAATTAAGAACGCTAAAAACCAGGCGAAAATAGGCAGAGTCAGCAAGGAGATGCACTAATGCAAGTTGGACAATGAAAATAGTTTAAAAAAATCCTAAAACAAATCTTACAACATTTCCAGACAACGTCATAATATAAAATCAAAAGATTGTCTCATAAAAACACGAAACAAGACGGTAATTTTAAATTCAATTAATAATTAGATGTAGACCGTCTTTTTAAGATTTCTTTGCAAATTTAATAGCGGTGTCCCAAGGTAAGTAATTTTAAGAGTTTTAAAAAGTGCTTCTCAGCAAATATTAATAATACTAGTGATGGAAAATGTATTTTAGGTAATTATAAGTACTTTTGTTTATACTTGTACTAAAAATAAGACATTATTAATGTTAATGCTTTACTTGAGACAACACCTCAAGACTTGCAAAAGTATGGAAAGTATTCTAACTGAGAGAGACTAATACAAAGCTGTCATAATTGAAATGATGATCAATGGCATATGCCGTCGGCTTGGTGTTGCCGCTAGCATATACACGTGGCATTAATGCGCCGGTGCGAGAATACCACCACCACCTAGGATAGGATAGAATACCACCTAGGATAAGGATTACCACTACACTGAGAAAGTATTCTAACTGAATCAGTGTAGAGGTAATCCTTCATACACACTATGCTGGCAATAGCATCGGCGCATTAATGCCACGTGTATATGCTGGCGGCAACACCAAGCCGACGGCATATGCCATTGATCATCATTTCAATTATGACAGCTTTGTATTAAGGATACATCCAAGTTTTAACTATACCGGCAGTACATCCGACGGATTTGTGCGACGCGGGCATGCAGGCGGCAACACCAACGGAAATTGCCGCAGAACACCATTTAAATTGTGACAACGTTGTAAGCCACCAAGTTTCACTTAACATGCCGCCAGCATCCCGTACAGCCCGTCGGCACAGCCCAGCGGCCATGCCAGCGGCTCGTCTATGCCCCTTTGCCGGGGGCTCAAACACTCGTGCCACTGGCATAGTGTGTAGGTGGCATTAGGCTGCACAAAATATTCCAAGATAAACCCAAAACCTAATAGTTCAAAACCCATACCTGCTGCCAAAAAATAATACAGCGAATAAATCTCTAAATACAATCGAAACTACCGAAAAATATTATTACTATAAAGTACCCAAAACTCGTACAATGAGAATTGTAATAAATTTCCTTTGAAACTAGAAGCCAGGCAAGAAATTTTCCAACTTATTCGGCCTGAGAATTTATTTTTCTACATTCTTTGTGTCCAGACCTTAGCCGGTACCACTATTTTACGAAATTACATTATTAGAATTTCATCACCAATATTTTTTCTCATGGGAGGTATAACATTCCGTCCCTTTATTAAAAACTGGAATGTACAGGTAAATCTGATATGAAGTTCGCCGATATGGGGACACGACGGTTTTGACAAGTCGGACATAGTGTATCGGTTCGTTTATCGTCTCTTATTTGATACTACATTTAGACAGCACTGTGCTTTCTTAAAGGGCAGTGTTGTCATCAAAAACTGGTATTTATCTTCGACCTGATAGCAGCCTCTGTACACGGTTGTGAAAACTCCTTTTATCACACACACATACACATACAAAATCGCTTTTCAGTTTCAGTTTGGCTTTATATGAAATATGTACAAATAGTTGGCAAAACAGCCACGATTAGATTCATAATCGAATAATAGAGCTACAACATATTTGATAATCGTTCTATATTATATAAGGTAAAAAAACATACAGGGTATATCAAGACTGCTACTGAATACGAAGCCGAGTGGTAGTTTATTGACTTAAGAAAGAATGCAACTAAAACTTATTTATTTATGTATGAAAAAAAAATGTTGCATTACTTTTGCGAAATGTTTAGTTGGTATAGTGTCTGCAGTAACTAAAATTACCACCTGGCTTAGTTTTCGGTACCCGTACCCCGATATAATTTCGGAATAATCCGAATATAAATACCCACACTGACAAAGAACGGCGTCATTATAGCAAATCCTATATTATTAGATTTACTCACGCCCACATAGTTGCTATTTATGGCCTTAATATTCATGGCTTTCTTGTAGGATCACGTTCACATTTTAGGATATCACTATTGAATATTTTTAAAGACAAATCCGCTGGAAATTATTCGATAATGCTACCGGAAACTTTATTACTCTCTCCTTTTGTCTATGTTCAGCTCAATTAACTATGAAGTTCACTAAGGAACACAGAGCTCACGTAAAAATTATTTGAGTTAATTGAAATATATTTGATTAGATTTTATCATTCTAAAATAAGGGTATTTAAATTGTGGCATTCAATGAAAGCGCGTGACTCAATCCGCCCCATGACAACGAAAGCTGTAAAGTAATCGAAACGTCAGGAAGTTAAGAACAAGGTAAAAATTTAACAAACTTCGTTATAAAATCCATAAAAACAGTTTCAGTTCAATGTGTAATAATCGCGTAAAACTAAGAAAGATTATTATTTAAGTATATTCCAGCTCCACTATTTTATAGAAAACGTGAAACATATTTGATGTTTGTTGTATTGAGACAAATGTTTGTGCGACTCACAAATATTCTTTATTCTCGGAGTATTGTGATACAGAAACATGTAGCGGTATTTGTAGTCCACAACACAATACTTAAATCTCAGTGTGGGTTCAAAACTATTTATATGACTGTCGGGTATGTTTATATTATTTGCCGCTTTAAAGACATAGATAAATTAATCGACACTGTAATATCGCCTATAGGTGAATTACTTCGCATATTTTTTATAAATTATGTAAGCAACATTGAATAACAAGACAAGCATAGCATTCGCCTGATGGTTAGCGATACGACTGCTCATGGACAGTAACAAAACCAAATAACGCCATGAATTATAAAGCAATGCTAGGCATATTACTGCGCTCGCTATCCAAAGACATAAGATGTTTAGTCTTAATAAGTGCAGTAGTTACTCTGGCTACAATATCCTTCAAATCGAAACACAACAGTGCATTTACCCTGCTGTTTGGCAGGAAATAGATATTGCGGTGGTAACTACCCAGGCGGCCTCACACAATTGAGACCAGTAAAATTAAATCATAAGAACATACACTCGCCTAAAATGTACTACATGTTGAAAATCACAACAAATTCATTTAATATTAAGGGCGAACCACCCGCGTTAGTTCAACATATCGCTTGTCACGTGTCGAACTACACAAAGCATTGACAGCAACCCGATGATGCCCAAACTCCTTTTATTATAGCGTTGAGTGGATTATGGTGATTTATAGTGTCGTCATGAGGCAGTTTGTGCATGTATATGGGTCAGCGAGTTGTTGGTATCAAATCCTAGGTTGAGGATGTAAATTTGTGTAAGTTTTTAAAAGTGTTATATGAGTTGCACTAGACTGGAAAGTGTGCCGAAGAAGTTAGGCCATATACTCGTAGTCCACCATGCTCGGTTGGCAGACTTTTGTATACCATAGAAATTCTGTTCAATTGCTATGGAAATACATAAAGATAAAGATAAAGATAAAGATATAAAGATATATTTATTTTGCAAATACAGGTATTACAATGTGGTGGAAGCATATATTAATTCGAACAGCCATATTTAACCATCTACATGGTATGCAAAATTATATTATTTTAAAGACAGAAATATAAATGTATCATAGTTATTAAGTTTAATATTATAGTATATTATTTATTATGTCATTAGTATTTTTTTATTATATATGTCAATGCAATGTAGGTTTAAAAGAAAATAGTTTAGTATCAGTTGTTTACATCATAACTAAAGTCTTTCCGTTAAATACTCTGTCAAACTATAGTATACTTTGTCTGCTAGAAAATTTCGTAATTTTTTTTTAAATAATGTCATATTGTAATCTTTAATAGTCTTAGGCAGTTTGTTGTAAATGACCGGTGCCATACAGAAGACACTAATCCGCATGAGGCTCGTCCTAGCAGTATGCAGACGTAGTCTGCTTTTGTCGCGTCTGTTCCTGGGTACTAAATCTTCTAGGCGTTCAAAACGTTCTGGGTTGGACTTCACAAATACAGCCATTTCAAATATATAAACACAGGGCAGAGTCAGTATTTTATGTTCTTTATAATATGGCTTACAACTAGCATTTGCTTTCAGTTGGAACATGGACCTTATACATCTTTTTTGGGTTTTAAATGCAGTTTCTTTGTCTGTTGAGTTGCCCCAAAATATAATACCATAACGCAGGTGGGATTCAACTATACCATAGTAAGCAGTGAGGAGTGAATCTGTATTAACAATTGATGATAGTCTATGTAAAGCATATGCGGATCTACTTAATTTCTTGCAAAGAGAGTCTATGTGTGGCTTCCAGCATAGCTTTTTATCTATTTCTAAACCCAAAAATTTTGTGCTATCTACTTCTTCAATATTTTCACATTTGTAACATACCGGGTATCTCAAGACTGCTACCGAAAACGAAGCCGGGTGGTAGTTTTAGTGACTACAAACACAATGCAACTAAAAATTTTGCTAAGAAACGCGACAATTATTTTTTATGATTTTTTAAATATCGTCATTTTTGTGTGGTAAATCCATAGTTTTTGCTAAAATAATAATTTAAACTCTTTTAAACCTTAGATTATTTATAAATAAAAGGGTATACACTATTATTTTAGGAAAACATGTATTTACCACCCAAATATGGTCATAGGAAAAAAATAACAAAAAAAAATTGTCGCTTTTTTTTGCAACTTTTTCTGTTGCATTGTGTTTGAAGTCGCTTAAACTACCACCCGGCTTCGTTTTCGGTAGCAGTCTTGATATACCCTGTATATTAAGCTTATTTTCTCTATAATTGCGTTGACTAAATTGTATAACTTTTGTTTTACTTAAATTGATTTTTAGATTATTATCATTTAACCATGTACTAGCAGATGTCAATGTGTTATTAATTTCATTTTCATACGTGTCTACATGTTTACGATGTATTGATAAAATACATGTATAGAATATACAGGGTATATCCAGAATGCTGCCGAAAAGGAAGCCGGGTGGTATTTTTAGTGACTGCAGACACAACGCAACTAAAACTCTTGCATTAAAACGCCACGATTATTTTTTATAATTTTTTTTTCGTGTCTTCGTATTTGGTAAATCCATAGTTTTTCCTAAAATAATAATATATTTTATGTTTAAAGACGCTACGGTATGCAAGATTTTAAATTTTTACTTGGGATTTACCACCCAAACAAAATGATATTTAAAACAACACAAACAAAGTGTCGCGTTATTTTGCGAAATTTTTATTTGCCACTAATTATTAAAACCTCCACCCGGCTTCATATACCCGGTATGAAGTAAATTTAGCTTAATAAATACACTAAAATACTATAAATTAGGTCCTATACAAGCACTTGTAGGTATAAATAGAGATTAAAGTTCAAAAGGTCGCCGCCAGTAGCGAAGCAGACGCACCGCGCATACCGATCAGCGACGCTTCCATGTTTAATGGATTTGCGACGTGTTTATTAAATTTCAATCACGTTCAATTACTTCGCCATGTTTTTAATGCATGCACTTAATTACTTACGAAGGTGGAGTGGTAAAAGCAGGTTTATGTATTAATTTTAAGTTATCTGCACCACTTGCTTTTAATGGTAGGTGATAACAGTATTTAGCTAATGAGATTACTGATATTTGTATCCTGAAATAACAGAGCGACATTAGTAGAGATTTGTCCAGATGAATTAGTCGATGGGCGAGAACAGATTGTAACTTAAAGGTCATGATTGTTATATCGAACTGGTTATACCCAAATATTGATTGTTCAATTATCTGTATCAGCCCATATGCGTCCCACTGCAGGGCAGGTGCCTCCTCTACAATCGAAAGTACGATTGAGAGTGGTTAGGCCATATAGTCCACCACGCTGGCCTAGTGCGGTACGCCGACACTATTATGTCGACCAAGGCGTAGCCTTCCATCGTTGCTACCGATGCAAGTCAATTGCAAAAGTCACTAGGTATAACAACATTTGTCGCCAAACCGTGGTATAAATGCACAGTTGTGTTTTGGTTTGAAGGACATAGTAGCCAGAGTAACTACTCGACATATAGAGACTTAACATCTTATGTCTCAGGATGGCGAGCGCAGTGGAATGCCAAGCATTGCTTTGTAATTCATAGGTTTGTTTATTTTTGCTACTGTCTGAGAGCGGTCATATGCCTTACCAATAGGCCAAGTGCATACAAATCTCACTGTTAATTGAAAAAACAATTACTGTTTAGGTACTATGATCGCTATCTATACATAAATAGCTTCATATCACCATTCAAAATTCCGTCCAAAGTAAATGAAAAACCAATACTGTAATCAATCATAAACCGCGTCTTAAGCATTAGGGATAACTTGACTTTATTTACCTTTCAACAATTGAAGGGACACTCATCCGAAGGGCCAAGTCTATTCTATAGAGATTAATCGGCAGTCATACCTGAACCCATCATAATCCGGGCTGGGAGAAGTTTAATTATGGCTTTGTGACCCTTCTAATAAGGACCAACTGAGCACTACCGAGTTACATGCACGTTTCATGGCGGAATCATGGCGGTCCCAAGAGTGATCACGTGAAGGATAGGTCTATGTGAAGGCGAAACGATATATCCGATATAAATAATATATTCGTTTACAAAGAAAAACAAAAACAAAAGTTGACTGTATTAAGTACACATATTTCAACGATTTAACACGTGAATAATAAATAAATAAATAAATAACACCCAACAGTCACATACATAGTCCTGACCCCACACTAAGATCGAGTCTTTTGTCGTGGGTATCAGGAACTATGAGAGACTTTTCGGTCTCACAAACACCCAGACCCGGAAGAAATATTTGTGGGCCGCACAAATAATTCTCTCGGTGCGGGGATCGAACCCGCGGCCTCTCGTTTCACAGGCGGCGTCTAACCAACTGCGCCACGGAGGCTGTCGAATTAACGACCCTACATTGAATTATCGTGGGTATCAAAAATCACGGGAATCTTTTCAGACTCATAGACATCCAGACCGAAAAAATATTTGTGGGCCATACGAACTCATACTATCAAAACCGCCCATGTTTCATAGAAATTCAACAGCTACTGCCACGTAGACTGGAAAATAATACATTCACAAAATATATGCAAAAGTATCGATCCATTTTGTACCTCTTAAACAACAATGATCATGGCAACTCCTTGGATATAATCGTTGTTCCAACCCTCTCGCATTGAAGGCTTCAAATAGAACAGTACATAATTGGGGTCGCAGTGACCAGGGGCCGTGTACCTTGTGATTTGCGTCTGTACGTTGCTTTTGTGACTTCTCCGATATTCCTCCTCCGTTTTGTGATACATGTCACGTCGCTACAACCCGATTCCTCCCGGCTTCCTGTAATATATGTGTATTAAACTTATGTTGTTAATGTTTATACACATTCAGATCATAAGTATTGTCACACAGTAAAAACTTTTCTTTTAGAATGCTGGCCACAAAAAAGTTTATGGAATTCGAATTTCGAATTGTTCATGAAAATAAAAATGTATACTTTTTAGAATTTTATTCATTTTTAAATATGGAGTGGACGCTTAAAGAAGACCGTGTTGCAGTTATTGCGTTGCATCGTTGCGGTTACGCGCCAATTCAAATTTTTGACATACTGACAAATTTTAATATAACCAAAAGATTCATTTATCGTGCCATCAAACGATACAATGAAGACTCTTGTGTTGATGACAGGTCAAGAAGTGGTCGCCCTCGGTCTGTTAGGACTCCAGCAGTGATAAAAGCTATGAAGGCGTGAATTCAAAGAAATCCCAAACGTAAGCAGAAACTGTTGGCCCTTCAGATGGTGTTAAGCAGAACCACGGTGAAAAGGGTGTTATATGAAGACTTAGGGCTTCAGGCATATCGAAGAAAAACAGGACATCGTTTGAATGCTCGTCTAATGGACCAAAGACTGAAGAGATGCCGCGCTTTGTTGAAGCGGTACGCGGGAAAAAAATATCGGGAAATTCTTTTTTCAGATGAAAAAAATTTTACCGTAGAAGAGAGCTACAACAAACAAAGTGATAAGGTGTACGCACACAGTAGTGAAGAAGAGAGCAACCGTATTCCGCGTGTCCAACGAGGTCATTTTCCATCCTCGCTCATGGTATGGTTAGGAGTTTCTTATTGGGGCTTAACAGAGGTAAATTTTTGTGAGAAAGGTGTAAAAACGAATGAATGTGTATCAAAATACAGTCCTAACGAACCTTGTGGAACCTGTTTCTCATACCATGTTCAATAACAGGCACTGGGTATTCCAACAAGATTCGATGCCAGCTCATAGAGCGAAGAGCACACAAGACTGGCTGGCGGCGCGTGAAATCGACTTCATCCGGCACGAAGACTGGCCCTCCTCCAGTCCAGATTGAATCCGTTACATTACAAGATATGGCAACACTTGGAGGAAAAGGCGTGCTCAAAGCCTCATCCCAATTTGGAGACATCCTTGATTAAGGCAGCCGCCGATATTGACATGGACCTCGTTCGTGCTGCGATGGACAACTGGCCGCGCTGATTGAAGGCCTGTATTCAAAATTACGGAGGTCATTTTGAATAAACTTTAGTGTCATAAGAATCTATGTTTTGTTAAGTTCATTTTGGTATATAAATGGTTACATAATGAATAAACTTGTTTCAATTATTTTATATTAAACCTGTGTCAGAATTTATGACCTGACTAGGTATATAGGTTGCGGATGGTACGAAAAATGAAAAAATTAAATGTTTTTTTTTTAAATTAATTAATAATATATTTGTTCCATATATCATCAAAATATAAATCATCATCGGAATGAAGAAAAACAAATTATTTTGGGACTTGTGCTTCTTTAAACACAACCTAACCTCGCTATCCATCTACATTTGGTAGGCTGTTATGTACGGTATTAGAATTAATAGCCTACTAGATCTTCCTTAGTCTTATCGTCGGTCGGATGAAGGTTAAAGGTGTGGAGATTTATGTCATTGATATCTGCAGTCGGATTTTTATCAGCAAAATGTCAGAAAAAAACATTGTAGTATTTGACGACCAAACTGGCCATATTTAACATATGTCATTAAATTATGAAGCCTTGATACAGTTTTGAAATTAACAAAGAACATGCATTAGGTATATTATATTAAATATACAACATACATTTTAAATTGTGGCGAAAGTGAAAGTTTTATAAGAGGCGAAATTTTAAAAATTAGTAGACCCATGCAGTTGTCTTTGATGAATCAGTATGAATAAGCAAGCTCTTTCGGGACATTGCCACTGTCTCACAGGAGATCGACATGAACACTGTCGCAGCTGTCACAGCTTTGCTTTCACGTTTCGTTCGGAGAGTAAGATTGCCGGATACCCATACCCCTTTCCCGTTCCCATCCTTTGTATTTCTACAACACATCTATGATCCGGGAGTTCTGGATGTTTTTGCGCGGCAGTAATTACTTACAATCAAGTGAGCTGTTAACTCCTTTACCGGGCGTATCGAATTCCAAAAACATAACGCATTGTTTGAAGCATGTTTCTATAATAATATTGTTTATTTTATATAAGCATTTATACTTTTAATCTAATAATATTAACATGTCCAATATATAATAATAAAATAGGAAGACAGAAAACTATTCTGAATATTTGATAAGAATGCTTACAGAAAATCGTAGAAGACCTATAAATATTTTTTATCGATAAACCCTTCGATAAAAATATTGTTTTTTCACCACAAATATTTCTTTGTTTTATTTATGTATAGAAGATTATTCCTTGAAGGAAAAAATAACTTTAAAACACTTAATAATTAATACAGTAGTAAATATATTTTTTTGTTTTTATTGCAATGGCAATGGCTAGACAAACATGCCGTTGGCCTGATGGTAAGCGTTAAGACTGCTCATGTACAGTAGCAAAACCAAACACCTTGAATTACAAAGCAATGCTTGGCATTCCATTGCACTCGCCACCCTGAGACATTGGATGTTAAGTCTCAATATGTCCGGTATTTATTCTGGATACAATATCCTTCAAACCGAAACACAACAGTGCATTTACACTGTTGTTTGAAGGGAGAAATAGACATTGCGGTGGTACCTACCCAGGCGGCCTCACACAAATGAGACCATTTGGGAGCCTACCACCAGTAAAATCTAAATTACAGGATTAATGTACTATTATTTTATAATATGAATAATAGTCAATTGCGTACAGCATAATAATTATGCTGCAGGATTGCACTGTTACGTAATTATGGCTGGGAAATAGAGTTGTAATACGATTGGTTTCCAGCGGTTGTTGTCTATTGATAATAACAACATATTCTGCATTGTATGTTGTATAATCAGGTATGTTCAATTATATATTTATCTCGTTTGGCAACGCAATTAGTACACATTTTGTATAGTATTATAAAATCAATTAGATCTTTGAAAGGAATTTCTAAAAAATACATTGAATCCTAAAGTAAAGATAACAAGTAGACACAGTCATTAGAAACGTAGCTGCACCAAACCCCAAACCGATATACTCTCTTTTTACAACCAGATTTTTTTATTCCGCGAGGTTTTTTTATTCCGCGTTGGTGAAAAAACCGTGGTCGCAGGTCAAATCCCAAGGCACTCCCTTTTCGGATTAATGGGTGTATTGATTGTTAATCACACAACACACACTATAAAAGTGAAGGAAAATATCGTGACGAAACCTGCATACAAAGAGTTTTATCAGAATTTATTTGGTATGTAAAGTCCGCCAATCCGCACTACGCCAACTTGATGGACTATATTGCCTAACCACTCTCAATTGTATTCTTGGGTTTAGAGGAAGCCCGTGTTCTGCAGTGGGACGCATATGGACGACACAGATGTAACCAGAAGTTATTTTTTGGCTTAAGCCCAATCAGACATGAATCTTGGATAAATTAGAATATGTCAGCCAACAACATCGAATGTCTAAATGAATAATACTAGTCTTTTTCACGAACTTAGCATATTACTGTTGCTAGATACAGTTCCCATTATTAGATCAATCTATATTCCTCCGTCTGGAAAGTATAAAACAAAATTTAACAGACCTGGGCCAAAGTTACCCCTCCAAGACAAACTTTAATAACATAAACTGCAATCAGCGAATCAGTTTGCAACAGATGAGTTAGATTCGCTCTAACTTTCCGCCCAGTGTTGACTTAAACTAAGTGTTGTGATTATTTGCTTTGAATTAAATGTCGTGAAATAAATTATAATAATAATAATTTATTTGCAGCATATAACAGTCGTACAATAAACACTTAAAATAAATCGTATGACAATATTAATTTACAAGTGTTTGATTAAACTCTGATGCCCAAATAAAGATTTAACTAGTGGGATGGGCACCAGTGAATCAGATCGTACATGGCATTTATTGATAACAATTTATTAAGCTGTTTTAATTAACATCTGACTTGACTTAATGATTTAACTGTCTCTTTGAAGTGGTTGGTTAAGATGGTGACTGTGAAGCAAAAGCCAGTACGTTCTATTCCATACTGAGTTTTTTTCATTGCAATTTATGGCGAGACAAGCAAACCATTCGATGGTAAGCGATACGACCGCTCATATACATTAGCAAAACCAAACAAGAACATAAATTACGAAGCAATGCTTGTCATTCCATTGCGCCCGCATTCTTGATAAATAAGATGTTAAGTTTCAATATGTCCAGTAGTTATTCTAGCTATAATGTCCTTCGAACCGGAACGCAACAGTGTATTTTATATAATACTTTAGTATAACTTTGATATTGAAGTCTAATTATTCGACATATTTAAATATCCTGTTACAGACTCGTTACCTGTTAAGCAAGACTTTGTAATCACAGAAGATAATTTAAATACTTCATGAATAATTTAAACCAATTATTTAAAATCAAACATTTAATATTCAACTAGTCGTTTATAGTGAATAATTATAAACAGTATATTATATAACCAACACAAACAAAAGCAGAGTGTCAAACGGAATTCTAAAGCCCTTTGAAAGAAATAAACGAGCGTAAATATAAATGCTTCTACGCCATCTATACGAGGCTAATTCTTGACGAATAACTTGTAACTCGCTTACTAACATTGCACCGGAGACTTACAAAGCTTAAGCTGCATATTAGTTCTCCCCCTGTAGGCGGCGAACCTCCTAGGGGGAGGGGGAGTCGAGAGGGGGTAAGGGGGCGCAACCAGGCAACAGGTGCCCGGAGCGTTGCCAAGCATTCCGCTACAACCGTACAAACGACCTTTCACGAATTCCACGTTTATCGACGTATACACTGCTCGCGTACCTACCCAAGATAAAACATAACACGCAATGGATTATGAACATTGAGATTACACCAATACATTTAATTAAGGGCCACATCATTGTAATAAAAGTTCTATAATGAGCTGTAAATTAACAAATAAAGTATTCATTATGGTAGTGTGCGGTTTCATTATGTTTCGCCATTAACATTTTTGCCGTTTGTTTTGTTTTATTACGTGTTAATTAAGCGACTTGTCTAGTTAATAAAATAAATTTCGAACATCCACGCTGTAAATTTTATGGGTTAATTAAGAAATACGGTTATGTTTTCAAAAAAGGTCCGCGGTTTAAAAAATCCTTCTAAAGGTAAAATTTTATTCACAAAAAGGCTCGTAATAATTGTGTTTTGTTTTCTATTCTACACTAAAATTATAAAGAGGAAAATATTTAGACTCTGAAACTTCTGGACCGATTTGAACAATTCATTCAGCATTAGAATCCTACATTATCCCTGATCAAAACAGGGGTGAGAATATTTTCTAAAAAAAATATCTACACCAGCGCTGAGGGGCCGGGCCGCTAGTATCTACTTTACACACATCTTGAAAAAAGTTATACATATGAATTATACTTCATAATAAAAATATTGAACATAATTACTACATTATTATGGTTCGACTAATGTTATATGGCAATCCCGAACTCGTATGGGTGCAAGTAGTAAGCCGTTGCAATCTAACCTGATCTAACTATTTTTATAGACATTGGCTTCCCTCGTGTTGCAACCCGATAAATCGTGTTTTAACCATACAAAGATTGTCCTTACTGGTAATCGAATTCGTTGGTTAATTCGTCTCACGTTTCATATTTTACTTATATTATCAAGACAAAACATTTATTAAAAAAAAATAAAGATTGTTAAAAACTTACAGTATAATTATGTATAATATATACTACTAAAATAGTAAAGACGAGAGTTAGGTTGCTGTTACTTCTTCACGCTCAAACAGGCTGGCTCAGGCTGAACCAATTTTGATGAAATTTGGTACGAGCGTAGCTGATACCCTCGACCAACGCATAAACTACTTTTTATCCCGGAAATATAGTGATCTCATGGGATGAGCATGGAATTCAAATATGTATATTCTCTATTCAAAAGTATCTGCATCCGGGCGAAGCCGGGTCGGGCCGTTAGTATTATAAAAATATATGTATACGTGTGCTATATAAACTCACAACCGAAACAATTCACAGAACTCCCTTTGTCGACAGAATTCCTGGAAACATTATTCAAACATTGGATCGTATCGATTCCAATGATTTTACTCGGAGCGTCCAGTTGCTTTATTACGAATGTTTGCTGTCAGAATATTTATATGGTTACTGTATGCACGAATATATTATTATTATATGTTGGACTGCCTCGGCGGTATAGTTTTACTCTCTCGGTTATGAATCTCCGGTCCGCCAAAGTTACATTGGATTTTTCTATTCAATATCAGCCCGGAGTCAAAAGATTGTATCTGATATGGCAAAAGGTTCACCCCCTATCTAATGTTGGGTCGGAACATACAAGGCGGAATGTGGGTGTACTGGTAGCACCGTTACCTACTCCTGGGAAAAAGGCGTGAGTTTATCTATGTATGTGTTTGAATAAAATATAATTATGTATTTCTTTACGTTCTTTCGTGAATATTAATTAACATACTATGATTTATAACGCTATGGTTTTTCTATGTACTGCTTCTATCCATTTGTATCCAATGATTATATTTTAATCAAAAACGACGAATCAATTCTCAGATAGTCGGAGTCTCTAGCTAATTGCAAAGTGAAGTATTTATTCACTTGCCTAAATCCTAAACCAAGATACTAATTAGTACGAGCTGCACAAATTATGTTCGTCTTTATTTACGAATAAATATTAGATTCGTATTGCAATCTAATTATAGATGTTAAGTTTTTTTTTTTTATTATTGCATTGAATGGCGAGACGAGCAAGCCGTTCGCCTGATGGTAAGCGATACGACCGCTCATAAACAGTAGAAACATTCCACTGCGCTCGCCATCCTGAGACATAAGATGTTAAGTCTCAATATGTCCAGTAGTTGCTCTGGCTACAATGTCCTTCAATCCGAAACACAACAGTGCATTTAAGCAATGTTGTTTCACGGGAGAAATAGACATTGCGGTGGTACCTACCCAGATGGCCTCGCACATATGAGAGACCTACCACCAGTAAAAGTTAGTAAACCAGTTAAGTGATACAATTTATTATTATTTTGCCAATGTTATTCTACATCAGTGTCTATCATCATGTCAGTTTTTTTATACACTATTTATTTAAAAATTAGTCCTACTAAAATTTAACAAAAATCACTTCAAAACGACCCTTTTAATAAATGACTTAACATTTTGACTTAACATTTTGACTTTAAACACCATCTCATATAATTATCTTAAAGTAAGAGCTGGTGATATAACTAAGATGGAGTGAAAGAGTGTCACCTGCAACATTAGCGGCGGTTGGCGATACGAATTAGACGTAAGTGAAGCACTGTTACACTATGTAACACGAAGTCTCTAGCTAGGGTTGCCGCATGGGAAAATGCATTTAAAGTTTATAATATAGGGTTACCTTGATAGGAATTGATTACGTTACTGTACCAACCCTAACACAACTACGGCTCGGCACTGAGCTCCTCTGCAACCGAGAAATGGAAAGAGACATATAGACCGTAGTCTTAGGCTTAGTACGGGTTGGCGGTCTTTCTATATTATAGAAAATCTTAGTAAGAGATGTATAGAGATTTCCACACGATGTATTATTAAGTCGATGTGAAAATAGTGATACCAACAATATTACCGGAAGTAAGGCACAACAAATTAGACTTAATTGAATCACTGCTAAACTATGTAACACGAAGTCTAGCTAAGGTTGTCGCATTGTAAAATATATTTAAAGTTTATAATATAACCAACCTTGATAGGAATTGAAAACATTACTGTATCAGCCTTCACACGACCATGGCTCAGCACGGAGCTCCTTTACAATCAATAAATAGAATGAGACATTTAAGACCGTAGTCTTAGGCCTAGTACAGGTTGGAGCATTTCTCATAAACCATGATCAGAACTCTATAGTATAGAGATTTCCTCACGATGTGAAAGAATTAATACGAACAACATTACCGGAAGTTAGGCGAAACAAATTAGACGTAATTGAAGCACTGTTACACTATGTAACACGAAGTCTGTGGCTAGGGTTATCAGGTTAGATAAATGTTTTTTTTTTTGCAAAAGTATGCAATTACTCCGAGGCTACAGTTTAAGATCCTGAAGTGCAGACGATAGGAAATTGTTATCACAGCAAATAGACATCCTTAACATTTGAAGCATAGATAAGTGGAGAACGTTGTTAGATTTTAAAAAAGATAGAATAAAATACGTAATGAAGATGAAACAATATTCACAATCCATTAATTTTTGATTCAAGTGTCAGGGCAAATTTTATTAATGAAATAAATTGCGCTGGTACTTTAATTTTCCTGTATAGCATTATAAATGAAACTTTTGAGACTAGAAATTAAGACTTATAACAAGAAAATCTACTAACGAAGGACTGAAGCAAATATTAAATAAAAACAAACCCTCTGAAAAAGTCTGAGAACTTGATTTATTACCTAAGTTCGCACTTTGATGGCGAAACGAAATTGAAAGTATCGACCTATTAAAAAACTTTTTATCAGGCGCTGACAAACTATAATAGTCGAAAAATGTGTTAACTTATTGTTTGCAATTAATATTTATTACCACTACACTAAATGCGGTCCGATTCACAGAGCTTGCCTGAAAGAATATTATTTACTGTACATTCAACTGTGAACTTTTTGTACCTGATAATGATTTAATAATATCTCCTATTTTATCTGCCTACAATATTGCCTCTTATCACAATTAAACCAACGAGGTGCAATTTAGTCTAATTTTATAATTTCTTATCTACTGCATACAAGTCAAACAATCAAAGACAGGTGCCCGAAGATAAAGATAAAGATGGTTTATTAGTATGAACATGAAGAACCCATCGATTTCAAAAAAACTCAAGACGTGACAACCCTAAGGATGATCCCTCATTGCATTATGTAGGTAAGAGCAGGCTTTGTGTTGAGTGCATTATAATCCGTCCGGAGGCCATCATCGGATAATTACTGTTGCTGGATGTCGCGCGTCACAACCCTAGGGCCGTCCCACGTCACAACGCGAGCCCGGTACGTCACAACACAACGCTCTACTATCAATCAATATTAATTACGTCATCATGTAATTAGAAATGCGATCTGCGATAATAGTAAAATCATTATGTGGCCTTGGGGGATATATCAATCCGATAATTTAATGTTAATCATTAATTCTTGATTAAAAATTGCTGTAGTTTTTAAATTAGGTTAATTAATTTAAGTAAAGCTATGATAAATTAGATAATAAACGATAGTGCATTATTTGTATGTAATTTGCATACCTAAAGAACACTTTTATTTATTATTAAAAATTCTGTAAATCCGTATAGGAGTTGCTGCATATGAACATAAACGCAGTATCATAAAAAAAAAAAACAATATTTATTTAGCCAGGGCTTTTAAAATTTGCTTGATTATCATATAAGCATAAAATAAATGTATACAGCAGAAAATTGTCTGCAATTTTCTAAGTAAAAAAAGCACCACCACAACAACTTTACTCATACAACAAAGAATAAGTTTTACGTGCCCACCCTACAAAGAACAGGACAAAACCTTTCAAAAAAGGTCCTGCAAATGTATTTTCATTATATTTCTCTATGGGACGACCACTTGCAAGTAGGTTGCCCACGCCTTAATGGCTTGCCCTTTGATAAGTACATATGACCTTTAAATGTTAGCTGATATGCCGTTACGCTAAATTAGTATGAAGGTATTGACTTGGGTTTTCAGGTATTTTTACATAAGCTCACACCTCTGTATCAGAAAGGGTAGACGGACAAGTTCCTTAGTTGGAGTAATAATTTGTGCCAATTCCGTTTGTCGAGTTTATTTCAATGCCAACATGTGATTGAAAGTGAACTTATTAACAACCCATTACAAATTACAGACCCGCAAATATTGAAATAACTTGCAATGACCTTTTTCCCAGAAGGAGTAGGCAGAGGTGCTACCAGGACACCCACATTTCGCCTTGTACGTTCCGTCCCACGATGTGGAAGGAGGTGAGCCTATCGCCATATCGGGCAAAAATTCCTGACTCCGGGCTGATAATGGATAGAAAAATCCAATAAGAAGCTGAGGTTTCGAGATCGAATACCGGCTGGACTAGGTGTCCTTCGTATTTATCCACTCATTTCTATCATGAATTAAACTCATCCAATTATTATCGGCCTCCTCATATAAGGATATTAGGAACTAAAGAGCCCGTGTAATAATATTGTTGTATATAGAACAAAAGCAAATATTTTTTACTAGCTGCATGAACATTAATTTACTTCTGAATTACGTATATCATTAACGTTCGAAGCCTATTAACCGCCTTTGAACTGTGCTTCTATGCAGCAGCTCTTATTTTACTCCATTAAGCCTTGGTGTGAGACGATGCACTATGACGCTACAAAAGAGGCATTACACTAACAAGTGCAGTCCTTTGCATATACGGCACCTGAGTATAGAGGAAATACAGGGCTATTTCATATTTGCTAGAGTAAAGGCAAGTTGATGTAGATAATTTGTAAACCAGTCTATGTAATTTGGATAATAGAGTCGGTCATTATAGAAGTAAATGTTGAATAATTGCAGCTAAAATTTTTCATGGGATTCATTACTGCTTTATGAGAGAAATGTCGTCAATTATTTCATATAACATAATTGCAAAAAAAAGAGGCATTACACTAAGAAGTGCAATAGTTTGCATGTACCACGGCATCTGAGCGAGTATAGAGAGAACACGGTAATTTCATATTTACTGGAGTAAAGGCAAGTTGATGGAGGTTATTTGTAAAGCAATGTCTATAATTTTATCTAAAACCTTAAGCAGAACTTTATAAAAGTAAATTTGATGAAATTAATATTATTTATTTGATCACTTAATTAAAACATAATATCTTGAATAAGGGTAGCATTCCTTATTGTAGAGTTCCTCGCTATTTTGTTAAAGAAATGTCGTCAATTACTACATGGTAGAACATCAATGCAATCGTATCAATTGAAAGTGAAATTCGATATATTAACAAGCATACAAACTTCTAATTAAATACATGAATATCGTGCTTCTATTCACCTTGCTATTATTTTCTCTATAAAGCCTCGGTATGAGAGAGGACGCACTATTATGGCGCTACAAAAGAGGCATTAGACTAACAACTCTAGTCCTTTGCCTGTAATACCTGAGTGTTGAGGAAATACATGGCTATTTCATATTTGCTGGAGTAAAGGCACTTTTACTGTAGATTATGTGTATTTATTATAGTTTAGCCAATATTATAGGTGGACATTTTAAAAGTGATTTTTATTAAATAATGACAACTTTATAGGTTATATTGATAATTTTTTTACTATAGTATAATAAATAACACAATATGAACTTATGCCGTTCTCTCAGAAGGGGTAGCAAAGGTAACTACTAGGACACCCACGTTTCGCCTTATTTGTTCCGTTCCACGATGTGATAGACGGCGACCTTAGCGCCGTATCGGGCACAGATTAAACAATGAATAGATAAATCGAACATCATTTTGCCCGACCCGAGATTCAAAAACTAGACCTCAGCTTTGCAATCATACCGTAGTACAACTGCGCCACCGAGCCAGTATTAAATAAATTAAACTGTTTTTTTAAGAATATAACATCTTTAAAATATTAAATTGAACCAACGACTTCCGTTTTAAATATTACAATCACAATTTAACCTAAAAGCACATGAAAATTCCAGCAAGGAATCATTTCAAGACTGCACAATATCAATGCCACAAACTGGCCTACTAACCTATCTTCACGCTCAGTGAAACAGCTCCCCTAAATCTAAAATCTCTGTTCACACTAACATCAGTTCTAAATAATCCGTAAGGGCTGGCTCTATTGGTTATTTAGCTAGCTACTTCGTGTGTAAGTGATGTTGGCAATAGGCCAAACATTGTGGGACTCTAACACTCGACATTTGAATAAATTTTAAATACTGGTAGTATGTATAATTAAAAAGTAATATATATTTAAAAATAATAGTTTCCTTCCGGTTGTTGTTTTGTTTGTTTGTCTTGTCTTTGGTATACCTTCTCTTGTAACGTGTCTTCTTTATTAAAAGTTGGTTTAATAGAAATCTTGTTTTTCACTAGATGTTAAGTGGTATTTAATTTTAAGTGGTGGTTGTATGATTTTCACATAAAATTACATATAAGTGTAGGATGTTTTATTTGAATGCCCCAACATAGACTTTTTTGGAATTCGATCATACAAAGGTGCCCAATTTTAGAAGTAATTGTTTTTCTTTCTCGACTTTTTTTAACTCGTACTTACAGGGACTTGGGCAAAATGCTTTTTATCACCAGTTTTAAAAATTTCAGATATTAACAGTGTGATACTGTTTTAGCTAGGATTGGTTACCATCACAAACATTCGGAAATAACATGGCGAAATTTCAAGAACACAGAATCTTCTTAACATATTTCTTAAATGTAATAATCGGCTGTACTTTACAATCAGTACATGTAAATTCGAAGATCGAGGTATTATTAGCTCGGACCTCTATTTCGACAAATCAATTCGCCCCGTACAAAGCAAACAAATGCCTCAACGTGTTCCTACAACTTCTAATTCCGTTTATGAACTATCATCCCCACTCGACACACTCGGTACAAAACTTCATACATAATGTCAGATAAACATTGCTTAGCGGTTAATATATTGACTTTGAGGTGGAATATTGTGCCAAATATTCGTTCGACGCTCAAACATTGGCTCCGTTTATAAATTCAATTCATAGTCTGCTTAGAAATTATGATGTAACTTGTAATAGTCAAGTTTGTGCATAATCTCTTCATGTTTGAAGTAGACTTAATAGTTTTAATAGCACACTAGATTAACGCTAAAATTACAGTTTATTTAGAGTTGCGAGCGAGATGAAGAGTGTGAAAGTAAAATATAATAAATACACTCTTTAATGACATACATAGTCCTGACACCGCACTAAGATCGAGTCTTGTGTCGTGGGTATCAGAAACTACGAGCCACTTTTTGGTCTAACAAACACCCAGACCGAAAACAAATACCCGTGGATCACACAAATATTTGTTCCTGTGCGGGTATCGAACCCGCAAGTTCTCGTTTCACAGGCGGCGTCTATAAACTGTGCCGACGAGGCTGTGAGTAGAGGTCACAAGTTCATCAGATAATTTCACAGATATTTGTCTTATCTAGTGTTTTGGTATCTATTTGGATTGGATATGTTGATTTAGTATCTATTTCGATATATGGATGTGAGTAACTGCGCTGTTATGTTCCAGTTTAAAGAGCTTTATAGCTAGATTTTTACATACATCTAGGTTAATCATAAAGGTTATACAAAGCTGAAAGAAGATACAACTTTTACAATGGGACCAACCCGGAAAGAAGCTGAGTTTTTCTAGTAGTTCTAGTAAATCCTCTCTATTACCTTAGTACGATGAAACTATGTAAACTGTATATAATAATAATTATAACTAATTAGTATATACAATTCCTCTTGAATTGTATTTAATGTAGAACTCTACGTTTATGCCACGTCTCAGAAAGAACTCTTGCACTGACTGCAAACTTATTTCTAAAAATGCACACATATAAAATCCAAATTTACGTTATTGTGACTAAGCAGCATTACCTGTCTAACTAGAACCGAGTGCAAGTGCAAATATGTACGCAAATACTGGAATAAGCGCGAGAAAATTTCAAACTGAGTTAGTGACTCACGTCTGCCGTTTAGGGATCAGTCAGCAAATCCAGTTAGTTCGTAGGGATTGAGGGACGAAAAATTTTCACCTCTGAATATTTTCAGAGTTTTTAAATCCCATTATTTTTCTCACTTTTATAAATAAAATATGTGCTGATTGAATAATGTTAATTTAAAATGTTTTTTTTTTCTTTCTATAGCAAAAGATCACAGGTTAAGTTTTTTTAATTTAATCAGTCCAAATACCTCCTTGAAGACCGGCCGGCGGGCCTTACTTACAATCGAAAGTGGTTAAACCATATAGTCCACCACACGGGTCTAGGGCGGGTTGGCAGACTTTACATACTGTTGAAATGTTTACTGATCGCTATGGCACGCAGGTTTCCTCTCGATGTTTATTTTAATACACTTATACAATTCAGAGGTGTGCCCGGGGATTTATGCCTGCGACCACGGTAAACATATTGGTAAGTTTAAAAGTAAAAAAATATAACATAAGCTTTCATCTAATATGATTTTGAACACTCGATCTAGTCCATCCCGCAATGTATTTAGACCTATAATGTAATTCAATTCAAATAGAGCATGAACAATACAATTATGCCAGCCTGATTAAACCAAATATATATAGGTGCAGAGTGCACCTAAAACACAACATCAAAAACGATGCTTAATTGAGCATGCGAGTAACAATACACGTTATGCACAATTATTTGAATAAATCGAACAGTAATGTACCGAACCAATCGTAACAAAAATAACCTTTGTTATTCAACATTATTCTGCGTCGAGTATTTGCGGAATGCTGTACGTCACTACTATTTGAATTTACAAACGTCTAAGTGATTACACGACGAGATTTTACGTTATGTATTGTGGTGAATAGTTTCCGCGGTTTCTATTTAGTTGAATATAATTATTGTCATAGGGAAATGTTTGAATAATGGTATGTGAGGATGATATTACTCAAGGAGGTTCTAATTACGGAGGTATGAACATGGATTCTCGTACGATGTTTGTGTTTAAGGTAGATTTTTTTTAAAGATCTGGTGGTAGTGTCTATGGAATAGAAGCTAAAACTTCGAGATTTCAATTCGTAAGATAAAAATCATTGAGACGATTAATATACATACAATTAATATGTATGTAGGATTTGAATGTTATGAAGAAAGATCAGATGAATGAAATGTTAGACGAATGACTGGTATGTTTCGTGGTTTGTGTGAAAGAGTTAACTAATGAAAGTACTTAAGAGGGAAAGAGTTAACGAATGAATGATTGAGATGTTAAAGTACGGAAGGACGGAATAAAAGAAAACAGTCGGGAAGACGATGGAAGACGTGAAAGACGACTGAAGTGACAACGTAATATAGACGAATATAAAAGACGACAAATATACTGAAGATTATCCAAACGATCTTTGTTTGATTTGACCCGATATTGAACTATTCTCACATATATAAAACCCCATTAAAAACATCACCTATATAATATTCCCTTTAAAATATTTTACCGCTTTTTATCTTTCTCCCAAATTATACATTTTCCTTTTAATTCCTAGTAATACCACAAGCAGTTAATACACAAAATAAAAGCTGTAATAATGATCAACAGTAAATTTCCAAGAAGTTCAAATACAAATTTTACGAAACATTCTTTGTGCCCAATATTCCACTGAAGCGGGAAGCCTTATCAAACTGAAGCAGAATAGGTTTCGGCAAATTTGAAACGAACATAAATTTTCAATCACATCAAAGGGCCTTAATAAATTGTAAATAAGTTATAAAAGTTGAAGTTTGACAAAAAATTATTAACTGAACGCGATTTATTGAATCTTAATTTCTGTGAAATACGTTAGTACATTTTAATTACAATTAATTCATTTTGTAATTAAGCTTTTAAAAGACACAATATTTAATGTATCTTGAAGGACGCCGAAGTTGCATCCTAACCCACACTACTCCTCGACCCTTTGTCATACTTTAAACCAATCAGCCTCACATGACATTGCATGACCATCATCATGTGACAATTATTTTGTACCACTGAATGTAAGCTGAAAATAGATCTTACCCGAAGATTGCAACCTGTTGCTAATCCTAATTTGCTTTCAATAGCTCTAACAGGAATATCCCATCAAAAACATCCTGTAAAAAAAATTCAAGTCTCGCAGCTCAGGTTTTCTACCGCAAAAAGTTATGAGATAATCGACTTGGTATTACATGCATCTCATAACTTTTTGCGGTAGAAAACCTGAGCTGCGAGACTTGGAATTTTTTACAGGATGTTTTTGATGGGATCTCGCGACTTTTTGTAGAGTCCTACATTTTTCCTTTTCGGTACTTTTTACTTCTAGAATATCATTTACGATTTTTCTTAAAGTCTCTGTCTTATGGATTTTTCTTATTTTTGTAGGTATCAATTTATCACAAATATAGCGGGTTTGATTATTAATGTTCTTTCTTTCATGGTAATTGATATTTTTGAGCTATTTAGTCTATTTATTTAAAAGTTTTTCTTCGTCATGTTTTTCTAGAGGAATGTTGTACAGTTTCATGAGCTGAATACACCCTCTCTATACCCCTCCTGTTATGCCTCATGTATATAGATATCTATCTACAACTATTATTCCATTATATACGGGTACGATGATTCATTAACTGCAAATGTAACTTTGTAATCCTCTACATTTATATGGGATTACAAAGTTATTCACGCAGTTGGTGTATCTAGAAAACTAGACAGAAATTATAAAATGTTTTAAATTGTCCCTTACTTTAGACACTAAACACTAGTTATATTCTAAATTCGAAGGTTCCATGTCTGCTAGAAGTGCCTTAGACTTTTGATGATCGGTCAGCCAGTCAGTGAGTGACAAAATCAAGAAAGTTTGACATGTTACAATTCTTAAACTACTGGTTCAAATTGAATAAAATTTTAAATATACTGTGATTACACAATGCCTGTTTAGCAACTGAAAATTTAGGCTTCTTGCTTAAACCACAACGAAGTTATGGTGGGTTGAAAATGGTCTGAATTGCTTCGAGAAAAGGATGGTACGACTGTGCCGCTTTTTAGACTTGGAGGGGGCACTGCCGTGCCCCCAGATATACTGTAATACACTAGGTATCTGAAATTTCTATGTAAAGGTATTGGAAATCTGTTCGTGAGCACAAACGAGGCCCGTAGCAAACCGAGGCTTTATACGTAATATGTTATTCACTGCGTAACATATTATACTCGTACATAGTTCAAATTTAACTATAAGGTGAGACAGAGCTTGTATTACAAATATCAGAATTAATTGATGCATGAAACTATATATGAAATGGCTAGTTTTACTGCGTCGAAGAGACAGAGCTGGAATTATTTAAATGGCTTCTTTTTTATCATGGTCTTAGGTAACATCAAAACAATATTATAATTCCCTCTATGTATTAATAAAACTAACCTCTAATTAAAAATCACGACTATCTTTAAGATGTTTTATCAAAACATTTCAAATCATACATCAAAACTGCTGTATTCACTAGCGGCCTTATTATAAACCTATTTCAGGAATCAAATATTTTGTCTCTTTCGAACGACTTTTGAACTCAATTTGAGTGAAGAAGACAAAACATTCGATAGCTAAGATAGGTTTATAAACCCTTTGAATAAGGCTCTAAAAGAACAAAATGCTCACATACTCCAAACATTTGCTCCAACATCCAATTTACATTACAAAATACAACATATACGCTCATATTCGATAACACGTAATTGACAACAACTGACGAGTATAATTAACATAGAAACACGGCACTATATATTAATAAATTAACCTGTACGGAGTCGCAAACTTTAATATTAGTTCGAGTTTTCGTACTCATATTTATAATTGAGACGAATTTAGTGCGCGCCCGGTGTGTACATATTAAATAGCTTTGATGTGCTGTGTCGTATTCCATTTAATATAAATAAATTGGGTCCTATTCGTGTATTTTGTGTTTTGAATTCATATTTATAGCATGATGATTGATGGTATATACTATATAGTGTATTTTTTTAATTCAATTAGAAATTATTGTATACTAGTGGCCCGGCCCGGCTCCGGCCGGGTGTAGTCACACTTTTCAAAATGGCGGCCAAATTTTTTTATTCCGACTATCAAATTAGAATATCGAATCAAGGATCCCTCAGATATCCATTTTGAGACCAATTGGACCACGAAAAACGAATAAAATGTCTTCGTGTTTGTTAGATTTTTCAGTAATGCTTTCTTGCTATAGATTACAGCGCTATGCCTATAGCAATATAAATAAATAAATAAATAAATAAATAACACCCAACAGTCACATACATAGTCCTGATCCCACACTAAGATCGAGTCTTGTGTCGTGGGTATCAGGAACTACGAGAGACTTTTCGGTCTCACAAACACCCAGACCCGGAAGAAATATTTGTGGGCTGCACAAACATTTCTCTCGGTGCGGGGATCGAACGCGCGGCCTCTCGTTTCACAGGCGGCGACTAACCAACTGCGCCACGGATATAAAAATATACCTATAGCATTACTTAATAATTAAACACAATAAAAATCAATTCTTACTAGTAGTTCCTGAGATAAGAGGTAACAAACAAACTCAGCTGCAGCAGCTTCATCTTTATACATTAGTATAGATTCGTGACATTTGAATAAACTGTTTTTTTTTTTTGTATGATAGTAATCATCAGTATCGTCACCATCCATAGGATGTCTGCAATAACTTATAGGAAATGGCTTAGATCTGGAGAGCTATATGTGATAAAACTTACATACATACATACATAAACTCACGCCTATATTCCAGAAGGGGTAGGCAGAGGTGCCAGGACAACCACATTTCGCCTTGTATGTACGTCCCATAATGTGATAGGTGGCGAGGCTATCGCCATATCGGGCACAAATTCCTGACTCTGGGCTGATAATGAACAGAAAAATCCAATATCACTTTGCCCAACCCGGGATTCGAACCCGAGACATCAGCTTTGTAACCTTATCTTAGTACAACTACGCCACCGAGGCAGTCGGATAAAACTTCTTAGCTTAATATCCATGCTTATAATGCTTTTCTATCTTGTAACAACACTAAAATAGTAACGTTGAGTTGTTACTTTACATTGCTAGCTTATTTTTATATCTGGCCTTTCCTATTCCTTTATTCTTTTGACGTGACAACGTCTTAAATTAGGTTGCGGCTGGGAGTCACTTATGAAAAAGTGTAACGCCCGGTAACGTTACGATGAGTCACCGAACGAGAGAGAGGCCCGCCGAATGCCTTGCGTCTCTCTCCCACTCAATTTAATTATATTTTTTTTCAGTTTCACCCACTTTTTCCAAAATTGTCCCATAGCCCCCCCCCCCCCCTGCCTTCCCCCACCCTTATTCCGAAATAGTGCCTATTAGCCTCCCCACGAAACCTACCCCCCCCCCTCCCCTACCCCCACCCCGAAAATTTACCTCACCCCCCCCAATCCTATCTCGGCCAACATAGGTCGTAGACCCACCGAGTTTGGTATCCTCGGAACCGTCTTGGTGAGGGCTACAAATTGACCCCGCCAGAAATCCCAAATTACGCAAAAAATTACCCCCCCAAAAAAAAATATTTTACCTCCAAAACAATTAATTTAAGTTAGCCTCCCCACGAAACCTTCCTCCCCCCCCCCCCTCCCTTACCCCCACCCCGAAAATTTACCTCACCCCCCCAATCCTATCTCGGCCAATATAGATCGTAGACCCACCGACTTTGGTATCCTCGGAACCGTCTTGGTGAGGGCTACAAATTGACCCCGCCAGAAATCCCAAATTACGCAAAAAATTACCCCCCCAAAAAAAAATATTTTACCTCCAAAAAATTTATTGACGTGACAACGTCTTAAATTAGGTTGCGGCTGGGAGTCACTTATGAAAAAGTGTAACGCCCGGTAACGTTACGATGAGTCACCGAACGAGAGAGAGGCCCGCCGAATGCCTTGCGTCTCTCTCCCACTCAACTATGATCGGTCTGCCGCGCGCGCAGCACTAGAGAATTAGGCGCATTGAATCGGCGCATGCTTGTGTCTCTGTCTTTGTCTTTCTCGAACGTTCTTGGCGTTGGAAAAACAAGAAAGCGTCACAATACAAGTTCACACGTGTGGTTAAAGTATCGTCAGCTGTGTCTGTAGTGAAAATATGGAGTGCTTAGATTCGTCATTACATGTACAATGTTTTAGTAAACAAAATATATTTCTATAGTTAAAATTTGTGCAATTCTTATTTTCATTCAATTCCTTGTTCCTATTGTGCAATTTAATTATATTCATATCAATAAATATTCTACCGAGAAAAAGACGTTGTCACGTAAAATCTTCGCCCGTAAAACCGACTTTACAGGCAACCATTTTTTTTTTATTGATGTAAAATTGAAGATTGGTTGCTTAGAGATTATGTCTAGATGTAAACAGTCTAAAATATTATCCATTTGTAAATCATAAATGTATTGAGACAAATTTAAAATAAAGTAAACATTGGAAATGAATTACTCCTGAGTCTTCTTCTTTTAGTTCAGAAGTGGGATGAAAAGAAAAATATCTGATTTATGCTTGCGCCCTAGAAATTAAGCGATGGAACTCGATAGCTCCGTACGGAGCCGGAGGAGCCGGGACATGCGATCTTCCCATAGCTTAAAACGCGGCGAGAATGAGCGAAGTCCCATTTTACAAGCGGGAGAGCGTCGCAATGAACGTGACCGAATTACTAGGAACGAGAGACGGGAGTGGAGTTCTAAAAGGAGCCCCCGGTATGCGAAGTCTAATAACAAGGAAAATATGCGGTCATATAGTAACCGAGTTAGTCGAAGGGATACACATGATCGTAGCAGAAGTCGAATCAGCAGTTTTTCCAGTAGTCAAAGCCAGCTCAGTAATATAAACCAGAGGCATAGTCCTAGTCGTAATGAATTAAAAGAGAGATTACATTTGTTAGAAACCGAATTAATTAAAAGACGTTGTATTAGAGATAATGATCATGTTGAGAATGATGTACTAAACTTAAGTAAGAATCTTAGCCCCGTGCATATTCCCGAAACAAACTCGAGTGAAGCTCCTAAAACTACTAATATTTGACCTAATATTTAACACCTGATTTTAAAAGTTCTAAACAGGAAGGTTGTGGTAACGGAGCTCCTCCTAATTTTTTTGAGGAATTTGTAAAAATTTTTAAAGGTAAGGATCGCGAACGTCCTTCCTCCTGGTTGAATGTTCTTCCTGAGTTTGATCCGTTGTCTAAGGAACAAACAATACAAAGTTGGTTATACAAAGTTGACGAATGCTCCGAAATATATGATTGGGACGATAAACAAACTATTCACTATGCTTTGCCTAAATTATCTGGACAAGCTAAAATTTGGTTGCAGGGATTACCGTCTATTAAGCATAGCTGGTTAGAGTGGAAGCAACTTCTACAGAAGTCTTTTTCATCTACTGAAAACTATGCTGAGCTTTTGACGGAAATGCTCAATAGACGGACGCGCCCTGGAGAATCCTTAGAGTTATATTACTTCAATAAAGTTAATTTGTTGAATCGATGCAAGATTTTCGGCAAAGAAGCAGTTGATTGCATAGTATTTGGTATTGAAGATAAGGGCATACGCTTAAGCGCCCAGGCAGGGAAATTTAGTAGTCCAGAAGAAACACTAGATTTTCTGAAAACAATTAAAAGTCACCCAAGGGAAAATCTTGAAGCAAAAAGAGATAATTATAGGGACAGGCGACTCACGAGTTATACTGCAATGAGTACTAATACTAATCCGATACGTAACAATGACGGTTTGGTTAAGAATCTTACTAATACAAAAAAAGTTATTGTATGTTTTAATTGTAAAGAAATGGGGCATTGCAGCTATAAGTGTCCTAGACCTATAACGAAATGTGGGATTTGTAATTTTATGGGCCATAATTCTAACGATTGTAGGACAAAGGGCAACAATGCCTATAATAACAGTATTACACCCAATAATTCTAATTTGAGTAAAAGTGTTCTCGATGTCAATGTTGGTGACAGTGAGGAGGACAAATACAAAATGATTATAAAGGTAAATGATAATGCGATTCTAGCTCAAGTAGACTTAGGTAGTCAAGTTACGCTGTTGAGACAATCTGATGCAACTAAGTTGGGTCTTCAGTGGGAACTAGTAGAAGGGCCGTATTTGAAAGGATTAGGGAATATTCCGTATTCTCCACAGGGTCGATCAATAGTTTCAATAGAGGTACAGGGTTTAAAAGAAAACAATGTAGAGGTATTCATAGTGGATGATTCCTTAATTAATATTCCAGTTTTATTAGGTCATAGTTTTACTGAAAGACCAAATATAAAGATAACTAAAACTGCGACAGATTTAAAGTTTGAGCCAGCAGATTATGAGTGTAATACAAGAATGAAACTTTTAGTCTCTGATGATACAAGTGTTGCAGTTGGTCAGTTAAAAACAGTGAACGTTGATTCTGTTAATAATTATAGTGGTAATATATACATCGCTGGCTCGATTAGAGGCGTTGAAGACAAAATATATTATTTATTACCTGGAGAATATGAAATGTTGAACGGGAAGGCTTGTTTACTCGTACAAAATGTAGGGACTCAAATCATAACACTTTGTAAGGGAAAGCTTATAGCACGTGCGAGTAGACCGGCATTCCATTTAAATGTTTTGAAAGTAGGTAGTTCACAAATACCCTGTGGATTTGAGGCAGATAAAATGGAATGTGGTGATCACCTTACTGACGTTGAAAAACAAAAATGCAAGGACCTTCTAACCAGCTATAAAGGTTGTTTTTCGAGTGGTTTGCATGACTTAGGGTTTTGTGTTGTTGGCGAAATGAAGATTATTTTGAAAGATTCTACTCCAGTAGTTTATCGACCATATCGATTATCACACTCGGAACGTGTCTTGGTTAGAGGGATGGTTGATGAGCTAGTTTCCAATGGTATTGTTCGAGAATCAAATTCGCCATATGCGAGTCCAATTGTTTTGGTACAGAAAAAGTCTGGTGAGAAACGCTTATGCGTGGACTATCGTGCTTTGAATAATCGTACCAAAAGAGATCACTATCCGTTACCACGAATAGAGGATCTTTTGGATCAGTTATCTGGACAGTTGCTTTTCTCTACACTGGATCTTGCATCTGGGTACCACCAGATTGCAGTCGCTGAAGAGTCAAAAGAAAAGACTGCCTTTATCACACCTGACGGGTTATATGAGTATAACCGCATGCCATTTGGACTGGCTAATGCACCAGCGGTGTTTCAGCGTGTTATTCATAAAATTTTATGTAAATCAAAAGTCCCGTATGTCGTGATCTATATGGATGATATATTGATCCCGTCCAAAGATTTCGATGAGGGCTTGCATCGTCTTGGAGAAGTACTTGGTTTATTGCGTGAGAGTGGATTAACTCTAAAAATAGAAAAATGCAATTTTCTCCAAGAACGTGTTGTTTTTTTAGGTTTCGAAGTTGACAAGGACGGAGTACGCCCTGGAGAACAGAAAACATTGGCAGTTTCAAAGTTTCCTACTCCACAAAACCTACATGAAATCCGCAGGTTTTTAGGATTAGCTGGATTTTTTAGAAGATTTGTTAAAGATTTTGCTACTGTAGCAAGGCCTTTAACAAGCCTTCTTAAAAAGGAATCATCATGGGTATGGACTGAAAAACAAGAACAAGCTTTTCTTTTATTAAAAAAACTGCTAGTTGTAAGACCTGTGCTGGCTATATACGATCATAACGCTGAAACGCAACTACATACAGATGCGAGTAAATTTGGGTTAGGAGGCATGCTATTACAGAGAGTGGGTCATGGTAGCCCATGGAGGTCTGTCGCTTATTTCAGCCGTCAGACTACTTTGGATGAACAACGGTTTCATTCTTTTGAACTTGAAACTCTGGCTGTCATTAGTTCATTGAATAAATTTCGCCCATATTTGATTGGTATTAAGTTCACTATAATTACTGATTGTAACGCTCTTCGTTCAACTTTTACAAAACGGGACTTGATTCCTCGCATTTCTAGATGGTGGATTCAATTTTTGGAATATGATTGCAGTATAGAGTATCGCCCCGGGAATAAAATGGTTCATGTAGATGCTTTAAGCAGAAATGCAGTTCCAGACGGAATGGAACAGACTCATGTACTTGATATTCTAACGATTAAGATTGATGACTGGGTGGCTACAGTTCAATATGCTGATGAAGATTGGGACTTAAAACTACCAACTGTTCAATTGGGCATTAACACTTCAGTACACGATGTCACTAAAAGAACACCTGCTGAACTTTTATTCGGATGTAAAATAGGTAATCCTTCACAGGGTGTGTTGAACAGTATTTCTGATGATATAAGAAATGACAAAGATTACAGCAATGTTGTCGATATTAGATCCGAAGCTAGGGTTCGTATGGAACAAAATCAGCAAAAAAATAAACAAAGATTTGATAAACGACGTAAAGTAGGTACTTCATACAATGAAGGTGATTTAGTTCGAATTATTAGAACAATACCGTCTGGTACAGGTAAATCAAAGAAACTAGAGTCAAAATTACAAGGCCCTTATAGAATTAAGAAAGTCCTTCCCAACGACAGATTTCTTGTAGTGGATACTCCTCTTACTCGTAAGGGTAAAATGTATGAAGCTGTAATTTCTCTTGACAAGATTTTTCCTTGGTTGTCTTTTGATGCACCCTCTTATTCTTCGAGTGATGAAAGTGATTAGATTAGATATCACATTAAAATATTATGGTTACTATTATTCATATTTCTTTTTTTTTTTATGTTTTTGTTCTACGGAACTAGTACCTATGATATGTATGTAAGTTATGACCATTTAATTAAATTTATTTTTGTTTGTGTTAAACACATGGAATTCTTAAGACAGGTGAGGTTTTTGATTTGTAATCACAAAGAGATAAAAGTTATATAAATGGAGGTGCTCATAATCTAGAAGAGTGACAATGTTCGTTCGCTCTAGAGGGTTATGTTGCATGCAGCTATATTCTGTGAGGTGAAGAGACTGAAGTAACCTTTCAGAACTTTAGCTATTATTAAGTGAGGTGCTCATAATCTAGAGGAGTGACAATGATTGTTCACTCTAGAGGATTATAGATATATATATATCTCACTTCCCCTCCCGCGGGTGCACAGTGTAGTGACGTGTTTACGTGCTCGTCATTATTAATTGTGTTTTGTGTGTTTTAACGGCGATTATCGGTTCGTGAGTTGTTTATTGTTGTATGGTATCGTATTGTCAGCAGCGATCTGTAAGTTTTTTAAAGTTTTATATGGTTTATTAGTGGATTTACTCAAATTTATTTCTCGGTAAGTACTTTTATTTTTCTAAAGTGGGTATTGCGAAATAAAATATCGCCCGGCCGGTCAGTCAGCTGATTTGTTTAACGTTAATTAGTTCGTTTTAGTTTACAATATATATTGTAAATAACTTGCATTTTATTTCTGATAAGCAAATGTCGGTTCACAATGACGATCCGCCCGATCGGGGCCCAAATCCATTCGGTCAAAGTAGACTCACGCCTCGGTCACCCAGTTCGGCCAAACGCTTATTCAGCGATGTGAATTCGCCCACATCTGTTTCCCCCGTTCAATCGAAACGTCTGCAATTATCAGAATCGGCAAATACTTCGTCTGTAGACAACGGCAGCGACGCGAGCCGCGCGGACTATTGCGATATGGTGTTGGAAGTATCGAGTTATTTGTCAAAGATAAACGAACTCGTTAATGACCAGGGTTCGCGCATGAATATTGCAAATAGGTCGGCCGTGTTAGATATTACGCAACGCGTAACTTCAATTGTTTCGTTACTGGCTCTAAAATCATCGTGTAATGAAACCAAGATAGCTAATATGCAACGCGAGTTGGATCAATGCAAACGCGTTAACGTGTCCACTAGTACATATTCGGATAATTTAAAATTGCGTTTAGCGAAACCCGCTCCGGTAGTGCAGCCGCGCGCCCCTGCCCCGTGCGTAATAGCTTACCCGACGAGCGAACGGTCAGCTGATTTGCAGACGTCATCCGCGACGAAACAGGCGCTCTTTAAGGCAATTAATCCTAGTGACGACGGGTTCCAAATCGTTGGGGTTAAAAAAACCGCTAAATCTGGTGTTGCTCTGCGTCTTGCAAATGACAAACAAATAAAAAAATTGGAATCTGTCGGCGCGATAAAATCGGCGGGGCTGCGTCTTGAGAAACCAAAGGGTCGCCGCCCCCGTATTTTAGTTAAAGACGTGCCATCCTCCATGGAAGACCGCGCTTTCTTAACAGCATTATATCGTCAAAACATCAAGGACGAATTGCCCATAAAGGAGGATGACTTTTCAAAGTCCGTCAAAATAACTCGCAGACGTCTTTTAGATAACGGTCGTAAATGGATAGGATTAGAATTGGACTCAGAGATTCGCAAACATTTGATGAATACAAAAGAGAAACTTTTCATTGATTGGGCCACCTGCCGTTTTATTGATGACATAGAAGTAGTACGTTGCTTAAATTGTCAATATTACGGGCACGTTCAAAAATTTTGCACAGTTAAAACACCAACGTGCGCCATTTGTGCTGAGTCTCATGAAACTAAGGCTTGCCCGCAGAAATCGAACCCGGAATTTAAGTCAGTGTGTGCGCCTTGTAAAAGATTTAAAAAACCACATGACCATCGTTGTGGGTCTCAAGAGTGCCCAACATATAAAAACAAAATCGAGCAATTACTTCTTTCGACCCAATACTAAAAAATATGGATAAATTTACAATCGGTCAGTTAAACCTTCATAACGATAGGGTAGCGACGTCAGAATTAGACACGTTAATTCATGATTATAAATTAAATATCGTTCTAGTTCAGGAGCAATACCAACATGCGCGATTACGTAGTAAGGTAGTACAACTCGATAACAACTCACGAGCAGGTATTTTTGTGTCAAGTTCACATCTTACCATTACCTCAGTGCGTAATCTTATGACGTCACACTGTGCTGTCGCTGAGGTGTCTAGTCCGATTTGTAAGGTTTATGTTGTGAGCTGTTATTTTCAATACTCAGATCCTGTGGGTCCTCATCTGCATCACCTCCGCTATGTCTTGCGGTCCCTTGCAGGACATAAGATTATTATAGGTGCTGACGTTAATGCGTCATCTGTCCTTTGGTATGGCAAATATCGCTCCACTGATACCGAGCGACGTTGCGCTGTAGAAGATTTCATTGCAGAGATGAATCTCGAAATACACAACACCCCCGATGCACCACCTACTTACAGTAGCCCTACGGGCGAATCTTCTATTGACGTCACACTTTCTAGTGGAGACGTCCGTATTGATAGGTGGCGCGTCCTACCGGACGCGTCGTGTAGTGACCATCGCCTGATTGTGTACGAGTTCTTGCCTAGATTGACACAGGGTCCGGTACAGAATAATTTTAATTTTAGATATAAATCTAGAGGTGCTAACTGGGATTTATTTAGCTCGCTATTTGCTCGGCATGCTGGGGACTTCACTCGCAATGATCTATCAGCTGAAACCTGTGCCGAGATTATGTCGGACACTTTTACATATTGCGCAGACATTACCATCGGTCGAGGTTCCATCACTAACACTCGGAGGTGCGATTGGTGGAATGACTTATTGGTCAAACTACGTCGGACTTTTCGCAGAGCGCGTAGGCGTTTCAACGGGCTTAAGAGACGTTGTGTCACAGGGGAAGCAATTACATCTGCTTTAAATAAACTGAGAGTTGCCAGATCACATTATAAAGCGGCCGTCCAAAAATCGAAAGGTAATTTGTTACGTAAAATTGTGGCCCGGTTAGATAGTGAGGGTCCGTGGTCTCCTTTATACCATGAATTCAAAGCGAATAGGTCAATCAATTTGGCTTATATTGAGAATTTAAAAATTGACAACAACTTCACAACTGGTATTGAGGAGACAACGGAGGCTCTGTTACAATCGTTAATTCCGGATGATAATATTGAAAATGATACAGAATACCATAAGCTGATTAGGATGTGGGCCTTGGAGGTACCGAACTCTTCCGATTCAAATCTCGCGTCGTTTGATGAATTTAGCGAAATTGTACGAGCTTTGCCCCTAAACAAGGCTTCTGGTGACGATAAAATAACTAATAAATGATCAAAGAAGCGTGTAAATTGGCCGGCGATGCATTACTCACTGTTTATAACAGATGTATTGCTGAAGGGGTATTTCCACGGGTATGGCGTACCGGTTTCATTCGTATAATACCCAAGGGTGGCGATAAATCTCCACATGATGCTAAGTCGTATAGACCTATTACACTCTTACCGTCTCTAGGTAAACTTTTAGAACGTCTTATCGTCCCTCGATTGCTACCGGGTGGACCAAAGTTTCACGAAAAACAGTTCGGATTTACGACGGGTAAGTCAACTATCGACGCGGCAATATCGGTTAGAAGAGCTGTAAGTACATCGGCGCGCAAATATGTACTCGGTATTTTCCTGGACATATCCGGTGCTTTCGACAACGCTTGGTGGCCAATGCTGCTTCTTAAGTTGAAATTACGAGGTTGCTTTAAAAATATATATTCACTTATTTACTCGTATTTCTCGCACGGAACAACAAAACTTAAACTTGGACATTATGCTGTGTCGAAACCACTTACGATGGGCTGTCCACAAGGTTCGGTCTTAGGTCCTTATTTGTGGAACTTAGGGTTCGATGATTTTCTTGCAATTCCCTTGCCGTCAGGGTGTTCTTTGACCGGATATGCGGACGACGGCCTCTTGCTTATAGAGTCAAATAGTAGGTCGGGATTAGAAATTATGTCGGACGCTTGTTTAAAACTAATATGTGATTGGGGCCATCGAAATCGCTTAACCTTTGCACCACAAAAAACGTTCCAATTACTTCTGAAAGGAACTTTAAAATCACAGCCGCGAATTAAATTTAATAATATCAATGTTAAAAAAAAGGAATCGGTTTGTTATCTTGGTTTAACTTTAGAAAGGAATTTTTCCTTTCTTGAACATATTAAGAACGTCGGGGAAAAGTCGAAAAGGAACTTTTTTGCTTTGACAAGAGTATCAAAATCAACGTGGGGGCTATCTTTCAATACACTAAAAATCATCTATGGAGCAACTTACTTAGGATGTATCTGTTATGGATCTCCCGTATGGGCTGATAGGGCTACTATCGGTGCTGTGCGAAGAAAACTGCTCCAGAGCCAACGTTTGGCGTTGATATTCTTGTGCAAGGCATATAGAACTGTTAGTACTGAAGCTTTGCCTGTCCTAGCGGGTGTACTTCCAGTCGACCTGGAGGTGCAACGTCGCGCCGCGATGTATTACTCTAATAGAGAGAATATGGATAAAAGTTTTTTCACCGCACGTGAACTTTTAAAAGTTGACAGATTATTTAAACCGGTTTCAGTGGTATATAGCGAACTATTAGATGAATGGCAAAATAGATGGGAGGTATCTTTGAAGGGCCGGCATCTATACCAATTTTTTCCTTGCGTACGAGATCGTTTAACAAAGACATGGCTAGATGTCGATTATTGCGTATCACAATTTCTCACGGGCCATGGTAACTTTAAGTCTAAACTATACTCTTTTAAGCTTGTTGCGTCGCCTGCGTGTCCATGTTCAGCACCTAATTGCGAGTATGAGCAGTCCGCGCATCATATACTTTGGGAGTGTAGTCTTTGGCATAATGAGCGTAAAACCATGCTAGATAGTATGCAAATATCATCTGGAGTTGTATACTACATGGACCTTGTAGAGACTAGAAAGAATTTCCGTGCTTTCCGGCGTTTTTGCCATACCTATTACTGGAATCAAGCATAACAGTTCACATAATAGGTCCCATTTAAATGTAATAATAATTTGATAATTTGATCCGTGGTGCTTTACAGCTGGCTTCTCCGGCTGTGAGTCTTTTTGCGAGGTTATTTACCTCTTCAGTTCAATGTTTTGTCACCCGCTTTGCACGGAGGGAAGTGGACAATAATTTATTTCCAACTCCTCCTAATAATTTAACTTTCTGATTAATTTCGTTGCGGGTTAAAGACAAGTTAGACATTCCCGGAGACTCGCCGAGCTTCAATGCTCGGTGTCATTACATTGCGTGCCACTGTTGATCCTGGCTCACAGGAGTTACAGTGGTGGGTGTGAGGGTGGGACAGTCTCTAGAGGATTATGTTGCATGCAGCTATAGTCTGTGTGGTGAAGAGACTGAAGTAACCTTTCAAAACTTTAGCTATTGTTAAGTGAGGTGCTTATAATCTAGAGGAGTGACAATGATTGTTCACTCTAGAGGATTATGTTGCATGCAGCTATATTCTGTGAGGTGAAGAGACTGAAGTAACCTTCCAGAGCTTTAGCTATTATTAAGTGAGGTGCTCATAATTTAGAGGAGTGACAATGATTGTTTGCTCTAAAGGAATTATGTTGCATACAGCTTTATTCTGTCAGGTGAAGAGATTGAAGTGACCTTTCAGAACCTAGCTATAGTTAAAACATCAGTTATTTAAATTTATTTTTGTAATAATTGTTGCGAACTGTTCGTTTTTTTTTTTTGTTTTTTTTGTCAAGTGGTTCTGTTAAAAAGTTATTTTTTTTTTTCAAATATACCTATGATATAGTTGAATAATTGCTAATTTGTATAATTATAGTTATAGTAACGTTGAGTTGTTACTTTACATTGCTAGCTTATTTTTATATCTGGCCTTTCCTATTCCTTTATTCTTTTTTTTTATTGATGTAAAATTGAAGATTGGTTGCTTAGAGATTATGTCTAGATGTAAACTGTCTAAAATATTATCCATTTGTAAATCATAAATGTATTGAGACAAATTTAAAATAAAGTAAACATTGGAAATGAATTACTCCTGAGTCTTCTTCTTTTAATCTGTTTTTTTTTTTTATTATTATGACAAATCTAACGAATCTCCAGAGCTCCATCATTTATATTCATCCATAAGTTTGTAATTTAATTTCATAATCATAATTACATTATGAACTTAGCTATTATTAAATTAATGTCTGAACTTAACGCTCAGAAATAAATTACTAACTTCGCCATCTATGCTCTAAGCATTAACCCGCACAATGGAAAGTTGTAGCACCACAAAGTAGTATGAAATGTTTCTAATGCCGCGTAGCAATGTCGTAACCGGAGTCGCTACGCCTTGTATTTGCTACGACGTAGCAGATTACGTAGCGTCGTATATGTAGTTGCGTACTTGCCAACTTTCATATAGTGATATTGTTCGTTTGGCAATACAGACATATTATATTACTCTATTGTGTTACTCTATAAGGATTTATCTAAACTCTTACCACCCAGATAGAAATTTTAGATGAAGAATTTCGTATCAACACTAACCACAAGTTTATTACTCGCCTGAGATTTGCGGACAATACAGTAAATCTTAACCTTTTACACTAGGCCTCTTGAGATAACTTAAGGTCATTCACAACCCATAAAGAGATATCACGAAATACATCTATCAATACATTAATACCCTAAGTTTTGGTGACATCAGACCCTACGCAAAAATTTTCTTTAAAATTATTCGGATTTTTTTGTATTTTTTTTCCTTTGATCGTATTTGGGTGGTAAATACACTATTTTCCGAAAAAAAATAATGTACATCTCTTTGTTTTTAAATACGCAGTACACCGGTGTTTTAATTGTAATTTTAGCATAAACTATGGATTTACCACCCAAACACAATGATATTAAAATATATTTGTTTCATAATAGTTTCTTAGATTTACGCGAATGTTACACATTGAAATAAAACTATTATTTACCAGTCCGCCCCGTGACCACGAAAGCTGTAAAGTAATCGAAACGTCGGGAAGTCAAAAATGTAAAAAAATAAACTAAATTCGCGATAAAATCCGTAAATAATAGTTTTATTTCAATATTTTTTTTTCGTTGCATTGTGTTTTTAGTCACTAAAACCACCCGGCTTCGTTTCCAATCGCAGTCTTGATATACACTGTATTAACACCTATATAATGACAAAAAACTTTCTCACAAAAAGCCCACTAACATACAGTAGTATCAAACATCACGAAACAAACTAAGCAATACAAACGCGCACCCATCAGCAAAGGATACAAAGGAAACGAGTGCGCATTTTACACAGTCGTAAGACGTATCTGTTTACACTGGGACATGTGAGGCACTGCAGAGCTTTGTACCTTGCACTTAGTTTTACTTAAAGAGCTTTCGTGACAAAGCTCGGCGAAAGTGGATTAACACGATACTAGGAACCATTTCATGGACAGATAAGAGTCTATTATTGCTAGTTCTTATGGTTGGTTTGTAGGAAATTGTTGAAAGGCTAGGTTGAAGTTAGAGTGCTGATTATGAAAGATATATTTATTTAATCTTCATACAATTTTATGTATAGATGGACTTAATACCTGAGGCTTTCGATACCAGTCCAACTAGGGTGATACAGAGATGATATGAGGTCATCATCATCATCATCATCTCAGCCACAGGAAGTCCACTGCTGAACATAGGCCTCCCCCAAGGATCTCCACAATGACCTGTTGGAAGGCCTGCATCTAGCGACTTCCTGCAACCTTAGCCAGATCGTCCGTACACCTAGTAGGCGGGCGTCCGACATGTCGCTTGCCTGTACGTGGCCTCCACTCAAGAACCTTTCAGCCCCAACGGCCATCGGTTCTACGAGCTATGTGCCCGGCCCACTGCCACTTCAACTTGCCAATCCTATGGGCTATGTCGGTAGCCTTCGTTCTCCTAGGGATCTCCTCATTACTGATTCGATCTCGTAGGGAAACACCGAGCATAGCCCTCTCCATGGCTCGTTGAGTTACTTTGAGCCTTTTAATGAGGCCCACAGTGAGAGGCCACGTCTCGGTGCGGTATGTCATCACTGGCAACACACAACTATCGAAGACTTTCGATTTTAGTCACTGAGGTATTTTGGACGAGAAGACGTCGCGAAGTTTCCCGAACGCTGCCCAACCGAGTTGGATTCGACGATTGACCTCTCTCTCGAAGATGGACCTGCCTAACCGGACCACTTGTCCTAAATAGACATATTCGTCTACAACTTCAAGAGTCGAGCCCCCAACCCCAATGGGGGCGGGCACAACATGGATATTCGACATGATCTTCGTTTTAAGACCCACCTGTTGGGAGACTCTATTAAGGTCTTCGAGCATAGTGCTAAGGTCTCCCAGCGATTCTGCCAAGACTACAATATCGTCGGCAAATCGAAGGTGAGTAATATACTCGCCGTTGATGTTGATGCCGAATCCTTTCCACTGCAAGAGCTTGAAGGCGTTTTCCAGCACGGCAGTAAACAGTTTCGGAGATATGACATCTCCCTGTCTCACGCCTCTCAGTAGTGGAATAGCCTTCGTGCTCTGATCTTGTACTCGGACCGACATGATGGCGTTGTTGTATATACACTTCAACACTTCGATGTACTGATAGTCGATGTGGCACCGCTGAAGAGACATGTAACATGTAGATTGCTCTTAATAAAATCTATTTATTCACCCTATTTGCTTTTCTTTAGTTATTTCAAAGTAGTGAAGTGTAAGCTCATTAAAGCTTAAGTAAACCCTTAAAATCAATCGAACTAAAAATCATCGTGTCTAAAAGCACGCACCGCCGAAAAATGAGAGCCGCCAAAGAGGTGAAAATAGCTTGGCATGCTTCACTGAGCAACTCCGGCCACAGAGGATCATACGAACCAGGCGTGTACTTTACTTGTGTAGTAATGGTTCTGTATAAAGACGCTGGTCACATCCCATGGTTGTCTGTAAGGCATTGCTTTGTGCGATAAGATCGCCATTTGTACTTTATGTTTTATTATTATTATTATTTATACTTCATTTCACAAAAGAAATCAAATACAAATAGAAATCACACACATAAAAAGTACAATTGGCGGTCTTATCGCCGAAAGGCAATGTCTTACAGACAACCATGGGATGGATTTAAGAATAGGATAAACAGAGGGCAGTCTAAAATGTAAGGGATAGAACCTACTTAGAAAGGAAAAGTATTGCAAATAAGTACAAATGATTTAATAAAATTACAAGTAATTTAGTAAGTATTTCTTTTTATTTTTGTTTTTGTTTTTTTAAATGTGTACAATAAAGATTTAAATAAACAATAAATAAGACGCTTCAGCTACTAGCATGTGATGCTGGGTACACACGTACGTACATGGTCGAAAACTAGCTCGATCTCGAGCAAGTACGAACGTATGTATGCAAGTCTCAACTTCAATGCTCGAAGCCAACCAAAATGTTCGATTCCAACAAGATTCTTTACTTAGCTCAAAATGTATTAGTATGTATGTATACATATTTATAGTGTAGGTACATATTACTATGTATGTATTATTTATCTTATGTAAATTAATATTTAGCATGTACCTCAATTATTATTTTTTTCTCACTATTTGGGCTACCATATATTCCAATATCACAATAATCCAGTCCATCCAGAAAATGGCTGGAAGAGATCGCAGCTAGCGAGAAGACCGGCTATTGTAACCATAATTTTAGTTTTTAAGTGTTTTGTATGCGTCTTGCATTTTGTTGTACAATAAAGCATATAAATAAAGATTCTCTCGATTTCAACGCACATTAAACATGTTCATTGCAAGTTTTTACGCGTAGACGCAGGCTCAAGCATGTTTGCAGATAGCCTTGCTATGCATGTTACGCTATGCATGTATAAATACATACATAAACTTACCTTAACCAATGGCTACAGTTAAAAAACAGTCAACTTTCATTTGCCAATTTTATTGGTCGAAGATAATCGACTAGGCCCGTTGTTAAGTACAAGATTATAATTTAATATTATTTAAGACATTATTATTATTATTTTCGAGACTGGGTACACGTATTCCCATTAATCAAATATTTGTTGTCTGACTGTAGTCCCTTGCGGTTACAGATACCCAAGATACAGAATTTTAGATTGAGATCAGAACTATGTACGAAACTAATTTGCTAGGTTGGTATTTAATCAAATGTCTTACATACCCAAATAATTGATAAAATAAATGAAACAATGGATATATGGATGCGGGCATCACACGAGAATACCGATTGTATTTAGATATAAGTAAATAGGTATAATTGAATATCCCTAAGATAATATGATACTGGGTGACTGCCTCGGTAACGAATTTGTATTATAGTACGGTTACAAAGAGGTCTCGGTTTCGAATCCCGGGTCGGGCAAACTGATATTCGATTATCAGCCTGGAGTCAGGAATATGTGCCCGATATGGCGAAAGGCTCCCCCCCTATCACATCGTGAGACGGAAGATACAGGGCGAAATGTGTGTGTCCTGGCACCTCTGCCTAGCCCTTATCAGACCGAGGTGTGAGTTTATGTATGTATATAATATAATATTGACTATAGTAGAATACGATTCCTTCACTGGATAAACAAGTTTCATGAGAATTTCTAACCACTGAATATTTCAAATAACTAAATATGAAGCCAATTGTAATGTACAGATCAATGATAGCGATACAAACAGTCCAAGAACGGAGATATTATAATAAATAATAATAATAATAAAATGTATTTATTATTACAAAAGAATTACATTTTGCACAAAACATATACAAATTTCATCTCTAAAACAAAATAATTACTAATTAAGGGAAATTACATATGAAATATGTTCATACTTTAATCTTGGTTCCCTGGCTCCCAAACTAGGTTATACCTGTATCTTGGGAGGACCAGTGTACCACACTTAATCCATGGATACAATGTAAGTTCCTATTCCAAAAAAAAAGATAATATTTACAAGAAAAAAAAAAAAGAAATAACACAATATAGAACTAAGTTATTGACATTTATCGCATTCGCATCTTAACAAACTAATTATTACTCTATAATTAAAATTTAATATTGTGTGTGTGTGTGTGTGTGTGTGTGTGTGTGTGTGCGTGTGCGTGTGCGTGTGCGTGTGCGTGTGCGTGTGCGTGTGCGTGTGCGTGTGCGTGTGCGTGTGCGTGTGCGTGTGCGTGTGCGTGTGCGTGTGCGTGTGCGTGTGCGTGTGCGTGTGCGTGTGCGTGTGCGTGTGCGTGTGCGTGTGCGTGTGCGTGTGCGTGTGCGTGTGCGTGTGCGTGTGATTATAATATTATCTTGAAGAGTATGCAATGTATTGTAAATTTTCAAAAGCATACAATTATTTTTACAGAAATTGCTTTTGGTGTTAAAAACTATTTTCACGTAACAGTATATTAAGTTGATTATATTTATATAAACAAATCGTAATCTTGGTCTCATTATTAAATACAAATTCATCTATAAAGATAATTTTCTAAAAAAACTATCTTTTTTTACAAAAGAACGAGTATGACTTAAAATTATCACAAATTGAATTGAGACTTAACTTTTCAGAGAATCATCAAATAAAATACATCCCACTCTATTGGACACATTCAATGTAAAGTTTGATCAACATTAACATACAACAAAAAGTTGTTTTGCCTTCCAGTCCGCCGCGCTGGCCTAGTACGGGCTGGCGGACTTTACATACTCGTAACATAGAAATTCTTACAAATCGCTATGGTATGCAGAGTTCCTCACTATGTTTTCTTTTACCAATCACTACTCCGTAATAGTGCGTGGTGATTGACCAATATCTACTACACATGACATTAAAATTATAATTTAATATGACAGCCTCCGTGGCGCAGGTAGGTTAGACGCCGCCTGTGAAACGAGAGGCCGCGGGTTCGATCCCCGCACCCAGAGAAATGTTTGTGCGGCCCACATATATTTCTTCCGGGTCTGGATGTTTGTGAGACCGAAAAGTCTCTCGTAGTTCCTGATACTCACGACACAAGACTCGTTCTAAGTGTGGGGTCAGGACTATGTATGTGACTGTTGGGTGTATTTATTATTTATAAATATTATCCACATGTCGAATAAACTAACGTATTATATTAATATAACGCCCACGGAACCCTGAACCATTTGAAGCGACATCGTGTCAGTTTAATGACATGGCTATATTTACGTGTACTTATATTAAACAGGTCGGTGTATTGTCCCCGTCGCATAATGTACGACGTTGTATGACGGTTCTACGAGAAATGAGATAGATTTCATCTTGACGACGAATAGACGGATGTTCAGTGATGTCTCTGTGATCAACAGGGTGAAAACCGGTAGTGATCACCGAATGGTTAGGGGCACATTGAATATCAACGTCCAATTAGAAAGGCGCCGCTTGATGAAGTCTACGCTCCGACCTACTCGCGCCCATATCCAAAACCCCGAGAGCTTTCAACTCGAGTTGACAAATCGCTTTGATTGTCTAAAAGAAAACCTTGCAGTGGACGAGTTAAACAGCGGTTTGGTAAAAGCTGTCCATACGGTGGGATCTAAGTATTTTAGACCTCGCCGTAGAGATAGACCACAAAAACTCTCGATCCACACTCTTGACCTCATGGCCGAACGTCGATCTTTGACGCTGCAGTCTTCCGTTGACGCCGAAGCATATCGGCGGCTCAATAGACGGATCTGGAAGTCCTTGCGACACGATGTCCGTGCTCACAATACTGTGAGCATTAAGGAGACAATTGAGCGGAACGGAGGCTCCAAAGTGTTTGCAAGAGACTTGTCTATTGGGCAAAGCCAGTTGTCTAGGCTGAAGACGGAAGACGGCCGCGTGGTATCGACGAGGGCAGAGGTATTAAGGGAGATCGAGAGGTTCTACGGACAGCTTTACACCTCGGTTGCCAAACCTACTGTTAGCTCGGCCGAAGACCCGAGAGCCGAGTTAATCCGACACTTTAGCGATGATATCCCGGACATCAGCCTGTTTGAGATTGAGATGGCCCTCAAACAACTTAAAAACAACAAGGCGCCGGGTGAGAACGGAATCACTTCAGAGCTTCTGAAAGCGGGCGGAACACCGGTACTAAAAGTCCGTCAGAGGCTCTTCAATTCCGTTCTCCTCGAGGGCTCAACGCCGGAGGCATAGAGCAGGAGCTTGGTGGTACTGTTCTTCAAAAAAGGTGATAACACTTTGCTGAAGAACTACAAGCCCATCTCGCTCCTGAGCCATGTCTATAAGTTGTTTTCAAGGGTCATCACAAATCGTCTCGAAGGCAGGTTTGATGACTTCCAGCCTCCCGAACAAGCCGGTTTCCGAAAAGGCTTTAGTACCATAGACCATATTCATACGCTACGGCAGGCTATACAAAAAACCGAGGAGTATAACTTGCCGCTTTGTTTAGCGTTTGTGGACTATGAGAAAGCCTTTGATTCGATCGAGACCTGGGCTGTGCTACAGTCTCTTCAGCGGTGCCACATAGACTATCGGTACATCGAAGTGTTGAGGTGTATATACAACAACGCCACCATGTCGGTCCGAGTACAGGATCAGAGTACGAAGGCTATTCCACTACAGAGAGGCGTGAGACAGGGAGATGTCATATCTCCGAAACTGATCACTGCCGCGCTGGAAAATGCCTTCAAGCTCTTGCAGTGGAAAGGATTCGGCATCAACATCAACGGCGAGTATATTACTCACCTTCGATTTGCCGACGATATTGTAGTCTTGGCAGAATCGCTGGAAGACCTTAGCACTATGCTCGAAGACCTTAATCGAGTTTCCCAACAGGTGGGTCTTAAAATGAACATGGATAAAACGAAGATCATGTCGAATATCCATGTTGTGCCCACCCCCATTGGAGTTGGGGGCTCGACTCTCGAAGTTGTAGACGAATATGTCTATTTAGGACAAGTGGTCCGGTTAGGCAGGTCCAACTTCGAGAGAGAGGTCAATCGGCGAATCCAACTCGGTTGGGCAGCGTTCGGGAAACTTCGCGACGTCTTCTCGTCCAAAATACCTCAGTGCCTAAAATCGAAAGTCTTCGATAGTTGTGTGTTACCAGTGATGACATACGGCACCGAGACGTGGCCTCTCACTGTGGGCCTCATTAAAAGGCTCAAAGTCACTCAACGAGCCATGGAGCGGGCTATGCTCGGTGTTTCCCTACGAGATCGAATCAGAAATGAGGAGATCCGTAGGAGAACCAAGGTTACCGACATAGCCCATAGGATTGGCAAGTTGAAGTGGCAGTGGGCCGGGCACATAGCTCGTAGAACCGATGGCCGTTGGGGCCGAAAGGTTCTCGAGTGGAGGCCACGTACAGGCAAGCGAAGTGTTGGACGCCCGCCTACAAGGTGGACGGACGATCTGACTAAGGTCGCAGGAAGTCGCTGGATGCAGGCCGCTTCCAACAGGTCATTGTGGAGATCATTGGGGGAGGCCTATGTTCAGCAGTGGACTTCCTGTGGCTGATATGATGATGATGATGATAATGATGATAATGTAAAAAAAAGAAAGAAAATAAATAAAGTATCGACCCACATTAAGAAGAATTAGAACAGAATATAGTATTTTGTAAATAGTCTAGTTAATGCTAATTATGGTACGCTTATCATCGGTTACACTACTACCAACAAGACTTCTACAAAATAAATTATTATAAGTAAATAAATAACACCCAACAGTCACATACATTGTCCTGACCCCACACTAAGATCAAGTCTTGTGTCGTGGGTATCAGGAACTACGAGAGACTTTTCGGTCTCACAAACACCCAGACCCGAAAGAAATATTTGTGGCCCGCACAAACATTTCTCTCAGTGCGGGGATCGAACCCGCGACTCTCGTTTCACAGGCTTCGTCTAACCGACTAAGCCACAGAGGCTGTCTTTAAAAAAATGTCTTTGAAATATACAAAAAAGGGGAGATATGACCAACAATAACAACCGTCATTTAGTTCTATGCAATACAGCTAGACTGCACAGCAGCGCTGATTTTCAATGTACTCTATAACAAGACATATTATAGAACTTGTTGCATAAACGCCACCGCTCAAACACAATGATTTGATAGGATTATCAATGTATTACTTGATTATGCTATTGTATTGAATCACTTACTAGAGTGCAAGCTGTGGTCTGGCATTATAACATAAACATATTCGTATCAAAAATATTTATTGTAAATTTACAACAAATTAATGAACTGCTCTGATTTAAACCAACTTGTAAATTTTATAATAAACACTACATTGTAAACTGGTTTTGAAAAGAGCAACGTTACAGTTTCTTGTCCGTTCTTCTCTAGAGAAAACCGTTTTCCGAACCGGGTGGTTGATAAAAAAATGACTGAATCTAAACGATGTTGAACGTTATAATGGATTCAATAAATTATTTTCATTTCATTTTCATAATTTCATAGTGTGATATTGGACAGTTTTAAACGGATGGAACGTTATTTAAAGTATTTCTCCCTCCAAACAACGGTGTAAATGCACTGTAGTTTTCCGGTTGGAAGAATATTGTAGCTAGGGTAAATACTGGGCATAATGAGACTTAACATCTTATGTCTCAATATGGCGAGGGCCGTGAAATGCCAAGCATAGCTTTGTAATTCATGATGTTGTTTGGTGTTGCTACTGTCCATGAGCGGTCCTCTCGCTGACTATCAATCAAGTGACCTGTTAAACTCGCCATTCATTAATAAATGTATAATATGTGTGTAGGGAATATGTCTAAATTTTTGCTTTTGTCATGCCTGTGTCCCAAATGCGTTTAAATATTGCAGACAGCAAAAAATTAAAAAAAAAAAACATTTTCTCCTCGTAAGTGTAATGACATCATGTGTATATAGAAAACGTTGACGTCCTGCGTTCCATTTTGCATGTTTTTCGAATAAATCTTATCTGAATTGCTCTAGATAGAAATATCTATATAGCTATAATATGCTGGTCTATTTGGCAAGAAATAAGTTCGATACATATACAGGGTATATCAAGACTGCTACCGAAAACGAAGCCGGGTGGTAGTTTAAGCGACTTCAGACACCATGCAAAAGAAAATTTTGGAAAAAAAAGCGACATATTTTTTTTTGTATTTTTTTTCCTATTGCCATATTTGGGTGGTAAATACATTTTTTCCTAAAATAACAGTGTATACCCTTTTATTTATAAATTCTCTAAGGTATAAAACAGTTAAAATTATTATTTTAGCAAAAACTATGGATTTACCACCCAAAAATTACGATATTTAAAAAATCATTAAAAATTAATGTCGCGTTTCTTTGCGAAATTTTTAGTTGCATTGTGTTTGTTGTCACTAAATCTACCACTTGGCTTCGTTTTCGGTAGCAGTCTTGATATACCCGGTATGTAGGTACTATAGGTATCATCTATGCCTACTCTCCTTCAATAAAAGCTTGAGCTTATCAATGTACACAAGAGCTATTTTCGCTCAACTTCCCTTCAGAGAGCCTGCAAACAACGTTACATCCATGATTAGCCTTTATCCAGTGTTACTTCCGACGACTCGGTAATTCAGTGCAAAAGCGAACGAGTACAGTCCACTAATCAACTCAATTTACAAGTAACATGCACCGTTGTGAATAATGAGGGAATAATTTACGTGTCCAACACGTGTTTTATAAATTTATTTACTGGTTTTTGTTACTGTTTGCACTACATAATAAACTGTACGTGAAAAGCCGAATATTGAATTGAATATTATTATTTTTATTGCAATAAATGGTGATATAAGCATGCCGTTTGCCTGATGGTTAGCGATCGCTCATGAATAATAGCAAAACCAAACAATTCCTTGAATTATAAAGCTATGCTTGGCATTTCACGGCGCTAGTCATCCTGAGACATAATACGTTAAGTCTCGATATGTCCAGTAGTTACTCTGGCTAGAATTTCCTTCAAACCGAAACACCAAAGTGCATTGACTGCTGTTTGGCGTGAGAAATAGACATTGCGATGGCATCAACCCAGCCTCTCACATATGAAAGACCACCAGTAAAGATTGTTTGATAAATATTTGTCTCACGCCTGGGTGTTGTAGGATCTAAAATTTCTTAAATACATACACCAACACGCCTTTTACCCAGAAGGTGTAGGTAGAAGTGCTACAATGACACCCACGTTTCGTCTTATGTGTACATATCGCCACATCGGGCACAAATTAAATAAAATGTCTTGTGTATTTTATCAAGCTGTGACAACGCCTATATCATTTATTGTATGTTTGATACTAGATGTCTTTGTATGTTGGTTTTAGTTATTTTCTCCTATTCAACGCTATTTCTGTCTGACAATGAGAATAAAATTCTTTTATCTACAGTAGAATACATTGATATCAAAATTTAAAAAAAAACTTTTTCTTCTACAGCCGTTCTCTATAATCTATCAATTTTTAACAAGATATTTAATTAGATATTTTGATGCAATTTATGTTTCAGTTAACAAAGATAAAGAGGTATAGATATGGCGCATATGTATATTTATAGATAACTAGATTAGATAAATATATATGTCTATTTTGGTTTAATGAAGCGTAGAATTGTACCGACATAGTCATGATACCTATTTTAACTGCTTGTTAAAGATAGATAGGATAAAGAGAACGGCTGTTAGCCTAAATACAAAAACCTTTACTAAAAATATTATTGAAAACTTATCTACTAACCAGTTATTATCTTAAAATATTAATTAAACTGGTCTGAATTCAACTAAGCTAAGTCCTGTATAATCATTGTATTGTCGACTTAAAATTCAGACCACTTTTTTTACTACCACCCGGTAAATAATGTATGACATTTTATGGTTTCAATAAATATTTTCATTTCATTTCATACTTAAGTCAATATCAAAGCAAAAATTCCACATTTTGATAGCTTTGTGACTATCTGAGTAGTAGAGTTATCTGAGTAGATATCACTGCTTTGTCAATTTCCAAGTGCTAAGTAACAGCATTGTTGTGTTGCGGTTTGGGAAGTAATATCACTGTTTGTCTCTTCTCGAGGGTTGTATTAGGTTTGTTGTCATCCGGCTTACAAGTCATTCTACACCGAATTATTTGACAAGAAGAGAGTTAACACGTATTGGAATGACGTTGTAATATTAATCAGAAAATGTTAAAATTATGTTATATTAAGATTGAATAATAAAAGAGATGTTTGCTGACACGAGGGTATGATTGAGGTACGGGTAACTAAGGCTAAAACGATAAATATGATATTAAATTTAGAACTTAATTATTTTTCTACTCTCCAGTGTTATTTAAAAACAACCACAACGGAGGTTAAATTTCTCCAACAATTACGAATAAAAAAAAAACATACAGTTGAATTGAGATTGATGAGAACCTCATACATTTTTTGAAGTAGGTTAATAAGTCCAATGATAGCATACTGGTGGTAGGTCTCTCGTATGTGTAAGGTCGCCTGGACAGGTACCACCGCAATCTATTTCTCCCGCCAAATAAAAGTGTAATGCACCGTTTCGTTCCAGTTTAAAGTTCATTGTAGACAAAGTAAATACTGGACATATTGAGACTTAACATCTTATGTCTCAGGATGGCGAGCGCTGTGGAATACCTCGCATTGCTTTGTTTTCTATGTTGTTTGGTTTTGCTTCTGTCCATAAGTAGTAGTATCTCTACTATCAGGCGAATGCATACTCTCTCATTCTCTCTCTCTCAGTCAGTCTCTCTCAGACTCGCAATTCATTACAATAAACAAATCCTTACAATATAAAAACCTGAATCCACTATCCTAAACACATATCCCTTCAAACAGTGGAATATGTTAAATCGCAGCTTGTACAAATATTGCTCAGCCGCTCAATATGCCGCAGCATATGCTAGTATTCTTCGAGCCGAGCATCAGAAACTAATGCCTTAGCCTTAAAGTAGGAACAGGCAGTGAGAGCCGAAAGCGCTGTTGCGAAATATGAACGCACATAGATGTATTAAATATTCATAATACGGTAAATTCTATATTTGTAATATTTATTACATTGTAGCATTTTTTTTTATTTTGTTATGATTATTTAGCGATGCTCCTACTTAAATTTCTCTTCTGTGGAAGAGGTTCAAATGCCAAAGGTTGACTGGGAGAGAATACCACAGAATAAGTCCGCCTTTATACATTGTAAATAAGGCATTAATAAATAAATAAATAAATTGAAAGCTGGATATTTTTATGTATAAGATCCCGCCTATAATTCCAGATTGGCAGTTTGGCATTCAAAAAGATAACAGAGCTTACCGCCCTATCAGCTGTTAAACAAATACAAACAGAAATCACAAATATAAAAAGTACGATTGGCGGTCTTATCGCCGAAAGGCAATGTCTTACAGACAACCATGGGATGGATTTAAAAATAGGATAAATAAAGGGCAGTCTAAAGTGTAAAGGATTAGAAGGCTTAGAAAGGAAAAGTATTGCAAATAAGTACAAATAATTTAATAAAATTACAAGTAATAAAGTTATATAAACATATATATATATATATATATATATATATATATATTTGTATATATATATATATATATATATATATATATATACAAATATGCATACATAAATAATATAATAACAATACATACATTGGAAGATACATGTACATAATATATTAATATATATACAGGGTATATCAAGACTGCTACCGAAAACGAAGCCGGGTGGTAGTTTAAGCGACTTCAGACACAATGCAACAGAAAAAGTTGCAAAAAAAGGCAATAATTTTTTTTTCGTTATTTTTTTCCTATGACCATATTTGGGTGGTAAATACATTTTATCCTAAAATAATAGTGTATGCCCTATTATTTATTAATACTCTAAGGTATAAAAGAGTTTAAATTATTATTTTAGCAAAAACTATGGATTTACTACCCAAAAATGACGATATTTAAAAAATCATAAAAAATAATTGTCGCGTTTCTATGCGATTTTTTTTATTGCATTGTGTTTGTAGCCACTAAAACTACCACCCGGCTTCGTTTTCGGTAGCAGTCTTGATATACCCTGTATATTAAAATACCAGTACATACAAATAGGTAAATTATCCACAGAAATGTGTCAGTTCAGTGAGAAAGATAATAGAAAGTAATCTTTGACAAGTTTGCTTAATTTCAAACCAAAGATCTCCCAAAATATGGATAGTTTAACCAATAGAACCAGATACATACTTCTTACAATTTGCAAATGAAAGATTTGAGAAATATCATCCTTTCCTGTAAATATACCGGGTATCTCAAGACTGCTACCGAAAACGAAGCCGGGTGGTAGTTTTAGTGACTACAAACACAATGCAACTAAAAATTTCGCAAAGAAACGCGACAATTATTTTTTATGCTTTTTTAAATATCGTCATTTTTGGGTGGTAAATCCATAGTTTTTGCTAAAATAATAATTTAAACTCTTTTATACCTTAGATTATTTAAAAATAAAAGGGTATACACTATTATTTTATGGAAAAATGTATTTACCACCCAAATATGGTCATAGGAAAAAAATATTTAAAAAAAATTGACGCTTTTTTTTGCAACTTTTTCTATTGCATTGTGTCTGAAGTCGCTTAAACTACCACCCGGCTTCGTTTTCGGTAGCAGTCTTGATATACCCTGTATGATGATAATAAATATAAACATAGCTCCTATCACTACATTTAATATGAATTGCTTTAACAAAATCTAAATAATAAATGGCAAGATCGCGTGTTTATCGCAAACAACGTGTTTATAACATAGAAGTGCTGTTCTAGTATAAAAATAAAAATCAGTGTGAAGTTTTATAATTAATAGGTCTTTTTATTATGAATATAAACTAACAGTGTGTTAAATTTTATTTAAATTTCATCAAAAGTCAAGGCAAATATTTTATACACATTTTTTCTAATACTAGCGGCCCGCCCCAGCTTCATCTGGGTTGAGGCTGGTTCGCCAGACGTTTTTTGATTGTAATGCAAAACACATATATTTTATTTTTCTAACAAACTGGTACAACCTGAGGTACATTCTCATTTATTCATATAAACCATTCTTTTGGATCACTGTAATATTTATTAAACAAAAACACATCAAAATTCATTGCGTGTTTTAAAAATCTAAGCATACATAGGAATAGACAGACAGTAAGCGACTTTGTTTTATGTAGTGATTAATCTGATTTTATATAGAGAAACATCTGCTTACTGATTTCTATCGGTAATATTATTTTATTTATTTTAGAAAAACTTACAACTATTTTGCTAATATGTTGATAGCCAATCTTCCTGCGGATCCAATATTGAGACATACGATCACAAACTTAAAATGGACCTCAAACTCCTATTACGCAGCTAACCGTAGAAAAATGAACTCTCGCGCCAAACGCTTGGCAGTTTCATTAATCTTCACAAGGATTGAGCCCTTTCTTAGCGCGACATTATACTCAGTTACTATTACTGCGATAAACCTGTAAAATATTAGCCTATTTTTTGTGATTTTTATTAATGGTCATGTATAAGTTGTGCCCTATTATTTATACAATCTGGATAACGGGAAAGTTATATTGAATTATAAAAAAGGGAGAATTTGTATTCAACTTAAATCAGAAATTATGCAATACCATTGAAGTAATAAAAAAATATTTATTTATTTTATTTTATTTTACTATTTTATATTTTTATATTTTATTTATATTTATTTCATATTTTATTTTATTTATTAAATCAAAACTATTCACTTTACTCATAGGAAATGTGATTAAGCTAAAAATAGTATTACCTTATTGGACGATATAGAAAATCACCTCGGAAACAGGTATAACATAGCAACCATAACGAAGACGACCACAATTTTCAAGGGAAAGGCATAATATCAGAATCCACCATTCTTTTACCATAGCTAATTGTAAAACTCTTCATAAAACCAAACCTATATAACTGAATCAAAACATCTCATCAAATCCGTATACTTAAATGCACTCCGTTCCATATTCAAACCTAATCAGGAGAAACTCACCACCTGATTCCAAATTTAAACGCAATCAACTCACTAAAACATTAAAGACGTGGAAAACTGCTTGAACTGCACCAATGAAACACATTTTTTATTCAAAGCAACTGTAGTTAGAATTCACAGAACAAACTCGCGAAGCTCTGTGCACATCCAATAATTTCTATTCATTGACGAGCACGCTTGCTGAAGCACGGAAGCCACTTAATTTAATACCCACACTGCTCCTCATATTTGAAATAACCTGATGATATTTTGTTGGATGTATTGGGGATTTTAGTTTAGAAAGTTTAAAGAAGTGTTAGAGCCGGGTTAGTATGTTCTGTGAAAAGGCGTTGCTGGGCTTTGAGGAATGAAAAGAACGGAGAGGTAAAGGTTACTCTGTAGCCTGTAAAGCCTGTACACTTATACAGTATACCTACATACATAGTATAGCAAGACTACTACCGAAAACGAAGCTGGGTGGTAGTTTTAATGACTACAAACACAGTTGGTTTGCTTTAATATTAAATCTTAAACCATTGATAAAAAGCTGTTCAATATCGTAAAATTATTTCCAAACTATGATAGAATTTATATACACCTCACGATTTATTATCACATCCTATATCAACTCAATTAGTGGGTAAAATAAATACAATATTCGTGTGAAAAAAAAAACATTGAGTATAATATTTCCGGCATAAAGTTTGTTCGCCTGGAAGCAATTTTGAGTCCATTTTATTTACATTTTCACCGCGACCATACAGCAAATGGATTTTAAAACGTTCAATCTCGCCAAATGCACACGTGTTGTTAGTGCAAAACCAATATTCGTAGGGTATAAAAAATATTTTAGAAAAACTAAATTTGATTTTCCGTTTGAATCGGTAGGTGGTCATGTTTCCACTTACAGTTAACCCCACACTAATACATTTTCTCTTCAGCCATTGAAAGGCACACAGCCCTACCCAAGCATACATACAGGCCTACCCAAGAATTTCCATAGTGACCTTTTAGACGCAGCATGCATTCATCGACCTGCCAACCTTCGCTGATTGAACACCCTGCAAATTTCAATGAACATTAAAAGGAAACATTTATACTGCATAGACAATAGATATTAATATAAGAATACAAGTTACGACACATCTCTTAAAAACACTTGAAGACAAGATGGATTTTATTCCATTTTTGCTGGGTGAATCTTTACATTATGTACATAAAGAGTCAATTAAATACGCAACAATTAAAAATAGGGCTGCTATGTTTGGTTTAAAAAAAACTCGTATGGCAAAAACCCTGCTAACCATTGAAATTCTTCTTGGATTTTGTAAGACTTCTAGAACTTACTGAAGATTTATTTACGGTCTTTCAGGCGAATTTATTTAGTATTTTCAAGCCTTTTCCGTTTAATTTTGAACAAAATGTGATGCTTTAATTTATATAGATACTAAAGATACTGCAGCATAAAACGAAAAACATTTATACGTCCGAATTCGATTTCGCCGAACTTACAAGACATTTGCTAAGTGTATTCAGTATTTTTCACCTGAAGGGTGCACGACAAGTTGGGCCCGCATAATCTGGGCTTTTTCAACAACTGTATAAGCCAAAAGAGTCGAATGCGAAATCAGCGGCGCTCGAGTGAAGGGCCCGAGACCGCACGGGCGTGAATGCCTCGCCCCACTTCGTCAAAATACAATTTACAATGAGAGTAGTGAGTAGTATGACACTGTTTAACGAGGAGTAATGATAAGGATCCCTAGCTGTAGATCGTCTGCGGTCTTTTGGCGTGGTTGTCATGCTGTTGTCAAAATATTAGAAACAGTTTTTCTCTTTTCACATTATACCATATTGGACATGTTGGATATTATTAGATTACGAGTATAAATGTTCTTTTTTTATTGCAATGAATGGCGAGACGAGCATGCCGTTCGCCTGATGATAAGCGATACGACCGCTCATAAACAGTAGCAACATTCCACTGCGCTCACCATCCTGAGACATAAGACGTTACGTCTAAATATGTCCAGTAGTTACTCTGGCTACAATGTCCTTCAATCCGAAACACAACAGCGCATTTACACTGCTGTTTCACGGGAGAAATAGACAATGCGGTGGTACCTACCTAGATGATCTCTCACATAGGAGAGACCTACCATCAGTATAAATGTTTAAAAATAATGCTCAAACAATGCATTAAATAGAATATAAACAATAAAAACAATGATAAAAACAATGCATTAAATAACATTTACCAATATTTTATCAATAGACCGTACGCCAAAAGATCGTGAACGATCTATACGTACCAAAGGTTTGACAGAAGGCAATAATATTGACAGCATGTAAAGTCCACCTACAAAGCCTAGAATGGTAATAGGCTTACAACGAAAAAAAGTTGATGTTGAGTAGGCGCTTCAGAGGCGAGGCCAAATTAGAAGTTATTTAATTATTATATTTGAATAAAGTATTTTTTTTAATTAATTTTATATTAATTATTATAAAGCTTTTTTTAAACCTACATCGTTGAGAAATATTGGTTTTCAACAGGAGGATGCCTTACATACTGGTATGAATGAATAATCATAAATAAACAAGCTATACTACTAATACGTTGTCACGTACAGACAGTGACAGCTTTCCGACAGGAAAGCTGTTACATAATTATTCCACCTTTAGAAATAAATGATAAGGAAATTAATCTTGGTCACTGTAATCACTTTCGCAAACAAGAGACCGCCATACTGTACATGGTATGTGTCGGGTTTCCATCGAACGGGATTCGTAAAATCTGTCTTAAATCATTTTGATCTCAGAAGAAGTGAAATGTTTTTGAATGGCAAAAAAATAAATTTAAACGAAAAGAGTCCACATATTATGAATAGATTTCGAGGATTTCTGTAAGAACTAGTATTATTATGCCACATAACATTAGATTTATACAGGATATATTTATACTGCTACCGAAAATTAAGCGAGGTGGTAGTTATTAGTAGTTTTAGTGACTTCAAACAAAATGCAACAAATAAATTCGCAAAATAACGCTACATTTTTTTGTGATGCTTTCAATATCATCGTTTTGGGTGGTAAATCCATAGTTATTCTTAAATAATAATTTTAACAATTGCGTACCATAGGGTCTATGAATATGAATATTCCACCCAAAAATAATAGGAATAAAAATCAACATTTTTTTTTGATCATTTTTTTAGTTTCTTTATGTGTATAGTCTCTAAGTATCCACCTAACTTCGTTTTAGGTGGCAGTCTGGATATAAAATTGCTTCGATTTCCACCCTCAGTAACACTTTGACCATTTTTCCAATTCCGTAAATATTCGCCTCCACAACGTGACCTCTCTCATCACAGATTAAACCCCACGTCACTTCAGCGCAATGCTCGGATGAACGCGACGTTAAATAACTGGGGAAATGCTTGGAATTTATTGCTTTATCGCTGTATTCCATACAATTAAATGTAGGCAACACTTGATTGTATGAGACTGAATGTACGAAAAGTGATTACTTTGGTTTTATAACTGATTAAGCATTTGTTTTACTCATGTTTAACCGAAGTTTATGTATTGAAATGTTATTTGGAAGTAAATAATGAAGAATACAGAAAATTATTAACAATTGTCACATTTCCTGCCCCTTTTCAATCGGCTATCGACTTCTCTGTCGCTTTAATTTTTTCTGTGTTTATAGAATAGCATTTAATTTTGTAGAGTAAATATAAATATCATAACAAATGTGTTCGCCTGTTTATGGCGTATACTTGTACTAAACCAATTGTTACATTTATTATAAGAACAATATGTATACTGTGGTGTTGATGTACCAAATACAATAAATAAATATAGACTTCAAAAAAAGAAGATTACCAAGTCAATATGTATGTATGTAATTCAGTCTGATTTTTGTTTTCAGTTTTTTTATTTACATATATATATTAGGCTCCTCTATCAATATATGTACATTGTCGATACCTCTATGTCCTTCTATGTACTATAATTATACAACCAAAACTAAGCCATTCTAAGTTGCAATGTGACATTATGAGTTACCAGTAAGTATGATGGGGGTGAGGCGGAAAATTTAGTTTAATTTTTTACATTTTTAACTTCCCGACGTTTCGATCACTTTACAGCTTTCGTGGTCACGGGGCGGACTTGCTTGCTTGGTGGTTTCGCTGACATGCTTGCTTTTGAAATTGGATAAATTATTTAAATATTTCGTGTAGAAAAACGAGATGTTATAAAATATAAATGGAAATTTATTATGGTCGGTTAATAGGTGAATAATTTAGTTATATTTAGGACCCAAGATAAACTCATTATCATCATCTCAGCCAAGGATCTCGACAATGACCTGTTGGCAGCGTAAACTAATGTCTCTTAATTAACTAGCGTTTTATGACATTTTTGTGAATATTATCATCTCAAAATAACATATACTTTTTACATTAAAGTAATATTATGTAAATCTAGAAAATAATTTACATTCATCCCGAACTTAACTCACATTAATTAAGTTATACTGACATGAAAAGATATATTTTACAAATATATTATACATACATATTATCTTTTAAACTTTACATTTTTATATCATTCATTTTCAGTCAAAATTGTTCTACTTAATAACTAGGTACTAGTGAGTCATCCAAGTATTGAATGTCTAATTTGAAACTGAATATTAATTAGAAATAAGAAAAAATATTTACAAACGAATAATATCTGAATTTATTCGTTATTAGTCCGAAGTTATTCGTTATTAGATAATTAATTATAATTTTAAATACCAAATTAGTACAATGAAGAAATCATAAAATTGCAAAGTAGAATTTTCGAATGTGCAAGTGGATCAATTGAAGGAAATCGATCACTCAAAACGGACACTCATATCATCTGATTAACAGGGTGTGCTACCGATTTCTTAGTATCTATGTCAGAAGGGTACGACTAGGGAATACCGAGTCTCACGTAATCTTTCACGAAAGAAACGTGCTATTTAAAAAAAAGAAAAAATTACAATTCATGTTGCTGAGAGCGTTTCGTGAGCGGTTTATTCTACACCAGCTGTAACAACGTTCCAAAAAAAAATATCTTTATTACCCGATTGAAAAGATAGGTTAAACGATCAATTTGAGAAAAGAATATTTTAAATACAAGTTTTAAAAGTTGTACGGTCATACTGCAATAAGCTTGTTGTAGATATGGGTCATTTCTATCCACTCTCTCGGGATATTACTGTCTCACAGAAAACCAACGTATACTAACGGTCATGAACATTCGATGTTCTTTTACGTTTCCTCTCACGCTTCATTTTTAGTAAGCTGACATACTTTTCCTTCAAGTCAATTTGTATAATAATATGAATTCGTAAGCTACGGTAATCGTTAAGCCTTAAGTTTATGAGATGTTGGTCCCTGTACCATATTTTTTCATTAGTAAACACTTGATCGAAAACAGCAAAACGAAATTACCTTGCCACATACGTGAACCATCAAAGCAACAACACACTCGTATTTACGCGGATATAAGCGAGTTTTGGTATAAACCGAATTCGTTTTAACTCCCGCCTACACGATTTTGTAATCCACTTCCGAGTTAATGATTTCGGCACAATCTGAAAAGCGGCCTCGTCAAAAAACTGAGGTGCGCTGCATTTCTGCTGGGGGAAACTTTCTCGGCAAAATTACGTGGACGTGCGCCATTAAATGTTTTATGGAGTTTTGTAAAAGGCTAATCCAAGTTTTTATGATTGGAATGATTTATTTATAATTTTAATGAAGTTTATCCTGGGCTTTTTGTTTATTTTATAATTATTGATATGTGTTGGTTAACACCATATTTACATAATCATGTTTTCCCAGCTTATTTTCGTCCCACAAAGTGATTGAATCTATCGTCACGTCAGACGTCTATAAGATTTTTTCATAAAACAAGTCCATACACTCAAAGACGGGTCCCGAAAAATTATTGTTTTAATTCATGTCTATTCATTTCATTAAAAAATTCTATCTTTTCTTCGTGTCAAATTAAATTGTTCCTTAAACAAAAATGTGTAATAATTCGTAGAAATTGCCGACGCTGTCCTTGTTCCACAGATTGTTTTGAATTATGAAATTAATTACTTAAGTGTATATAATATCAAGTTGAGGAAACTTTTAATAAGTCCTTTGAAATTAATGTTTGTACGTTCTTTGAAGTATACTCTGTAGGGAATGTCAAAATGTTATGAAGTCAGAACACAGTTCCAGAAACACATATCGTCTTCAACTGTATTTGTGGCGCAATTAGTTCACAAATCAGCTGTGAAAAAAGGCTTTAGTTTTAACCCTCCCATCGAAATGAAAATTTGTCTAAAGTACAAAACTTTGTTTCATGTTTGGTAGTTGCAAATAACCATAATTTTAATTATTAAGTGCTGTTGCAAACTCGTGTCAACTCTAATATAAAACACAGCGGTTTCTTTGATGCTATTATCATGTATTAATGATTTTTAATTAATAAATAAAAAATAAAAACAAAAAGCACAACATTCTTCAACTACAATAAGGCTGAAACAAATCCCAAACAATTTCTCCTCTGTATATAACATTTTATTTCACATTGCAAAAATCAAGATGTATAAATATTTATTATTTATTTTAAAATGTATAAACAATTGGGAGATTTTTAACAATGCGATGAAAAAATAAACCGTCGAACGTGTCTACCCTCGAACCTATATTCGGCGTATTCATATTCATTGTTGTTTAAATATTTTGATCGTGTGTTTTGTACGTGTGCACGAACAGTGACCAGATAACCAGATGCAGGTAACAAAAACATTGTAATAACAATACAGTTTCACACTTGACTTTTATAAAAACTCAGGGTTATTGTTCGGAGCTTAACTATTGCATCGATACACCAGAGGCTTTACGGGAACCTATGTACTATATTGTCTATCTTCCAGATGAAAAACTATTACAATTAAAAAATTTATTATGTGCCAAGATCCACGGAAGGTTAGCAAGCACTGAAATGTCATTATAATTTTGCAACTTGTTGAATAAATAGGTCACACAGATTATATAAGATAGGACACATAGATATAACGTAAGTAAACAAAGCATGATACAAAAAGGCGACCAGAGTAGTATTTTCGGCTTAATTTAAACATATATTTTCTAAAAAGCATAATATATAAATAAATATTCAAGGGAATCGGAAATAGGAACTAAATATCCCAAAGGACTAGGTACAAATATATTCTAAGCCGCACTATTCCCAATGTATTCTTAGCAATACCTAAGAGAATGGTGTAATTAACTTGAGACGTGGTAAGTACGTGGCGCCGAGCAAATTGCTAACGGCTCAAACACTGCTCTCGGGTGTTGCATCTTACAGGAAAATAGAATGTAGTTGCTGGTACAAACCACACATACAATTTGAAGATTTAGAATAATTTGTAATGAAAAATAAATTATTATACTTTTGAGCTGCAAACATATATTTTTGAAAGAGCGCGAGACGAGCATGCCGTTCGCCTGATAGTAAGCGATATTTATTTATTTAAAACTTAATTGTACACCTAAAACTAACAATACAGAAATAAACGACAAGAAAAAAAATGTACAAAAGGCGGTCTTATTTCTATAATCTATCTATCTTTAACAAGAGATTTCTCTCGAAATTTCGATACATTTTTTTGCTTGAGTAAAGAAATACAGAGATAAGGTGCATACATTTATACATATCTAAGCAAGATGATATTGTATGTCTATCTTTGTTTATTGAAGCATACAGTGGTATCGACATAGTAACGATATCCATTTTAACCTCTTGTTGAAGATAGATAGGATATAGAGAACGGCTGTTACAGACAACCAACCATGGGATGGATAAGAGGGAACGAAAGTTTTGGGGTACCATGAGGTGTACGAAAGGATAAATGGACATACATGTATAAGTATATACAGGGTATATCAAGACTGCTACCGAAAACGAAGCCGGGTGGTAGTTTAAGCGACTTCAGACACAATGCAACAGAAAAAGTTGCAAAAAAAGGCAATATTTTTTTTTTCGTTATTTTTTTCCTATGACCATATTTGGGTGGTAAATACATTTTATCCTAAAATAATAGTGTATGCCCTATTATTTATTAATACTCTAAGGTATAAAAGAGTTTAAATTATTATTTTAGCAAAAACTATGGATTTACTACCCAAAAATGACGATATTTAAAAAATCATAAAAAATAATTGTCGCGTTTCTATGCGATTTTTTTTATTGCATTGTGTTTGTAGCCACTAAAACTACCACCCGGCTTCGTTTTCGGTAGCAGTCTTGAGATACCCGGTATACCTAATGAATATATAAATAAATATATATACATAAACATAAACACATACATAAATAAATATTATAACTAACATGTATCAACATTATACATAAAATAACCATATAATATATATATAAGGGAAACTTCGCGACGTCTTCTCGTCCAAAATGCCTCAGTGCCTAAAATCGAAAGTCTTCAATAGTTGTGTGTTACCAGTGATGACATACGGCACCGAGACGTGGCCTCTCACTGTGGGCCTCATTAAAAGGCTCAAAGTCACTCAACGAGCCATGGAGCGGGCTATGCTCGGAGTTTCCCTACGAGATCGAATCAGAAATGAGGAGATCCGTAGGAGAACCAAGGTTACCGACATAGCCCATAGGATTGGCAAGTTGAAGTGGCAGTGGGCCGGGCACATAGCTCGTAGAACCGGTGGCCGTTGGGGCCGAAAGGTTCTCGAGTGGAGGCCACGTACAGGCAAGCGAAATGTCGGACGCCCGCCTACAAGGTGGACGGACGATCTGACTAAGGTCGCAGGAAGTCGCTGGATGCAGGCCGCTTCCAACAGGTCATTGTGGAGATCCTTGGGGGAGGCCTATGTTCAGCAGTGGACTTCCTGTGGCTGATATGATGATGATATATATATATCTACACTAATATTATAAAGAGGAAAACTTTGTTTGTTTGGTTGTAATGAATAGGCTCAAAAACTACTGGACCGATTTTAAAAATTCTTTCACCATTCGAAAGCTACATTATCCACGAGTAACATAGACTATATTTTATTTTGGAAAAAAATAGGGTTCCGTAAGATATTTGGATTTTTCGGACACAAACTGAAAAAAATCAACCAAAGAAGTTACTTATTTTGCGTACGCTGCCTAAACTACAAAAGATAGAACCATAAAATGTTATAATTAATTGTAGATCTTATTAATATCTACAAAAAAGTCCGCGACACACTATACCTATCTATGTCGAGTGAGGCACAACAACCACATTTTTATTTAAAAATAGACGAAGCTGGGCCGGGCCGCTATATATATATATATAAATATGAATATATATAAATATACACGGTATACATACAATATCTTCAGTTTAGATATGATCGCTTATGGACAGTAGCGAAGCCAAACAACGCTTACAATGCTTGTCATTCCACTGTGCTTGCCATATGACACTCTGCCTACAATATCCTTAATTGGGAGTGGAAGTTACGGAACAGGACAAAATATTTGATTTCTTATTAATATATGAATTGTATTTATATAAAACTTTCACCAAAATTAATACGCAATGAAGTGGAAATAATACCAGGATCTCATAGTCACAAAATCAGTCAAGTGACTTGTAAACCAATCGGCTCTAAAACCCGTTAATGGAAGGGAGTTAATGTCAAACACAAGGAATATTATTGAAAATGGTTCTCTATTCTCAAAATTACTCTTAGACTCATCATCATCATCATCATATCAGCCACAGGAAGTCCACTGCTGAACATAGGCCTCCCCCAAGGATCTCCACAATGACCTGTTGGAAGACTCTTAGACTGCCGATTATTTATTTATTTATTTATTCATTCTTTACTGCACACAAAAAATGACAAAGTATACAATATTTGCATATAAAATTAAAGAGTACAATTGGCGGTCTTATCGCCCTAGGCGATTTCTTACAGACAACCTTTGGATGGATATAAGAAAAGGATAAGAAGAGATTTATTCTTTTTTTAATCCCTTTACATGAAATCCATGGCAGTCTGTAAGACCTTGCCTTTGAGTGATAAAAACGACAATAGTTTTTATGTTTATAATTTCACATTGTATTAGTTTTTTTCTATGCAATAAAGTGTAAATTAATTATTATTAATACTAAATAATGACATACACTTTTGGAAAATATACAAGCAAAAAACCGATAAAACATCGGTATAAAAACTGCCGATTGCAGTTCATATTTTATTGATACTTTACGTATTTTTCACCTCAATCAGCACGCCACTAATGGTTCTTTCCGTGATACATAAACAATAACGCGAGAAGCTTTCAGCTTTACGAGAGGCCGTAAAGCACAGTCTGTTTGTTGATTTATTGTCTATTCCCAGGGCAGTCGTGTTTTATATACCTTTTTCACTAATAGAATGTGGTCAGCACCTAGTGAGATTTCTAGAAAGACGCAAAATGGTCTAGAATCTCTATACAAGGTCTGTGATTTTTATTTTATTTTCTCTCTCTTTAGCCACAGGAAGTCCACTGCTTAACATAGGTCTCTCCAAGGATCTCCCTAGCGATCGACTTAGTTGCCTCGTTTGCCTCAATTTATTTCAAAGCTTGTAAATTATTTTATAAAATGTACATTATATTTTGTTGTATTTGTACAGGCTGATTTTGTTAGAGGAAGATTTTGAAAGAGACAAGTTCTTAAGATTACAGTTATGATATATACCGGGTATCTCAAGACTGCTACTGAAAACGAAGCCGGGTGGTAGTTTTAGTGGCTACAAACACAATGCAATTAAAAATTTCGCCTAGAAACGCGACAATTTTTTTTTTTATGATTTTTTAAATATCGTTGTTTTTGGGTGGTAAATCCATAGTTTTTGCTTAAATAATAATTTAAACTCTTTTATACCTTAGAGTATTTATAAATAAAAGGGTATATACTATTATTTTAGGAAAAAATGTATTTACCACCCAAATATGGCCATAGGAAAAAAATAACAAAAAAAATTTTGTCGCTTTTTTTTGCAACTTTTTCTGTTGCATTGTGTCTGAAGTCGCTTAAACTACCACCCGGCTTCGTTTTCGGTAGCAGTCTTGATATACCCTGTATGTACATGAAAAGATACCGGACGCTATTGTTAAGGTTCTACAACTAATTCTATCTACAACTATTTTTTGCTATTCGGCAGACTCCGATAGAGGCGAATACGTTCTTTTTAATCATCAATCATTAACATGATCGTACTTTTATCCACGGGAAATCTTATTTTAATACCTACCCTTTTAACTAGTCCCTAGTACTTTTTTTAGCCTCAAGTAATCTAATTTTAATACCCTTGTAACAAGCCCCTAGTACGAAAAAATTAGATTTTTTCTTGTGGGTTATTTTTGTTTCTTCTTCTAAGATTATACATCATCATCAATCATACCAACACAACAATAACGCCACTGACCTGTCGTGCGAGTGGTCGAGCGGCGTGAGGTGCGGCCAGCCGCCGTCGTCAACTTAGCGGCATGTCTGCGGCCCGCTCGGCCTACACACCTCTCCCCCAACCCGCTGCACACTTCGCACTGCACAGACACTAGAACATGCTCACACCAGCCACTAGCATTTGTGCACTTCACTTAACATCTGAAACAAAAGAACAGCGGGTATCAGTGAAAAGCATAATAGGGTTGAGTCCAAGATTTGATTTTAAGCAGTATGTAATGGTTCCTAAAGAGTATCTGTATCCGTATCGGCCCATATACGCCCCACTGTAGGACAAGGACCACCTCTACAAGTAAGAGTACGATTGAGAGTGGTATAGCGGTGGTGGTAGGAACCAGTATGTAATGGTTCCTAAAAAGGATCGCTTATGAAAACATTCATTTGAAAACAGCATACAAAATTGGATTTATAATGACTGAGATGTTAATATTGTTAATAGTGCGGTAGGGAAATTCGTTGTCTCTTTCGCACGCGTGCACCTTATGGAATATGACGTCACTCCGTGCATAATGCATCCTTTTCTATTACTCCTACAACTGCAGTAATATTATTTCTCCTACAATACAACTAACAAAAATACACAAATATTATTATATCAGCCAGAATCATAACATACCTTCTTGCAAAAATGTCCAACATCCCAAGAAATAAATAGTACAATTCACTCTTCGTAACTTTTATTATATTTCTTATAAGGAATGCCAGACGTACATTATCTCGTCCTACGAAACACGCATGAGAAACCGAATAAGGGACAATAAAATCGCATTACCACGATTGCTTATCTATAAAAGTCTGTTTTATTTAATGGCACGACAACATTTTCTATTTGACAGCCTCCGTGGCGCTCTTGGTTAGCCTAGCTGTAGAGGCTCCAGCTTCGATCCCAAAATAAATATTTGTGTAATCCACACTTATTTGTTTCAGTTCTGGGTGTTTGTGAGACGGAAAAGTCTCTAGTATTTCCTGACACCCACGACACAAGATTGATCAGTACCATCCAACAACCATAACGCTTGGATTATGGATGTGTGATGTACCGGTCAATCAAATTCAATAACTTTTATTTTATAACACAAGTACCTAATTTGCTTTGATCAGTGTCGAAGCAGACCATGAGTATTATTCAAACGACGAGTAGCGGTTTAATACCACGGGATCTAACGCGGGTGAAAACTGCTTGAGAAGACCCGGCGAAGCAAACTCAGTTGGCTTACATTACCCCAGTGGTAATGTAAGCAAACTACGCGACGCGACCCAGTTCCGAGTATATCCAGCGTAAAAGACTCACTGGGCTCATTTCAGATCCAATGGATTAAATAACTACCAATACTATTTCCAAAACGTTTCGGCTGGCTCTGACTGAGAAGACCCGGCGAACAAAATCAGCAGGCTTAATTTTACCACAAAATACGCGGCGCGATCCAGTTCTGAATAGATCCAGCGGATCAAACTCAGTGTGCCATTGGCCTCGTTTATGTGTGTATGTTTCACCATGGCACCTAAACTATCCATCCGAATTCCAATTTTGATAAATGAGTTATCAATTGATTCGTCACGATGATGCGGGTGACATAGGCACCATTTTACGTGACTAGGCCAAAATAAGATAGGCTTTTAATGTTAATTTTATTGTAGTCGGGTTATAATATAGTTACAACCCGACCGATATATAATAATAAAACCGATATATAATACCATGTTTTAAAATTAACAATGTTTCCTACAATTGTTCTAGTTTTATTTTAAAGCTCGCTTAGATCTCATTGTTTGTTGTAATTTCTTTATATTAACTATGTTATATGGTTTCGAAAATTTTATCATCTAATACTTAAAATGTCTCTAGATTATAATTATTATTTCTATTTTTATTTTGTAATACATTCTATTCAATTTTAGTTAATTTGTTTTAGATTAAGTTGTGCTTTTGTATTGTTAAATAAGATAATTTGTAATGCTGTCTGTATACACCTATAAAGGCTCGTCACCTTGCACAATACCTGAATATAAAACAACATGTAATTTTATCGGTGGCGCACCGATGGTGTATCGATTTGATAAATAAATAAAAATAAATAAATAAAAATAATATAAAATGATGAAGATTTTATTTTTGTTTTCAAATAAAAAGCCAATAAAGTGATGCTGATTTTTATACGCGAGAAGATGTTATATAGGATTAAAATATTCTATAATCGTTGGCTTGCCGTATTGTCCATAACATTATATAAAACAAGATGGATTAGTGTATAGTTGTTAAAAAATACCGATTAATGTTGCGGGGCTTGTTTTAAAGAAATTAGAATCACAAATATTACAAATCATAATTCACAAACATTTTTATCACAATAACAAAGCAACTAGAATTACAAATCGCCTGCCGGGTATATTCCACTAAATACAAAAATATATTAGTATTGAAAACATAAGTGCGTGGTGGCCTGTTGGTAAACGGACTAGACGCGACTGCCAACATGTTCACGGTGGTCGCGGGTTCGAATCCCAGGGCACACCTCTGACTTTTCGGAGTCATGTGTGTATTGATAGTCAATCACCACGCATCAAAACGGTGAAGGAAAACATCGTGAGGAAACCTGCATACCATAGCGATTTATAAAATTTCTATGGTGTGTAAGTCTGCCAACACGCACTAGGCCAGCGTGGTGGACTATATGGCCTAACCACTCTCAATCGTACTCTCGATTGTAGAGGAGGCCCGTGCCCTGCAGTGGGACGTATATGGGCTGATACAGATACAGATTGAAAACATAATAATTCCGCAAATGGTGATGACTGTATTCAATAAGTTTGTAATAAATTTCATTTTCATTTTCATTTGCAAGTTTTCGAACCAGTGCGCATATGTACGCATTACTGAAGCCTTTTTGATATGAGATCAAAGAAATACCCGGAAGTCACAATGGTTTTAGTTTCATTGTTGGAAGTAATCAATAACAGGTATTCTATGACAAAACTGTATTTTCCGCGTATCTACGTATTCCGTGAAGTTATATTTTCATATGAATTGATATCTATTTGCTTCGACGTAGCAGTACGGACTTAGCTAGCTGAAAATACTTTTATTATTGCATTGACAAAAAATCCGCTCAGGTTTAATGCTTGTATGGAAATTAATGTGTGGTCAATAAAATACTTTACTCAGCAATAAAATTATATCCCAAATATGATAATGAAGGTTGTTCCAAATTCTACTTATTTTTTTTTTATTTCAGTGAATGGCGAGACGAGCATGCCGTTCGCCAGATGGTAAGCGATACGACCGCTCATGAACAGTAGTACATCCAAACAACACCTTGAGTTACAAAGCAATGCTTGGCATTCCACTGCGCTCACCATCCTGAGGCATAAGATGTTAAGTCTCAATATGTCCAGTGGTTACTCTGGCTACAATGTCCTTCAATCCGAAACACAACAGTGCATTTAAACTGCTGTTTAACGGGAGAAATAGACATTGCGGTGGTACCCACCCAGGCAGCTTTTCACATATGAGAGACCTACCACCAGTAAACTTATCATTTTATCCAATAAAACCACCCTTTAGCCACTTTTACCAGAAGGTCTAGCTCTATGAACATTAACGGTGTTAGTACAAAAACTAGTTTGCATAAACATTGTCTAACTCTTAACTCTCTAACGGCGTCTAAATACGTATTTTAAAATAGTATCATATAAACACCCGTATAACCACCCAAAAAAATGGTTTCCAATTAATATTGAAACTTCACAGAACTGAAGCTACAGAACATAGACCATAGACAAAATGCAAAATTTTCATATTATGTTTTCATATTATCAGTATATATTTTGCTACTTATGTGGTTATAATATTGAACTTGTGTCAAATCACCATACGCTTGTGTTTAAATATAAACCATGTCTAACTTTAACCAATGCTACACATGAATTTGTAATTAAACAATTTCTAGTCACGTGTTCATCAAGCGTTTAAGAGTTTATTTTTACACGCCGTAATTATTTTTACAATTTATTTATTTTCGTTATACCATTACGTATAATAGGCGTGACGACAGTATCAAAATATCAAATATTTAATGATGTAAGGAGGGAAAACATATTAGAAGGGTTTAAAACGATGTTTTAGTTTTAATCCAGAATTGGAGATTAATAAGATTTTCAATAAAATAAAAGTACAAAATATAGCAATCGGCCATTTTGACAGAAACGCTAGCCACGACGCATGACGTCACGCCTATGTAAACCTGCCGTAAACATTACCAATTTCTTTAGAAATGTGGAATGTGAACTTTACCGGAACCACTTATAGCCTTTAGAATTCATTTTTATCAAACGAAATATGTTTTGTTTCGATAACTTTCTTCGCTGCGCATAGACACAATGACATGCTTACCTAGTGGTGACGTTATAACGGATGCCATGACACCTACTAACTTTTTCTGTGCACTATTGAAAGATTATTAGAAAAATGGCTTAAAACTGTGTTAAACCTTTGTTAATTCTTGAAATATAGATTATTTCGTATTTAATAAATGTGTATCTATATTATAAAACATGATTTTAAAATAATTCGTCATGCCTATTATTATAGATATATAATTGATAGATACACTATGCGCCCGCAGCTCCCTTCGACAACAGTATACAGAGATGTAATCATTGTAGTTTGGAACAATAGACTTTGTAGTTACCCAATCTAACAGACCGATTACCAATTAATGTTGATTGATATTAGCATCGTGAAACAATACTATTATAATATCAAATTTAGCTTATTAAAACATGTAAGCTTATTAACTTATGTTTACCAAATTCAAGCTATAAACGCATCGATTGCTAAGGTGCAAGTTCAAACCCATAGGTTTTTTATTTCTATTAATGGCAAGACGAGTATGCCATTTGCATGATGGTAAGCGATATGACTGCTCTTGGACAGTAGCAAAACCAAACAACTCCATAAATTATTCACTGCACTCACCATCCTGACACGATATAAATTGTGATGTTAAGATTCAAACAGAATAACTACTGTCCATATTGAAAAATATGTCTAGTAGTAACTCTAGCTGCAATGTCCTTTAAACCATAGCATAGTATGAAGTGCATTATTTGTTGTACTTGTCATTAATTATAGTTGATTTCATCCCAAACGAGAGGGCACGGGTTCGTTCCTAGTACCAAGACAAATTTATGTGATGCCCACAAATATTTACCTCGGGTCTTGGTGTTTGTGAGACCAAAAAGTCAAAATCTTCTGATACCCACTACACAAGATTAAATTAATCTTAATGTGGGGTCAAAACTATGTATGTGATAGTTGGGTGTATTTATTTATTATTTTATTGACTGTTCAATTTCATAACATAAACGTTATTCATTAAACCAACCAAAGTCTCAACTCGTACAATATTCACGACTTGTTGATCCTACGTGATTCATTTCATGTTGACTTGCATCCGCGTCCCTAAAGTGGTTACGATCAGAAAGTCTATAAACATTTAACCCAACTTTCGACTTTATTACACTAAGATAAGGAATATGTTTATGTTATGTGGCTGTGGCGTAAAATTGGCAATATATTCGCACGAAACCACAAAGCTGTTGCTAGGGGTCGATAAGAATTTTTGTAGTGCTGTCGAAAAAATGGACGATTTCGTTCTCTTCACTCGGAAAAAGATCTATTTTAACAAATATAGTAATTATTCAGAATATATAATAATAATATATCCTGGACATTAACAGCCACCGTAGCGCAGTTGGTTGAACGCCGGCTGTGAAACGTGATGACAAGGGTTCGATCCCCGCACAGACACAAATATTTGTGTCATTTATAGGTAGCTGTTTCAAGTCTGGCTGTTTTTAAGACCGAGAAGACTTTCATAGTTACTGATTCCCACGACACAAGTCTTTATCTAAATGTGGAGTCATGACTATGTATGTGACTGTTGGGTGTATTTATTTATTTATTAGGTGGTATGGGCCAAAACGTGAAATTACGAAACCTGTTCTAACCGTGTAGCAAACTTTATTTACGACCTGAAATGTTTACACATAGAACCCGCAGCTCAATCTTTATCAACTTTAATGGAGTTTTTTACTTCAAATACACAACGAGTTGGGTGAAGTCCACGAATTCGCACAACACTCGCTCGCGCTTAACTTACAAAAGTTCACTGGGTAAAGGCTTTTTTTCAACATTGCATTGTAATTCAAGGTGTTGTTTAGTTTGACACTGTTCATGAGCGATCGTATCGCTTACCATCATGCGAACGGCATGCTCATCTCGCCACTCACGATAAAAAAATTACAGACAAACATATGCAGCAATGGCATACTACAGTATTCAGGTAGTGATAAAATTACCAGTATACTCCGAATACAAAATATCTAAAGCATAATATAGCGTGTACAAGTAACTATAATGTAGGTGACGTCGTCGAGGAAAACGTCAAAATGATTAACGTCAAACACTAGAGGGCGGACGCCAAAAATAGATCGCTTGGGGAGTACTCTCATTTATTCGTACACCCATCTGTTAAATGTTAAATGCTGATGAATTACAGTAAACAATGTTCAACACAGACCTTTGCCTGAAAAACCCGGAGATAAATACAAGTTGAATATTTTTTGTGGGTTCGTCTGTGCGAGAAGTAAGCCAACTGTCCCTGAGGTATATATCATGTATTTGATTATCTCTCTCTCTCTCTTTCTCTCTCTCTCTCTCTCTCTCCTCTCTCTCTCTCTCTCTCTCTCTCTCTCTCTCTCTCTTTACATCTTTAGAAAGTCCACTGCTGAACATAGAGTAAGTTTCTGGATGCAGGCCACTTCGAACAGGTCAATGTGGGCTTCCCTCAAGGATGTGAGGGAACCCTATTTTAATATAAAATTCTTGTCTACATACAAATACAAAATCAATTTTATTGTATTCCACTTCTATATTTAAATAATAAAGCTGGTAGCACCAGTCAAAACAACACAACAAATCTTACGCCCAGAATCAAAAGTTGTATACCACACCAGTTGCTTTGGGATTAGCAAGTTTTAATTACATACATTTTTCTCTGCAATGATCGAACCCCCTTTAATTTCACGGTTGTCTTACGCACCGTGAGCCATCGCGATTGACAAAAACAAATGCAAATCGCATCAACATAAATTCTAAAATTAACGTCCGGCAAATTGAAATTGAATGACGTATTAATTGGATTATTCGGCCAATGGAATTTGAATATTTAGACTGAGCTCTCCTAATTCATTGAATGAAGCCCAATTTTTAAACGCATGCAAACAACAAAATCGATCGGACAGATGATGATTCAAAGGTAGTGGGCAATAATGAACTTCTCTATGTCCTTTAGAGGTGTATTATACTTGTAATAATGGTCCTTATTGTCTGATTATGAAACTTTCATTACTGACTTTTGCATAAGATTAACCTTTACAGAATAATTATAGCCTGGCGCCTAGTAGAGTAATTTATAAAATGTTTTGATCTAGCATATACTACAGAATTTCTATGTTAGACCAACGTATGCTCTATATTTTCCAATATACCCTTTCACCAACCGGCTGTTATACATAAATCCCCAATTCTGCGTAACAAGCTAGCAAATCACATATCACATAATTTGACTATCAATAGCCACTATTACAAAAAGCGCATATGTGTACTTAAATATCTAAATATAATCTACATTTGTTCAGAAGTGGCACCAGAATGGCTGACAACACGAACCAAGTACTCGGAAACTATACTTCAAACGTAATTTGGAACACAATGGCGCGAACAATAAGGCTAGTTTTTATGAATGAAGCCTTCGTTCTCTAGACAATTTAAGAAATGAATGTTGAAATAAACGCTTTTGGTAGTGTTTAAGCGGGTAGAATGCTGTTGTTGGAACGGGTTAAATTAAAAACTGGAATCATATTTATTGTGTCTCTGGCTTTAGTCTACTATTCTGGTAAAATAAAGTTAAATCACAAATATTGCGTTTACGTCCAGTCTTATTTGAATTTTTAAGTTGGCTAAAGAGATTACATGACTTCACGAATTATACTTTAGTCTAAATACCTATGTCCGTCCAAGTACAGAATAAGAATCTGAATATATCTGAACATATCCCTCTGCATCGAGGCGTGAGACAAGGGGACGTGATTACCCCCAAATTGTTCTCAAGTGCATTGGAAGATATGTTCAAAACCCTAAACTGGAAAGGTCGCGGCATCAACAGCAATGGCGAATATCTTTCACACTTGAGATTTGCGGACGATATCGTCATAATGGCTGAATCCGTGCAGGATTTCCACCATATGTTGACCAGCCTAGCCGATTCTTCAGCTCGCATCGGTCTCCGGATGAATTTGGAAAAATAATAATGTTTAATAAACATATTGATCCGGAACCGATCGTTGTGCACGGAGCTTCTCTTGAGGTTGTTTCAGAATATATCTACAAGAAACAACTTTGAGAGTGAGGCTCGAAGAAGAATCCAGCTGGGCTGGGCAGCATTTGGGAAACTTCGTCAGGTCTTCTCGTCACCAATACCGCAAAGCCTGAAGACGAAAGTCTTCAATGAGTGCGTCCTACCCGTAATGACATACGGTGCCGAGACGTGGACACTGACGGTGGGACTGGTTCACCAATTCAAAGTCGCTCAACGAGCAATGGAGGGGGCTATGCTCGGTGTTTCCCTGAATGATAGAATCAGGAATGAGGTTATCCGACAGAGAACCAAGGTGACCGACATAGCCCAGCGGATCAGCAAGTTGAAGTGGCAGTGGGCTGGTCACATTTGTCAGAGAACCGTTGGGGTAGACATGTTCTCGTGTGGAGACCGCGCCTCGGCAAGCGTAGTGTAGGACGCCCTCCAACGAGGTGGAGTGGTGATGATCTGGTAGCGGTTGGAGACGTTGGGCTGAAGATCGAGCCCAGTGGCGTGCCATAGGAGAGGCCTATGTCCAGCAGTGGACGCGAATAGGCTGATGATGATGATGATGATGATGATGATGATGATGATGATGAAATACCTATACATATCACACACGCCTTTTTCTCAGAAAGAAAGGGTAGGCAGAGGTGCTGCCAGAACACTCACGTATCGCCTTGTGTGTTCTACCTCACGATGTGGTAGGGAGCGAGTATCAAAAAAAAACAAGTCGGCAGCAGTTTCTTGACCGTTACCATCAGGCCACCATGCACTACAGACATACACATTTTCAGTCTCCGTGGCGCAGATGGTTACACGCCGCCTGTGAAACGAGTGATCACGGATTCGATCCCCGTACCGAGAGAAATGTTTGTGCGGCCCACAAATATTTCTTCCGGGTCTGGGTGTTTGTGAGACCGAAAAATCTCTCGTAGTTTCTGATACCCACGACACAAGACTAGATCTTAGTGAAGGACTATGTGACTATGTGACTGTTGGGTGTTAATTATTTATTTTTTATTTTTCCAAGAAAGATGACCTTGGGTGTTATGTATGAACAATAAATAAGCCTTGATTTTAAAAAAAATGTGGAAAGAATCTGAAAACTACTCAATTTGTAATATAAAAGAATAACAACGCATTCTTACCCTACATCCTCACAACCAAGAAAAATAATGAGCAATCCCATTCTAAAATAAAAATGAAATGCTATAACATTAAAAATAAAAGGCTGCCTTTAAATTTCATCTTATAGATTCACGTTGCTCGATAAAAAGCTCAGGAAAGCTCAAGCGAAGCTCGCTAACAAGCTGCGAGCTTTCACCACAGCTCGCATATCAGAGATACCATATCGGGTACTAAGATAGTGTAGTTATCTATGTATATTGCGTCAGCGTAAAATAATTTTAGCTAGTACTTTAGATAACAAGTGAATTAGTGTTTATCTCTTATCAGAGGCGTAATGCCAGGGGTTTTTTATGGATTTGTCATCGGGTTATTTATTAATAGTGGCTGTGATTTTTGGTTGGATTTATTGAATACTTGTATGCAATATTATACCTATATATAATATTCATAATCGATATGATATCACGTAGTGTAATTCGGATTTATGAATACGTATAAGCAAGCGATGTTTCAGACGATTCACAAGGTAACACAAACAGAACCACGCGTGCTGGCTTGCAATGCCATAGCTTGATGGTCCAAACCATCTCAGCACGAACCAAAAGGTAAAAGGTATGCCAATTCTTTTATGTGCCGCACCGACAAGCTATTGAGTTGTTTGCCGTCACGCGTGTTCCCTCTTTCCTATGATCCCGGACCCTTCCTCCGTAGTGTGAAGAGGTATCTTAGCAGGCCTACATAATTGTATCGAATGTATTGGGACTGTCGTCTGATGCTAATGCTGCCAATGATGTAAAAAAATGCCTGGACGGCATTTGCGCTTACCACCAGGCGCAGTGTTGTCATTATGTCGGGGAAAAGTAAAAAAAAAGGTGGACGGACGACCTGGTTGAGGTCGCCTGAAGTCGCTGGATGCAAAGGGGTTACTCTATACTGCGACACGAAATTCGAATGTTCGTACATTCGACGTCCACGTACAATCAGCAACATAAGTCGCTACACATTCACGAGATTTGGAATTGTCTTATCATCCAAAATAATTATTATTATCAATATCGTATGGCACTTCTCGGCATAAATGACTTTACTTGGTTATATTTTACGACTACAGAGTACAGAGTAGTAAGTACAGATTTTAATTCATAAAAAGGTTATCAAAAAATGTGAAGTGTTCAGCGATTTATGTTGCTGACTGTACAAGAGAAATAAATCAAATTCTAAAAATCAATACTATTTTCTATGAATGATATTTTATAACTGCGTTACTGGGAATCAAGAAATAATATAAAACCTGGGGGTATAAGTTCATTAAACTTTTTACGGGTCAATATGAATCTAACGTTTACACAAGATAGTATTATCAGCCGACTTTGGTCGTTATTTTGTCATTTATTATCTAAGACAACATGACAAAAAGCAATACATAACTTATCTTTAAGTATTTTAATGAATTTTGTTATTTAAAAGTATTTAAGTCGTAACAGCTGTACTATTGCATCGCGCCAAATACTCATCGTTCGCATGCCTTAGAAAAATGATTTCTAAAACCCACAAATAAAACTTTGTATCTTTCTTCATAAAAATATACCTTTATTTGTGGTTGTTTCAACTGTTTCTATTATTTTATTTGTAACATGTACCAATTTATTAATTTTCTTGACATAAAATCCGCACTGTTCTGATGCTTGTAGATATTCGTTAGTCTTTCTGTAAAATGAGTAAACATTTTCGCAATAAAAATTTGCATTGTTTTATATCAGCAATTAGTTTTAATATTTTTATTTATAAATTGGGACTCATTGACATTTTCACAATCATCATCATCATCATCATATCAGCCACAGGAAGTCCACTGCTGAACATAGGCCTCCCCCAAGGATCTCCACAATGACCTGTTGGAAGCGGCCTGCATCCAGCGACTTCCAGCAACCTTAGTCAGATCGTCCGTCCACCTTGTAGGCGGGCGTCCGACATTTCGCTTGCCTGTACGTGGCCTCCACTCAAGAACCTTTCGGCCCCAACGCCCATCGGTTCTACGAGCTATGTGCCCGGCCCACTGCCACTTCAACTTGCCAATCCTATGGGCTATGTCGGTAACCTTGGTTCTCCTACGGATCTCCTCATTTCTGATTCGATCTCGTAGGGAAACACCGAGCATAGCCCGCTCCATGGCTCGTTGAGTGACTTTGAGCCTTTTAATGAGGCCCACAGTGAGAAGCCACGTCTCGGTGCCGTATGTCATCACTGGTAACACACAACTATCGAAGACTTTCGATTTTAGGCACTGAGGTATTTTGGACGAGAAGACGTCGCGAAGTTTCCCGAACGCTGCCCAACCGAGTTGGATTCGACGATTGACCTCTCTCTCGAAGTTGGACCTGCCTAACCGGACCACTTGTCCTAAATAGACATATTCGTCTACAACTTCGAGAGTCGAGCCCCCAACTCCCATGGGGGTGGGCACAACACGGATATTCGACATGATCTCCGTTTTATCCATGTTCATTTTAAGACCCACCTGTTGGGAGACTCGATTAACGTCTTCGAGTATAGTGCTAAGGTCTTCCAGCGATTCTGCCAAGACTACAATGTCGTCGGCAAATCGAAGGTGAGTAATATACTCACCGTTTCACAATAATGCTTTTTAAATGTCCGCATATCAAATATTTTGATGTTATTTATTTTTATTTGTATGAGACTCATCCCACCTCCACAATCAAACCGGGCCCAGTTTTGTGGGTATCTTTTTTGTTCTGTATTTTTGTGTATTTTATAAAATTAAAATAAAATACACTGACCTATCGACAGCCTTTGTTATAAACGAAAAATAAATCAATTCTCATTGAACTTCAAAAATACGCATAAAAACAAAAGTATTCAGCTCAAACAAAGCGAATAATATAATTGCTGCAAAAACATTTTTCCATACAAAAGCTAGATTGAACCGGGACGAAACCATATTAAAATGTAATTTTAGTATAAATTTTAATTGCTCTTCCCAAAGCCAACGCATAAAAAGTGGTCATACATGGACAACTATACTCTCGGTGAGTGTATGGAAGTATTGAAACCGCAAAACATTTTATGCTAATTAATATATGCCTTTTGAACGTTGCACAAATGAATTGGTCGGGTTGTAATTTGTAAACCGGAGTAGTGCATATGACAGATCATGATTAGTGTTAATATACTACTTATGCAATCATAAATGATGTTGAGATAATGAATTTAGAAAATCTAATTATCATAATCTATATACACATCTTTTTTTTATTGGACGAATGGAAACAAACAATACAAAACTATGCAATTGATATTAAATAAAAAATATAAAATGTAAATTCGTTTTTTTTTTTAAATAAATGGATAATTATACATTTTTAAATTACTATAATTTGCAATGGAAAGGGAGCAGGAAAAAACGACAACCGAATGGAATATTTGGCCTGTGCTGTCGCTTGAATTTTTCTATCAAATAGAGGCACTGCCTCGATTTAGTTGACTGTTGTACTCTATTATAACTGAGGTATATTTCTACGATTTTTAATCATCTTTTAGTTCGTATATTATTGTACCCATACATTGTGAATAATTGTTACTTTTTAATAGTAAAATATACAAACACAATAACCACAAAAACTGAAACTATATCAGCCCATGTACGTCCCACTGCGTGGCACGGGCCTCCTCTACAACCAAAATTAAGAATAAGAGGGATTAGGCCTAAGGCCATATAGTCTACTACGGTGGCCTAGTGCGTGTTGGCGGTCTTTATATACCACAGAAACTGATCATTGCTAGAACCCACAAGATCATGACTCCCTACTCATTTATCAGCACATAAATCTCCAGATAGTTGTATCAAAGCATGTATAATTAATCTAGTCAATCAGCTAAGCCCAGGTAGTGTAACACAACACATGATCGATGTCTGACGCAATGAACGCTACATACTGTACATTAAACAAGAACAACTTCAGACGAATCATATTGAATTCGATGTAGATGATGACGGATTAATACTGCGTTGGGATCTCAATGTTTTTTTATTGCATTGTATGGCGAGACGAGCATGTTGTTTGCCTGATGGTAAACGATACAAACGCTCACAAACAGTAATAAAACCAAACAATACCTTGAATTACAAACAAATGCTTGACATTTCACATTCCACTGCGCTCGCCATTCTGAGACAAAGATGTTAAGTCTCAATATGTCCAGTAATTACTCTGGCTACAATTTTCTTCAAACTGAAAAACAACACTGCATTTACACTGCTGTTTGGCGGGAGAAATAGACATTGCGATGGTACCTACCCAGAGATATGATCGATGACTGATAAAATGAATGATAGATTTTTTTTTTTATTGCATTGAATGGCGAGACGAGCAAGCCGTTCGCCTGATGGTAAGTGATACGACCGCTCATATACAGTAGCAATATTCCACTGCGCTCGCCATCCTGAGACATAAGATGTTAAGTCTCACTATGTCCAGTAGTTGCTCTGGCTACAATGTATTTCAATCCGAAACACAACAGTGCATTTAAGCAGTGTTGTTTCACGGGAGAAATAGACATTGCGGTGGTACCTACCCAGATGGCCTCTCACATATGAGAGACCTACCACCAGTAAAGACCTACCACCAGATTGTACATCAAACAAGAACAACTTCAGAAGAATCATATTGAGTTCGATACACATGATGACGGATTAATAGCACGCTTTGGATTTTACTGTTATAATCTGACTTAGATACTAACAACTAACTGCTTTAGCAGTTTGTAGCGTGGTTGGAAATTGAAGATGACTACTAAGAAATCGGATATCTGAAGCACTTGATTTCCCCTTTAAGTCAGTTTGTTTTCTTTTGTGTAATATTAATGGATAAATCGGGGCTCTTTACCTGCACTTGTAATATATTTATGTCGTCAGTAAGCACATTAGGGACACTTACTGGACATAATGAGACTTAACATCTAATGTCTCAGGATGGCGAGCGCAGTGGAATTTTGCTACTGTTTATGGTCATGGTCGTATCGCTTACCATCAGGCGAACGGCTAGCTTGTGTCGCCATTCATTGCAATCATAATAATAAAAAAATATTCATTCATAAACTCCCGCCATTTCCGAGAAGGAGTAGGCAGAGGTGCCAGCTCCCACGTTTCGTCTTGAATTTTCCGTCCCACGACGTGATAGGCGGCGAGCCTATCACCTTAAATATACTACGTATTTCAGATTATTTTGCGATTGCCTGTATCGACTTTTTGTATGAAAATATTTAATAGGTAAGCCATGGTTAGATCAATGTTGAAATCATCGGAGAAGGCCTATGTTCAGCAGTGGACTTCCTTTGACTGATGGATGAAACCATAGTTGTAGATATCCATACCACCAAACAAGCTACTTAAATCTCATGCAAAATAACCTGAATATTTAATCCAAAACCATTTAATTTCAACATTTCTTAGCACTAGATAAGTAGAGACATTAAAATACAAAACCTAAATGCAGCAAAACTTCGTCTGTAGTGACTACAACAAGTAATTAGTATTACAACAAGTAATAAGTAATTTATTACGTTCAAGACGAATTACACGTAAACCCGACTCCACAATAAATTAATCACATCAAAAACATTGCCATCGCATGAAAACAATGTATCGTACAATTTATACATAATTCTGCTCGCCAAGTCGATCTATTTATTTAAAACGTAAATAATTTTTAATATCGATATGATACTAACTTATTGAATAACTTTATACAGAAGGTCCCTTAAGCAAGGACTAAATAAATTAATCGACTTGGTATTACATGCATCTCACAAATTTTGCGGTAGAAAACCTGAGCTGCGAGACTTGGAATTTTTTTTTAGAATGTTTTTGATGGGATCTCACGTCTTTTTGTAGAGTCCTACTTTTTCCTTTTCGGTACTTTTTACTTCTAGAATATCACTAACGATTTTTCTTAAAGCCTCTGTCTTATGGCTTTTTATTATTTTTGTAGGTATCAATTTATCACAAATATAGCGCAATTTGATTATTAATGTTCTTTCTTTCATGGTAATTGATATTTTCGAGCTATTTAGTCTATTTATTTGCAAGTTTTTCTTCGTCATGTTTTTCTAGAGGAATGTTGTACAGTTTTATGGGCTGATTACACCCTTTCCCTCTCTATACCCCCTCCTGTTATGTCCCATATATATATACAACAACTAAAACAACTATAATTCCGTCATCACAGGTACAATGATTCATTAACAAATATAACTTTGTGATCCTTTACATTTATATGGGATTACAAAGTTATTCATGCAGTTGGTGTATCTAGAAAACTGGACAGAAATTATAAAATGTTTCAATTTTTCCTTACTTTAGGCACTAAACACTAATTATATTCTAAATTTGAAGGTTCTATGTCTGCTAGAAGTGCCTTAGACTTTTGATGATCGGTCAGTCAGTCAGTGAGTGACAAAATTAAGAAAGTTTGACATGTTACAATTCTTAAACTATTGGTTCAAACTGAATGAAATTTTAAATATACCGTGTTTACACAATGCTTGCTTAGTAACTGAAAATTCAGGTTTCTTGCTTTAACCACAACGAAGTTATAGAGGGTAGAAAATGGTCTGAATTGCTTCGAGAAAAGGATGGTACGACAGTGCCGCTTTTTAGCTCGACTTGGAGGGGGCACTGCCGTGCCTCCAGATTACATAGTTTAATAGTAACATATTTGTATTAAAATTTTCTTTTATAATTACATAGAAATAGATAAGAACAGAACGGCAGTGATCACCGAATGGTTAGGGGCACACTGAATATCAATGTCCAATCGGAAAGGCGTCGCTTGATGAAATCTACGCTCCGACCTACTCGCGCCCATATCCAAAACCCCAAGAGCTTTCAACTCGAGCTGACAAATCACTTTGATTGTCTAGGAGAAAACCTTGCAGTGGACGAGCTAAACAGCGGTTTGGTAGAAGCTGTCCATACGGTGGGATCTAAGTATTTTAGACCTCGCCGTAGAGATAGACCACAAAAACTCTCGATCCACACTCTTGACCTCATGGCCGAACGTCGATCTTTAGCGCTGCAGTCTTCCGTTGACGCCGAAGCATATCGGCGGCTCAATAGACAAATCTGGAAGTCCTTGCGACACGATGTCCGTGCTCACAATACTGTGAGCATTAAGGAGACAATTGAGCGAAACGGAGGCTCCAAAGTGTTTGCAAGAGAATTGCCTATTGGGCAAAGCCAGTTGTCTAGGCTGAAGACGGAAGACGGCCGCGTGGTATCGACGAGGGCAAAGGTATTAAGGGAGATCGAGAGGTTCTACGGACAGCTTTACACCTCGGTTGCCAAACCTGCTGTTAGCTCGGCCGAAGACCCGAGAGCCGAGTTGATCCGACACTTTAGCGATGATATCCCGGACATCAGCCTGTGTGAGATTGAGATGGCCCTGAAGCAACTTAAAAACAACAAGGCGCCGGGCGAGGACGGAATAACTTCGGAGCTTCTGAAAGCGGGCGGAACGCCGGTACTGAAAGTCCTTCAGAGGCTCTTCAATTCCGTTCTCCTCGAGGGTTCAACACCAGAGGCATGGAGCAGGAGCGTGGTGGTACTGTTCTTCAAAAAAGGTGATAACACTTTGCTGAAGAATTACAGGCCCATCTCGCTCCTGAGCCATTTCTATAAGTTGTTTTCGAGGGTCATCACAAATCGTCTCGAACGCAGGTTTGATGACTTCCAGCCTCCAGAACAAGCCGGTTTCCGAAAAGGCTTTAGTACCATAGACCACATCCATACGCTTCGGCAAGTTATACAAAAAACCGAGGAATATAACTTGCCACTTTGTTTAGCGTTTGTGGACTATGAGAAAGCCTTTGATTCGATCGAGACTTGGGCTGTGCTACAGTCTCTCCAGCGGTGCCATATCGACTATCGGTACATCGAAGTGTTGAAGTGTATATACAACAACGCCACCATGTCGGTCCGAGTACAAGATCAGAGTACGAAGGCTATTCCACTACAGAGAGGCGTGAGACAGGGAGATGTCATATCTCCGAAACTGTTCACTGCCGCGCTGGAAAATGCCTTCAAGCTCTTGCAATGGAAAGGATTCGGCATCAACATCAACGGCGAGTATATCACTCACCTTCGGTTTGCCGACGATATTGTAGTCTTGGCAGAATCGCTGGAAGACCTTAGCACTATGCTCGAAGACCTCAATCGAGTCTCCCAACAGGTGGGTCTTAAAATGAACATGGACAAAACGAAGATCATGTCGAATGTCCATGTTGTGCCCACCCCCATCGGTGTTAGGGGCTCGACTCTTGAAGTTGTTGACGAATATGTCTATTTAGGACAAGTGGTCCGGTTAGGCAGGTCCAACTTCGAGAGAGAGGTCAATCGTCGAATCCAACTCGGTTGGGCAGCGTTCGGGAAACTACGCGACGTCTTCTCGTCCAAAATACCTCAGTGCCTTAAATCGAAAGTCTTCGATAGTTGTGTGTTGCCAGTGATGACTTACGGCACCGAGACGTGGCCTCTCACTATGGGCCTTATTAGGAAGCTCAAAGTCACTCAACGAGCTATGGAGAGGGCTATGCTCGGGGTTTCCCTACGAGATCGAATCAGAAATGAGGAGATCCGTAGGAGAACTAAAATAACCGACATAGCCCACCGGATTAGCAAGTTGAAGTGGCAATGGGCAGGGCACATAGCGCGGAGATCTGATGACCGATGGGGTCGGAAAGTGCTCGAATGGAGGCCACGTAGCGGAAAGCGCAGCGTAGGACGTCCACCCACAAGATGGTCCGACGACCTGGTAAAGGTCGCGGGACGTCGCTGGATGCAGGCTGCCTCCAACAGGTCTCTGTGGAAATCATTGGGGGAGGCCTATGTTCAGCAGTGGACTTCCTTTGGCTGATGGATGGATGATGGATAGATAAGAACATCGATTTGAATGGCGTGAAATTTTCAAATACTGTATCCAGTTGTGGACTGGTATGCTATATTTTATACTTTATTGTATACCAGATACAGAAAAGTAGATAGATGTACACAAAAGAAAACAAAAAATGCTCAGGTTGCGGTCTTATTGCTTGAAGCAATCTCTGCCAGACAACCATGCACAGAGCGATATGCTGATGATGACGATCAAATACAATAAAATTAAATCAGAAAATTAAATACTAAAAATTATAAACAGAAAAATGTAGTGATCATTATTCTCTACCTCTTGAATAAAAACCAAGACAAATAAAAAACCCTAATTTCTAACAAGACCAAATTTCTCTGCGCCTCGATTAATTTTTTTTTTGCAATCTTTACAATCACAAATACTCCTAACAACTAAAACAGTAGGAAAATGAAGAAAAAATTTGAGCATTGCTCTGTCTAATTAGCGCTGATATTATTTTAGATGACATTCATTTGTAATTACTGCGAAATTTACTAAGCAGAAGACATTTTTACTTGCTTTTCTTTATAGTTTTTTTTTTTTTATAATCAATGTATTAAAGTTCATTAATTGTAGTCAACGTCGCGCAACAGGCCAATCGTAAATTAAATTGTTTAAAAATTTCATTTTTGATGTCCTATTGACCATGCTATGCTCCCAATACACATATCTCATAACAACCATTTTCCAGCTAAAATATTTTGTTTTTTACGCCATCTCTTTAATATTATCTTATTTACAATGTTAAACTTGTGTTTAATTAATAAACTTGGATTTTGTGTTCATTAATATTATTTGTATTATTTATCGAAAAGTCGGGAAGTTTATTAAAAATTGAACCAAATCCTTGATAAAATCCGCAAATAATACCTTTATATCTATGTAATATTTATATAAACTAGCCTCAAAATACTTAGGAGGCATTGGCAGCTCACTGTCGATATATTTTGTTTCAGGTCTGAGAATAATTTATTATTCGGAGACATAAACAAGTTTGTCTTCCTTTTTTTTGATCCATTTAATACTCTTTTATCCATTATATTTTATTAAAACAAGATGACGTAGCAAATTTAATTTAAGAAATAGATAAATATTAAAATGTGATTCAGAAAAAATATAGTGAGCTGATTATGTATCCACACACATATTATTAGAATGACATTAAAAAAAGCGTAGTATTACATTATGAAAATTTTATGCTTGTTCCAATAAGTAGTTAACTTCGAAGAATCACATTTTATTTGAGTTAAGCACTTATACTTGTAACGCGTCTGAAGGGTACATGTTTAATTCCTTCATTTATGTGCTATATAAAACGGTGATTTCCTTTACGTCGTCACCGAATGACTTATTGTTTCCGAACGTAAGAGCTTCATAAACTTGTTACCCATAAATTTTACTCCGAAATCAATAAAAACTTTATGTGCACAAAATAAGCACTGAGCTGTAAAAATAAGATACTGAACGTTAAATGAAATACTTCACATAATTTATTTTGTCTTGAGAATAAATAAACAAAAACAAAATTGTACACAGTAATAAAATAGTGCTTATTTCTAAAATTCTTGGTATCCATAAAATCACTCCAAATTTTAGTATTATAAAACAACACTCATTCAATTAAAATATGCATTAATCTTTTAAATACATTTCCAATGTACTGAAATGGCAGGTATATTAACCATACATACGATAATTAAGCCGTCGCGTCGACTAAATAAATTTGCTGTCATTGCTATAAAATAAACAATTATTTTATACGTACACGTAAAATCCATTCCGTACTGGCACTAAAACCACAAAGTTCCACAGTAATATATTCCACGTCAAAATCGATATTTAAAAAGTTACAAATTGGTTTCCATATTTAAATATCCCGCCAAGCGAGCGCGCGAACATGGCGGTTATCGCGCCAACCTTGCGTCAACAGGTCGCATTCCATACTGCTGTCTGGGCCGGCCTGATCCCGTCCCGTTCGCGCTGGCGCCAAAAATAATACTCTCAGAAGGACATTGGAGGTTTCCAATGACCCTGTTGCTATTGGAAAATGGCTTTCTCTGATACTCCATTGTTAGCTGCCATCTCATTGAGGCTCGCATTGATTTGTTATTATTCCGCTGGAGCAATCATTCATTATGAGGGCTTCCTAAAAACCGATAAAAGGCTTTTATAAAATTGGTTTTATTGTTATTAAGCCGGTGGCCATTATTAACGGTGTATTTACATGCGTTGAGGTGATTAAATATATTTCTATAAGAAATTTATAATACTACGTTATTGCTAGTTACAAAACACACTTTATGAACAAAATTCAATTGAGTTTTATAACTTTTTTAATTGCCAAAGCGAGGAAAACAAATTACTGAACTCTTATATTTTGTTGAGAGGAAAACGATAGCGAACTTTTGGCAGTAAGTAAGCAAGAAACGTGAGTAATTAGATAAGTTGCCTAATGGAACTTGAGAAAAAACAAGATCGCGTATTAAAATATTGCGGGCATGATAAAACATTCGCCGGTAATTCATTATTGTGTGATAAGGAATCGTTCAACAGTTTGTATTTTAAACTTTCTACTAAGTAAATATAAAAATAATATTTTAGAATAAACACACATATAAGCATAATATGTGTATACAACAATTAAAAAAAAGCCTGAAAAAGGTTATTATAGAAATAAACTAATGTAACTTATGGATATTGTAAATCTATAACACAACATCTGCTATACAAATATTACTTACTGCAGGAATCATATAATGAGTTCTTATAAATATATATAGATATTAGTCTTACTTTATATAACTTTCTATATAAGTATTGTTTTTTGATGACTGCACCGGTGGCATAGTTAAACTACTGTACATTACAAAGCTGATGTCTCAGGTTCGAATCTCGGGTCGGGGAAAGTGATATTGGATATTTATTTTCAACCTGGAGTTAGGATTTGTGTCCGTATGGCGATAAGCTATCACATCATGGGACGGTACACACAAGGCGAAATGTGGTTGTCCTGGTAGCACTGGGAAACCGCTCATGAAAAAAACGGGAATTTATGTATGTATGCATGGTTTTCGACAATAACAACCAATGTAGCTACAACATAAAAAGATTTGTCAATAGCAATATTACACATTGAAATAAAACTATTATTAAAGTCAAAAAATTTAAAAAATAAACCAAATCCGTGATAAAATCCGTGAATAATAGTTTTACTTTAAAAGTATTTTTATAATGCTTTCACCACGCTGCCCTAGTGCGGATTAGAGGACTTTACATCATCATCATCATCATCATATCAGCCACAGGAAGTCCACTGCTGAACATAGGCCTCCCCCAATGATCTCCACAATGACCTGTTGGAAGCGGCCTGCATCCAGCGACTTCCTGCGACCTTAGTCAGATCGTCCGTCCACCTTGTAGGCGGGCGTCCAACACTTCGCTTGCCTGTACGTGGCCTCCACTCGAGAACCTTTCGGCCCCAACGGCCATCGGTTCTACGAGCTATGTGCCCGGCCCACTGCCACTTCAACTTGCCAATCCTATGGGCTATGTCGGTAACCTTGGTTCTCCTACGGATCTCCTCATTTTTGATTCGATCTCGTAGGGAAACACCGAGCATAGCCCGCTCCATGGCTCGTTGAGAGCTGGTATGATACAAGTTTCCTGACGATGTTTTCCTTCACCGTTAAAGCTATACCGCCTATATGTGCCACCTGAGAAGTTTATTCCAAGTGAATTTCATACATAACTTGTAAAATACTAACTGTTTTCCGACTAACCTTTTACATATAGTCAACCAAGGTCAGAAACATAAAAACCACTAAATCCATTCAACCTTCACCCCTAAAAGCCGCACCAATCAACTACAAAGCTTTTTTAGTGTTCTGTACTAAAAAGAAAATATAGAATCCTTATTCGACCTCTTAGCTGTTCAATTGTCTGTTTGTCTGTATGTCAAGAAAAATGTCGTGTAGGGTGAAAATTTACAAGAGTCTCATAACATAAGTATAGGGATAATTTCATTGATAAATCTGAAAATCTGATGATGTGTGTTATAATAAAATACTTTTTTCCGATTTGCGAATAAATATTCTCTTGCATGGTTCAGGAAAGTATACTGGTGGTAGGTCTCTCATATGTGAGAGGCCATCTGGGTAGGTAAGAACGCAATGTCTATTTCTCCCGTGAAACAACACTGCGTAAATGCACTGTTGTGTTTCGGATTGAAGGACATTGTAGCCAGAGTAACTACTGGACATATTGAGACTTAACATCTTATGTCTTAGGATGGCGAGCGCAGTGGAATGTTGCTATTGCTTGCTCGTCTCGTCACTAATTGCAATTAAAAAAAAGTATTATAACATTACTATGTTACACACGGAACACTAGCTGCACGAGTCCAGCTAACATTCGATTTTTTTGTATTCATTTTATCTTCTCTTTGTTTATTTGAGTAGTACGATTACTAAAAATCAATTACACTAGTCAATTAATTTTTAAAATGTAAAGAATATATCATAAAAAACTTATCATATAACATTAAGCACAAACAAAGGATTTCATTAATAGGGACAAATAATCGTCTAAAATGGCAAAATAATAAAGAAAAAAATTATAACCTAAAAAAATTATAATAATCATTCTGTATGTATATCTAATAAATAACTTACTGAGGAATATATTTTTCGCTACAATTTAGACAATTGCTAATAAGTCGTTGAAGATATCGATTTGCAGTAATTTCATAGCAAAATGGCAAAAAAAGCTAGGATGGGAATTACACCAATCAGCTCAGTTAAACTGCGAAGTGCCACCATTTGCAGTTGCCACGATGCTTTGATTGATGACCTGGCTGCATGTTCACTGCTTATCAGTTTTACAGAGGTAATATTGGATATTCTTTGTAAATAGCCAGGTGAAACAGTTGTTCAGTGGGGCTCATACCGATCCACTCCTGGATTTTTCGCAGCCAAGAGTTTTTAAGAGTAGTACAAGAAGCTGGCGGCTAGTCTTCTACACTAAAGAGACACCCAAAAACGATGAAGAATATTGGGTATGAATGTAGCGAAAGAATATCAATATTTAATTTTATAAAGCGCCGTTTAATGGGTAGTTATGTAATAATTATTTAACTTAGTCTACGCCGATTGTATAGCAGTTTCAGATTTATAAAAAAGTAGAAACAGAAAAATAGTATCAGTTATCGAACGAAATTTCACGTTCTTTCTGATTACGCTGCACCGAAAGATAAATACGGGCAGCATACAACTTAATTTCTAAATTTGATAACTTGATAATAATAATCTATATGACATAAGATTGCAAATGACATAAATTCTGTTTCCCCTAGCTACAACAGGCAAGTTTTTAGAGTATGTTAGAGTTTTTAAAAGTTGTTGAATACAGCAACATTGTTTCCTCTTACAAAACTCTTCATTTGAGTATTGTAAGTGAAATATTAAAGGAATAATTATATACATATACATAGAAACACGCTTCATTTATTTAACATTTCGTTGCTGTATCGATACAGATGAGCAATGGTAAACAGATAGTTTTAAAATAGCCTCTCGTAACTAAAAGGTTAAGACCAGTGGTCTAAAGGTTTTTACATGGAACATATGCCAAAGAATAGGAGGTACATAAGCAGACACCCACACTATAAGAACTATCTATAAGGACCATCAACGCTACGACGTTGGTGGTCTTTAAGAAAATTGTAGTAAATTGAGACGTGTTCTTTTTAACAATCATGACAGCCTCTGTGGCTGTGTGGGTTAGACGCTGTGAAATGATGGGGCCGCAGATTCGATCCCCGAACCGAAACGATATTTTTTTTTTTAATTGCAGTGAATGGCGAGACGAGCATGCCGTTCGCCTGATGGTAAGCGATGCGACCGCTCATGAACAAAACCTTGAATTACAAAGCGATGCTTGGCATTCCACTGCGCCCGCCATCCTGAGACATAAGATGTTAGGTCTCAATATGTCCAGTAATTACTCTGGCTACAATGTCCTTCAATCCGAAACACAACAGTACATTTAAACTGCTATTTGACGGGAGAAATAGACATTGCGGTGGTACCCACCCAGGCAGCCTCTCACATATGAGAGACCTACCACCAGTTAAACACTATGAATATCTTAATATTGCAACAGTAAAAACAGAAATTCATAGGATAGCTTCTTGTCAGCACATCCCCAAACTTTGGCAGCCCACCTTCTGAACCCACCCCCTACACCTAGAATATTAAAAAGGGAAGATGCGTGGTGAAAATATGGATGATGCGCTGGTCTCATCTTCTTTATCTCATGCTCATCCAATCATCAGCTTATAGTCGAAGGACTGATTGCCGACAATAATAATTTTAAAAATAGGTATTAACGACCCGGCCCAGCTTTGCCCACGTGTAAATAGACTTCTCTACAATAATATGTATGTATTATACATATATACCTAACAAATAAATAACACCCAACAGTCCTGACCCCACACTAAGATCGAGTCTTGTGTCGTGGGTATCAGGAACTACGAGAGACTTTTCGATCTCACCAACACCCAGACCCGAAAGAAATATTAGTGGGCCGCGCAAACATTTGAAAAAAAACACAACTCCACAGTTTTAAAATTAATAAACATTTGTCTCGGTGCGAGATCAAACCTGCGGCCTTTTCGCTTTCGTTTTACAGGTAGCGTTGTAGACTATATGGCCTAAACAATCTAAATCGTACTCTCGATTGTAGAGGAGGCCCGTGCTTTGCAGTGGGACGCATAGGGACTGATACATTACAGTACAGTTTTCGACTGAAAAACGATATCCTAAGAGCAGCAATATTAAGAAATATATTTTATAATGCTGTTTATTTTTCTGGCTCTTGTGTACTTTCCGCACCATTCTTGTCACGTGCGCCATTATTTACTTATCGCTTCAGAGTGACAAATTGTACTTCGTTTTCATAACCTTTTAATAATTCATAAACCCAAATGCGAAGAAAAGATAAATTGTTTTACTCTAAATGTTAATATTAAGGTTTTTTTTTGTATTTGACCTACCAACCGAGACCGCCCTGTGACCAAGAAAGCTGTTAAGTAATCGAAACGTCGGGAAGTTAAAAAAAGTAAAAATTAAACCAAATCCGCGATAAAATCCTATTATAATAGTTTTATTTCAATTTTTATTTAATTCGCGTATATCTAAGAAACCAATATGTATTGAATTCTTGTGGTCCTTTTCGTGCATCTTCTTAAGTAAGTATAACTCCGAAAAGGTAGCTATGAAGTTTCCCGGGGATTGCTTTTATTCAGCAGTCGACTTCTTATTCAGAAGACAGAGATGAAAAACATTTTCTTCCATGTTTTATCTCCCTTTTTACCTCTCTTTATCTTCAGCCCCAGGAAATCCACTGTTGAACAAAGGCTTGTCCCAATGCTTCCAATGCAACCTTAGCCAGGTATTTTTATCTAAGAAAGCTCTATCTTGAACGAATTATACCATATAAAGAGATAGAAAACTCTAACCAATAGATAATCTATTAGAATAACCGTTAGAACATTTTCTGTCATGTTATAGTGAAAATTAAAAAATACAGCGAACTCAGCAATCCAGATAGTAAATAGAAACGCAAACGTTTAAATACGAAATTGAAAGGACACATAGCTGCACTTAGTTCAAATGAATCAAACCAAAACAAATTAGTTAATTAAAACAGACGAGACAAAAGATATGATTTTACTGTGAAAGCAAAATATGATAAATTGTAAGTGGCATTTTGTAATCAGTGGTAGTGAATAGTGATAATTGATTTGTCTGTAAGAATAGCTCAGAAATACAAAACACTGACTACTAACTGATTGACTGTCGCGTGGCGTAGTGTAACCCCAGGTCGGGCAAAGTGATATTGAATTTTCTATAAATGTTCAGCCTGGAGTCAAAAATTTGTGCCTGATATTATGGCGATAGGCTCACCCCCAATGACTTCGTGGGCCGCAACAGAAGACCAAACGTGAGCGCCCTGGTAGTTTTTTTTTTATTGCAATGAATGGCGAGACGAGCATGCCGTTCACCTGATGGTAAGCGATGCGACCGCTCATGAACAGTAGCAAAACCAAACAACACCTTGAATTACAAAGCAATGCTTGGCACTCCACTGCGCTCGCCATCCTGAGACATAAGATGTTAAGTCTCAATATGTCCAGTAGTTACTCTGGGTACAATGTCCTTCAATCCGAAACACAACAGTGCATTTAAATTGCTGTTTGACGGGAGAAATAGACATTGCCCTGGTAGATCTCACATGAACTTCTACCTACCCTTTCTGGGAAAAAGGCGCGAGTTTATGTATAAATATTTTCTTTCGACTTTCTATGGTCGGCTTCAATGAAATGAATAACGTCTATATTATTATATAATTTAACGTAATATTTCTTTGTAAAGCCATCATTACAACTCATCATCGAACCAATTGGTCACCGGTGCAGGCAATTAATAATAATAATAATAATAACACCCAACAGTCACATACATAGTCCTGACCCCACATTAAGATCGAATCTTGTGTCGTGGGTATCAGGAACTACGAGAGACTTTTCGGTCTCACAAACACCCAGACCCGAGAGAAATATTTGTGGGCCGCACTAACATTTCTCTCGGTGCGGGGATCGAACCCGCGGCCTCTCGTTTCACAGGCGGTGTCTTACCGCCTGCGCCACGGAGGCTGTCTTTTATTAATTGCTAATATAGGAACCGCTGATATAATTATTTTTTTTGTTAAATAACTACATTCTCAGTATAATTTAGCGTTAAGTGATGTAAAATTTAATGGTTAATACACTTGCTTACTTCTTGATTTAACATACATGATGTTAACAAGATGACATAAAATAATACCGGGTATCTCAAGACTGCTACCGAAAACGAAGCCGGGTGGTAGTTTTAGTGGCTACAAACACAATGCAATTAAAAATTTCGCCTAGAAACGCGACAATTTTTTTTTATGATTTTTTAAATGTCGTTATTTTTGGGTGGTAAATCCATAGTTTTTGCTTAAATAATAATTTAAACTCTTTTATACCTTAGAGTATTTATAAATAAAAGGGTATATACTATTATTTTAGGAAAAAATGTATTTACCACCCAAATATGGCCATAGGAAAAAAATAACAAAAAAAAAATTGTCGCTTTTTTTTGCAACTTTTTCTGTTGCATTGTGTCTGAAGTCGCTTAAACTACCACCCGGCTTCGTTTTCGGTAGCAGTCTTGATATACCCTGTATAAAGCACCTTACATCCAACAAAAAATATTCTCGAGGGATCTAAAAATAACTTGCGTTTACATTACTGTTCTTTGTAAGCAAGCAAATCTGAGAAAACCCAAGTATATTATAAATGTCTAAACCAATTCCCAAAGGACAACAATGAATAAGCAGAAAATAAAACTGATGGCAATAGCCAACCCACATTTTATATCAAAGATCACAAAAACCTATATGGAAATCTTAGAGTATCTATAATATAGAGCATCCTAAGGTTGCCTGGAAGAGATTGCCCAGTGCGATACGGCTGCCTTTTGTACTATTTTATTATGTTATTTCTTTAATGTAACTAGTTCTGTGTATGTTGCAAGAAAGGATAAATAAATAAATAGAGGGAGCGATGTCATACATTCACGTCTTTAAAAACATACATATTTTCTTGTTTGTAATACTAACATTACGAACAAGAAAATATCTACGTGCTCCTATATTAGTGTAATTGAAGTAATTATTTAACAACAGATTGCTATAAACTCCTGTGATGACCGAAATTATATTTAGCTATTATGCTTTTAAAACGAGTTTGAGAGAAATTAAATAGCCCTAAACTATTTATTTTTACCTTTCTTTTCCAAGCAATTCATGTATGTTGGACAACCTGTCAAATATCAGCCAATAGGAGGGCAGAAAAAAAAGGCCCGACACCACCATTTTATTCACGTTTTTGAAGTACCAGCGCTCCCTCTATATTATATCAAAAATGAAATGAAATGATGAATACTGAATAATTTATTGAATCCATTAAAATGTTCAACATCATTTAGATTCAGTCATTTTTTTATCTACCACCCAGTTCGGAAAGCAGTTTTCACTAGAGAAGAACGGGCAAGAAACTCTAGTGTTGCTGTGTGATTTCTTGGCAAAGAAGAAGTTATTGAAAATAAAGAGAGCTTTCGAATGATATATCGCTCGTCGTAATTGGTCAAAAGGCTATGAATCCATATACATATTTTCATCCTTGCGTTACGTTTACGCAGCGATATTTTTTTCCACGCAGAGATTTGATACTGGCCGCCGTAGAAGAAGTTATAGTATTTCAGATCTTTCTAATGACGCATCGCTTGTTGTTATTGCTCACAATGGCGAGGCCCTTTCGCGTGATTTCCCTGCAGTCTTTAAGTAGCTATATTTTCTAAAATACAGCGATTTCGGTTTTGTTGCCATAAAAACAGTTGTAGCATCTGAAAAGACCTTTCCATTGACATATCGCTTGTCGTAATTGGTCTATAGGCTGGAGTCTATACATGTTTGCCCCTTCTCCTTTACAATAAATATTTTTGATACGCATATTATTATATTATAATTACTATGGCTGAGTGAAGCGAAGTCGCACAGAACGAAGAATCAGTATACACTTTTTCGCCAAAGCTGTGAATATAGATACTCTAAATTTGAAATATAACATGTAAATATAACAGTCACAGCCTAATTCATAGTAATCAGTCAGGAAGGAGTTGAGGGAGACAAAGGTCCCACTGCTGGGCCTTTGCCCAGCAGTGGGACAGAATAGGTTAATAAAAATAAAAAAAGCAAAAAAGTTAGTTTTTTTTATAAAATTTTATAGAGCAAAAAATCTTTTTTTTTTAATTTTCTCTCTTGTTTTGCTTATAACTTCTTTAATTTTTAATTTAGGGCAAAAAGTTACAGAAACATATTTGTAGAATGTAGGCAAAACAATTTGCTACAAATTATGTCCTTGCAATTTTTTTGTAAAACGCATACATTCCGAGATATAGCGAAAAAAATGTTTTCACCCCTTTTTCTAAGATGGCGGCCGGGGGACAAGGGTGGCGACCCCACAAACTTGAGGTTAAGCTTCTATTGACCCCCCAAACATGAGCCAAAAATAAAAATTGCGTCCTCTAAAAATGCAATATTCGGTCCTTAAATTGTAACATTTCAATGGACTATAGACAGTTTGTGATATTTTTGTCATAGAATATTTTGCCTCTTTCTAACGACTTTCAATTCAAGATGAGGGAAGAAGACAAAATATTCGATGGCTGAAATAAGTTTCCAAAACTGTTATGAATAAGATCGTTTTGTTTAGTCTACTGATCTACTGGTCGATTCATTGATTGCGCACATTAAGAGTACATTTCATTAACACGCAAACATTACTAGATTTATCAGCGTTTCATAGCGATATAAACAGTTTTAAAACAAAGATGCGGATTTTATTTCGAAAGATGTATGTTCTGTATTTTTTTAAATTATTGTCTAAATATTTTACACATTTAATAAACAATGAAACACTATTTAAACTTATTGTAGTTTGTATGTGATGCATAAAATGCATGCTGAAGGACAAAATTCGAAACGAAGTGATCCGTCAGAGAACCAAGGTAACCGACATAGCTCTGAAAGTTAGTAGGTTGAAGTGGCAATGGGCTGGCCACATATGTCGCAGAACGGATAACCGCTGGAGTAAGCGTGTTCTGGAGTGGAGACCGCGTCTTAGCAAACGTAGCGGGGGACGTCCTCTGGCCAGATGGCGGGATGACTTGCAGAAGAGGGCCGGCAAGAACTGGATGCGTAAAGCTACAGACCGGGCTCTGTGGTGTACCTTGGGAGAGGCCTATGTCCAGCAGTGGACTGCAACGGGCTGATGATGATGATGATGATGATGATGTGATGCATTAATCAAATATTTTATTTATTAAAAACTATTAAACTAAAAATAATATCTGTATCTGTATCAGCCCATATACATCCCACTGCAGGGCACGGGCCTACTCTACAATCGAGAGTACGATTGAGAGTGGTTAGGCCATATAGTCCACCACGCTGGCCTAGTGCGGGTTGGCGGACTTACATACCATAGAAATTCTTATAAATCGCTATGGTATGCAGGTTTCCTCACGATGTTTTCCTTCACCGTTTTAGTGCGTGGTGATTGACTATCAATACACACATGACTCCGAAAAGTCAGAGGTGTGCCCTGGAATTCGAACCCGCGATCACCGTGAACATGTTGGCAGCCGCGTCTAGTCTGTTTACCAACAGGCCACCACGCACTTAAAAATAATATCTATTTTAGTTAATATTTTAAAGTTACTAAATTGTAGAGGTGGCTCGTGCACTGCAGTGGGACGTAAATGGGCTCATACATTACAGTTTTCTATACATCTTGTTAAAATATACCTACCTACTTGTGTCAGATATGGGACGCAAATCTAATTCCAGACAAATCGTGTTACTTTAATAAATCGAAAAATAAGAGATTTCAGGAGCTGAGAGAGGCATTTTTAGCATCTATCTTAACCGAAAAATCAGTGGAGCATAAACAACAGCCACTGGAAATAACAAGATATTCCCCTCTTAAATAATATTCTTAAAATATAATTTTCTTTCGTCAACCTACATTATTTGTCAGCCTCGATGGCGTAGTCCGTTAGACGCCGCCTGTGAAACGAGAGGCTGCGGGTTCGATCCCCGCAATGAGAGAAATGTTTGTGCGGCCCACAAATTCATATTTCTGTCGGGTCTAAGTGTTTGTGAGACCTACGAGAGTCTTCTCACGTAGTTCTTGATACCCTTGACACAAGATTTGACCTTAGTGTGGGGTCAGGACTATGTGTGTGACTGTTGGATGTATTTATTTATTTATTTTTATATACAGTACATATACAGGGTATAAAAAATATTCTGGCGTTTCGTTACGATTTTTTTGCCTATACCATTTCTAATTCTAGAAGTTCCATTTGACATTTCATACTTTTATCATACATAACTTTGTGCAGACGTAACTCACGCAATTGCAATAAAACTTTCCGTAAAACCATGGAAATTTGAAGCTATTCTTATTTTATCACAGGATTTAAAATCCATAATAACTAAATTTAAATTTAAATCCATTAAATAAAGCGAAATAACCATTTTAAACAACATACTTTTTTACTAGACGTCATTACAAAGTCACGTCGTTAGGTCTTCCATGTGTAGAGTTGAGACTATGCAAACGGATTTGTATACGCATAATCGGTAAAAATATAAAAATAATCGAGCAGTTTTAATCCAGTTGTTTTCTAATTCTAAAAAGTACTGAACTATCAGCTAATAACAAGCATACTATCAACGAACAACCATCAATAAATAATGTAATAATAATTTTAATATAAGGCAATAATTTAATAATTTAACAATAATTTTGTGTGTGTGGTGGCCTGTTGGTAAACGGACTGCTGAGACGCGGCTGCCCACATGTAAATAATAGCTGAAAATTTATGATAAATGTAAAAAAAATATGTTCCATACACTGCTGATAAAGCGTTGGCGCTACTTGTTTCCCTAAATTTGTTGAAGTTACAATATATAAACCTAAGAGAATCAGCAATCGAAAAAGGCTTTCAATTGTATCCTTCGTATTATAAATCTGGCACGGCACATATACAAGTTTTCCTTGGTATTTGTTAATTTATTCGATTAATTTATTTTATTTGTGTCAAATTTACTAAAGATAATCGTAAAAAGAGTTTTGGGAAATATTGATTTTTATCTTTTCTTTCGAACTGCATAACTGAAAAAATTGCAGGTCGATACAGACGTTCGAAGTATACAAGTACAGTAGAATAGATCAAGATTCAGAAAAATATGGTTTCAACGCAGGCTCTAGCAGGATTTCGTAGAAATTTAGGGTTTTATAGTGCGTTCCATACATCAAAAATCTAAAATATATTTTTAGTCAACATTATAGGGTTAAACAAAAATGTACAAAGAATGAATATTGTAAGGAATGATAATATCGAACCGTTGGCGTCAAAATAAATAGGAAATTCCGAAAAAAATCGTGTCACAAAAATTGCCATTTCGACTAGTGGGCCGGGCCGCTAGTAATAAATAAATCATTGCTTTTGTTCCTTAATACTAAAGTGACTTATGCAATTGTGGATGTCTCATTAGGATAAAGATGTACATAAAAAAACGAAATAATGTAAACTAGAAATATAAACTGTAATCGATTAAGAAATACAAACAAATGGTATCGATATCTCGTTAATAATCGGATATTGTACTAACCGATTTATTTGACATCATCCCTATTTCACAATTTTGAGATATGTCAAATGGAACTTTTAGAATTAGAAATGGTATAGTGTCTGTAATCAGTAATACTACCGGGCTTCAGTTTCATACGCAGTCTGGATATATCGTATATTATACAAATAATCGTGCCAGGTACCAATGGTGCGAATCCACGATTATTTTTAACGTAAAGCCTTTTCGTAGAGTACCCTCATTTATTATTCGTTGTAAGCATTTTTAAAAAGCGACACTCTTTTATCTTTACCTATATGCGACACTCTTTTATCAATCCTGAATTGATTTGTAAATGAATTGTAGCACATACTTTTCTGTAGAGCGTTGGAAATGTTCTAATTTTATTATTTTTATTTATGTGTGTATGTTAGTCAATGACCACGCACTAAGCCGTGATAAAAAACATCGTGAGGAAACCTGCATACCATAGCGATTTACAAGAATTTCAATGGTATGCAAAGTTCGCCAACTTGCATTAGCCCAGCTTGGTGCCCTATATGGCCTAACCATTCCCAATCGTACCTTTTATTGTTGAGGTTGGTCCGTGCCCTACAGTAGGAGCTAAATGAACTGATACAGATTTAGTCATAGAAACATCTATAGGTTAAACTGAAGGTAATCATTCACCCACAAAAGAATCGAAGATCGGTTGAAGATTGATGGGAAGGGAAGAGTACAAGAGAAATGATTGAAAGATCATTAGTTATATCGCGGAGATGATGAGACATCAAATCAATGTTATGTTTACAAGCAGATTTACAAAGAACTTCTGATACCACCCATATCAAAAGAGAAGCTTTAGAAACTGATCGCAACGATTGCAATGCTTCTTTTGCCAAATATTTTACAAAATCTAGATCGATCGGACATAGCACATGCTATAATAAATCAGTAAGTGGTTTTCGATATTACGCATAACATGATTTGATTGATTTACATTCTCTAGGTGCTCTATCGGTACAACGACCTTGGATGCGAAAAATGTGTAAAAAATGTTCGCTTAAACTGCGTTCACACGGCAATGTATGTACTGCGTAATTTTTGATGTAATCGGTTTATAAAAATGAATGCGTTTACAATGTATTATTAGGAATAAAAAGTAGGTTTTTACAAAATCGGCAAAGCGTGAGTGTCATCTGTGCTGTTGCAGACGTCAATAGGCGACGGTAAGAAGGTATTTACCGCCTGATAGGCGTATGCTTGTTCGCCTCCTTAGTGGTAAAAGATACATTTAATTTAAGAACAGGAATTCCTATGACTACCTTCTGACTATGACTATGACTACTGATTTTTATAAATATATGACTTGAATATTTGTCAATTGTTTCTAAGGTAAACGATACGTACTTATAGACAGTAGTAAAACCAAACAACACCACGAATTACAAAGCAATGTTTGGCATTCCACAGCGCTCGCCATTCTAAGAGAAAATGCTAAGTCTCAATGTATCCAGTAATACACGCTGGCTACAATATCCTTGAACCGAAACACAACAATGCACTTACACTGTTGTTTAACAGGAGAAATAACTGGCTATCACATATGAGAGACAGACCTACCACTAATAATTATTCGACTACAACGTCACAAAATATTGGAGATTCGATACTATTCTTACTTTGATCAGTCATACAACTTTTCACTACCTTTATTACTGCAAAAAACGCACACTGCCTTCTTCTTACCTCATGCAAACTCACACTTACATTTCCATGAAATATGACGGAAAATAACAGACCGCAATAAAATTAAATAAGAATTACGCGGAGTCCAGATGATTTATTATACTTTTGATAACTGCGAACACCGAAAATACGGTTTTATCTCTTTAATTACATTTTTGTGATATTCCGCCGCGGCATCCAGTAGTGCTTTGCCTTGGAATTGTGTTTTATGCGAAGCTACACGGACGGAGTGTTTTTCATTAGGTATATTAACATTTAGGTTGTACTGGTAGCAAAATATTGTGTGGAATTGTAATTTTTGTCATCTTTCTGACGGCAGAGAGACATCTGTGTTTTACACGAACAAATGTTTTAATATTTGAAATAGTTTGTGAGCAGCAATATTTCTTGGGCTGGATTAGGTCTAAACTTACTACCCTTGAAGAAATGACTGCTATAATACTGCTTATTATAAGACTCAAAGCTGATATCTCCGAGACTTCAATTTTCTCCAAAACTGTCCAAAATGTTCCACTCCATTTATTAAAATTATATTGCATGATACATTTTCAAAACCCACCGGTCGACGGCTAGTGGCTCGCCCAGGTATCACTGGAGTATCAAGGTAGGTGACCTGCACAATCTTCGAGTCAGTAATTGGCGAGAAGTGGCGGAGATTAAAGATGCTGGAGAACTCTCGTTTCGGAGGCTAAGACCACCACTTTGGGTCGCTGACCTAATTACGTTAGTTTTTCTTTTTACATTTTCAAAACATTTATTTGACATACATCATATTTTTGACAGCTTCCGTGGCGCAGTCGGTTAGACGCCACCTGTGATACGAGTGGTCGCGGGTTCGATCCCAGCACCGAGAGAAATGTTTGGGCGGCCCACAAATATTTATTTCGGATCTGGGTGTTTGTGAGACTGAAAAGTCTCTCGCAACTCCTGATACCCGCGACACAAGACTCTTATCTTAGTGTGGGGTCAGAATTATGTAAATGACTGTTAGGTTGTTATTTGCAATATTTTTGAATCAGATTAATCGATTAAGTATATGATTATATCCAATATTCCAATTAACTCCAATTACAAACTAGCGACAAAGGTCGTGCCACCTGATATTTCAATTACTAATTCTACGCATGACACCTGATTCAAGATCAACAAGAACGTTATTGCCTGCTCATCTCAGATATATACCTTTGAAACGTTATATTTGCACTTAATATTTTTTTTTTATTGCAATGAATGACGAGACGAGCAAGCCGTTCGCCTGGTGGTAAGCGATACGACCGCTCATAAACAGTAGCAACATTCCACTGCGCTCGTCATCCTGAGACATAAGATGTTAAGTCTCAATATGTCCAGTAGTTACTCTGATTACAATGTCCTTCAATCCGAAACACAACAGTGCATTTACGCAGTGTTGTTTCACGGGAGAAATAGACATTGCGGTGGTACCTACCCAGATGGCCTCTCACATATGAGAGACCTACCACCAGTAAATAATATAATGAAAATATAGCTGTGAAACTGACGAGATTCGGGAACTGCTAGTGTCATAATAAGCAGGTATAAATAATCCAACTAACAGGTATTATAAATGCGAAAGTTCGTGTGTTTGTTGCTTCTTCACGTTTAAACAGCTAGACCAATTTTGGTATGGTGGTAGCTGACACAATGGTTCACAATTTTTATCGCGATAAATTTTAGACTTCCCCTGGCATTTGCAACGAATTGAAAAATATTCGATACTCTTTCAACCTTGAGTTTATATATTTAAAACTGTTATTGCGTGAAATTGTTGCGATGTTTCAAAAGTGGACGGAACTCTAAAGGTTCTTCACGCGTATAATATAAACGAACGCAGAATGAGGGCAAGGTAAAGGGCAAGATGACTGTAGGCACGTTTTAGTTTAAACCAGACGAGATTATATTTTAACAGAGTTAATGTATAAATAATACAGATGAAATTTTAAATTAGAAAACGTAAAGCCGGCTTGAAAGCCATACATAAGCTTACGCTCGTGGCATCAAAGGTGTATGCAGAGATGACATTTCAACAGTTAATGTATGTATTTCCATCCTATGCGAGTCTATCGCCGATCTAATATGATTTACATTCCTTGGCAATTTACATATATTATAGAAAATCTTAGGCCGAAAAAATACTCAAAGTGTATTAATCGAATAAACAAATCTAAATTGAGGCTCAGAAAACCGGACTGATAAGCAGCTCAAATATATACCACATATTTTTTATAGATTTGGTATTAGATTAGACGTCTACTTCGCACAGCGGCTAAATTACCTTTTTGCACCGCATGAATAAATATTTGCGTGGATTTCAGATATTTCATACTTTCTTTTATTGCTATAAATGACGGGACGAAGATACCTTAAACCTGATAGTAAATTTAATCTCAACAATATAAACCATAAAATTCCATTCGTTTTCAACTCCTATTTGAGTTTTTCTTTCTGATTAATTTCTATGCGGGTTTAACACAAGCTAGAGTCGTTTTAAAACTCAACCAGCTCCGGAGCTCTTTGCCAATTCTTGGCGTGCTATTAATAATACTGGCTGATGGGAGCAATAACAGTGGTCGGTATGTGGGTATATGGTGTATCTAAAACGACGGTTCTAAACCTTTTAGTCATGAGATACCAATACACAAATATTCTGTCTAGCCATTGACCACACCCAATCATACAATATTTTATCCATAAATAATACGCATAAAATTATTTTAAGGGTTGTATTGAGATGGCTCTGCCGACCACTTAAGAATGCCTTTAGGGATCACCACTAGTTAGGAACCACTGGTCTAATCCATAAAAACAAAACTTAATTACAACATGCCTATACCAATAAAAAACAATAATAATCCTGGGTCCTTCCACCGCAATGTAAAAAGGCATCTAACCGGGCAGGCATTCTATAATCTATTTAAGAAATTTGCACTTACCACCAGGTGCAATGCAGTTTCTGTGCTGTGGCAGAATAAAAATAAAAGAAATATCATATTATGGTTCTCAACCCAACTGTACATAAGCGCTTAAGTTTTCACTCAAGTTTTTGGTACACCTGGCGAATCTTCGTTCGCTGTAGGCAATATCTTGAGCAAATAAGTGGAAACTACTTTAACTACCTTACATTTGGAAATTTTACTTACTTCTCTGTGTATTTAATAGATTTTAGTTACAAATTGACGATTAAGTTACATGCGTTTATCAATTACTTTTATTATTAAAGGGAAATTATAAAATAATTGAAATCATTTGCAACTATAATTATTATAATTTAGAATTCATCTATTATTTATAGGCGTGCGACGAAATTCGAAACTAAAAATAAAATAAAAAAATATCTATAAAATCCATTTTTTTGAATATTTTTTCATAATATAAACAAAAAGCATTTATAATCATAATCTAAAAGTAATAATTTAATTAAATGTTAAGTGAAAAAAAAGAAACAAACAATAAGGCATTTGGACGCCAGGATATCGTACACCACCTATATATGATGTATGAGATAGTCTCTAATATATTAACTAAAACAACCGTGCTTGAATGATTGCCAACTCGATCAAAACCTTGCCCTACAAATCGACCACGCACCCTGACTTCATATTTCTCACATTAATAGCAACTACCGAAAATGAAACTTAATAACCAACAACACAAATGTATGCTCATTTCAATATTCTTATAACATTCCAACGGTCCTATTCTACGCCGAAAGTTACTTGCGACACTTATTTATTGAGCCATTTTTTGTGTGAAACACATTACATTTGTATGTAAAAATAGAAATACAGAGTTCCGTTTTCCACATAAAAATGTATATTTACTTTCTTCTCCTCAGTTATATATAACTACAGGCGATAATATACCTGTAAATTTCAACGTACATATAAAATCGTACCTACGCTTGATTGTAGAGGAGGCCTGTACCCAGCAGTGAGGTTGAAATGGGCTGATACACCTGTATACTGTCATTTACTATAACATACTATGATTCCTACACTTCTGTCAAAAGAGTTTCACTGCTAAACATAAGCCTCTTCCAAGGGTTTTCATAACAACATGTTAGTCGCACCCTGCATCAGAAACTTCCTGCAACCTCTGCCATGTCGTTTAAAAACCACATAATTTTCAATTTCTGTATAAGTACGCTCAATTGGTCCAACATTTGAATTAAAAACAAAACAACAAAGCGAAATCACTTCCACTATCTTAATGACGAAACAAGGAAACCCGCGTTCCCAATTCAAATCCACTATCGCAAGACTTGCCAGAATACGATTTGAGCAAGGTGAAAGGCACCTATCGGTCTACCGGGCGGAAATTGCGCCCCCAAGGAAAGGGGGGTGTGATCTAATCTAACCGTTGCGTGCACCGCCCTCAATCATTAGCGCTATCCACTGATAGTTTCGCTTTTCTTTGCGTTCTCTCGTCATGGTTTACGTTTCCACTGAAGCCTGAAGTCGTAGGTTTAATCAAGATTTTATTTCGGCATCATGACGCATTTATTGTAGTCTCTCAAAGAAGGTTTGTAAAATAATACCAGGTAAAGTAGAGGAGGTTGCTTATGAGCACAGATCCTTGTTGACCTCAAGTTACATAGAGGGATGAAGGGCGAAAAGCAGCAGCAAACTAACGAACGTTTCAGTTGATGGTAAACTATCATATTGCTTTACTGCACTTACAAAACGAAACAAATCAAATGAGGTAGATATACTGTTGGTTAAAACATAATCATTCTCTATGATATTCGTCTTTCAGTCCGAAATTAGTCTATATAAGTCTAGTCTATATAATGATAGAAGACCCAAAAAATTAAGTCCCAAGGCACATTCGTACAGTTTTACGTACGACTTTCGTACATTCGATCTTCGTTTCGCATCATAGAGGAACATCCCTGAGTCCAAGTTATGAAGTAAGCAAAGCAACTAGCATCATCATCATCATCATATCAGCCACAGGAAGTCCACTGCTGAACATAGGCCTCCCCCAATGATCTCCACAATGACCTGTTGGAAGCGGCCTGCATCCAGCGACTTCCTGCGACCTTAGTCAGATCGTCCGTCCACCTTGTAGGCGGGCGTCCGACACTTCGCTTGCCTGTACGTGGCCTCCACTCGAGAACCTTTCGGCCCCAACGGCCATCGGTTCTACGAGCTATGTGCCCGGCCCACTGCCACTTCAACTTGCCAATCCTATGGGCTATGTCGGTAACCTTGGTTCTCCTACGGATCTCCTCATTTCTGATTCGATCTCGTAGGGAAACACCGAGCATAGCCCGCTCCATGGCTCGTTGAGTGACTTTGAGCCTTTTAATGAGGCCCACAGTGAGAGGCCACGTCTCGGTGCCGTATGTCATCACTGGTAACACACAACTATCGAAGACTTTCGATTTTAGGCACTGAGGTAGTTTGGACGAGAAGACGTCGCGAAGTTTCCCGAACGCTGCCCAACCGAGTTGGATTCGCCGATTGACCTCTCTCTCGAAGTTGGACCTGCCTAACCGGACCACTTGTCCTAAATAGACATATTCGTCTACAACTTCGAGAGTCGAGCCCCCAACTCCAATGGGGGTGGGCACAACATGGATATTCGACATGATCTTCGTTTTATCCATGTTCATTTTAAGACCCACCTGTTGGGAAACTCGATTAAGGTCTTCGAGCATAGTGCTAAGGTCTTCCAGCGATTCTGCCAAGACTACAATATCGTCGGCAAATCGAAGGTGAGTAATATACTCGCCGTTGATGTTGATGCCGAATCCTTTCCACTGCAAGAGCTTGAAGGCATTTTCCAGCGCGGCAGTGAACAGTTTCGGAGATATGACATCTCCCTGTCTCACGCCTCTCTGTAGTGGAATAGCCTTCGTGCTCTGATCCTGTACTCGGACCGACATGGTGGCGTTGTTGTATATACACCTCAACACTTCGATGTACCGATAGTCTATGTGGCACCGCTGAAGAGACTGTAGCACAGCCCAGGTCTCGATCGAATCAAAGGCTTTCTCATAGTCCACAAACGCTAAACAAAGCGGCAAGTTATACTCCTCGGTTTTTTGTATAACCTGCCGTAGCGTATGAATATGGTCTATGGTACTAAAGCCTTTTCGGAAACCGGCTTGTTCGGGAGGCTGGAAGTCATCAAACCTGCCTTCGAGACGATTTGTGATGACCCTTGAAAACAACTTATAGACATGGCTCAGGAGCGAGATGGGCCTGTAGTTCTTCAGCAAAGTGTTATCACCTTTTTTGAAGAACAGTACCACCAAGCTCCTGCTCTATGCCTCCGGCGTTGAGCCCTCGAGGAGAACGGAATTGAAGAGCCTCTGAAGGACTTTCAGTACCGGCGTTCCGCCCGCTTTCAGAAGCTCTGAAGTGATTCCGTCCTCACCCGGCGCCTTGTTGTTTTTAAGTTGTTTGAGGGCCATCTCAATCTCAAACAGGATGATGTCCGGGATATCATCGCTAAAGTGTCGGATTAACTCGGCTCTCGGGTCTTCGGCCGAGCTAACAGTAGGTTCGGCAACCGAGGTGTAAAGCTGTCCGTAGAACCTCTCGATCTCCCTTAATACCTCTGCCCTCGTCGATACCACGCGGCCGGCTTCCGTCTTCAGCCTAGACAACTGGCTTTGCCCAATAGACAAGTCTCTTGCAAACACTTTGAAGCCTCCGTTCCGCTCAATTGTCTCCTTAATGCTCACAGTATTGTGAGCACGGACATCGTGTCGCAAGGACTTCCAGATCCGTCTATTGAGCCGCCGATATGCTTCGGCGTCAACGGAAGACTGCAGCGTCAAAGATCGACGTTCAGCCATGAGGTCAAGAGTGTGGGTCGAGAGTTTTTGTGGTCTATCTCTACGGCGAGGTCTAAAATACTTAGATCCCACCGTATGGACAGCTTCTACCAAACCGCTGTTTAACTCGTCCACTGCAAGGTTTTCTTTTAGACAATCAAAGCGATTTGTCAACTCGAGTTGAAAGCTCTCGGGGTTTTGGATATGGGCGCGAGTAGGTCGGAGCGTAGACTTCATCAAGCGGCGCCTTTCTAATTGGACGTTGATATTCAATGTGCCCCTAACCATTCGGTGATCACTACCGGTTTTCACCCTGTTGATCACAGTGACATCACTGAACATCCGTCTATTCGTCGTCAAGATGAAATCTATCTCATTTCTCGTAGAACCGTCAGGACTCAACCAGGTCCATTTCCTGTGAGGCGGCTTCTGGAAAAAAGAGTTCATCGCGAAGAGTCCCTCTTTTTCCAGAAAGTCGGCCAGCCTCTGACCCCTGAGGTTCCGTTGCCCATGTCCAAATTGCCCCTCTTTCAACTCTGCATCGCTTCTCTTGCCCAACTTTGCGTTGAAGTCCCCCATAACAACATTGAAGTAGGTTTTGGAAGTATGTATGGCCCGACTAATGTCCTCATACATCTCCTCTACTTCTTCATCTGGGTGTGTCGAGGTCGGCGCGTATACCTGTATGACCTTCAACGAATATCTTTTGGATATTCTGAGTATAAGGTATACTACCCTGCTCGACACACTTTCGATGGATACGATGTTGTTGATGAGAGACCTGTGGACGAGAAATCCGACACCTCCTCGGGACTGTTGGTCGTCCCCCCGGTAGAAGAGCAGGTTACCAGACTTCAGGGTTATCGTATCCTCCCCGATTCTTCGGACTTCCGATAACCCCAGAATATCCCAGTGTAACCCGCTCAATTCTTCTTCCAGTTCGACAATCTTCTCGTCTGTCCTCAAAGTGCGTATGTTGTGTGTTACCAGGGCCAGTCGTCGTCGGGGGTGGTAGCCGGGGCCAACCCGGGGATTCTTAGCACCCCCTGCCCCGTAACCATGGCTGCTACCATCGCCAGGAATAGTGGGGCTGCCGGGGACTGGGGGCCTGGTCAATTTTTGTGTCGCCATTGAGGGGATTTGCCAATACTCGCCACGCTTGGCAGGCGGGTTGGCGGGTGGGAGCGCAGGAGGGGACTCGCGCTGACGACGCTGCTGCCCATCATCAGCGGGGGAAAAGAAATAGGGTTTGTAAGTAGAGGATATAATGGGAAAGGAGAGTATGGCCTGTAGGAGTGGATACTGCAGTCATGGAAGGGAATGTTTGTAGTGACTGCAGTAGCTCGGGGGGCCGAGGTCGCGTACTCGTAGCACCTATTCTAGGACAAGCCATGACCACTAGATAGGAGCACCCCTGACCGGGTGCAACTAGCATAGAAATTCAAAACTGACACTGACTTGTTTTTAGTCAGTAAGAAACGTAGAAACTAAATGAATAGAAATACTAAATAAAAGGTCATCTAGAACATGGATATAGCCTAGTTGGCAAAGTATAGACACAGAGCAGAAAACAAGTATCGAGCTCAATTTCAACTCGTGGCGAAAATGTTCCATACATTTTCTCAGATTCGGTTGTTTGTTCATCTTTTAATTATAGATGCAACCAGTTGCAGCTCTTTTATTGTTTTCTACCGGAGTTTATTTGATACTTATGTCAAAAGCATGTCATTTACACTTTTACAAAAACTGGTCAAATTGTCCTTCAAAAATTATGAAGCCTTAAACACATTATAATTGCTTTAGATGCTGCTCCTAAGTCCTAGATCCTATATATACCCTATGCTTATAAAATCTAGCTAAAACAAGCATCAAGTATTTTTCACTCAAATATTACTTACAATTATGAGGAGTACATAACTCACTTTAGTAATAAGTAATAATAAATGCAAGTTATCAAGAATTTTTCCCTTAACGAGACCGATATCGCATTTCTGACTAATGCCCTAGTTATCTGCATTGCTTTCTTTCTAAAATATCTGTTATTAAAGACAAAACACACGTAATTTTTACGCACCAGCATCAATCCAAATCGCCGTATCTCTAAATATTTTGACTTGTTATAGCTCACTTGTTCCATAAATATACAAATCTGAATTTTTCGTTTACTACACCAGTTAAAACATCCAAAAAGCACTCTCCAGCGATCGATTTATTTATAGCCACTATACTCCCGAATAATGCGTTGTAAATTATTTTTTCCACCGACCGTAAAATTATGATCGCGTGAAAAAGCCACCGGCGCGAGCCCTCGTAAACTTGGACCAAATTGAAGTTTGAAAACACTAAGGAAAATGAATTAGGAACTTTTCGAATAAAGTACAGTCCATTATGCTTGTCTGATTATTATTTGTGGGTCGCCGTGAGTGTTTACAGTTTTCTTCATATTGGATTATCATCGGACCAACAAATTACACCTTCGTGAATTGTCGGGTAAATAACGACGCCCTTGTGTTATTACTGGAGTTAAAATGTACATAATATTTATCATAATTTATGTTAACTGCGCCTCGTCAGTCATGAATTCGATCATCGCATACCTGGACTTTGCGATGATCGAATTCATGACTGACGAGGCGCAGTTAACATAAATTATGATAAATATTATGTACATTTTGTTTTCAATATATTTCTCAGTAAACATCGATGAACACCTGGTAATGTAAGGAGGAAGACTCTGAACGCATATCGGTGTAGAAATATTTAGAGGCTTACGTTTAACCTTAAAATTACTATTTCAGGAAATAATGTTGATAGATTTATTAACAACGGAGCAGTCTGCTAAGACAGAGAGGACAGATACAAGCCCAGCATTCAAACATGACTTTTCTACTTAGGTTAACGATAAATGGTATCGTTATAAAAAAACCCTACAAACCCTAGATCTCTTCACAAGGAATTTGACGATATGTGAAGTTTACCAATCAAGGTTTGGTCGGCGTGATGGACTAAAGTTTAATCCTCATTGCAACAACTACACGCCTGACCTCATCACTGTATCTCTCTCTTTCACTCTAAACCACAGGAAAACCACTGCTGATCATAGTCCTCCACCAAAAATCTCCACATCGATCTATTGAAAGTGACCTGGATCCAGAGATTTTCTGCAAATTTAACCAGGTCATCCATCCACTTTGTAGGTGGGCGTTCGACACTTCTGATATTCGAGGTTATTTTTGTTTTTGAAAGACAATATAGTTGAATTTTGCATTACTAATCCATATGAAACAGTGAAACTAGATTTAATACGTAATAATATACGTATCAGGGAAGCTTTCCAACAGTATAATTAAACATTTGCTTTGCTTTGCCATCAACCCTGAATCCTCAAAGTTAATTAATTAATGTGTCCATTTTAAACTTTCTCGACGTTTAGTGCGTGGATTTTAGGCAATAGAAAACCTACATTGATGTGTCCTGTATTGTTTTAGCCCATAATCTTAAACTGCTAGGCAAGGAACTGCACTACAATTGAAGATATTGAAAGAACTTCAATCATAATCCACCAATCTATACGTACATACATAAACTCACGCCTTTTTTCCTGAAAGGTTAGGCAGAGGTGCAACTAGGACTCCCACGTTTCGCATTGTATTTTCCTTCCCATGATCTGATAGGGAGCGAGCCTATCGTCATGTCGGACACGACTTCTCTTCCTCAGGCAAATAATAAATATAAAAAAAAACAATATCACTTTATATTATTTAAAGTCCGCTAACCCGAACTAGCCCAGTGTGGTGGACAATATGGGTTCACCACTCTCAATCGCACTCTCAATTGTGGATGAGGCTCGTGCCCTGCAGTGAGACTTATATGAGCTGATACAGTACTTTGCCCGGCCTGGGATTTGAACCCAGCTTTGTAATCGTACCGCGGTACAACTACGTCTCTGAGGCAGTCTTACTATAGTGCATCACGTATCATAGAAATTTTTATAAAGATCTCTTCATGTAGACGTCCCGTCGTCAAGATATATGTCGTTACCCTCAAAATGCATGTAGTTGAGTGACAAAACAAGCATATCTCCATAAAGCCGTTTTTAAATTGTCTGCAATTTAATTATTTTCATTCCTAATTTGTTTACCCTTGTATATTGTTGACATAACATGTGACGTCATTCGTCGTAAAAAGGGTAAGAAACCGTCTAGAAACAAATTGTATGATCGTCAAATATTTGTTTTGGGCCTGAAGGTTGTGTAGGTGTAAAACGCTACAACATTTCGGCTATTCCCGGCACAACACATGAATTTCACCGTCGGGATCATGTGTTAGATTATTTGGCATATGAAATGTTGGGGGTCCTAGAGGATTGTTGTAGTGAAACGACCAACCATAGTGAACGAACTATAATCAATAATTATTAAAACATAAAACTTATACAAAAATGCGCATTCCAGTAAAAGTACTTACTTAGCAATAAAACGATATAAAGTAGTGTATATACTAAGAATTAAAAGTTAGGGAGCATACATACACTTCACCTCCCATGGCAAAGAAAAAAAAAAAAAACGAACAAATGCAGTTCTTTTTTTTTTACACATACACAATCCAATTGAAATCATTTCTGTTACATATTTATTACATATCCAATAAACACTAAACGAAATGGATGTATTACGACAATACAATGTGTACTTATTTATTAATAGATTTCTTACTTAATTGCATTATATAAAAAAAAATGTCCATACAATACATCACTTTACTGATAGTATGGCCTAGTTCTATTCTTATGAATTAATTCTATTTTATTATTTTTCTTTATCCTAAGATTACAACCTAAATCTTCTATTACTATGTAGGGACCTTCATAAATTGCATCTAGTTTGCTACCTGTCTCATTTCTTACCAAAACCAAATCATCTACTTGATATTTAATCGGATTTATTGACTTATCATACAATTCTTTTCTTTTATATTTTTTATTGAGCAAATTGTTCTTTGCATCGGCATGGGCTGTCTGTAAGCGATATTTTAATTGTAACGAATAATTATCATTATTGTACAAGGGTTCTACAGGTTCAGTAATTGTGCTAGGTATTCGATAGAGTTTCCCAAAAACTAGTTCAAATGGCATATAATTTGTTTCTGAATGGACCGTATTATTGAAACTAAAACACCAATATGGTAGCCAATAGCTCCATGTATCTGTGTGATTTTCGCATTGGATTCTTAAAAATGCACCCAGAGTTTTGTGCGCATTTTCAAGACTTCCTATCGATTGGTGATGGTAGGCTGTTGAAGATAGTTTTTCTATATTAAGAAGTTTACAAACCTGTTCCATTGTTGCGGAGATAAATTCTGTTCCTCGATCTGTAGCTATGGTTTCAGGAATACCAAATATTAAAATAAAATGTCGCACGAATGCATCAGCTATGGACATGGTTTCTTTTTTTTATAGGAATGGCTAGTACAAATTTAGACAGTTCGCATTGAATAGTCAATATATAACAATTACCATCGATATCTCTACACAAAGGTCCCACTAGATCTAAATAAATTTTCTGAAAAGCCGAGGAAGCTGTCGTAGTTATTTCCATCGGTTCTTTTATATAACGGATGTACTTAGATTTTTGACACTTCGTACACTTCTTTACAAAAGCTTGGACGTCTTTTTCTATACTTGGCCAATAATATCTCTTTTTAATAGTATTCACCATTCTACGTACCCCAGCGTGTCCGCTAGATGGTAGTAGATGAAAATCGTTCATAATAATAATTTTTTCTTTGTCATCACTTATTCTTTTTACTCCTCTTAAAACACAAATGCGTGGTCCGGACCATTTTTCTAACTTTGCTATTTCATCACAAACGCTTTTAATAAAATCGATATTATTATCAGTTTTAATCATACAAACTTCATCAATTCGCAACTTATCACAAAACAAACTCAATTTCTGCACAAATTCGGCTCGCGTAAAATGTGCCTTGAAATTAAGATTGATGTAAATTATCTTTCTTTTCATTGAAAATACAAAACATTCAAATACGTCTGTTATCACGTCATCATCTTTCAATTTTTCTAACTCACTATCTGTTATAAAAGTCATTTCTACTGAGCCAAACGGTTTCCTTAATATATCCACAACTCTTGGTTGGCCTGACCAATAGTCACGGGATTTACTAAGCTCCGTCTTCTCAACATCATCCTTATTTTTACTCAACTTATCTATCTTCCGTTTTGTGCCCTAGTCATTACGGCTACAAGTTGTGCTTGCATATTTTTAAGTTCGTCTGATGATATACATATTCTAGACAAAGCATCTGCAACAACATTTTCTTTTCCCCGAACATATATAATTTTGAAATTATATTCATCTAATATTAATCGAAATTTAAGAAGCCTACTTGAAGGATCTCTCATACCAAAAAGATAAACTAAAGGTTTGTGATCTGTCATTATTGTGAATTCTCTGCCATATAAATATGGTCTAAAATATTTTACCGACCAAACTATTGCCAAAAGCTCTTTTTCTATTGTAGGATAATTCTTTTCTGCTTTGTTTAAAGGCCTGCTTGCATACGCTATAGGTCTTAAATCTTTATTGCACAGTACAGCGCCTATTGCTGTAACAGAAGCATCTGTCTGTAATATAAATTCGTTATCATTGGAAAAATCGGGATATTGTAGTATTGGTGATGAAATTAGGGAATTTTTAAGATATTCAAAGGCATGTTTACATTTATTAGTCCAAATAAATGGTTCATTTTTCCTACATAATTTATTTAATGGTATAGCTATGTCTGAAAAGGATTTTATAAATTTCCGGTAATAATTACAGAATGCTACAAATCGCTTAACTTCTTCCGTGTTTGTGGGAGTAGGGTAATTTACTAATACTTTAGTTTTTTCTGGATCTGGTAAAACACCTTTTTCTGAAACAACGTGACCTAAATACAGAATTTCTTTCTTTAAAAATTCGCACTTTAATGGGTTTAATTTTAAATTAACTTTTCTTAATCTTTCCATTATACTTATTAAATTTTGATTATGCATATGCAGATTTCTACCAAAGACAATGAGATCATCTTGATATACTAAGCACCTTTCATAAGTCAAACCAGACATTGCTACTGACATCATACGGCTAAAAGCACTTGGACTAATCTTGAGCCCCATTGGTAACCGTTTCATTTGATATTGACCTGTTCCAGTGGTAAATGCTGTTAATTTACGACTGTTAGGTTCTAATCTTACTTGGTAATAACCTTGATAAAGGTCAAGGTGAGTGAAATACACCGCGCCAGACAGAGAGTCTAAAATTTCATTTATATTTGGCAAAGGAAATTTATCATCACAAATTGTCTCATTCAGCTTCCTATAATCTGCAACTAACCGCCATTTCTTTTCAGCTCCTTCTTTACTCTTTTTTGGCACTAATAAAATTGGACTTGACCATTCGCTGTTGGATTCTTCTATAATATCATCATCAATCATGCTATTAACTTGTTTACCTATCTCTGATTTTAACGCCTGTGGTAACCTATATTGTTTAACATATACTGGAGTTGAATTTGGTTTTACAGTAATAGACTGCTCATAAATGTTTGTAGTTGACAACTTGTCACCATCAATGAAAAAAACGTCTGAATATTTTGCGCAAATCGCTTCAATAGATTGTCTCTCTTCTTCATTCAAATAATCCAATTTAAGCTGGGATAGTAGTTCTTGAACTCTAGAAACGTCTATTAGATTATTATTAAATTGACATATATTGTACTCACTTAAACATAATAATTCCGGCACAAAACTCTCTAATTTTATATCTTTTTCATTGATGTTAAGGATTTTAATAGGAATTCTGTTATTTTTTACTCTTACTATCGCATTTGCAAGAAAAATATCCTTCGCTAACTCTCTTCCACAGACAACTACATCATTTTGTTCATTTTCATTTACGTATATATAATGGATTGACTCAGAGCGGGCGGGTATTATCAACTCATTACACAATCTATCATGTTCATCAATAAAGTTAAAATAATATTTATCTTCGTGATTATATAAAGTTAAAGTATTGGTATGTAAATTAATATTAGCTTTAAATTTAGTTAAAAAATCTAATCCTATTATTCCATCAGCTTTCAACGGTAAAGAATCAATTATAAGAAACTTATGTATAAATTTTGCGAAATGTTGCTTTAACGTTAGATTGACTAAGCCTTGAGAACGTTTTTGACCACCTATTCCATTAATTAAAGTTTCATCTCTTTGCACTTTGATTCTATTTGGTAATGCTTCACTTTTAATAATTGATAACGTAGCGCCTGTGTCTATAAGCCAATAATATTTAATGTTATTAACGTAAAATACTACGTATTTTGCATTGCCTAGGTTTGATAATATGCAATGTTTAAGATCGAAAAAACTGACTGCTAGAAGGTTCTAATTCTTTATTATGTGTATCATTACGCTGAGTGGCTTCATTATGTTCTACCGAAAACACATTTCTGTTACTGTTCCTAAAAGATCGTGAAACTCTACTATTTCTGTGACCCCTATTATAGTTCGATGAACTACGATTATTATACTGATTTCCAGTATATCCTCCATAATTTCCACGACACTTGTATCTCCGGTTATCATAGTTTCCATACTGACCACGATTGGAATTGTTAATATATTGACCACGATTATTACTGAAATTGTGATAACGCCTTGGGTGATTTTTATGAAAACCTTGTCCACGTTTGAATACATGCATGACGTTACCTGACAGTGACTGGGAAGTAATATCTTCTTCTTTCGCAGCTTGTATGGCATCTTTCAGGCTGCTATAGTTGCGCGCGGAGATGATCGTACCCAACTTTGAGCTACGTAGTCCTTCTGAAAAACGTTTTATGGCAAGCTGTTCATTTAAGGGTTTTAAAATTCTAACTGCGTCCGAATTACCTTCCGATTGCGATACAGTAAGTTCAGTGAACAATCTCTCTATTTCTGTACCATATTTTTCGATAGATGATGAACCTTGTTGTAAATTTAATAACTGTGTCTGTAGAGCAGTAAACGATTTTTGTGTCAGTAAATGGCATCTCATATCTTTAATTAAGTCTTCAATACTTCTATATTTACCTGTAATGCGTAGCTTTGCATTTTCAGATAATCTACTTTTAAGTACAAATGTTATAAGAAGTGTCTTACCTTTCTCATCGAGCATATCTGCATACATCTCTAACGAGTCAATTAAACGTTTGGTTGTCTCCTCAACACCGTCCATTGCTGGAAGCAAACTACATGCCACTTTTAAGTCAAATTCCATTTTTTCGGAAACAGTTTTTGGTAAAATACACAAACTACTTATTTCCTCAACAACTTTCTTAATATTTTGAAAAATATCTAATGCCGATGATACTAACTTTTGATCTTTTCCTTTTTCTAAATTTAGTAAAATTTTCGTACATTCCTCATAGATATATTTCGCTTCATCTAACTTTGTCTTAATAACAGTACCCTTATATCTAGCTTGTCCCTTTTTAATTAAGTATTTTCTAATATCTACCAGAACCTCATATTTCTCTAATAAAATATCAATCGTAATCTAAATTAAACATCACTTAAATCTATAAAACCAATAATCAATTATTTCATGACAAAAAAAGAAAACAAAAGCATCAAGTATCCACAATTGTTGCGAAACGGCACAGAAATATTTCACACGTTGCAGTTTAGTCGCTAGGTATCATATTCACTGTGAATTTGTGCACTGTTTTATGTCGTTTAAATTATCGTGTTATAAAACAATAATATTCATGATTGATGCTAGCTGGATCAGTTAGGAGATGTTCCATCAGACATGACTCGTCCTCGCATAGATGCCCGAATGCGTTGCAGAGCGTGTAGACCCATTTCTTCATTTATCCATTGGCGATGGCAGCTTCGGTAATATTTTAAAAGAAGGTACATTACCATGACGGATACGGCGACTAAAATTATTATGGTAATGACGCTCATTCGCTCCAAGTGTCCTCCGATGTCCTTTAGCAAGGCGTCGTTGTTACCACCTGCTGCATTCTGGCTTAAGAACACCTCTTCTTTCTCGACTGTTGATCGGCACATTTTCGATTCACATGACACAAGTATTTTGCCCCTTGGCAGACTCTTATGGCAGGGTCGCCATGAAATGTTGGGGGTCCTAGAGGATTGTTGTAGTGAAACGACCAACCATAGTGAACGAACTATAATCAATAATTATTAAAACATAAAACTTATACAAAAATGCGCATTCCAGTAAAAGTACTTACTTAGCAATAAAACGATATAAAGTAGTGTATATACTAAGAATTAAAAGTTAGGGAGCATACATACACTTCACATATTTATGTAAAACATCTGACTTGCTCGCAGAAATACTTGCTATATCCCACAAACAGAATTGCGCTACTGTATACCTTGCTCTTTTAAGAGACTATCTAAAGGAGTTGTTGAAGTCTATAGAAATACCCTTGTCCTGGGGGTTTCCGATACTGTCTTAATCAACACAATATGACGGTCACTAGATATCGATATGTACCCAGAAAAGTCAGACCGCTATAGCGTTTTTCAAAATTCTGACTTTGACATTGAGCGAGTGACAAGTGTGAGGACCTAGTCTGAGTTGGGACCCAGCCCGATCCCAGCATCCGCTAGCGCGCCGGGCTAGTGGACAGTTATACTGATAATATACTTCTCAGCGTCCCAGGGTTATAGAAGAGAAACAAAACAAAGCTGTGCAAATGTCAAAAATATGCATTGCTATTATAAAATATTTCGAATTATTCCATCATAATATACATTCAAATTTTAATGAAAATCGCAATACTAATATAATATTCATATATTTGAATATATTTGAACAGACATTCTATACTGTACATAACAAAATACATAACATCATTATGTATGAGACTGTTGGGTTTATTCATAATTTCTATAAAATACATTCTTATTAAATAATATATCTGGAAATTCAATACAAACAGCTTGCGTAAAATTTCAACCACACACAATAGTTTTATTCCCTGTAAATTAAATGATATTGAGATAAAAAAGGTGACAAAAAACAAAAAAAATAAAAAAGGTGACAAAAGTTTGCCAAAAGGTGACAGGTACCCTACGTGCTCTCTATCGTCTAAAGAATTTCCTCCCTATCAAAACCAAGACAATGCTTGTGCAAGCCTTAATATTCCCTTTAATCGACTATGGTGATGTGTGCTATTTTGACCTGAATGCAGAACACCTCAACAAACTCGACCGGCTTCTCAATAACTGCATTCGATTCATTTTTCATCTTCGTAAATACGATCATGTTTCTTCTTTCCGCTCCCAACTAAAATGGTTACCCATACGTCAGCGTCGTTCCCTGCATGCACTTACCACACTTTTCGCAATTCTTACATCTCCTACTTCACCTTCTTACTTAACTTCTCAATTTCAATACCTATGCAGTAACCATAACAGGAATCTACGCTCTAGCAACAATCTTCTTCTTCATTGTCCTACCCATAGATCTGACTTTACTCATTCTTCCTTCTCTATCCAATCTATACTCCTCTGGAATGCACTCCCCCTGGAAATCAGGTCGTCTGGTACACGATTGGCATTTAAGGTGAAGGTTCGCCAACACTTTCTCAAGAAACTGGCAGAGCCACTTTAATTATATCTTTACGTGCTATATATATATATTATATATATATTATATGTATATATATATTTATTATACATATATTTATAATATAAATTTATTATATATACTTTCTCGTGAAAGTGTATTTATGTTTATTATTTTTCGTATATTTAATTATAAACATCACTTAATTTATCATATTCAAATTTGTTAATTTATGCGCCTACTTTGTTTTCTCTCTGCACCATCCAAAGGTAGACTGGCAGAGAATGCCTCAGGCATTAAGTCCGCCTTTATACATTTTGTATATAAAGCATAAAATAAATAAATAAATAAATAAATAAAATTTAATTTCACCCGCAAATTTAACAATGGCTTAATATTCATAAAATAACCCACACACACATGTATTTATAGTCTAAGCGTCCACTAGAGAAGCGAATTTAAAAAAAAACTCATCATTATAGACAAAACGAAGTGTTAACATGAACAGCATTGAAGCATGTCGGAACCCGCGAGGTCGTACTAAAGTGCTCTCCGCACGGTAACAATTCGACCCCTATCTCTATGGATGACTACCTTTATATTGTCACCGCATTGTAACATGTGCTGGCACAATTCAGCGGGGCGGAAACACGTTCTTTCAGCCCAAATTATTATGCCCCAAACTCGCAGCAAATCGATTCGAAAAGTGTCATTAAAGATTTCGCTTTACAATACTAAAACAACAAAAGGTTTTTGTTCAGTTCGCTGAGTAAATAATTTTAAATAAAATATTATTTTAACTTACAGTGTCTTGATTCTATTATGAAGATTAATGACAGTTAAAGACACGGAAGAAAAAATAATGTACTTAATCATCTTCAATCATTTTCTTAGATTTACGCGAATGTTACACATTGAAATAAAAATAAAACTATTATTTACGGATTTTATCGCGAATTTAGTCACTGACTGAGTCACGGACTGAGTCCGCCCCGTGACCACGAAAGCTGTAAAGTAATCGAAACGTCGGGAAGTCAAAAATGTAAAAAATTAAACTAAATTCGCGATAAAATCCGTAAATAATAGTTTTATTTCAATCTTCAAACATTTTAATATACCAGCTGCTTAATAATAAGATATTAAAAAGTTCTTAAGTTACAAAAATCCACAGTAACTTTATTTTTAAAATTTAATATCCAAAACAAAGATAGAAAAAAATTATAGAATGCAAAAAAGGTTTAAAAAATTACATGATGGAACATCTCATCGAAAACTAAAATATGGACGGAAAAACTCGTCAATCCGTGACCGGTAATACGAACACTGAATTATACGAACTGGGCCACTTAAATATTCCAATAAAAAACATCGACTGAAATCTATCAAATGAAATCTTTTAGTAAACTAGACCATTCCGCTGAATACTTGGGAAAAAGACTCATCAAACTGACACTCTTCATCGCACATTTCATAACCTAAAAGCCGCGTGCTACCACGCGTCTTACTGCGGCGGGTTAGGCCGCCCGCAGGTAGGGGTAGGTAGTTAAATGAGAACTCAGGGTAATTACGTGGTTCGGGCTTTAATAGATTCGCATCACTGTTTACACCCGGCACTGTTGCTGGTGGTATGCAACAGGAGTCACTGGCCTTCACTGGACACTGATCCGGGTCTTCGGCACGTGGCGGAACCCGGCGACAGCTCGCCGGCGAAGTCAGCTGCCACGTGGCCGGTTACGGTGCGCAGGTCAGCGGCAGGCGCAGGCTCGGTTGCAGTCGGGCTGGAAGCGGTGCGGAGCAACAGCGGGCAGCGAAGTAAGCGAAAGGGACGCCAAGAATGCCAAGTACGCCAAGAACGAAGAAGAAGAAGAAGAAGAAGAAGAAGAAGAAGAACCTGGAATCAGTATCCAAGAGATCGGAATGCAAACTAGGCTTGCATTCCGTGCCAGCGACTCGTGATAGTTCACAAGCCCGGCAGACAGAATACACTGACAAACAAGCAGTTAAGCGGTTAGCAGTTAATAGAACACTGAACACTCACCCCAGCGGGTTCAGAAAGACGCGTGGTAGCACGCGGCTTTAAGGTTAAGGAAAAAGGACGCGAGCGCCGTTACACGCGTATTTAAGCAAGCGCCGATGACAGTTCGCACGTCAAATTTGACAGATGTTAGAAGTGAATCAACCAATCAGCGCAACGGAGGCGTTGATTGGCATAGACAATAGGATTTATGCCGAGTATTGACTATAGATCGCAAATATAAGAGGTGACATTCCCACAACGTCACAGTTACAACCCTACCATAAATGTATTGTTTTTGTTTTTATTTAATTTCTGTGTTTTATACCGGGTATATCAAGACTGCTACCGAAAACGAAGCCGGGTGGTAGTTTTAGTTGATACAAAGCAACTAAATTTTGTAAAGAAAATTGTGACGATTTTTTCTGTATTTTTTTCTGTCGTATTAAGATAATAAATACATAGTTTTTTCTTTAATAATAGTGTACACCCTTTATTTTTAAATACGCTATGGTAAACAACGCTTTAAATTATTATTTTAGAAAAACCTATAAATTTACGGCCCAAACTCGACGATATTTAACAAATAATAAAAAAAAATTGTCACGTTTCTTTGCGAAATTTTTAGTTACATTGTGTTTGTAGTCACTAAAACTACCACCCGGCTTTGTTTTCGGTAGCAGTCTTGACATACCCGGTATTTATGGTGAATTGTATCACTGTTCGGTGTTGTGTGAGGTGATAACCAGCAAGAGAGGGTCACGCGATTTAATACGATGACCCGCCCTGTGCCGGTTTATTGTGGATCAAGTGATCATGAATGCGCGCTCGAAAAATAAAATGTATAAATTGAACGTATTGATTGAAACCTCAGCATAATATGTTTTTCCATTGTGTCGAATTTTGTATTATTCTACTTAAAATGCTGAGTGGATTTTATTAAATATTTTATTTTGATTTAATTTTGATCAATTATTATTGCATTTCTGACGAGTAGAGATACTGCAATTACTATTTTTAGCAGGAGGAATTCTTTTGTGCAAAAAAATAATAATTCTGTTTGAATTTGTGAACATAGTAGTTTTTCTTACAAAAAACGGACACTAAGGGTCGGTCGCCAAACAACACGCACTCTTAGAGTATTTATATATAGAGGGAGCGCTGGTACTTCAAAAACGTAGATAAAAATGGTGGTGCCGGGCCACCTTTTTCTGCCCTCCTATTGGCTAATATTTGAACAGGTTGTGCAACATACATAAATTACTTGAAAAAAAAATTAAAAATAAATCGTTTAGGTCGATTTAATTTCACCCAAACTCGTTTTAAAAGGATAATAGCTAAATATAATTTCGGCTATCAAAAGAATTTATAGCAATTTATTGGTAATTAATTAATTCAATTTTTACTAATATAGGAGCGCTACCAACATAACGAACAAGAAAATATCTACGTTTTTTAAAACGCGAATGTATGACAGCGCTCTCTCTATACATAAATACTCTAAGCACGCACTATAATAAAGCTTAATTTTTTTTTTCTGTATCAGAAAAGCAACAACTCCATGAAAAAAATACTTGTCATGGTCCAAGAATCCTGCAACAGATTTTCTTTCTTGAACAATTTCGTGAAGTTAGGGAGTCTGTTAAAGACCAAATAATGGCCACTGTTTCCATGCTCCGTACAGCTTTCTTATGCTAAAACTCCTAAAATTCCAAGTGTTCCTGTGCAAATTTAGACAAGTCACGTGATTTTATCTGCTATAATAAAATCGTTTACTTCGTTTAACGACCGATGCCAATAATATAATCAATCGAAAGAAATAGATTGAAGTCAATCTGGATTGTTTTCCACTTTTCGACTGGTCGCTTGTCATGTTGCCATAGTTTTTGCACTAATGAGATTGATTATTAGCAATAAAGTATCAGAAAAAAGATTGAGCTGTCAATCTAAAACGGCAAATTTTGGATTGGGATTGTTTATTGGCAGCGGGTGTTAATCATCGTCATCATCAACCATAGAAAGTCTACATTGTGAATCATTACTTAACGAAAATAATGTTTATATATTATTGGCATTATTCAGTCAGTTTAATTATCGAATGTTTTCTCTCTTTCAAATGACTTTTGAATTCAATTTGAGAGGAAAAGACATAACATCAGATGGCTAAAATAGGTTTATAAACTCACTATGCATTAGGGCGTCAATGTTTATTTCATTTCGTCTCTATAGCGCCGAATTTTTAAATTCAACAGTAACTCCGTCGTCTTTTTATGTCCATTATTAAGTCTGATACCATATTTTTATAATTCTTTTCACCCACAGGTCATTAGTCAGTTCATAACTAACCCAGTTTCGCTTCAAACTAAATTTTCGAACTCAGAACTCAGCTCAATTTTAGCGCTGATTTAAACAGCAAATATAAACATAGGTGAGAATGACGAGTGAGATTTTTTAGTGTTTAAGTAGGCGGATGTATATCTTACCTTTAATCTTTAGATTGTTCAGTGGTTACGTGTCTAGTTAACCAAAAAAATATTGGTAAATACCCCAGGGTTTCGAACTCATTACATTGTCAATACTAAGCATGTGCGCCTATTTCTTATAACTTTGCTCTACATTCAAATTACTATAATGTATAGTTCTACGAACAAATTCTTTCTGCACAGACATTGAACACCTAGGCCGGATAATATACATTGAACTGTTATAAATATTAGTAAATATCGTGTAAAAAAATATTTCCACCACGACCATATTATCTCATTGATTTACAACTAAGGACAAGCTCTTCCGTACATTTGGTGTATCAAATAGATGGCCATAAAATCTCGCTAAAGTAAACCAATAAATTAATTTAATGTAATAGATTTTGACTTTATTTACTTAAATTTTTGTCATAGTACCAGCAAGCATTTAAAAAATTGCGAGCGACGACTACTAATAATTTCAATAACGTTCCACTGTGAAGTCGTATAGAAGTGGTGCGACCACAGAATATTTCTGTGATCGCACTTACCTCGAAACACTTTACGCTCTCTTCGACCCGTCCATATATTTATGTCAAATAATATAACTACGCTCACGTGCAAGTATTTCTTTTTAAGTATATTTTATTGGTGTCATATTGTTTGCAGGAGCTAAAAGAAAAATAAAAAGAAAAAATAATACAAAATGATAAATAACTTCTATTTCTCAACTCAGAAGTATGCGTTTTGAAACTGTAACCTCTCATTTCTCACCTAAACTACCACCAGCAATTATAAACGAGTACACAGAAACCGTAATGGACAAATATGTTGCAATATTCTCAGAGCGGTACCGCTTTTCGCTAGCGGGGCGTGGCTGACATTTACCCTCTATAGCTGCTGGCACTCAGGGTTCCACCACACAGCGGACGGGACGCGACGACGACGCGACGCTGACGGGACGTGATCAATTGTAATAATAAATAATTAAATAATGAATAACGCGCAACAGTCACATACATAGTCCTGACCCCACACTAAGATCGAGTCTTGTTTCGTGGGTATCAGGAACTACGAGACTTTTTGGTCTCACAAACACCCAGACCCGAAAGAAAGTTTGTGGAACACACAAAAATTTCTCTCGGTGCGGGGATCGAACCCGCGGCCTTTCGTTTCACAGGCGGCATCTAGCCGCATGTGCCATGGAGGCTGTCAATTTTCTTTAATAGAACTTAAATGTATTTTACTTTAATAGAACATGTCACACAACATCGTCTGATTGGACGTGACACCATACTACATTCAACTGTTCAGTGGGCGTGACCACTTTGTGTGATCTACAATTTTATGTCAATTGAAAGCGCTGGTAAGCAAAGTAAATATAAATAGCTTTTCTTACATACGACGCATTATTACTATTTTGTTGTGAGTATAAATGCTCATTATTTTAAATTTGAAAGCCTATGTCAAACAATGCACTGTGCAGATATATATATTTTTTTTAATCTTACTCTGGCCATACTTGGAGTATGGCTTATCGTAGGTGTGGTATACTTAAAAACTCCTCACGACCAGTCAAGGTGTCGACAGCGTCGCGTCGTCGTCCCGTCCCACCCTCTGGCGGCACTTAATGCGAGAACTACAGTTGACACACGTTTTTGCTCCGTCAATCACCATTAAGTATTATTGGTTGTATTGTGGGAGTTCGGTAGAATAAGGCTGGCCTAAACAAATACGTCTGATTTATAATGGAGTAACAGTGTGTTATTGGATTTGCGTAGGGTTGGGGATTGAAAATCTTAGTTCTACAGATCGATTGGCTATTGCTCCAGTAAATTATAGACTTTTAGATAAAAAGACATTATCAATAATAAAGAAATGTTTTTTGAACTTTTAAGTAATTATATTATTAAAAATGTGAACGTCAGAAAAAGTCATGATTTACATGTATAGTTTATGAAACTACAGCATTTCACTTAAACTATAAGGTCATCAAATTTAATATAAAGGTGTTTCATATATACCGGGTATCTCAAGACTGCTACCGAAAACGAAGCCGGGTGCTAGTTTTAGTGACTACAAACACAATGCAATTAAAAATTTCGCCTAGAAACGACACAATTTTTTTTATGATTTTTTAAATATCGTCATTTTTGGGTGGTAAATCCATAGTTTTTGCTAAAATAATAATTTAAACTCTTTTATCATCATCATCATCATCATATCAGCCACGGGAAGTCCACTGCTGAACATAGGCCTCCCCCAATGATCTCCACAATGACCTGTTGGAAGCGGCCTGCATCCAGCGACTTCCTGCGACCTTAGTCAGATCGTCCGTCCACCTTGTAGGCGGGCGTCCAACACTTCGCTTGCCTATACGTGGCCTCCACTCGAGAACCTTTCGGCCCCAACGGCCATCGGTTCTACGAGCTATGTGCCCGGCCCACTGCCACTTCAACTTGCCAATCCTATGGGCTACGTCGGTAACCTTGGTTCTCCTACGGATCTCCTCATTTCTGATTCGATCTCGTAGGGAAACACCGAGCATAGCCCGCTCCATGGCTCGTTGAGTGACTTTGAGCCTTTTAATGAGGCCCACAGTGAGAGGCCACGTCTCGGTGCCGTATGTCATCACTGGTAACACACAACTATCGAAGACTTTCGATTTTAGGCACTGAGGTATTTTGGACGAGAAGACGTCGCGAAGTTTCCCGAACGCTGCCCAACCGAGTTGGATTCGCCGATTGACCTCTCTCTCGAAGTTGGACCTGCCTAACCGGACCACTTGTCCTAAATAGACATATTCGTCTACAACTTCGAGAGTCGAGCCCCCAACTCCAATGGGGGTGGGCACAACATGGATATTCGACATGATCTTCGTTTTATCCATATTCATTTTAAGACCCACCTGTTGGGAAACTCGATTAAGGTCTTCGAGCATAGTGCTAAGGTCTTCCAGCGATTCTGCCAAGACTACAATATCGTCGGCAAATCGAAGGTGAGTAATATACTCGCCGTTGATGTTGATGCCGAATCCTTTCCACTGCAAGAGCTTGAAGGCATTTTCCAGCGCGGCAGTGAACAGTTTCGGAGATATGACATCTCCCTGTCTCACGCCTCTCTGTAGTGGAATAGCCTTCGTGCTCTGATCCTGTACTCGGACCGACATGGTGGCGTTGTTGTATATACACCTCAACACTTCGATGTACCGATAGTCTATGTGGCACCGCTGAAGAGACTGTAGCACAGCCCAGGTCTCGATCGAATCAAAGGCTTTCTCATAGTCCACAAACGCTAAACAAAGCGGCAAGTTATACTCCTCGGTTTTTTGTATAACCTGCCGTAGCGTATGAATATGGTCTATGGTACTAAAGCCTTTTCGGAAACCGGCTTGTTCGGGAGGCTGGAAGTCATCAAACCTGCGTTCGAGACGATTTGTGATGACCCTTGAAAACAACTTATAGACATGGCTCAGGAGCGAGATGGGCCTGTAGTTCTTCAGCAAAGTGTTATCACCTTTTTGAAGAACAGTACCACCAAGCTCCTGCTCCATGCCTCCGGCGTTGAGCCCTCGAGGAGAACGGAATTAAAAACGGGAACGGAAAACTCTTTTATACCTTAGAGTATTTATAAATAAAAGGGTGTATACTATTATTTTAGGAAAAAATGTATTTACCACCCAAAAATGACCATAGGAAAAAAAAAAAAAAACAAAAAAAAAATGTCGCGTTTTTTTGCAACTTTTTCTGTTGCATTGTGTCTGAAGTCGCTTAAACTACCACCTGGCTTCGCTTTCGGTAGCAGTCTTGAGATACCCAGTATATACAGGGTACTAAACAATTCGCAAAGAAATGCGACAATTATTTTTTATGGTTTTTTAAATATCGTCATTTTTGGGTGGTAAATCCATAGTTTTTGCTAAAATATTAATTTAAACTCTTTACCTAAGATTATTTATAAATAAAAGAGAGACACTCCTAAGACTCTTCGGTATATTTCTTCTTATTTAAAGTACGTCTTTTCTGCATACGTCTTCTGTCCTTCCTCGCCTTCCAGGGTGTTCTCTCTTATTCCACCCTTCCATATTTTAACATATCAATCATTCATCCTCTAACTCTTTTCATCATCAGTTTTTATCTTTGATGCAGTCTTCAGGATCCGATTTAATCGCTTTCACGGAAACTGGCTTAAATGAAGCGATTCATAGTGCAGAATTCTTGTTGCCGGGCTACCAAATCCTGAGATGCGATAGGATGGACGGACGCAAGCAGGGGGGCGTACTTTTAGTGGCCACACCTCGGTTCGAGTTGCGAAAATTCGGTATGCCGGACAATATTAATATAGATAATTATAAGTTTGAATTGATCTGTGCAGCCGTTTATGTTCAAAATAGGTTTTTATTTACTTGTTGTACCGTATATATTCCTCCGCGATCTGACGATAACGAATATACGATAATGTTTAGCATATTAGAAAAATTATCTTTAAAATACGGAAGCAATCTAATAATATTAGGAGACTTTAACTTACATTCATGTAATAACTATGTTTGTGATTACTATGAATATTTTATGGCCTTTTGTGAACTCAATCAGTTTAATGCAATACCAAATTGTAATAATAGACAGTTAGACGTAGTTTTGAGTGCGCGCGGCGACGTGTCGGTGAGTGCGGCGAGCGAGGGTTTGCCACCAATGGACCCGTACCACCCTCCGCTCGAAGTGAGCGTCGCGCTCGGCGCACGCGCCCCGCCGCCGCCGCCCGCCGCCCCCGCACCTACAGGCCCGTCCGGCCCGGAACACATGCGAAGCTCTCGGACCTCAATATTATGTAATCGTTGGAATTTTAACAAAGCAGATTTCCCTTATTTATATTATTTTTAAGTGACATTGATTGGAGTGACATGTATTCGTTAAAAGATCCAGAAACAGCATTAGATTTTTTTACCAACAAATTTATAAAGAGTTTGACATGTGTGTCCCATTAAAAAAAGTTACACTGACGAGTAGACAATATAGTTATCCAATTTGGTATACATCCGATATAATTGAAGAAATAAAACTCAAACACCAATTACATAAGCGGTACAAGTCAAGTAAATCGTCCGATGATTATGAAGCGTTTTCTCGGTGTAGGGCCAGAGTGAAAGCCGGCACTGCTCGTGCGCATGACCGCCATCGAGATCGTGTGCAATCACATTTAGCGACTAACCCGCGGGAGTTTTGGGACTACATAAGATCTAAAAAAAAAATACCAATAGTCGGACTATTATAAAGGAAGGCCGTGTTTTAACGGAATTTGAGTGTGCCAGGGAGTTCGCAAAGTTTTTTCAGTCCGTATATAATCCGGAGTCAGCCGCGTTGAACGTGGCGGCGGTGAGCGCGACTGCGACTGAGTCGCCTGGCGCATGGGTGCAGCTGAGTCGCCTGCGCCCGGTTGAGGTTCGGCGCGCGCTCGCCCGCCTGCCGGCCAAGCGCTCAGCGGGGCCTGATGGCATTCCGGCGTTTATTGTTAAGGACTGTCGCTTAGTTCTTGAGGACCCATTGCTGCACATATTCAACATATGCATTGAGACCGCTACGTTTCCTAACCGTTGGAAATTGACGCGAGTTGTCCCCGTACCGAAGGGTGGGGGTGGGCCGGCGCCTAGTGACTACAGACCTGTAGCGATCTTATGTACTCCAGCCAAAGTGTTTGAAGCGGCTATTCACAACTGCATTCATGTACAGGTAAGCGCACAACTATCTGACGCACAGCATGGGTTTCGGCCCGGACGAGGAACTTTGGGTAACTTGCTAGATCTCATGACTTACCTAATACCGGGGGTCGATGCAGGCCATCAGGTGGACGTTGCCTACTTTGATTTTCGGAAAACCTTCGATACGGTGGATAATGACGTGCTTTTATCTAAACTCGCTAACGTAGGCTGCACCCCACACACGCTAACTTTTTTTGCTAGTTATCTACGTGACAGACGCCAATACGTGGATTGTGGTGGTTCTTTTTCAAAACCGTACTTTACTAGATCCGGTGTAAGTCAAGGTAGCAACCTACGCCCATTACTTTTTATATTAATGGTAAACGATCTACCTCAAGTGATCTGTAGTTCGCTGATGACCTTAAGCTTGTTCTTGAGGTGAAGCAGATGGAGGATCATAACGCACTACAGCATGACATAGATAGGATTGTAGAATGGAGCTTGGAAAATAAATTGTATTTTAATGTAGACAAATGTTCAGTTCTGTCATTTACACGCGCGAAAAAACCTAGTCACTTTCAATACTGCATGAGCGGGGTACCTCTTCAACGCGTTACTGAAGTCAAAGACTTAGGGGTGTGCTTTTCTGCAGATTTGAATTTTAGAAAACACATCACTAATGTTATTAAAAAGTCATACCGCAACTTGGGCTTAATTTTACGACAAGCAAACCAATTTACGAATATTGGGGCTTTGAGAGCATTGTACGACGCTGTGACGTTGTGGGAATGTCACCTCTTATATTTGCGATCTATAGTTCAATACTCGGCATAAATCCTATTGTCTATGCCAATCAACGCCTCCGTTGCGCTGATTGGTTGATTCATTTCTAACATCTGTCAAATTTGACGTGCGAACTGTCATCGGCGCTTGCTTAAATACGCGTGTAACGGCGCTCGCGTCCTTTTTTCCTTAACCTTGAAGCCGCGTGCTACCACGCGTCTTTCTGAACCCGCTGGGGTGAGTGTTCAGTGTTCTATTAACTGCTAACCGCTTAACTGCTTGTTTGTCAGTGTATTCTGTCTGCCGGGCTTGTGAACTATCACGAGTCGCTGGCACGGAATGCAAACCTAGTTTGCATTCCGATCTCTTGGATACTGATTCCAGGTTCTTCTTCTTCTTCTTCTTCTTCTTCTTCTTCGTTCTTGGCGTACTTGGCATTCTTGGCGTCCCTTTCGCTTACTTCGCTGCCCGCTGTTGCTCCGCACCGCTTCCAGCCCGACAGCAACCGAGCCTGCGCCTGCCGCTGACCTGCGCACCGTAACCGGCCACGTGGCAGCTGACTTCGCCGGCGAGCTGTCGCCGGGTTCCGCCACGTGCCGAAGACCCGGATCAGTGTCCAGTGAAGGCCAGTGACTCCTGTTGCATACCACCAGCAACAGTGCCGGGTGTAAACAGTGATGCGAATCTATTAAAGCCCGAACCACGTAATTACCCTGAGTTCTCATTTAACTACCTACCCCTACCTGCGGGCGGCCTAACCCGCCGCAACGCACTCGTGAGAAGCCAATTAGAATCCAATGCTGCAGTGTGGTCTCCACATGAGGACAAGTACAAGCTTATGTTAGAACGTATTCAAAACAAGTTTACTAGGTTCTTATATTTAAAACAGTATGGTGTATATCCGGGTTACCCTTTGTCGTACCCTACCTTATTTGTTTTGGGAATGACAAATTATTACAAATTGGAAGTCCGTAGGGAAGTAGCTTTTGCTAAATATTTATTTAATGTGATACGTGGTAAAATACATAATCCTAGACTTCTACAAGTTAGTGGGTTGTGAGTGCCGGATGGATGTGTGGGGCGACGGCGGCGCCAGCCATTGCTGTGGGTGCCCCGAGCTCGCACCAACTTATTGCAGCACGCACCGCTGACGCGGGCGCTGCGTCTGCTCAACGCGGTGTCCTGCCAGCTCGATTTGTTCTCATGCTCACTGACAGAGTTCACAGAGGCCGCTACTGTACTGATTAATATTAATTAGTTGTATTATTATATAAGAATGTAATATGTGCTACTCTACTGTATTAGGTGTAACCTGTAAATAGTAGTAAGTATGTGGAATAAATAAATAAAAATAAAAATAATAAAAAATCTTAAGTACTTTCATTATTCATCTCTTTCACACAAAATACGTTCCATATCAGTCATTCCTTTAACGTTCCATTCTACTTATATTTCTTCATAACATTCAAGTCCTACATGTAACACATAACATTTTTAAATAACTCCAGACTCGAAGTTTCCAATCGTTTTTTTTCCAACATATTGCGCCATTGCGAAAGCAAAGTAACAACGTCGGCGGTGAAGCGGTATGAAAGGCCGGAAAATCCAGTAACAAGACTTCAAAGGAAAACTGAATCAAAACTAATGGAATGTCAAAAGTATCAGGCCATCGTAGCGCTGAAAGTGCGTTGTAAACTCGACGACTTTTAATTAAAAACCGGTTTGTTTTAAATTCCAACCTTTAAAGAACAATACTGAAGTAAATAAAAACTTCGGAATGTTTTTCGTAATTTACTTTTTTTTTATAGTGTTTTATTCTGTTCTTACAATTATTATTTTAAACGTTACTGTACTTCAATGTTGAGTTCGATCGATGTAAAAGATGTTGTGGATAAGAAACTGCGGAGGACACTTCAATCCCGCAACATAAATATTTTTTTCTCCACCAATCTTATCGTCATTTGTGCAGGGTATACCAATACTGCGACCGAAAACGAATACGATCATCCACCCAAATACGTCAATAGGAAACAAATACCTAAAAAATCGTCGCGTTTCATGCAAAATGTTAAATTACATTGTGTCTGAAGTCACTAAAACTACCATCTGGTTTCGTTTTCAGTCGCAGTCTGAATATACTCTGTACATATCGTTAACCTACTACTAAACATTCTCAAAGCATTCAATTTAGGAGGAGTATTGGCAACACTTGTCACATTTAACAAGCGGATTGGCAAACTCAGGCTGAAGCTTTTCGCACTGATAACGTTACTATCGTTCATCAAGTTTTCGTTCAAATATTTCTTCTGTATCATTGGAGTTGTCATACACCAGGATGCTACTGAAAAGTTGAAATGGTGTGGGACCGGAAAGCCTCTTACATGGTTCACCTCATAACTGGTGGTAGGTCTCTCATATGTGAGAGGCCACCTGGGTAGGTACTACCGCAATATCTATTTCCCCCGCCAAACAGCAGTGTATATGTACTGTTGTGTTTTGGATTAAAGGACATTGTAACCAGAGTAACTACTGGACATATTGAAACTTAACATTTGTTGTCTTTCAAATATCTCTCAAACCATTTTATATAGTTTCAAATCGATTTAACACGACGTGATGAAATTCAATTTCCACTTAGCACTGATGAAATTTCTCTCGCCTTACTTTCCAAATTATGGAACTGTAATATGCAATTAAAGTTTGGACAACAGCTTACATACGGTCTAGTGGAAATTGTGCCAGTGCTGACGCTAACATAATCGCACCTTTGCTTACAAAATGTAAAATTGGAACACCTAACCGAATTTCTGAGAGCTTGTAAAATTATGTATAATAACTAGCGGCCCGACCCAGCTTCGCCTGGGTGCATATATTTCTTGATTCCACTCCACACCAAATACATGTTGTTTTTCGTATAAACTCTTGTATACCTAAACTTGACGTAGCTATCCTATTGTCTGGCTCAATCCCGTCTCATGCGTTCATCCTGTTCAGTCTCTTCCCAATCCGTCCCGTCCCTTCTCTTTATTATCCATCCCGTTTTATAACGTTTACATTTACATTTCGTTTCATCCCAACAAATCTGTCAGCTATCCCAGCCCTCTCCCGTACCTTCCATTCTTTTTTACTTTATGTACCTTCTCTCCATATACATCCATATACATATACATATAAAGATTGCAAGTATACTTACACAACACAAAAGCCGTTGTTGGTGGAAGCTCGTGCCACGTGTTGAGTACGTTTGATGTTATGAAAATCACTTTGATTAACTATTAATAAAATAGAAATGATTAATAGTTAATATGAGAGTTACACTGAGATAGCAAAATAATAATTGTCAACGTTACTTCTACACTTGATGCATAAACAATAATGATGGCCGACAACTGTGTAGGGAGTGAGAGAAGTCTTATTGTGTGAGAGAAACAGGAGACCGGCTTCGTTCTCATCTCTACTCCGTGCTGTTTACTGGGTCAGAAGTGACACCTGTAGACAACTGGCGGGGATAACTAATTAAATGACGATTGATCAGTTATCGACCGGGGAAAAATAACTATTTAAAAATAGGGGTTGGTGATGAAAGGGTAAAAATTTAGGGTTGTATGTATTTTTAATGCGACATACTAAAAAAAAGAAATTAAAAAAAATCTAAAAATTTAAGAAAAATGTTAAGAGTGAACAACCCTTATCACTAAAGGATATGAAAAATAGATGTTGGCTGATTCTCAGACCTATTCAATATGCGCACAAAATTTCATGAGAATCGGTAGGTCAAGCCGTTTCGGAGGAGTACGGGAACGAACATTGTGACACGAGAATTTTATATATAAGATAATACATTTTCATGGCTTGGATAATAATTGTTAATTCTTACTAATAATATAATTGCGAAAGTTCGAAAGTATGTATGAATGGATGTTTGTTACTCTATCACGCAAAAAAAGCTTGGAGGCTGTCCAGCTCTCACACCCCCCACTGTAACTACCGTAAGCCAAAATCGACAGAGGCACACATTATAATAACACCGAGCATTTAAGCTCGGCGAGTCTCCAGGAATATATTTAATCCGCGACGAAATCAATCAAAAAGTCAAAAATAATAGGAGAGTTGGTAATAAATTATTGTCCGCATCGTGACAAAGTGGGTGATAAAACAAAAACGGCTTGGCGTATTTTGATAAAACTTCGTATACTTTTGGGTTCATCGATCTCACGCCTCCGTGGCTCAGCTGGTTAGATGCCGTATATAAAAAGCTTCAATCCTCGCACTGAACAAATATATTTTTTATACACAGGTATTTGTTTCGGATCTGGGTTTCGGATTTGTGAGACCCACAGTCCCTCGTAGTTTCTGATACCCACGACACCAGACTCGATCTTAGTATTTGATCGCGACTTTGTCTGTGACCAGAGGCGGCTCGTGAAATTTTTTGATGGGGGTTCACAAAAAAATTAATTGAAAAACTAGAGCTTCCTATTTATTATATTTGTATACAAAATCCATTCGCCGCTCTTTTTGGCGTGCGAAGATATCTATTACTTTCTTGTGAAAATCAGAAATGGAATTGATTAAGCGTACAAACTATTTTTTAATATTTATTTTTAAAAAAACTGCGAATTAACTGACGAAGTCGACGAGCTTGCTTGACGTTGTTTGTATACATAAGGACGACAACTGCGCATAAGTAGGATATCCCGGCGTGCGCACGGCACGACTGGCTGTACGACAACTGAGTGACGCGTGAGCGGCGCTCGACATTACGCTAATTTCTCATACGATATCTTTTGTTTCACGCGTCAGCGCGACTCGTAGCTCTCTTTCGCACTCATTGAATACAGTACTAAGAGTCGTACTAAACTTCGTTTCATAGGAGCACAATCGCTGGCGCTCCACTCGTAACAAATTGACGCTACATGTACCTATATAGGTAATATAATAATACTTATTATAGGCGTAGTAAAATATAAAGAATGTACCTCATGTAAGGATTTATGTATTATAAATATATATAAATTATTAAATTAGCTAAGTATGTAATTTTCGTGGGAGTGCACTGCACCAGCGCTCTTTCGGATGAGCCGCCTCTGTCTGTGACTGTTGGGTATTTATTAGACTTCTATTTTCTTTTTATTTTCCTCTTCTCTATTACAGTTGCTATTCTAGATTTACTTATATTAATATTTTGCCTAAAACGCAGCAAAATTGTAATAATATTTAATCTGTATATTTAAGATAAGCGCCGCGAATATGAATCACAATACATCATCATTATTTTCCGTTGCGCAGACATCTCTCACATTTCCCCGTGAATATTGAATTGACATAGAAATGAAATAATTTTCCTCAAACGCCCCGTTCGACGATGTTGGTAACTTATTTATATTTTATACATGAGGTGACGTTATTTACCTGCGAGGGGATGAGAATTCCGATTCGTAAGTTACGAGTTCTAATCTATGTAAAAATATTTTAAGTTACATATTACCTTTGAGTTTTTTATCTGCCTCTCCTAATATCAACTTGATCTAATATTAACTTGGAATTGGCGCAATTATTATCTTCATTTGAAATTAAGTAAAATAATGAAATATTGATAAAGAAACAATATTCATACACAAGAATCACCGGCGTGACGTCTGATAATTGAGTATTAAGTTTAAAATTGAGTTCTCGATAATGCGCAATTCACGATCCTATATAATTTGCATTGCAGGTTTGCCGTCATCTTTATTAATAAGGCTTTCAATATTATATAACATTAATTATGTCAGGCCCCATTCAGTTAGTTAATGATTTTAATTTTACCGTATTATACTTTGCTATAAGCATCTGAAGCGAATACTAAGGGCCGAAACTGCGTTAAGCGGGCACCCGCGACGGGCAACCGTCGCGCGTCTCCTCGCGTGGACACGCGTGCGGGCTCCGTGAAAACGCGACGGTCCCCGCGGGTACCCGTCGCGGAGACCGGATTTACGCAGTGTCGCTGGTTCAATTTTAAAGGTGTGCATGTACAGTCGTGTCGATGGAGAGATTAATATATTATTACATAGCAAAACGACGACTAGCAAAAAACAAAACGACAGCCAGGAAGGCTGTTTATTGAATTTAGGTTGCTAGGCGGAGAATTTGTTGTAAAGTTCAGTAAATTAAGAGAAAATGAAAACTCATTGTACAAATATTTTAAAGTTTCGATACCGGTCTATGGCGAATTATCTTCGTAACTGGAACCATATTTGATGGTCAACAACTTAAGGGTAAAATCTGTATCAGTCATATCACCAGCGGAAAGGCTAAAAAATCTTTATTTTTGCTCAAGTATATTCATCATCATCATCTCAGCCGCAGGAAGTCCACTGCTGAACATCGGCCTCCCCCAACGGTCTCCGCATCGACCTGTTGGAAGCAGCCTGCATCCAGCGACTTCCTGCAAATGTAGCCAGGTCATCCGTCCACCTTGTAAGCGGGCGTCCGACATTTTGCTTGCCTGTACGTGGCCTCCACTCTAGAACCTTTCGCTATGAATCATCTATAGAATCCTTTGCTATGTCGGTGACCTTTATTCTCCTACGGATCTCCTCATTTCTGAGTCGATCTCGTAGGGAAATACCGAGCATAGCCCTCTCGATTGCTCGTTGAGTGACTTTGAGCCTTCTAATGAAGCCCAAAGTGAGAGGCCACGTCTCGGTGCCCTATGCCATCACCGTCATGTTACCGCTGGCGTGCCCCCGCGACGGGTTCCGACGCACGAAGGCGGGCCCCGCGGCGCGGGTGCGGGACGCGCCTCCCCGTGCTGGACGCCCGCGCGGATCCCCGCGACGGAGCACTTTTGTATGAAACCGCGCGAGTGCCCGCTTAACGCAGTTTCGGCCCTAATGCCTTAAAACTGTGGTTAGACGAACAAGAAAAATGGCGACTTGATAAAACTCGTAGGAAGTATCAGGTTTCAAACTTATCGCTGAAGTTTTTTGTCCTTTTCGGACGGCTTTTGATGAATTCAACAAAAAAGACAAAACATTCGATTGCTCAAATAGGTTAAACTGTCTATGAATAAAGCGCCATTTACACGAGGAGAGTTTCTCGTTGCGAGAATCATTTGCCATAATCGCATGACATAACAGCCAAAAGATTATTGTGCTTTACATATGTTTGCATGATGCATAGGTTTTTAAACCATTACAATAATTGTATCTTCGAGGCGAGAAACCCTCCCCATCTAAATGGGGCTTAAGGCCATTACTATAGACCGACTATAGACCGACGATAGATGGTTACCACGCGTAGATGAATAAAATTATGCCAGCCTTGTGAAATCCGGATATACTCAGGCTGTTATTGGACGTCGGCTGTGAAATAAGAAGCCGCGGGTTCGATCCCTGCAACGATGTGCGGGCTATGACTAATGTGATCCACAAATATTTGTGTCGGATCTGGGTGTTTGTGAGACCGAAAAATCTGTCGTAGTTCCTGATATCCGACACAAGATTCGATCTCAATGTGTAGTCAAGACTACATATGAATGTGGCTATTGGGTGTATTTATTTATTAACTTGAGGCCATAACGTGAGATATTTGTATGGGTGACCATGATGGATTTTCTACCACCGCGTGCATTGGTTGTTCCAATAGGGAAGCTTAAAAATAAATAAAATAAATATACCCAATAGTGACATACATTGTCCTGAACCCAAATTAAGATCAATTACGTCTTCTGTTGTGGGTATCAGATACTACGAAAGACTTTTCGGTCTCTATAATACCTTGACCCGAGACAAACATTTGTCTCGATGCGGGGATTGAACCCGCGGCCTCACGTGTCCTAGCTGGCATCTAACCAACGAATAATCAAATCCTCGGAGGCTGTCAATATAATAAGAATAACAATCCCATAACACAACATGGGGAAGTGAGGGATTAGATATGGTAATTGAGTGCCAGCGCTCCCTTTTCCTCTTACAACTCATACGGTTTCTTTATGATTGGAGTTTTGAAAGGATTTACAAGTGAATGTTTTTGTGTGGGCAATTAACGTGGTGGAGTATTTTATTCGCCCGTGTAGCGACAAGAATATTATAGAAACATCTTCATTGTAGCCGATGTAAAAGTTGCGTTTTGACATTATTTATATATTTAACAAAATGCAACATTTACATCAGTCATAATGACTAGGTTTCTGTATTCTTGTCGGGTAGTTGCTACACTAGAGACACATGCGGATGGAAATGTAAATAAATAATGAAATAAACAAATAAACCAAATAAACAAATAAAGCAATGGAAAACAGTAAGCTACTTGCATTGTTAGATTTTAGCAATGCATTGAACACTGTTGATTACGATGTTTTGTTGAGTATACTACGCTCTATTAACATATCTCCAACTGTTATTGGCTGGTTTCGTAGTTACTTGACGGGTCGCCGGCAACGTATACGGATTGAAGATGCAGTGTCATCTTGGTGTGATACATTTGCTGGAGTCCCTCAGGGCGGCGTTTTATCTCCCTTACTCTTCGCATTATTTATTAATTCAATTTCCAATCAACTTATTTCTTGTTACCATTTGTATGCAGATGACTTACAAATTTACTACCAGGCACCCTTAGATAGGATGACGGAAGCAATCGTATCGATCAATAATCTTGCTCGTATTAATGAATGGGGTATGAGGCATGGTCTTAAAGTAAATACTTCAAAAACTCAAGTCATTGTTGTTGGCAGCTCCAGGATGGTTTCCAGGCTAGATTTTAGTCAAATGCCTCAGGTTCTTTTTGATGGCTGTGTCATTCCAAACAGTGATAAAGTAAAAAACCTGGGTATATTTATTGACAGGAACCTATCCTGGGGTCCTCAATTACAAGAACTCAGCCGAAAATTGTTCGCTGCAGCGGGGTCCTTGCAAAGATTACGGAATTTCTACCCATCCCTACTAAAATTGCGCTTGTTCAATCCCTTCTCTTTCCTCACCTTGATTATGGTGACACTAGCTATCTTGATCTCACCGAAGCCCAATCCGAAAAACTTGAGCGGCTTCAGAATTATTGTATCCGGTTCATATTTGGACTTCGCAAATATGACCACATCTCGGAATTTCGGACAAAACTCAAGTGGCTCTCAATGCGCCTTCGCCGAAATACTCGTATTCTCTCACTTCTCTATTCTATTTTGTTTCATCCCAACACTCCTCCTTACCTTAAAAATCGCTTTAATTTTCTAAGCAACACACACACAAGATCTCTTAGGTCGTCAGAAAATCTGACATTGGAAATTCCCAAGCACAACACCGCATTTCTTGCAAATTATTTCACAGAAAATGCGAGACAGTAAATGCTGCCCGCTTGTGGAACCAATTGCCATTATCGATTCGTCAAGCCAAATCCCTACGTATTTTTAAAAGACTCGTCAAGGAACATTACTCCACTTGCTAATACTGTCTATAGCTTTTGTTTTCTCTCTCTCTCTGCCTTTTCTTGTTCTCTTATCTTACATTGCACATTATAATATTTTGTATGTAGTTTATTATATATACATATGTATGTGGGTTTTATTATTTATGTGTTTGTGTTTAAAGTAAGTATAGACGTATTTAAGTAGTGTATTATGTTAATTATTGTTTGTATATACATGACAGATACATCTGTATTATTATTATTATCTTATTTTACTCTTAAGACTTGTTTACCCCCGTTTTCCTACTTCCATTCACTCCAGTCCATCCAAAGGTTGTCTGGAAGATATCGCCGACTGCGATAAGACCGCCCATTGTACTGTAAATATAGGTTAAGATTTTTGTTGTGTATTTTTTTATTTTGTGTAGTACAATAAAGTGTAAGAAATAAAAAATAAATAAACCTGACAGTCACATATACAGTTATAACCCCATACTAAAATAGAGTCTTATGTCGTATGTATCAAAAATTACGAAAGACTTTGGGGTGTCACATTTTTTTAATTAAATGCTTCATATACATAAGTTGTATACAGGTGGACTTAACGAGGCATTCTCTGCCAGTCTACTTTTGGGTGGTGCAGAGAGAAAGCACGTAAGGCGCATAAAGTAAGACATCGAACAGTATTTTAAATTAGATCACGACCGACGCGAGATCTCTTGCCGATCATCACAATAATGATGGAGGGATTACTCCATACCCCGACACGAAGTTCGAATATTCGGACGTTGAATGTCAATACATACCATAAAAGTTTCCACTGCTAAAAATAAACATAATTCTCTTTATAACTTATCATTCACTTCGATCTTAGTCTAATATTGACGTAGGATACAGGATTCGAATATTTTTTTAAATATTTAAACATTTCAGTTCAGTTTTACGTGCGATGTTCGAACATTCGTCGTCGTATCGAAGTACAGTGAACCCCCCCCCCCCCCCCCCGGTCTAATTGTATCTCGATATACACTCGACGAACCTGAACTGATTACAGTACACTTTGGTAATTGTACTGATCATGTTGGTTTAAGTGTAATCACTTTTGCTTTAATATATAATACCCTTTACAATATTAATATAAATATAACTGATAATATTTTAAATACTTTCTAATCTTTAAGCAGTACACAATAGAAACTCCGCAGAGGGTTTAATATATATTGCAAGCATAAGACCACGCTTGCTTTGAGCGCGATGCTACGCTGAAACCCTGTGACGTCTGCGTACATAAATGATCTGTGGCATTATATATATATGTACTTTAATACTAGTGTATGTATAGTATTAAATATGTTTCAAGCATTTGTAAGATTTTTTACATATGGCATGATTCCCACAAGTATAAATGGAAGAAAGGAAGGAAGTTTACTATAAATTCTCTAGTGGTAAGTCTCTCATATATGAGAGGCTGCCTAAGTAGAAAACACACAAAAAAAAAACAAACAGCAGTGTAAATGCACTTCTGTTCTAGTTGGAATGACACTGCAGCCAGAGTAAGTACTGTATAAAAAAGTAAAAAAAATATTTTAAGTTAAACGGTTTTATATTGCAGATAAATGTGCTAAAAGCTAAAAAATAATTTTAAACATATGCATTGATTAAACTCAAATAAAATCGTGGGGCACGTCCACTTTAAATGAATTTTAACCACTTTAAATATTGGATTGTTTAAAATTATTTTTTAGCTTTTAGTACATTCATCTGCAATACAAAACCGTTTAATTAAATTTTTTTTTTCCTTTATTGTTTTTAAGTTTTTAGTTTTTATTTCTCATTCTATTCAATTCGTTGAGTTCTTGACTTGGGTGGGATATTGATATTGTAATTTTGTATAGTATACAGTATTATGCTTACCAAGCCCTTTATTTTGATACCCATATTGATGGGATTGAAAAATACATATTTTGTAGCAGTGGCCATCTTTGATTTTGATTTTGTATAGTGCACTGAATTCTACTTGACAAGCCCTTTCATTTGATACCGATATTGATGGGATTGAAACAAACTAAGTTGTCCGCCATCTTGTAGCGGCGGCCATCTTGGGTTCACAATAATATTTAATATGGATAATTGTATTGTCACCAGAATTAAAGGCGTATACCAAATTTCAGATCAATCGGTTAACTGGAAGAGGGTTAAATTTCAATTACTAAATTTGACCCAAACAAACGGGGTGAGCTAAATAAAACCGTTTGAAAATGAGACATCTTATGTCTCAAGATGGCGAGCGCAGTGGAATGTCCATGAGCGGTCATATCGCCTGCCATCAGGCGAATGGCATGATCCCCTTGGCATTCATTGTGATAAAGAAAAATATAAGCATTCGTACTTTATGAGAGACTGGTATATGATTCAAAGACAAAATACGGATACTCGAAACCGCTGAGCGTGTTTCAAGAGGTTAATGAAGCGAAAGAGATACTATGGAGAATGGACCGTAGCATTTGGCACTCTAAAATATTTGGCATTTGCCTATCCCCATAGAACATAGGCGTGAGTTTAAGCATGTATGTATTGTACATGATTTTATTCAATTTTGGTAAATTAAATAACTGTTAATGAACATAATATATTTATAAAATTAGACTACTACTTACATTAGAAACATATTTTGTAAAATGACATAAAGCCAAACCAATATTTTTGTAATAAGTAAAATAATTACTACTTATATGAACGCAACGACAGAGATTAAAATAAATAGGTACCAAAAGGGTTCAGCTATTCTATCGTAATCTATCAACCGCGAGGATGAATCAAAAATATCTAGTTTTTCATACGTTCAGAAAAGACAAATAAGACTCTTAAGAGTCTTAAGAGATTAATTGATATCTGATATAGTTTTTTTTTGGAATGGCAAGATAAACATGTCGCTGGCCTGGTGGTAAGTGATACGACCGCTTATAAACATTAGCAAAACCAAATAACACCTTAAATTACCAAGCAATATATGGCATTCCACTTCGCTCTCCAATCCAGCAATCCAGTAAAGTAATATGTCCAGTTATTACTCTGGTTACAATGTCCTTCAAATCTAATCACAACAGTGCATTTACACTGCTGTTTGGCGGGAAAAATTATCAGCTGTCAACATAAAAAGTCAACGTAGACACCTTGCAAATATTTTCAAAGTGGCCTGTATTCATAACCGTTTTTGTTTTTTGGTGTTTGTCGTTTAAAAACCACAAACACCAACTTCATTAAAAATACTAAAACGTCGAATTTCTTTTGTATTCGGATTTCTACTCGAGACAGCGTCAAAGCCACAAAGCAGGTTGTTTGGCCTCAATAGTACCTTCAAAATACTGAATGTATCTCTATTCAAAGACGATCAGGCGTGTCTTTGTTCCCTGGTTGAACTACTCGATGGCGACTGCTGGGGGGTTAGTCCATGAAACGATACGATCTTCGAATGTTCGGACGCCGTACGTAAAACTTCACTAATTTGTCTAGATACTCCACAAAATGTCGGAATCCTGATATGTTTATTACACTGAATAAAACAATCGTTCACTTTATGAGCTGATTTATTACTGACTTCTGTTATCTTTTTAATTTGACAAATTGGCGGGAAAGTGTCATAGAGCACGGGTGACACGTCCAATCCTCTATCGTACGTCGCAACCATAGACTAAGTTTTGGAGAAAGTGTTATGTATAATAGAGAATAGTATTGGTTTTAAGAAGTGGAAAACTTATATCTTACTCCGGACGTCGAACATCCGAACATTCGAAGTTCGTATTGCTTCATAGAGTAACTCCCCTGTCCATCGTAGACAGTAATCGCTCGCAATTCAACAACAATTGTATATGTATAGAAATGGAACATGAATACATTGTTGTTGGTCTGAGGAATATTCATAGGATGGTCTTTTGAATCTCAGATCTTGAGAATATGTTCATTACCTGTTTTAGTTAGACGAAATTTACATTGGCAATAATAATGATAAGAATTATGGAATATATGCTTAATAGGTATTATCTTAAAATATATTATTTTTCGGTTTGATACTTCAAAACTACTGTTTATTAATTCAAAAGACTTGTGTCCATACTTTCATCATATTCTATAAGGCTCTTTTAAATAGTGAACAGTAAATAATTATATATTGTTGTAATATATTGAGGCATTTTTACATCTAATAGTCACAAGAAAGCAAGTAGGTATGTTTGTATTTTCACAACACTTTTTCTCAGCAGAATGTTATGTTGATACTAGGTAAACATGAGCCGACCTTAGTGACGTGCGAAATACTTTATTTTTAACTAGTTTCGGTCAACTTTGCTCCGTTAGGGTAATGTTGTCCTAGGGGAAACGAGGTGTACTAGGTAATGTGTTGAATGAACGTGTAAATAACCCTGAAAGTACGAGATAAATTAAGTTACGACAAGGATTCAGCACTAATCTGTATCAGCCCATATACGTCCCACTGCAGAGCACGAACCTGCTCTACAATCAAGAGTGTAATTGAGAGTGGTAAGGCCATTTAGTCCACCACGCTTGCCTAATGTGGGTTGGCGCACTTTACATGCTATAGAAATTCTTACAAATCGCTATAATTTGCAGGTCTCCTCACTATGTTTTTCTTCACCGTTATAGAGCGTGGTAATTGACTATCAATGCACGAATTACTCCGAAAAGTTGGATGTGTGCCCTGGGATTTAAGCCCACGACCACCGTGAACATGTTGTCACAAACACTCACCCCTGAATCAAATACCTGTGGATTACATAAATATTGGTTTTGGAGCGAGGATCGAACACGAGTCTTCACTTTTCACAGCCAGCGTCTAACTAACTGAACCACGGAGGTTGTTAAATACGTAGCTTTTGCTAAAATTATAATTTTAACTCTTGTTTAACATTGCGTCTATGAAAGTAAAGGTTTACACATTGTTACTGAAGGAAAACCCATTTAATTACCACTTAAACACCACGATAGGTAAAAAAATCGTTGACATTTTCTGCGAAATTTGTTGCTTTAGTCTGAAGTCACTAAAACTAGCACCTGGCTTTGTTTTCGTCAGTCTGGATATACCCGATATATTCCACAGATCAATTCGAACGGCCCACGTTAGTTTTAATTGAGAAAGTCTGACCAGCGGCACGGGATATTGCGACCTTAATATGAAAATGCTACGTTCGAACATCACCACAAGCGTGAACGGAAACCGTCGTGTTGTGTTCCAAGGTGCTCATCTCAGCGTCGAGTACTTTGACACGTTTTGCTGAGGTTATATTTCTTTGACTGCAAACTTGATTCATTGCATTTGTAATTAAATGTATATTTAAGGATTCCGAGCCTCGAAAGGAATAACAGAATACTTATAGGATATCACTTTGTTGTCTGTGTGTCTGTCTGTCAAGAGTCGCTTCTCAGGAACGCGTGGAGTCCAGTATTTTCCCTTGGAGCTGTGAAAAATCAAACTTCTAAATCACCGTAATTAAAAGAGACAGCCGTTTATGTTACAATATTTCAACACTCGCATTGGAATCAAAACCTAAGGGGTACTTCCCGTGAACTCAGGAGCTTGAAATTTGGTACGACGCAACGTATTTTAAGCACAGATATAGTAAATTTGCGAAAGACATACTTTTAATTACATTACATGTGTATAACAAAAATATTTTTAAAATAACTTTTTATAGCACACATGAAGGAAAAGTTTAAAAAACCTTGAATTTTTAGTTACATCACATATGTTGGTACGAAACCCATGGTGTGTGGGTCCGACTCGCACTTAGCCGGGTTTTTAAAGTAACATCTGTTTAATCTTTGATTTACTAGAATAGACATCAGGAAGAAATTTAGTTGAAAATTGCGGTACCGTACCTTTGTTTTGTTTTTCTCTTCACAAGTCCTATGCAGTCACACCATCTTTCTATGTGACTCATTAATTTTCCGCGTACTTTACGCCAGATCTAGTTTTTATTGCCATGTCTGCTCTATAACACGTCGATGTGTTAAATAAAAGCAAATGTATTTTTAATTAACATTGTAGTGACTGCGTCGGTGGCGCATTTGTAGTATAGTACTTACGATTGCAGAGCTGAGGTTTCGGGTTCGAATGTCGCATCGTGCAAACTGATATTTAACTTTTTTATTAATTATCAGCCTGGAGTCAAAAAATTGTGCCCTATGTGGCGATAGGTTAGTCCCATATCACATCGTGGGACGAAACACACAAGGCGATATGTGTTTTTTTTTTTAATTGCTGTGAATGGCGAGACGAGCGTGCCGTTCGCCTGATGGTAAGCGATGCAACCGCTCATGAACAGTAGTAAAACCAAAGAACACCTTGAACTACAAAGCAATGCTTGGCATTCGACTGCGCTCGCCATCCTGAGACATAAGATGTTAAGTCTCAATATGTCCAGTAGTTAATCTGGCTACAATGTCCTTCAATCCGAAACACAACAGTGCATTTAAACTGCTGTTTGACGGTAGAAATAGACATTGCGGTAGTACCCACCCAGGCAGCCTCTCACATACAGAGACCTACCACCAGTTGAATGGCGTGGTAGTACCTCTACCTACTCCATCTGAAAAAAAGATGCGAGTCTATGTTGTAGTACACTAATTGTTTACTCGGTTTCCTATTATAACGAAGAACAAAGACTAGATATATATATAGTTTCCTGGTATAAGACCTATATGAATAGGTAGTACCTAGTATTGTATGATTAATTCATCAAGCAGCATTGTAGACACACTGCTGCATTCCGGTTTGAAAGAAATTGTAGATAGTGGTTACTATTTATGCCTTTCTTAATGCTTAAATCTGGCAATACCGTCAAACAGCTCACCTGATAGAAAGTGATCACTACCACCCATGATCCTCCACAACGCTTGAATCATGGATGTGTGTCCGGCCCATCAAATTGGAAAGAGAGTGACAATGAGTAAGGATGGGAAGAGGAAAGGGGTGTTGAGCATCTCACTCACCGAACAAATACGGCGGCGAAGTTGTCACTTCACGTCGATCTCCTGTGTGGTATCACCATCTCGGAGGAGCCTGTCCATTCATGCTGAGTCATGACTGACAACAGCGTGGCTCTACAACTTCCTACTACTGTACTGTATCGGCCCATATGTGTCCAAATGTAGGGCACGGGCCTCCTCTACAATCGAGGCTATGATTAAGATTGGTTAGGCCATATAGTCCACCACGCTGGCCTAATCCAAGTTGGCTGACTTTACATGCGGTAGAAATTCTTACAATTCCTACTACTACTAGGCCTTGAAAGACATAACACCCGAAGTTGGTGAAGACCACAGGAGAGTGTTATGACATTATTGGTAATAAAACTTTTACCACTAGGCAAGAAAATAAAAGAATCCAATTTAAATACTGTAATTCCATAGGGGTTAATATCAAACATTAAACAGACTGACCTAGATAGAATAATGAAAGAATCTATACTCATTAGTCATTAGCATCGATCAGAAACAGACATTTCTTTAATTAATATAAGACCTTATAAAGGATTTTTATCGTCAGCATGAGTGCTACAAAAAAACGGACAACGAAGCGACTATTTCAAATTTCTGTTTTTTTCTTTTGAGGTTCGGCTATCTAGTACCTACATATAAACATACATAAACTCACGCCGTTTTCCCAGAAGGGGTAGGCAGAGGTGTTATACATTGCGGCTTGTATAGTCCGTCCCACGGTGTCACAGAGGCGAGCCTATCGCCATAGCGGGCGCAAAGTCTTAAACCCCAAGACCCAATAATGATTAATCCAAGTAAAATATAATAAATGAATAATGCTATAAAATACTAGCGCCCCGGTTTAGCTTTTTACAGTGATTCAAATTGTGAATCTAAACGACTCTCGAAGCCACTTGAACACACTCAATAAATTTTATCAAAATTGGTCGAACTAGTTAAGAATTTAGTAACACATATTCAGAAGAAATACATATACTGTACAAACATACATTTCTGAATACTATATTGTATTATGTATGTATGTATTGTCTTATAATAAGGAAGCCCGCTCGGATTCGGTAGTCGCCCTGATAGCGACGTCCATACAAAAATAATGGAGTTCATGTGCGAGTACACTTGCACTCTCTTAAACTCGGATGAGGGACCATCCTGTACACATCTGTTGTCGAACAATTCAGAATATACAGAATGATGAATTGATAGATGGATAAATGGTATTCAATTTAACTCACGTGTTTTTTATCACTCCAAGTGACACGTACAACGTTTGAAAACATACGCCGGCGACATTTTGTAAAAAAAAATGTGCTATCAGTTTTCAAGATTTCTGGCCACATCGTGAAGATCCAAGTAATTTTACTGCTTAGCTGAACTTCGGTTCAATTCGGGAACTGAGCTGGTTGCTAAAAACACTCGTACCTATATGGATAGATTAAAACTCTTGAAAATCATCATCGCGATTATTGGCGATATTTCCTAACATTTTTTCAATGGGTGTAATGTTACTTGGGGTGGTTAGGAACATTTGGTGGAAATTAAATACCATATTATGTTTATATCACTGGGTATTGTGTCAAGTCGCAAAAGATCTCAAAACAATTAATACTCTATCTCTATGGTGATTCGGAGCATTGCAAATGCTATCCGTAAATAATATCCATTCAAAAAACAAAAACATTATTTAATTTAAAAATTAATATATGTGTTTCTATGTTTACAGTCGGCCAAAACAAAAGTTCAGAAGAGAGCATTGCTAAAACTTTCCGAATACCAATGTTCTTGTTTCACTTTGTGGATATCTAATGCACGAAAAGGCTGGAACGTTTTAAAAGTTTACCCATTTTGTTTTATCTTCACCTATTATTGTTTATTTAGTACAACCTTATGTATCAATTTAGGTGAATTATATAGCAATATCATTTTCTGTCTTTAGTCTACATTACCAGTGCTATATTGTATTTTTATGTGTTTTATTTCTGTTTATCGTGTTCATATAATTAACTGTCCATATTTTGTTTGTAAATATATGTCTCAAGATATAACAACTCCGTGTACATCAAGAGGCTGAGTTACGTCTTCATTTTTTGACAATAATAGTAAATACCTTTTATCTAGCATATGTACTTTTAAGAAAAAAATTCTATCGTACAGATGTAAAAGAATTCAGATGTAGAAAAATTCCAAATTATTTGGTTCATCAACCTAAAACTTCAAGTATATTGCGCCGTCGCTCACTATACCAACTCTGCTCTCACAAATCACTGACCCTTTCGATTTTGTAAAACATTATAGACGTAAAAAATAAATTATTGAAATTACACTCCATTTATTTTTTTATTGCGCTTGGTTATTGAATTATACATTAAATTCACATTACTACAACGTTAGCACAATATCTGCAAGACTATTTAGTATTCAGATGCTCAAGAATTACAGTTTTATTCCCAAGATGACGCTTCATGAACTAGTGGTAAACATTAAGCCACACTTATTGTTACACATTAACATTTCTAAGATATTGAATAAATTCTTGCATGTTATAAAATATCTGAAGGAAACCACAGTATCATCATTGCCTGATCTTAACATACGATCAAGGTCTCGTCGTCGGCCAAAAGATAATTTTATGGATGTCAAGGAATACCGACTAACACCCGTTTTCTATAATCTATCAATCTGTAACTAGAGATTTCATTAAATATTTCGATGCATTTTATGTTTCAGTTGACAAAGATAAACTGATATAGATATGGTGCATATATTTATAAATTGATAGGTAAAAGAAATATATATGTCTATCTTTGTTCATTGAAATGTAGCATTGTACCTACATAGTAATGGTATCTAATTAACCTCTTGTTAAAGATAGATAGAATATAGAGTACGGCCGTAAGCCATCAACGATTTATAATAGTTGAGTTGAGTTGAGTTGTTTTGTGTAAAATTTCAGGATTTTTTTCAGATATATTTCAAAATGGGAAAATATTAAATCTCTGATCTTTATTGGAGCTTGTAAATTATAAAATTTAGTTGTTATTCTTTTATATCCTCAATTAATTTGCTAATACAGTAAACACTGTGAAGTCCAAATACAAGGTGGGCTTAAAATTTCATAGCTGTTTTTTTAAACTAAGAGTCTAAAATCATTATTTATTCTTAATTGTAATAAAAGTTACTCAAATTCGTAGCTCAAATTGCTTTTTAAACAAGACGTATAGTTTCTTTCTATTTGCTGTGAGTTTCGATTGACTCCTTGTTTCAGTAAAATTTCAAATTTCGAATTTCATTGAAATTTTAATTTTTTCAATAAGTTTTCATTATCTGACGGTAGTTAGGTATAACAAATTGAAAAAGATGTGCCGCAAATAACCGGAAAACGGCAGGCAGAAAAAGAATAAGTATTTTTATGAGAGTTATTAACCCAAAAGAATAATACAATTTCTAAAGATTCCAAAACACATAGATTATGGAATTATGTGGAGATGATATTTGGAGTAGAGAATACAACCAAATAACATACCATATCGTCATCTACCAGTACAGCCACCATGCCACGTCATATGCAAAACAACAGCTAATGAGCAACATTAAGTTAAGCCATCGTTAGCCTATCAAATGCTCAATATTCGCTTGTTCGTACGATGGGTAATTTGCAACAGTAAAATTGACGTGTGCCAGGCAAAATTGGAATAGAACGTAATTTGGCGTCAATGTAGCTAGTGCGAGCTGTTAGCATCACACGCAAGTCCAATCGGGTTTATAACAGCTTCATACTGTAATACTTGGGATAAGTATTACACTTTTTAAAAGATCATTTTCTCTCCGTATCTAATAGTATAGTTGAAGATTTGAATCGGTAAGTTGGATAAATTGGTAATTGTGAATGTAGGAATTCTTTTCCATTTTGTTAAATTTTGAAGGTAGAATTGCGTGTTTTTTTTTCATTAAGCATATTATTTGTTACTAAAAACATCGGTAATGACGTCCTATTATGAATAATGGTAAACAATAATTATGTCTATTTAAATGTGAAAATTGCATATGTATTTTAATATCCATAATATTAAAAATCAATGTTAGTAATTTATATAGATAACAGTAAAATATTTTTAATACCCACCAGTCCACATAAACACCATGAAATCCATAAATAGCACAAAACACTGCAACACAAACTGAATTTCACTTAAATATATCAGCGACCAACAGAATTAAAAAATCAATTTAAAAAACAAAAATACTCACATTAAAAAATGTGACAAGGAACGTCACATTTTCAAATTCGGAACAATAATCAGAGACACGATAGTTTAGTTTTTCTTTTTAAATATTGCGCGGTTAAGGCGGCGGTCTACGTGAGGCCGTAGGCGTCCTGACTGTTATAAATCGCGGCACCCACTGGGCCCGCGCGGTTCCAGCGCTCTTTTCACGCTATACTAGCTTTGCCAGATACGTGCGAGAGTAGATAGGTAGTGCACAACTGTTGCTTTTGCTGCTGGATTAAAAAACCTTTGTTGGCCGTCCAAAATAGCGCTTCTGTGTACGAATGGTATTAACCGTACATATATTTGTTATTGTAACTGAATAACGCGTTTATAACATTTTACAATAATTGATGTTTCAATACGCATTAATTTGACTTCGATTGTGTATTTCATTGATTAATAGCTGCTAGGGGTTATTCTATCCTTCGACACAACGACGATTGTTTAAATTTCGTACGTACATCTGTACGAATATGCCTAAATACGTACGTATCATACGTTTCGGAGTAAGTGATAATTTTCATAGACAATAATATCGAATTTTGAAAATGGAAAACTTTTATCATAAACATGGATATCGAACATTCGAACTGCGTGTCGGAGAATAGAGTACCCATAACTCATGCGAACTTTTGTTATGAGAGTGTCGTGATAAAAAATATTAGCTGCGGTAACCCAGTTTTGTACATTAGGCATAAATTAGCGGCGAACGCAGGTGGGGTGCCGAATCGATTGCGTCTTTACCAAGCTTACTATGTGATTGATGACTCCACGTCAAAAAGAATTACTGCCCACCGTCTAATGAATCACGAATTTCAGTGGGTTCCACGTAAGATTGCCTTGTTTTTGTTGATCATAGATTAAATACGGCACGGTGTAGGGTTTATTGCCATTCAAAAATATTTTTACTTAAGAAACAAATTACAGAGTACGGGATGGTAATAAATATGAAGTATGTGTTGATCTTAGAGTATTTATATATAGAGGGAGCGCTGGTACTTCAAAAACGTAGATAAAAATGGTGGTGCCGGGCCACCTTTTTCTGCCATCCTATTGGCTAATATTTGAACAGGTTGTGCAACATACATGAATTAATTGAATTTTTTTTAAAAAATAAACAGTTTAGGGCTATTTAATTTCAGTCAAACTCGTTTTAAAAGGATAATAGCTAAATATAATTTCGGTTTTCAAAGGAATTTATAACAATTTATTGCTAAATAATTAATTCAATTTTCACTAATATAGGAGCGCTACCAACATTACGAACAAGAAAATATCTACGTTTTTCAAAACGCGAATGTATGACAGCGCTCCCTCTATATATAAATACTCTAAAGTGTTGATATAATATGTTAATAGTTTAACTCAATTTGCTTTGTTTGTCCCATGAATATATACAGGTCTTGGAGTATACAGGGTATATCAAGACTGCTACCGAAAACGAAGCTGGGTGGTAGTTTTAGTGACTACAAACACAATGCTACATTTTGTGCGAAAAATTGTGACGATTTTTTTTTATTTTTTTTCTATCGTCGATTTAGGGTGGTAAATACAAAGTATTTTCTTATATAATAGTTTACACCCTTTTATTTTAAAGACGCTGTGTTACGCAAGGCTTTTAATTATTATTTTAGCAAAAACTATGGATTTACCACCAATAGTCGAGGATATATTAAAAAAAAAATTCGTGTTCCCCCCTTGCGAAATTTTAGTTGCGTTGTGTTTGTAGTCATTAAAACTACCACGCGGCTTCATTTTTGGTAGCACTCTTCATATACCCGGTATGAAGTATAGAAAGAAATATTGGGTTTCAGAATTTCTTGTAGATCAGCACAATTTCATAATAGTAGTGGCGTTGTACTTACAAGAGGTCAATCCCGGGATGGAAAGTGACAAATTCGCCATCTGAATAGCGAATCTCTACGCGCCTTCGACTGCACTTGATGCCTGCACCTGCGCAAATGCCGTCCAGGCAGTGTATCGAATGATATTAGCTGACAGTCTCAATACAATTATGCTTCATGCTAACATGCCTCTTCACACTACGGCGGAAGGACCCAAGCTTATAGAAAGTAGTGAGCACGACCAAAGGCAAACAATTTACGCATGCTTAAAATTCTCAATATACTTAAATCTATTGACAAGAATAGCACTATAGAATCTATAAATTACCGCACATAGATATTAAACAAGCCCAGTACACTTATATCTATTCTAATATTATAAAGCTGCAGTTTGTTTGTTTGAACGCGCTAATCTCTGGAACTACTGGTCGGATTTGAATTGATTCTTTCAGTGTTGGGTAGTCCATTTATCGAGGAAGGCTATAGGCTATATATCATCACGCTATGACCTATAGGAGGAAAGCAGTAGTGATATTTCTAGCAAATACGAGGAAATTTTGTTCGTTTTTCGTGGTCCGATTGGTCGATATTCTAAACTGATAGTCAGAATTAAACATTTTGACCGCCATTTTAAAACGTGTATGCACCCGGGCGGATCCGGGCCCGACCGCTAGTCTATAATATAGGAGACATTTGTCAATCAATAATAGACCATATCACTAGGATAATAATTATACTACGATATTTTCACATATTTAAGAAATATAGGCAATGTATTTGCCTTAATCAACTATTCCTTTTTGATAACAGAGCTATCCTATCTTAGCAAAATAAATTTTGAATTAAAATTGATTAAAAGTAAACAAAACAGGAACTGATTGACGCAGAAACAAAATAACCACCAGGGACTGTATTAACGAAATCAAATTAGACTTGCGAAGTCCATTTTGTGAGTTAAATGATTCCCTCATTGTTGTCGCTTCAGTTACCTTCGTCTGTCAAAGTATCAAAATTACAGGGAGTAGTGACGAGCGAAGCTTTAAGGCTGTTTGATGTTAACAATGCGATCGCCATTTTGCTTTAAACTTTTGGACTATTAATTACTGCCATGACAGATACTGTAATAAACTGATGAAGTTGTTAACAATATATTCGAGTTTTTACGCAATCTCGCTATAACAATTATCATTGCGATTAAGAATCTAAATTATTTACTAGATTTATATGTTTTTCAAAACGTGTAAACTTAGCTGAAGTTTTAATTTTAACCGACTTCAAATAGATGGTTCTCATAAGATAGACTGATAGATAGTGTTTTGCCGGAAACTTTTTATATATTTACACCGATTACTCTAATACACACCATACATGAAGCGATATGGAAAATATTTTTTATGTTTTTAACACGTATTGAAGGCGGGCCACAAAGAATCGAACATGTAGGACCTTTGCTTTATATTTATTGACATTTCTGCATATTTAGTTCAATATGTTATCCATATATTTTGATTTGTTGGCTAGTCAAGTCAATCAGCAAATTAATCAACATGTACAAGTACAATTAAATAAATATTATTTTGTGCTTTGCAGTGGTGTTTTTATTTTTTACTTTATATTTTTTTTCAAAGGTCTGTTTTTATATTTTGTTAAATGATTTGTTCCTTTTTTTTACATATTTAGACTACTTTTGTATTGAACCAATAACACATTATAACATGTTATTTTAAAACTTTGTTGTAAGTGATTTTATTTGATATAATATCAATTTGTACGATGCTGCCATAGCTAAAGAGTGACTATATCCATACCATCATTTTCATTATCATATAGCTTACTTCTAAATTTAGCCTTCCCATAAGGATGTCCACGCTGGCCTCTTGCAACCTTAATTAGATGATCTGTCTACTGTGTAGGTGGACACTTGACGCAGCGCTTGCCAGAACGTGGCCTCCATTCGAGAACGTTAAGTCCCCAACGGCCATCAGTTCACTGCCATTGAAATATCTGTTAGAAGATTATATGTAAAAGTGTGATTAGTTTTGTGAAAATCACCTACCAGTCACAGTCGCGACCAGCCATTTTTTCATTATTAAGTTTTATATTACTGTATGTTTTATGTACATTGCGTCTGTGACTAATAAATAGTTTTTCTTTCTTTCTTTCTTTCTTTACTTCTACTTTAAGCATCAACAAAATAATAGACGTTTGTGATTATTACATAAAGTTAGTTTTCGGGCCAGAGTGTGACAAAGGGAGACTGGTGGAAGGTCTCTCATATGTGAGAGGCTGCCGCAATGTCCTGCCTGTTGTCGCAATGTCTGTTTCTCCCGCCAAGTAGCAGTGTAAATGCACTGTTGTGTTTCGGATTGAACGACATTGTAGCCAGAGTACTGGACATATTGAGACTATGTCTTATGTCTCAGGATGACAAGCGCAGTGATATGCCAATCGTTGCTTTGTAATTCAAGGTGTTGTTTAATTATGGTATTGTTCATGAGCGGTCGTATCACTTGCCATCAGGCTAACGGTATGTTCGTCACGCCATTTATTGCAAAAAAAAAGAGTGACAAACGGGCCAGAATGTGAAAAAGCGATCTAAGTATCTCACAACAAAATTCTTGTGTTGTATAGAACATTTAGTATACAGTGAGAGTTTGGTAACTAGAAATTAAGCAATTGTTCATCTGAACTCATACACTCATATTCCCACAAATCCCTCAAATAACATGGTGCAAAACTTTTCCGAGCCGTTAATTGTGTCAGAAATCTATTTTTAATCTATAATAGCTATGAATACATTTTTTCAACCCTCTCACCGCAAGTTCCGAGGCGTTGAATTACTCACTTTCTTTTTATAATATTCTAGAACTCATTTTTTCCCGCAGCCCGGCACGATCCCGATTTAAATTACGAATCAGCTGTAAGAGATGAATGCTGTTTATACACGCGCCACGGTTCCGCAGAAAACGTACTACTTAATCTTGTTTCTAGTAAACTTTGTGTTGATATGCTTGTTCTTTTGAATACAACTTTAAACTAACATTAATTGGTCTGGCGGCTTTTAATCGTACATCTTACGAGTAAAAAATGATCTTTGAGGTTTTGGTTCTTTTATAACAGTTAAAAGATTAGTCGAGGCAGGAATGTGTGGGATATATGGAATAGGCTCGCCCTCTCGGGTATTTTAGGATGGAATAAAGGTTGACAAATTATGAGTGACGCCTTTACCCAGAAGAGGTATGGGAAGCGTAAGGTTGCTACCAGAACACAGTTCACCTTATGTTTTCCGTTCCATGATGAGAAACGGAAGACTACCATCATATCGGCCACAAATTCCTGACTTCGGGCTGATAAATAATAGAAAAATCTAAAAAGTTTACTCAGCCCGGGATTTGAACCTAGATGCAGTGGTGTTTTAAGCAAAAATAATAAAGTTACTCTCTTTATTAAATTAGGTAACATAACTCGCTTCAATGAGTTCATTACCTAATGATTATACAGGGTATATCAAGACTGCTACCGAAAACGAAGCCGGGTGGTAGTTTAAGCGACTTCAGACACAATGCAATAGAAAAAGTTGCAAAAAAACCATACCATAGCGATTTATAAAATTTCTATGGTATGTAAGTCCGCCAACCCGCACTAGGCCAGCGTGGTGGACTATATGGCCTAACCACTCTCAATCGTACTCTCGATTGTAGAGGAGGCCTGTGCCCTGCAGTGGGACGTATATGGGCTGATACAGTAAGTTATATCCATGAGTCGTTATCATTTATAACATTTTTACAGCTCGCTTCTACGAGTGTATAAAATCATAAATGCAGTAAAAATTAAACTAATCTGCTTATAAAAAGTGGATACTGCATAGATTTTATTTAATTTATTTTTTTACTTGGTTTATTAGTATTTATTTAATAAAGAACAAACAAATCTGCATTATATTTATGAGGTCGCTACATGCGGGCCACGATTACTAATTTATTTTAAAATCTTGGAATTACATCTTTTTTTGGCGGTCAGCACTAAACACTAGGCTGATGATCGGGATAATTAATCAAAATTCAAACAGATTGAAACACAATTATATACGCTTTAAGGTCTATCTTCATATGGTCATAGCGACTACGCTACTAAATTTGGCTGAAAAAGAATAGAAAACCCAATATCACTTCGCCTGAACCTGGATTCGAACTTCAGATTTGTAATCGTCTGTAATACAATTACGCCACTGAGGCAGCTAAAAAATATAAAGATCCCATACCCGAAACAAATACAAACATTTATCTTGGTGCTGTGATCGAACCCGCGGTCTCCCGTTTCACAACCGGCGTCTAAAAATCTGCGCCTCGGAAACTGTCTTAGATATGAATTTAAAGATCGGGTCACCACGAGACTATGGTAACTTAAATAAATCAAATAAATACACCCAACAGTCACATACAGTCCTGACCCCACACTAAGATCGAATCTTGTGTCGTGGGTATCAGAAACTACTACTTAGATCATTCCTGTTGAACCAACTCAATCGTACTAGCCTAAACTGGTTACTATATGCTTTGCGACTGTTCTTTTCCTCAATAGAGAGCACGTTAAGGCCTGGTCTGTCGAAGGATACGCGCGGCACTGCGGTAAGCGGCAACGTCATGACGTCATGCAACGTAGTTCACATAACAACAAAAAAGGTGGTTCACATATAGGTTTTACTCTGTGCGTAAAACCGTTGACCAATGGGAGAACCGTTCATTGAAAACAAACGTTACTATGGCAATTTCGCATTGAAGTTTACTTGAATTTCCATGACAACAAATAATAATCATTTATGTTCGAAAATATATATAATTACTCAAAAAAAACGTTTGTGCGTCATTTTAAATAAACTGGGTATATATGTTTACGAGACAATTTTCGCAATATTGATACGTGATAAAAGTGGTTCGTATCATTCTAATGAAATACGCGTCTGCTGAATACATCTTTTTTCGGTTAAACAACTTATTGTCAGATCAAATTAAATTTCACTGGATTTATGTATATATCCTTTCTTCAATTATCGTTATCGATCGTACCGTAATTGGGAAAAATAAATTCCATAACGATTAAATTATTTTCCTATAAAATTGTCACGAGCAAAACCTGGAACAACATTGATGGACACTTTTTACAATAATAATTTGATTTTAGTATTTAACAGAATTCATAACACAGAGCTAAAAATATATATGCGTAGGTGTAAGTAGCACAAATTACAATATATATAGGGGTTTTAATGGAATGGGAATGGAAAAAAGGGGAAAACACAGAACTTGATACTACGTTGAGGAACTAGATATTTAAAATTGCAATTGCATCACATGATGATGCACTCCAGGTGTTAGGAGAGTGTTGCTTATTGTGTCGAACGGCGATAGTTTATTATATCTTGCAGGTGAATTTTGTAAATAACTACGACGATAATATACAACCATTATACAACGAATGTATGTATATGGGCTGATTCAAAACTCATCATAAGATTTTTTGTAGCTGCTTTTTCGGGCTTATATAAAAATTGCGTGCACTTAAACGATTGATGTTTTTATTGGGTTTGTTGTTTGTATTTCGTATTTCTTATTAGGGATAAGGTCAGCTAGTGTGGTGGACTATAGTATGGCCTAACCACTCTCAATCGTATTCTCGATTGTAGAGGAGACCCGTGCTCTGCAGTGGGACGTATATGGGCTGATAAAGTGCCCTGCGAATAGGGATAAAGACTGAATGTATATAGAAACCTACTAATAAATCGTCTCCAATTGTACCCTGATCAGTTGCGAACTAATTCCGTTGCTATATTTTGTTAAAAAGCATGGGGTACTAGGTACTTAGAACAATTAACATATAATTCCGTTCTCCATTTTTATAACAATAAAATAAATGTAATTGACTCCAGTTTATTGGTTTATTTATATCTTGTACTTATTAAATAAAAAATATTTTTACTTTTTAATTGTATCTTTTACCAAAGCAAGGTTTTAAAATTTTATTCCTACGTGGTGTGATATTGTGCCATTGTCATTGGGAACGTGCGTGAACTGTATTGAACGTACTGTGCGGCAGCATATAGTCGATATACGCGCCACAGCCTAAACGAAAGTTTAAACCAAACGAAAATTGATAAAAATATTGTCCTCAAACAATTCCATTGCGCAAATACGCTTACCGCGACGAAATGACGAGAGTGACGGCACGTTGTGCGGTGTAACCGCCCCGCGCTTCACCGCACTTTTCCCTCTACACCGACGCACACTGTGACAGCACAAAAGACCAGTCTACCCGTCACCTAGTTGACCCCTCACCGCAGACGCTGGCTGACGCATACTGCGGCGGAACGTCATGTCAATGTCAATGTTTTTCATACAAAACCGAGTTTGGCACCGCATTCCGCGCAACGCAACGCTGTGCGTAGCTTCGACAGACCAGGGCTTTACAAAACACTATCGATCATGTACCCTCTCACAGTTCGCGTTTAGTATGGTATATTTCTTTCTGCCCTTTGAGACGCGAATGTACACAAAAGTCGCTGAACTTTACGTACATGCATTATAAGCCTTTACGCCGTCTCTAGCGAGTGTGTACATTTTCTTGCATCGGACCGTCGCGTCGCATCGCGGGCTTAAAAATATTCTTTCTTCTTTTTAACTTTGTAAAAAGAACTATTCGCATTGCAAAGATTTACAAAGCTTCTAAATTTAAAATAGGTTTAATTACGTCTAAAAACGCTGATTTAAATCAACCTATAATCCTTTTTTTTTATTCCAATGAATGGCGAATCGAGCATACCGTTCGCCTGATGGTAAGCGATACGAATGCGAAGGACCGCTCATGAAAAGCTCAAAACCAAACAAAACCATGAATTAAAAAGCAATGCATAGTATTCCACTGGGCTCGCCATCCTGAGACATAAGATGTCCAGCAGTTGCCTGACTGCATGAATGTTCTTCAAATCAAAACACAACAGTGCATTTACACTGCTGTTTGGCAAGTAGGCCATTCACAGACAAATTATTTAGAAATAATAACGCCTAAAATACAGATAAATACCGTTTATCTCAAGACTGCTACCGAAAACGAAGCCGGTGGTAGTTTTAGTGACTACAAACACAATGCAACTAAAAATTTCGCAAAGAAACGCGACAATGACTTTTTATGATTTTTTAAATATCGTCATTTTTGGGTGGTAAATCCATAGTTTTTGCTAAAATAATAATTTAAACACTTTTATATCTTAGATTATTTACAAATAAAAGGATATACACTGTTATTTTAGGAAAAAATGTATTTACCACCCAAATATGGTCATAGGAAAAAAAAAAACAAAAAAAAAATTGTCGCTTTTTTTGCAACTTTTTCTGTTGCATTGTGTCTGAAGTCGCTTTAACTACCACCCGGCTTCGTTTTCGATCATCATCATCATCATATCAGCCACAGGAAGTCCACTGCTGAACATAGGCCTCCCCCAATGATCTCCACAATGACCTGTTGGAAGCGGCCTGCATCCAGCGACTTCCTGCGACCTTAGTCAGATCGTCCGTCCACCTTGTAGGCGGGCGTCCAACACTTCGCTTGCCTATACGTGGCCTCCACTCGAGAACCTTTCGGCCCCAACGGCCATCGGTTCTACGAGCTATGTGCCCGGCCCACTGCCACTTCAACTTGCCAATCCTATGGGCTATGTCGGTAACCTTGGTTCTCCTACGGATCTCCTCATTTCTGATTCGATCTCGTAGGGAAACACCGAGCATAGCCCGCTCCATGGCTCGTTGAGTGACTTTGAGCCTTTTAATGAGGCCCACAGTGAGAGGCCACGTCTCGGTGCCGTATGTCATCACTGGTAACACACAACTATTGAAGACTTTCGATTTTAGGCACTGAGGTATTTTGGACGAGAAGAGGTCGCGAAGTTTCCCGAACGCTGCCCAACCGAGTTGGATTCGCCGGTTGACCTCTCTCTCGAAGTTGGACCTGCCTAACCGGACCACTTGTCCTAAATAGACATATTCGTCTACAACTTCGAGAGTCGAGCCCCCAACTCCAATGGGGGTGGGCACAACATGGATATTCGACATGATCTTCGTTTTATCCATGTTCATTTTAAGACCCACCTGTTGGGAAACTCGATTAAGGTCTTCGAGCATAGTGCTAAGGTCTTCCAGCGATTCTGCCAAGACTACAATATCGTCGGCAAATCGAAGGTGAGTAATATACTCGCCGTTGATGTTGATGCCGAATCCTTTCCACTGCAAGAGCTTGAAGGCATTTTCCAGCGCGGCAGTGAACAGTTTCGGAGATATGACATCTCCCTGTCTCACGCCTCTCTGTAGTGGAATAGCCTTCGTGCTCTGATCCTGTACTCGGACCGACATGGTGGCGTTGTTGTATATACACCTCAACACTTCGATGTACCGATAGTCTATGTGGCACCGCTGAAGAGACTGTAGCACAGCCCAGGTCTCGATCGAATCAAAGGCTTTCTCATAGTCCACAAACGCTAAGCAAAGCGGCAAGTTATACTCCTCGGTTTTTTGTATAACCTGCCGTAGCGTATGAATATGGTCTATGGTACTAAAGCCTTTTCGGAAACCGGCTTGTTCGGGAGGCTGGAAGTCATCAAACCTGCGTTCGAGACGATTTGTGATGACCCTTGAAAACAACTTATAGACATGGCTCAGGAGCGAGATGGGCCTGTAGTTCTTCAGCAAAGTGTTATCACCTTTTTTGAAGAACAGTACCACCAAGCTCCTGCTCCATGCCTCCGGCGTTGAGCCCTCGAGGGGAACGGAATTGAAGAGCCTCTGAAGGACTTTCAGTACCGGCGTTCCGCCCGCTTTCAGAAGCTCTGAAGTGATTCCGTCCTCACCCGGCGCCTTGTTGTTTTTAAGTTGTTTGAGGGCCATCTCAATCTCAAACAGGCTGATGTCCGGGATATCATTGCTAAAGTGTCGGATTAACTCGGCTCTCGGGTCTTCGGCCGAGCTAACAGTAGGTTTGGCAACTGAGTTGTAAAGCTGTCCGTAGAACCTCTCGATCTCCCTTAATACCTCTGCCCTCGTCGATACCACGCGGCCGTCTTCCGTCTTCAGCCTAGACAACTGGCTTTGCCCAATAGACAAGTCTCTCGCAAACACTTTGGAGCCTCCGTTTCGCTCAATTGTCTCCTTAATGCTCACAGTATTGTGAGCACGGACATCGTGTCGCAAGGACTTCCAGATCCGTCTATTGAGCCGCCGATATGCTTCGGCGTCAACGGAAGACTGCAGCGTCAAAGATCGACGTTCGGCCATGAGGTCAAGAGTGTGGATCGAGAGTTTTTGTGGTCTATCTCTACGGCGAGGTCTAAAATACTTAGATCCCACCGTATGGACAGCTTCTACCAAACCGCTGTTTAACTCGTCCACTGCAAGGTTTTCTTTTAGACAATCAAAGCGATTTGTCAACTCGAGTTGAAAGCTCTCGAGGTTTTGGATATGGGCGCGAGTAGGTTGGAGCGTAGACTTCATCAAGCGGCGCCTTTCTAATTGGACGTTGATATTCAATGTGCCCCTAACCATTCGGTGATCACTACCGGTTTTCACCCTGTTGATCACAGAGACATCACTGAACATCCGTCTATTCGTCGTCAAGATGAAATCTATCTCATTTCTCGTAGAACCGTCAGGACTCAGCCAGGTCCATTTCCTGTGAGGCGGCTTCTGGAAAAAAGAGTTCATCGCGAAGAGTCCCTCTTTTTCCAGAAAGTCGGCCAGCCTCTGACCCCTGAGGTTCCGTTGCCCATGTCCAAATTGCCCCACTTTCAACTCTGCATCGCTTCTCTTGCCCAACTTTGCGTTGAAGTCCCCCATAACAACATTGAAGTAGGTTTTGGAAGTATGTATGGCCCGACTAATGTCCTCATACATCTCCTCTACTTCTTCATCTGGGTGTGTCGAGGTCGGCGCGTATACCTGTATGACCTTCAACGAATATCTTTTGGATATTCTGAGTATAAGGTATACTACCCTGCTCGACACACTTTCGATGGATACGATGTTGTTGATGAGAGACCTGTGGACGAGAAATCCGACACCTCCTCGGGACTGTTGGTCGTCCCCCCGGTAGAAGAGCAGGTTACCAGACTTCAGGGTTATCGTATCCTCCCCGATTCTTCGGACTTCCGATAACCCCAGAATATCCCAGTGTAACCCGCTCAATTCTTCTTCCAGTTCGACAATTTTCTCGTCTGTCCTCAAAGTGCGTATGTTGTGTGTTACCAGGGCCAGTCGTCGTCGGGGGTGGTAGCCGGGTCGTTTTCGATAGCAGTCTTGATATACCCTGTATAATTATCATACCTGCTCGTCTTATTATAATAAATAAAAATAACCCGACTGCCTCTGTGGGCCGTTGTACTACCTGAGGTCATGGGTTCAAAACCTAATTCGGACATAGTGATATCGGATTTTTCTATTCATTATCAACCCGGAATCAGGAATTTGTACCCGGTATGGCGATAGACTCGTCCCCAATCACATCCACTTTTACACATGTATGACACGAAGAAGTTGGATAAAATTAGTCCCCCTTTCTTTGCTAGTATTCAGTCTTAAGCCAATATATTATTGCAATATTGATTGCAGACAGCCTCCGTGGCGCAGTTGGTTAGACGCCGCCTGTGAAACGAGAGTCCGCGGGTTCGATCCCCGCACCGAGAGAAATGTTTGTGCGGCCCACAAATATTTCTTCCGGGTCTGGGTGTTTGTGAGACCGAAAAGTCTCTCGTAGTTCCTGATACCCACGACACAAGACTCGATCTTAGTGTGGGGTCAGGATTATGTATGTGACTGTTGGGTGTTATTTATTTATTTATTAATATTATAAAGAACATTCTGTCTTACTGGCTTACTGTACTAGAGTAAAATACATACATTAAGTACTTGAGTACAAACATGTTATGCTTAAGTTGTCTGAGGCGACTTCATAAAAGTTGTAGTCTTTCTGTTTGCTAAAATTACAATATCACATTATGCCAATCCGTGAACAATGGTGTGGGTTATATTTGTTTTGTAACCTCTTAGATTAAGACTAGTTTTAATAAGATATGTACATGTAACTGTTTGTTGTCCCAATAAATAAAATATTGTGCAGATCAATGAGGGGGCCTATGTTCAGTATTGGACTTCCTGTACCTGGGGAGAGATTTAGAGATACATACAAAAGGGCACAAGAGGGTCGGTAGCGACTGGTTGCATAAATTAGCAGACCGGGCTCTGTGGCGTACCTTGAGGGAGGCCTATTTCCAGTAGTTGACTGCAACAGGCTAAACTACTGTCATCAACGATTTTTTATCCATAAATGCTACGAAATATACATATGATTGCATTGCGAAAACTGCAGATAAACTGTCCTCTATTTCCACACGTAAATCTCAGACAAATGCTCTATAAATAAGAAAAGAAAAGATGCAAACAAATAAAAGATACTGTCGAAAATTATAAAGATTTTCTGAACGTTGTAATTATTTCTCCTACGCAGATTACTTATTACGCGCAATCAACATTTTTATGAGCAGACAACCGGTGGGCGTAAAAGATATCACTTTTATTATCATTGGATTTGGTGCTGTGTTTTCTTTAAACCGATACTGTAAATTTTGTATATTCATTAACCGATTTAATATAATTGTTAAGTTATTACGTTTTTATTAAACAAGGCGAACTTGTTTCATTTTATGTCTTAATTTATTTCTCACCGTCTAAACTAATGGAGATTTAAATGAGTGATATAATAATGGTTATTATTACTGTCACTAGTACCAACCCGCACTAGGCCAGTGTGGTGGTAAATATAGCCTGCACACTCTCAATCGTACTCTCATTGTAGAGGAGGCCCATGCCCTGCAGAGGAACGTGTATATGGGCTGATACAGTATCATACTTATTACTTTGTTAAACATATGCTATATGAAAGATATTTTATATATGTTTTAAAAAAATACCGTAAAATATACACTAGATTTTGGTCATGATAGTTTCAATTGCATACTAAAAACAATAAGTACAATAAAATTTAAAAAAAATACTCAAAACGCGAATAGCGTTTCATCGCTAAGCTAAGCTGTAAAAAGCTATTACGTGAAAACTTAAATGAAAAAAGTTAGATGTGAGATAAAAAAGACCACGATATCTCCTATTGATAACAAACTAAGAGCCTTTTCCGACACGACAGTCGCAAGTTCGAATCAGGACACACCTCTTTTGTTGCTATGATTGGCGAGACGAGAATGCCATTCGCCTGATGGCAAGCTATAAGACCGCTAATGAACATGGACAGAAGCATTGCTTGGCATTCCACTGCAAACGCCATCCTGAGACATTATATGTTAAGTCTTAAAATGTCCATTGTCCAGTAGTTATTCTGGCTACAATATCCTTTAAACCAGAACACAGTGCGTTGACACTGCTGTTTAGCGGGAGAAATAGACCTGCATCTTATCTGAATCGTTTGTGTATTGATAGTCAATTGACTACACTTTAATGGCGACTAAACATCGACTAGACATCGTGAGGAATCGTACAAAATATGATAGTTTGTAACAACAATTTCTACAGTAAGTGAGGACCGCCAGCTCACAATAGGCCGGCGAGAACTGCTATATTAACTTTCTCAATCAAAGTCTCGATTATAGAGTTTCGGTGGATGGTTGTTATTTATTAGAAATAAATTAAATGGAAATTAAATAGCTGATAACCGGTAAGAACGAATTTTTGAAAGATTTGGCACAGTTCATAAATCAAGAGGCATATAGATTCCCCGCTAAGTATCTATTGCACCTAAAATCTCAAGAGCGGTGGTATATATTTTATTTATATTCTTTTATTTTATTTTTTGACAGCCTCTGTGGGGTCGTTGGTTAGACGCCGGCAGTGAAACGAGAGGCCGCGGGTTCAATACCTACATCGAGAGAAATGATTGTGAGGCCCACAAATATCTGTCTTGGGTCTGCACTTTTGTGAGGCCAAAAAGTCCCTCGTAGTTTCTGATACCTACGAACAAGACTAAATAAATCTTATTGTGGCATCAGGATACGGTATGTGACTGTTGGGTGTATTAATTTTGTCTTTTGTGTATTATGGCACGACAAATAGGATTTTTTAACTCACTTATCTCTGTTGATACATTAAAAGAGTCTGAACTGCATAGAACCGTTCAGTTTCCTTTTAAAATATAAAAATCAATATCCTTTCACACATAATAAAATCTTTGAGAGTATATTGCATTATTAAGTTCATCAGCCGCAGAGGCAACAATAACGTTATTGTAGAGAGCTCTCGGCCAACACAATCGGATGAAATGAAATGCACCGAGCCACACGACAAAGCAAATAAGGTTTCATTTTCAAAGGACTGGCTCGCAAGATATTAAAAGTATTGATACGTGGTTCCGGGAATATTAATTTTGTAGCAAAGATTTTAACGGTAATGGATTGGAAAATACTGGATTTAATTGAATGCTTAATTGAATTTTTTTTAATTAATTGAATTTTTTTTCTCCCCTTTCTAAATGTAAATAAAACCTGCTGTACTCCATTTCTGCTTCACCCAAAGGTAGACTGTTAGAGAATGCCCCTGGCATTATAGTCCGCCTGTATACTGTTTGGTATATAAAGTTAATAAAATAAAATAAAATGAATGCTATGCTGTGTTTTCGTTGTATTGGTCTTGTTGTGTTTTGTGAGGTCTGATGTCGAATATCTTGGTGGATTGTTAAAATTATTAGCTATTGAAATCAATTCAATCCAAAATTTTGTTTGTGTGTGGCAGATCTCTCTAAATATATTGATAATATCCGGGTGATCTCCATCTTGGCCGGACTTTTGGTTCTGTAAAAGGATTAATAATAATCCTATAAACATTTTCAAACTTAATTGGTCGCACCTAATTTTTTAATTAGTATCTACATATGTTGTGATACAAGAACTCGTTTTTTTTTTTGTTCAAGACTTTTTGAACTAAAAAAGATGTCAAAGTTTCTAGCACCTTTGATGAAAAATGTCTCTCAGGTCAGGACTATTTTTGGCAATGCCTTGGAGTTATCTTTGTAAGTCAGATTCCATTGGCTAGTCTAGAAAAAAACACCTATTAGCTGTAAACGTTTATTAGATCTACTTATTAAGGAACATATTTTTTCTGAGTTAATTAGAAAAAATAAATTACTTGAGTTCTATTCATCTCTGCATCATCCCCACGTCGAAAGGCGACAAAAGCAAAGATCAAAAGGCGGAAGTATCTCTTCATGACTTTACGACGTCACTGAAAACCGAACATAGATTACAGTTTCCAGGAACGCCAGGTATTGGCTTAATATAGGTTTTATACGTCGTAAATTTTTATATCGATATAAAATTTCAATATCAGTGAATATCGTTATATTTTTAGTTGCGAGCATTCGTCGGATGCTGCCAACGATGCACAGAGCAGGCACGTAATGAGATTTGCGACTGAGTTGAAAACATGTTGGAAAAAAAATTACAAAAGAATGTACACGACGTACATTCATTTAAGAACTACAAAGTGGATGGACAACTTGAAAATAATAGTTTAAGGTATCGAACAAATTGGTCTTTATCTTTTTGAACCACTTCGAATATAAGTATTATTTTCTAGATTGTCATAGTTTGCAGTTCCTGTAGCCATTGCCAGATAAACTGTTGGTATCAAGGTTAAATAATTTAGTATGTGTAAGATCCTTCTGATTGCCAAGTGATATTCGGCGATTATTACTTATCATCCAGCGAGACGGTTACTTATTTTTTGAACTTGTGTCCAATAATAAATAAATCATAATAAACACCCGATACTCAATTATTCACATACATAGTTCCGACCCTACATAAACAGAAAAAACACAAACACCCAGACCTGAAAAAAATATTTGTGGATTGAACAAATATTTGTTTCGGTGCGAGGATTGAACCCGCGGCTCCTCGTCTCACGGCCGGTGTCAAACTGCGCCACGGAGGCTATCAATAATATTTCATATCTAATAATCCAGCTCACAAACTTTCCATTGCAGAGGGCGAGCCTTCTAATCGAGAGCGCAATAGAGATGTGAGATAAAATAATTAGGGGGCCTTGGTACCCAAATACATAACCCTATTACGCAGTACCAAGACACGATCTTTCGTCACAGAAAATTAGATTCTTTCTGCCTCAACTCGTTTTCATACCATTGGTAGTGCTGCTATGTTCGTTGCTTGCGAATAAAGCACAAAAATTAAACTAAACACCGCTTCCATTGAATATTTTAGGCGCATTCAAGATATTTCCAACATCGGTGAGTTTTTATTCATAAAAAGGCGGAAGTGGTTGGTGGGTTTCGCGTAGATTTACGTAAAACTGAAAAGAGTCAATGTTTTTCGCAGTAACCGTGGTTATAAGGAAGTGGTTCCTCTGGCGGATATTAGTGTTTACTTCTCGTAAACACTTTTTAAACGAATATGAGGAAAATAACTTCTAACAGATTTATGGAAAACGTAGCTGGTCGCGGACACCATCAAGTTGGTTGAATATTGGTTGAAGGCTGCTCAACATCAAGAAAATCATTACTGCCTCCATTACCTAATAACTTAGAGAAATTGCTTAAAAATCGTAGATTTATCAAACTTTGAGCGTGAAGAATGTAGAAAGAGGAGGTGGTGGTTCCTTTATTGCAATGAATGTCGAGACAAGCATACCGTTCATCCGATTGTAAACGATACGACCGCTCATGAACAGTCGCAAAATACAGCAACACCTTGAATCACAAAGCAATGCTTGGTTTTCCACTGCGCTCGCCATCTTAAGACATAAGATGTCTCAATATATCCAGTAGTTGCTCTGGCTGCAATGTCCTTGTATGTAGCTATAATGCTGAACATATTAATTTATGAAATAGAATGAATGTAGAATAAACAAGTATCCAACATTACGTCGACGAAGGAAAACCACCCATAAAACTACAAAACACTTGCGATATAAGCAGTTGTATATAACATATGAGGAGAGAAGTGACTCATTGTTTAAAGAAGAAAGGCCTATGTTCAGCAGTGGACTTCCTTTGGCTGATGGATGGATGGAAATAACAATAATATTAAATACTAATTTCTGCGGTACCTATCACCAAGAAGGTTGCGTGGCTCTCCGGCGGGGAATCGAACCCCGGTATCCCGCGTGACAGGCGGGAAAGAATACTCGGAAGTGTTTTAGACGAAAACGAAGACTTTATCGCACCATACGGAAAAAAACAATGTGAACTGTGAAAAAAGTAACATAAATGTAATTCTTGCCCTAGTAAAACATAAGTTTTCTAATGCTCCTATATGCGTACCCTGCAGAGGCTTAAACAGAAAAGATTTTAAACTCACGTAGAAAAGGTTTTCGAGGAATTGTGCACTACATACAACCCTTCTTCGAAGTAATAAGTTCTCTCATGATTCCATTACCGTGATATCGCAATATATATTACTTGAGCGGCAAAGAATTTGCTTCCAGGGTTATAAAATAAACCTAGTGTAGTAAAATGTGAAAATATTTATAATTTATATTTTTCTATTATATTAATTGTGACGGGCACTTCATGCGCATGGAGTGTATATAATAAGTACTTTTTACCTTATTTATTAACATTTACGAGCACCTAATTACATTTTTATTTTATTTTTGTGTATGATATTGTCTTTGTGTCATCTAGTATATAAGATATTGTTTTAATAATTAATAGAAAATATTAAAATGCTTTGTAGATAAAGATTGAAATTAAAAGTTGTTGACTGACATAAGTGTTTATTAAATTAGAACACAAACATTTTTCAACTTTGTTTCAACTACAATAATTTAATCCCATCAAAATCATCCTGTAAACAAATACCAAGTCTCGCAGCTCAGGTTTTCTACCTCAAAAAGTTCTGAGATGCATGTAATACCAAGTCGATTAATTTATTTAGGCCTTGCTTAAGGGACCTTCTGTATAAAGTTATTACGCTAGTATTTATATAATAATAGCTTAAGTTATTAAGCTATTAACATATCAATATTAAAAATGATTTACGTTATAAATAAATAGATCGACTTGGCCATCGCATGAAAACATAATGTATCGTACAATTTATACATAAAATTGCTTCGAGAAAAGGATGGTACGACTATGCCGCTTTTTATCTCGACTTGGAGGGGCACTGCCGTGCCCCCAGATATTTTTCTACTCTTAAGTGTTATTTAAAACAATTAGCACATATATGTTTAAAATAAGTTTAGTTTTATATGTAAGTTAATAATTACGGTTTGAAATTAGATGATAAGTTTGTAGTAGTTTTAGTGATGATTTTATAGGGCGTCATTGTTGCTAAGCGATAAAGCCCTTAAATAAAGAGAGAAAAAAAAAACACAATAGAGGTTACATTTCTGCAATAGATATATTATTGTGCAATATACTCTCTCTATTCTTTAGAACTAAACAGTAACCGAAGCCTCATATTTGTTTTATTAACTAATATCTTGCGTCGAACCCTATATTCCCTGACAAGGTTGTTTTTTTTTATTAAAGTCGTCCAATGTAGTCTTCGCCGCTCTTCAGGCGCTGAGATTATCTTTCACTGAATTTTATTCAACAGTGGACGTTCTGCGACTGAAGTTAATTATGATTATTAGATACAATAATTATATTCTATATTCAAAGTCGTATAAAATAAATAATAATATACAATCAGTCCTTTTAAAACATTGCCTTAATACCATCAACTCACGCCGTTTTAAAATTCTAACTTTACATCAGGCACCCATATTCACGTCCATTAAATTGTTTGCTCAATATGGCTGTGGCCCACTTATACAGCTCACCTAATGACATGTTTGAACTAACTCGGATTGAGTCACAAGGAAAACACAATTTGCCAAGAGTCATTTGCGATAATAAACATTGTCTGTTTTTTCCACAAGAACAAAACACCTGACCAAAATTGCAGGAATTCGCTGGAGCAACAGGTTCATTCACAAAATATTATCTGCACATAAACCTTCCTGAAAGACTTATGTAGTTTGTTGGAAGCGGGAGACATACAGGGTATATCAAGACTGCTACCGAAAACGAAGCCGGGTGGTAGTTTAAGCGACTTCAGACACAATGCAACAGAAAAAGTTGCAAAAAAAAGCGACAATTTTTTTTTTTTATTTTTTTCCTATGCCCATATTTGGGTGGTAAATACATTTTTTCCTAAAATAATAGTATATACCCTTTTATTTATAAATACTCTAAGGTATAAAAGAGTTTAAATTATTATTTAAGCAAAAACTATGGATTTACCACCCAAAAATAACGATATTTAAAAAATCATAAAAAAAAATGTCGCGTTTCTAGGCGAAATTTTTAATTGCATTGTGTTTGTAGCCACTAAAACTACCACCCGGCTTCGTTTTCGGTAGCAGTCTTGAGATACCCGGTATTTATAGAGACAAACACTATCTGATAAATACTGGCAAGACGAGCATGCCAATCGCCTGACTGTAAACAATACGACCGCTAATGAACAGTATCAAAGCATACAGGAGCATGTAGCAATGCTTTTCATTCCACTGCGCTCGCCATTCGGAGACGTTAGATGTTAAGTCTCATATATATCCAGTAGTTACTCTGGCTACAATGTCCTTCAAACCGGAACACAACAGTGCATTTACACAACTGTTTGGCGGAAGAAATAGACACTGTGGTGGCACCCACCCATGCGGCCTCTCACATATGAGAGACCTATCACTAGTAAAACAACAAAACAACATAACTGAAAAATAGTTGAGAAGGATTAAGGTTGTTTTCAAAAAAATACTCTGGAAATGCTAAGCGGATTATTTAGTAACTAATCCTGTGGTTACAGTTCATGGTTAGAAGTACATTAAATAAAACGTCAGCTCTTACTAAAATGTAATAAAAATACACATCAATTAAGACATTATGCAAAGCAATTACGTTGTAAAAGCTTCACTAAGACATTCCATTATGGATGGCATAAAATGCATTTAACGACTACACAATGTATTCGAAGTATCCCATAAAATATCGGGATAATATTGTCAAGGCTTAAAAAGTAATAAAATCGAAACTTTTCAATATTCATGGAGCGTACCGCATCGGCGGGGACTAACAAAAAAACAAAATTGTGCCGCGCACACGAGTTCACCATTGCCAAGAGTAAAGTTGTATCGTATAGAATGAATCAAATTTATCCATTCGAAACGTTCAGTAAACCGCGAAACATCGTCGTTTTATTACTGCAAAAACTCACTTATTTTACTATGCTTATTTTAAATGAGCAAACAGGTCAGCTGATAGTGAGTGATCACTGCCGCTCATGCTCATCCACAACCCTTAGATCACAGATCTGTTGCTCGCCCATCAATTCTGTAGGGAAGGAGAAAGGAAAAAGAACGGGACGAGGAACCCCTTTCCTCTATTGGGCATCTAGCTATCTCACTCACTGGATGAAACGCGACAGCAAAACTGTCGCTTCACGTCTATCTCCTGTGAAACAATGGTACCGCTCCGGACGAGCCTGCCTATTCATACTGAGTCATTGCTAACAACAGCGTTACTTTACCACATTTATAATGAAATTTTACTTTTAAACAGTATGTTTCATGCCTAAGTAGTAAACATACTTTTTTTGTTAAATTATTGCATCTGGTGGTAAGTCTCCCATATGTGGGAGGCCGCCTTGGTAGGCATCAACGCAATGTCTATTTCTACCGTCAAATAGCAATGTAACTATTATGTTTCGGTTTGAAGCACAAAATAAGAAATTAATATAAATAATACAAAATATAGAAAATATTTTGTATATAGGGATTAAGTGCTATATGTATTGACTTGTCATAACAGCTCTTTAATTGCCTACACGAGCAATAAATACATTTCATTTCATTGTAGCTGGACATATAGACTTATCAACTTATGTCTCAGGATGGCGAGCGCAGTGGAAAGCCAAGCATTGCCTTGTAATTCAATGTGTTGCTTGGTTTTGCTACTGTTCATGAGGAGTCGTCTCGCTTACCATCAGGCAAACGGCATGCTCGTCTCTCAATTCATTGCAATAAAAAAAAACTATAACACGTGTTCCTCCAGTGGTATAGAAGAGTCTCGTAACAACTAAGCTACAAACCATCCTTTTTCACATGTTTTATTCAATAAGCAACAGCATTTTCTCAAAGGAGTTCATTATAAAAACGTCGTTGATCAACAAGTTTGCGCCGGGACTTTCATGGCACATTTTTACGGTTCTTCCTTATCAACTTACATAATATACTGTGACGTTGTGAGCTATACATAAACAAAATTAGGTATATAATAACATATATAATATTACATCTGAAAGGCTCATGAGTTATGACTCAATTGAAAGAAAGCAATCTTATGATGAAATAATATGCAATGTTTTCATGGACACAGGTAACAATATTGTAGTAAATTAATAAAAAATATTTTCTTGATCATAAAAAATAGCAGCGAGCTATGGTTTAGTTAGGAGCGTAGCAGAGTGCCCGGAGAGAGGTAAGTTAAAAATAAGAGCACTCAAAATGTACAACTGACTTCGTCTGTGCTTAGTAGTTTTATCAATTATGAAAAATATCCTACGTACTGGTGGTATGTCTTTCATATGTGAGAGGCCGCCTTGGTATGTACCACCGCAATGTCTATCACTCCCGGTAAACAGCAGCATAGATGCACTGTTGTGTTCCGGTTTGAAATACATTTTAATCAAATTAACTACGGGACATATTGAGACTTCTGAAGGCATAGAATGGCAAGGATTGCTTTGAAATTCAAGGTGTTGTTTGGTTTTGCTAGTGTCCATGAGTGGTCATATCGCTTACCATCAAGCGAATGGCATTCTCGTTTCGCCAAATGCATTGCTATACAAAACACTTAAATGCTATAGATTTATCTACAATACTTTTGGTGTCATTAGTTTACCAACACGCACTGAACAATCGTAGAGCCATGCCCAGCTGTGGTCCATATGATATGCCGCATATCTATCTAATAATATTTAAACCCTCTTTATCTTAGACGCCTATTACTTATATTTTTAAAAAATTAACAGCTTTTGGTACATACAATGTATATTTTGTCATAGTATTAATTACTATAACTATAGTATTACAGGTACTTGGTGCTTAATTTACGACTCGGCATCTCGTGTCAAGATGCTATCCGTCATCATGGAACGCGCTTCTGTGCTTACAAGACATTTGATCGAGGATAGGATTAAGTTACGTTGTTACACATAATTACTAGATAATATTCTACAGGTATACAACTATGTGTATAAGTTTACGACAAGTATATTGAAGTGTACCTTCAATATAAATTAATGTGTTAAGAACACTCACAACTTCACTAACGTTTTAAATTAATTTAATAAACATGCGCTTTGAATAAATGCAATTAATTGAAACGTATTATTTAATTAAGCTGATTGGCGGCGAACCTGTTGCAATGCCTGCAGCAAATTGAAATTGTGATCAGCACAAATAAGATTTTTATAATGAATCACAAACAAAATAAAGAAATGAACTTATGTCATAGCCCATCAAAACAGCCGCTAGGCCAATTGACTATAAATGGAAACAACTTTCTTAATAAAAGTTTTTCCAATAAGGGCCAATAAATAAGCGAAATGACAATGTTTCAGCATCTAATATGACAGGGGAGATATTAAATTCACCGTAGAGTGAAACACAATTGTCCACGAAGGAGAAATCGAGTATTATGTGAGTCTTTCACGTACACCCCTACAATATCGGATCATGCGACGGCGGACGAAACAAAATGTATTTGAGCAGGCGACTTTGGCCCCTCAGCCAAGAAAGATATATTGATTTAGAGTATTATTAAAAGACGAGCTGTAGAAAAAAATTAGGTGTTTTCGGTGAAACGTTTATTAAAAAATGGTCTATAGCGAAATTTGTTTACAGATATTTTCATGAGCATATTATAACGAAGAGTAATATCGGACATGTACGAGTACCTACTGACTGTCTAGTGGGTGTAGTTGCAAGGCGCAAAATTATCTCGGAGTTTCTGTTACCTACGGCAAAAGACTTGGTATGATTCTGTAGGGTCTGGGCTGTGTGACTGCTGGCTGGATGACTAAAAAACATCATCATATAAAGCTATAGAGGTATAGAAACATACCTCTACGGCTTTAAACCTTAGATTTCATTTCATTTCATTTCAGATTATGATTCAAAGTCGTTTATCGCACTATACTCAGCTCACGTCTAAGACGCTTGAAAGAATTTCTATTAAAACAAATAAATTTGTATACTTTATATTTTCTTTCAATAGGAGGCCTTATAAATATGTTATGTATACATATAAAATAATAATAGATAATAACATTAGTTACCACGAATTATTTAGTAGCAAAACTAGTGGTAAATAAAATGGCAGCAATTATTAGACTTCTAGTCTAGATTGCATCTGCAACCTACAGCGTAAGGTCATAACAGGGTAGAGCAGTTTTACAGACACGGAAATTACATCGTAGCCGGTAAGAATTTCAAGAAACTTGGATATTTACTGAAAACTTTCGTATCCAACAAGGCTACGAAATGTTTTGGTGCCCTTTACCATTTCGAACAAACGAAATGATACGTTTGAAGCGGTTTATTCCAGTAAACAATTTTTATTTTGTTTTTTATTGCACTGAATGGCGAGACGAGCATGCCGTTCGTCTGATGGTAAGCGATACGACCGCTCATAAACAGTAGCAAATCCAAACAATACACAGCAATGCTTGGCATTCCACTGCGCTCACCATATCTATACTAATATTATAAAGCTGAAGAGTTTGTTTGTTTGTTTGTTTGAACGCGCTAATCTCAGGAACCGCTGGTCCGATTTGAAATTCTTTCTATGTTGGATAGTACATTTATCGAGGAATGCTATAGTTTATATATCATCACGCTATGACCTATAGGAGGGAAGCAGTAGTGACATTTCTAGCAAATACGAGAAAATTTTATTCGTGGTCCGATTGGTCGATATTCTATATTGATAGTCGGAATAGAACATTTTGACCGCCATTTTGAAACGTGTATCTGCACCCGGGCGGAGCCGGGCCGGACCGCTAGTTGAGACATAAGATGAAGTCTCAATATGTCCAGTAGTTACTCTGGCTACAATTTATGTGACTTTTGGAGGTTTTTTTATTATAATGGTTATCGAAAGAATATTCAGTAAAAAATAATGATAGTTATTTATAGGCTCTAACAAATTTTATCTTATTCCAGCGGTAACGCGCTAAAAGTAAGAAATAATAGAAAAAAATATTCAATTTTACGCGGATACAACTTTCAATTGAATGGGATTTCTAACCGCCTTACTGAGAATATAGTTACAGCTGTTCCAAATTATAGTCGTGACGTCAGAGACTTAGGTTATCATTTGTTTTAGTAAATACCTATAGCTTGGCAAAAAGAGCAAGTTTTTAATAAGGGCGCTAGTATCGAATTTAGTATTAATATGGCAATCCGATATACTACGACGGAAAATGTTTAGAAACTTGTTATTTTTATTAAGAGGAGGGTAGACGCCGATGACCTTGCTCGAACGGGCGGCACCAAATCTCACGCACCGGCGCACGCCAGCTCACGACGTGCGAGCGAGCGCGCTGCTTTATACCTATTCATTCATTATTTCGCTGCGGACAAAACGATATATTCGTAGTGTTATTTCACTCGATGTTCCCATCAAGTACAGTTAGGAGCGGTTGACCGTAGTGTATGATTAATTCACTTACAAACGTCACAGCTATCGTGGCAGAATTGCTCGAACGCTGACTATTAAAAGAGAAGACGCGGGTTCGGTCCCCGCACTTGTAGTTCAATTTTTGTGTTTACTTATTTCATCTATCTATACCAATATTACATTTTAGATTTTAATATTTTTATTTTCGTTTTTCTTTTGTAATATTATAAAGAGGATAGATAAATTTATATTTTTGGATTTTTATTTACAATGAAACTCAAAAATTACTGGACCAATTTAAAAAAATATTTCGATTTTCTAATGGTAATTATCCGGGATTAACAGAAGCTATATATTTACCTGAAGAGGTTGAAATAAGGGTTTAAATGGAAAATAAAAATATTTAAAAAAATTTATCTCGAATGGTTTTTATTTTTCATTTCAACCCTTATTTCAACTCCTTTAGCCAAACATACAGCCAATGTTACTCCAGGATAATGTTGGATTCGAATGGTGAAAGAATTTTAAGATTAAGTCGGTCGGTTAAGTAATTTTTGGGTTTATTCATCATCCATCCATCCATCCATCAGCCAAAGGAAGTCCACTGCTGAACATAGGCCTCCCCCAATGATTTCCACAGAGACCTGTTGGAGGCAGCCTGCATCCAGCGACGTCCCGCGACCAGGTCGTCGGATTTTTGTTTATTCATAATAAACAAAAATCGAAATATTCAAAAATCTATAATACAAAAAATACACATGTTACAAAAATGCAAAAAATGAAATGTTTCTTTTATAAAATATTATAGGTTAGACATACAGGGTATATCAAGACTGCTACCGAAAACGAAGCCGGGTGGTAGTTTAAGCGACTTCAGACACAATGCAACAGAAAAAGTAGCAAAAAAAAGCGAAACATTTTTTTTTGTTATTTTTTTCCTATGACCATATTTGGGTGGTAAATATTTTATTTCCTAAAATAATAGTGTATTCCCTTTTATTTATAAATAATCTAAAGTATAAAAGAGTTTAAATTATTATTTTAGCAAAAACTATGGATTTATCACCCAAAAATGACGATATTTAAAACATCATAAAAAATAATTGTCGCTTTCCTTTGCGAAATTTTTAGTTGTATTGTGTTTGTAGTCACTAAAACTACCACCTGGCTTCGTTTTCGGTAGCAGTCTTGAGATACCCGGTATAGATGAATTTATAAACAAAAACAATTTGTAACGATGCGGGGATCGAACCTGCGGCCACATCAATCATCAAGCGATCGGTCAATCCTTAGGGCCAACAATACTTACTTCCCGGTGACCAAATTACCGGTAACTATCTATTATATTAGTGCCTATTTTGGTGTTTAAATGTTACCTACTATTTCAAATATGATCGGAATATAACAATTCATTTATTTATATGTTGGGTAGGTCTCTCATAAGTTGCATGAAATTCAATTGAAATATTAAAACATCGCACGCTACTTATATTTTGCTATGTAGGTACAATATTATGATCGTTAACTTTAACAAAATAAATCTACTATTATAGTACAGTTACTTTCTACTAAGAGCATAAATAATAATTTTATAAAATATGGTAGAAGATATTTTTCAAAAAAATATCTTCAATGATTTTTATTTTCCATTTTAACTCATGTCAACCCCTTTAGGCAAATACACAGCCTATGTTACTCCAGGATAATGTTGGAATCGGATGGTAAAAGAATTTTAAGATCGGTTGAGTAATTTTTGGTTTATTCATAATAAACAAAAATCGTAATATTCAAAAATGTAAAATATAAATGTTACAAAAATGCAAGAAATAAAATGTTTCCTATATAAAATAATGGGTTAGATAGTAGATAGTTGAATTTATAAATAAAAACATTTGTTTCGATGCGGGATCGAACCCGCGGCCACACGTTTTTATTTGGTATCCAAGCAACAGCGCCACAGTTGCAGTGACGTAGTATAGTGATTTACTACGGTTAGACCGGCCGTAACCGTTCTCAATGAATGTGTCGAGCGAAATAGCAATATTAAATTTATGTTGATATTGCGAAGACAAGCGACATAGGTCCGTTTAGCACGGCGGTTCGTCCCGCACTGATTTGTTGGGCGACAGCGGGGACGTGCTCGCGATTTAGAGTATCGATAATGTGAAAAAATTCGTTAAAAATAAATGAGACAGAAATTAGAAAAAATAAAAAGAAGGTCCCATCCGCCTTGCATTTCTTAATATCCTGATAATAATAAAATAATCCTAGTGCTCGTAGTTTAAGGGAAAAAACGTTGTAAATGCGAAAATAGAGGTCACTTTGCAATTTTATTTCAAGTACTTTTAATACACTTTTAAGAATTCTGAAAAGAAGGGCCCATGCTCCATATAGTGTAGATCAACATATATTTTTTTGAAGACCTAATAATAAAGATCACCAAGAAAAAACGTTGTGAAAAAGGCCATTTCACATAGACCCCCCTCTTAATGGTTGTTAATAATCTCTTTGTTTGTATTAAATCACAAAACAAACAAAAACCGTACGAAAATGTATAGAAAATGTATAATATACCTACATATAAAAGTATTCAACGAACACAATTCTGATTCAAATCTGACAGTCTCCGTGGCGCAGTCGGTTAGACGCCACCTGTGAAACGAGAGGCCGCGGATTCGATCTCGCACCGAGAGAAATATTTGTGCGGTCCATAAATATTTCTTTCGGGTCTGAGTGTTTGTGTGACCGAAAAGTTTCTCGTAGTGCCTGATACCCACTACACAGGACTCGATCTTAGTGTGGGGTCAAGACTATAATATGTATAAGTGACTGTTGGGTGTAATTTATTTACAATAACATTTCTAATAGAGTTGCCACAATTGTTTTTTCTATATTGCCAATTGTCACCGCATCGTACTGCTTTTTGCCAATTTATAGTAAAGAAATCTAATGTAAGGCCAAGGATCAAAATTATTTGTTAATCTTAATGGCCCTATTCATATACCGCTTATAAACCCATTTTAAATAACGAATGTTTTTCCCCTTTCGAACGACTTTGGAATTCAGTTTGAACGAGGAAGACAAAATATTCGATAGCTAAAATAGGTTTATTAAACGTCTATGGTTAAGGCCGTAATATTAACAAGGCCATTAAATATAATTAGTAACAAGCTGTTTTTTTCTATTAGTTGGTTAATCTATATGTAAGTATATATAACAGAAAGTCGTGTTAGTTACACTATTTATAACTCAAGAACGGCTGAACAGATTTTTCTTAATATGCTAAAAGGTCTCTTTTTGCCTCTATGAAAGAAAGCAGTATTGTAATAATTTCCTATAAAAATATGGCATATGGCGAGTGAACAGGATAATTGATCTTCAAGTTTGGCATAAATTTCATTTATGTTTAAGTGTATTTTTTTCAGGGGACTCCTTGATGAAACCTTGAATTTTGTAGGACAAATATTTTAACGGCTTATTTAGATAATTATCTTGAGAATGAACAAAGAAACATTCAGTTAGTATTTTTTTTTATTCGTCAAATCAACATATTACAACCCTGTTACCCCTATTAGTTACAATTTACCAAAATTGTTGTTAGGAAAACTTGGGCGTCTAGTCAAAATCAAGCTACTCACCAAAAATCAGCTTGTTAGTAATAAATTGGTGAAAATGGACCCGTAGGTACAGAAGACGAGCTACAAGATGAAGAAAGAAGGAAGTGTCAGGAAGTGGTAGATCCATACTGTTGTTAGTCATGTCTTAGCATGAATGGGTGGTCTCGTCCGGAGCGATACCACTGTCTTATTGGAGATCGATGTGAAGCAACAGCTTCTCTGTCACGTTTCGTGCGGTGAATGAGATTTTTGGATGACTACGTCATATTACGATGATACGTGCCTTTAACTCTTGCCATCCTCTTTCCTTGCTCCCATCCTCACTTGATTGACCGGCGACACATCTAAGCATGATCCAAGCGCTGTGGATGGTCACGGGTGGCAGTGATAACTTATCTGTACTGTACTGTACTGTATCAGCCCATATACGTCCCACTGCAGGCCACGGGCCTACTCTACAATCGAAAGTACGATTAAGAGTGGTTAGGCCATATAGTCCACCACGCTGGCTATAACTTATCATCAGGTGACTAATTAGTCGTTTGCCGGAACTATTAAATTTAAAAATATTAAGGCAACAGATTCCAAAAAAATACTTTACCCATTCGTAACCCTGCAGAAAGATCTTTAAATGTTCAATCTACGAGTAAAAGTGAGATATACGTCAAAATTATTTCGTTTAATCTCTATCAATATTTCAGTTGAAACGTTGCTATAAATCGATAAGTGCCTAAACAAACTGAGGTCGAGCTCCATCTTCCTTACGTAAACAAACAAACAGCGGGATATGTCTAATATCCATCAGGTAAAGGGTGATTTATCTACATTCTATCAGTAACTTACTCCTCGATTGAGATTTAATATAAACTCAAATTATACTGAAATATAATGAGGGATATGAAATTTAAATCTATCGTAAGGAATAATGTTTCTCTATGTATCTGTATAATGAATGTGTGTGCATTGCCGGAATGATCCTATGTGTCCAGGGGGCTACTATAAACCTCTATAAACAACGTTATTCGACATTTCGCGCGATTCCGCATATTAAAACTTAGTTCTAGTGCCTTCCATTTTACTAATATCGATCATTGAAAGATTTAAGTATGTTGTAAAGTGTCGCGTGGGAATATTCAACGACATCATAGTAAAACAAAGTCACAAGGATTTCAACACGAAGAATCGGACCATATGTCTACATGTCAGAACTTGTCACCGCCGGAAAACCCACTTAGCAACCACCGGAAACGATAGTGGAAAACCGCTGAGTGACTCGCAACAGTATGTTGCATTTCGGATTCATACTGTGTTGATCCAGTTCCGAACAGGGCCGCACAACTGTATCGACTGACCATCTTCAGCCGGATTGCGATCCAAATAGACCTATAATACCTACCTACTATTTTTAATTACAAATCGTCTATAATAGTACAATATTACTACAAAATAAACAAAGTGAACACACCTTGCTTAATTAGATTTTGGTATAAAAGATCAGTTAAAAATATATAATAGTCACAATAATAAAAACTCACGCAATGAAGGACTCCAATCAAATAGCCGGTTTCTTGAATGATGCTTGAGAATAGCGCACGCCGCCGTACGTTTCACGCCAACACGCACAACATTGGGACTAAATAAACTGTTTCATTTCTTTATCACCATTTTAACAATAAGGCAAAATGCTTAGCCAGGGATGTTCTGGATGTTATACATCCCGGTTTCTCGACGTGTAAACTTGCATTTGTCTGTCCACAGGATATTCGCGCCACAATTGTGAATTACGAAGCCAGTGGCCACCAATCACTAAACGCGATGCGTTTTGATCTCTCACCGTAGTATACTTAATTCTTAAGTTTGGCTAAAGTAGCCCGTACCACTTTATACGCTGTCTTCCGATAAGGTTTTACAGGAGTAGCTTTGGCTAACGTTAAATAATGCGCCTGCTGGGATCGTGCTGCTGTTCTCAAGGTTATTAGACATAAAGGTAGTCTAAAATGCTTCTTGCATGGTGGTAGGGATACTACCTACCGACCTGCTTCTCGTTTTAGCATGGGTGGAGGATGAAAACACACTCAGAATCGTTTGCTACGACACGCGCATACCAAAATGCATTCATAATACTTGATAACATCTCACTATCGCGGGCACATTATCACCATAATCATGAGATTACGCACCGTGTCTATGTAGTGTGTACTATAAGTTGCTAAACCAAAAGCCGTTGCGAAAAATTACGAGACGCGTAGGCGCCGACACTTCTGAAGCGACTACTATAACCACGGTGGTTTAACTTAGAACAAACAACGACGAATTATAATCATCGTTTTTACTAACTTAACACCAGAGGGCGAAAAAATCGTTGGTTTGTACGGGTTTCTCCATTTTACGTAGATTGTATTTTACGCGGATATTATTGGCCTAAATTACTTTTAACAGCATTGATTAGCTTATTTGCTGATGAGTTAATTTTAAAACAATTATTAAATTTATTAAAATGCATACACATGCGGAAATGAGAATTGTTATGTTCACATTTCTATACAGAATAATTTGTTTCAAATAGACAAAATTCAAATCGATTCTGTTAGATCTTATTCAGGTCCAAACCTCCCTAAATCTTTTATTTTCGTATATAAAAGTTATGAAAGTAAGTATAGATATATTACTGGATTGTTTTTCTTACTTAACGCCAGAGGGCGCCTTGAATTGATTGAGTGACGTCTCTATCTTAGTATGTAAAATGTACTCTGTGACTATAACTATTGGTAGATCAAACGCACCGCCGCGCCGCGCCGCGCCGCCCGCGCCGCCGCACCTCGCCCTAGGGAGCGAACGGGACGTGTGCGGTGTGTATATCTACCGGCACGAATCTTGAGCGCTGGCCGTTACTTGCGCAGAAGTTGACTTTTGGGTCTCTTTAGTGGTATGATGAAGTAAGCGGGCGGGGGGCATTATCGCATCGGCCAGTGATTGGTTCACTATCGACGCCATATTGTTGTTATGCCTAATTCATTCATTGCGTTCGCGGCACGTGCTTTACTACGACTAAATTATACTTGCTTGCATTTTAATTAGCCCCGATTTATTATATTGTATAAGGAAAATACATTTGCGAAACAAATGTAATTTTACATCTCAAATTCATTACGGCTTTTCAATCAAAAAAGTATCAAGTACAGTTGGAATTAATAGTATTTTTGATGTTACAGTAATTGTTATTTTTATTGTTCCACTGGTGTTCACTTACTTTTAATTCAATTTGTTTTAGATTTAGATTCTCTCTCAATATTAATACATTCATAATATATCTATTAATATATTCATAATTCTAATAAAATATTCCTTTCATCCCATAAAATAAAATAATAATAATAAACCTATAATGTATAAGTAACTTAGAATAAATTAATAATAATAAATCGGTATACATTTATTTTGTCCTTAAGTTCACGATGCGCAAAGCAATCCCCACTCTGTCGCCGAGCGCTCAAAATTCGTGCTGGGGGTTATACCTACTTGAAAAGCCGGGCTGTGGTCATCGGGTAACTTGAATTTAGCTGTTCTGTAGCCTGTAGGCTGTAGGCATAGCTGGGCACCGTTAATCAAATAGTTAACTTCGTTAATCGTTAATCCGCTACAAAAAAAGTTAGCTTCGTTAAGCGTTAAAGCGTTACATTTCGGAAGAATTAACGCAAGTTAACGTTAATCGTTAATCCGTTAATATGTGTCAAATTGCATTTTTATATCGTTGCGTTAGTGAACTTATACAACTTGTTGGTTTAGGTTCTGGAAGTTAACAGGTTTTTTTTTTTTTTTTATTGCTATGAATGGCGAGACGAGCAAGCCGTGCGCCTGATGGTAAGCGATACGACCGCTCATAAACAGTAGCAACATTCCACTGCGCTCGCCATCCTGAGACATAAGATGTTAAGTCTCAATATGTCCAGTAGTTACTCTGGCTACAATGTCCTTCAATCCGAAACACAACAGTGCATTTACGCAGTGTTGTTTCACGGGAGAAATAGACATTGCGGTGGTACCTACCCAGATGGCCTCTCACATATGAGAGACCTACCACCAGTGGCACCAGGTTAGGAATAAAACAAAATACTTGTATAATTCAAATGTGTAATTTAATCGTCGGGCATAAGGTGCATATTCCCCTTCATGAACATTAACATGTTGAAGTTCTCGTCTGAAAGCGAGTCGTTTTGGTGTTAAAATGTCTTTACCCGTGGAAAACAGACGTTCAACTGCAGCGCTTGAGGGTATAGCAGTATTGTATTTAATAAATAGATTTATGTATATCTGTTCCCCGAGGAATGCAGCATCGTTGAACGAGTCTTTTGATTTCATATCCAGCCACAATTTAACGAGACTTTGCGCTTTACTCTTTAAAGAGTTGGAGCTCTTTGGTTTTTCTATAGACTGAGTGACAGAATTAAAAAAGTCTTCCTCCTCGTCATCATCGTTGTTACTCGCATTGCTCCCTCCGCCAGTTAAACTATCTCTGAGAGTAATTTATAATAACAACAAACAAAACATTCGTCACTCTAAGCACTGGCGCTAAGTAATGAAATGATCAAACGAAAAAATATCTTCGCAGTCTTCTCGCTCGCACGTGCCGGCAAAATATATCTAGTTTTGTTTTTGTTTCACGCGCTGCCACGCGCCGCCCGGCACTTGTTGTATTATTCGTTTCATACTTGTCTGAACCTGTTTTTCGCGCCGCGCCGAGGTGCCGTGCGGTAAATAGTAAGCATTAGATTAACGATTAACGGGCTTCTGCATATTAACGGAAGTTAACGTGTCCGTTAACATTTTTAAAAGTTAACTTAAAAGTTAACTCGTTAATCAAAATGTTAACTTCGTTAATTAACGATTAACGGATTAACGAGTTAATGCCCAGCTATGGCTGTAGGTATCGGTGAGTGATAAATTACAAGCACCGGATTATTAATTACTGTACAATATTTTAACCAACTTGACGAAACTATGTATTTTGGAATAATAATTTACGTATTTTAAAAATTACTTCAATTAATTGTGCTACTAATTCTCAACCATAGATTATATACTCGTCTAGATGACACATCACACCTCACCGCGCGGCTCAAAAAAAGTCTACCAAATTTGGTAGACTCGCTTATCACGTACGTCAGTGTCATTTGTGTGGTCATTTGAACTACATATGGATAACGTGCTCCCGAAAAATAATTAATTATGCCGGTTTGTGCTGTCGAATTGTATCGCAATTGTGTGGGAAAACTGTATAATAATACCAATATCACTTTCTATCGGTAACATTATTGTTAAACCACTATTATTTGAAGAAAACATGAACTTTTAATTCATTATTTTGAAGATGAGTTTCATTGGCCAGTGTTGTCAATTTATTACTAGGAAGCTTTGTTGAAACTATGGGAGAAATCAGAAACTATAAAACACAAATATCATTACATAATATTTCGATCAGAATAACAACAAGAAGAATGGCGTTATTTATTTAATGAGTAAATAATACTTACCTACACGATATTAATGAAACCCACGACGACATGCACTTCATAGTAATTTTATTAATTCTTTGCCTTGCATGTGTATTACCATTCAAAATTTCACAAATGGGGTACTGCTATTGTCATCTTTGAAGAAACAGCGAGAACTTATTCAAGGTCCTAATAATATTTTAGACTACGGATTCCGTACTAGCAAATTGCTGGAGAGACATTACACAGCGGAAACGAAAAGAAGACCATTCGTAGCCTCACATGACTTCAGTTGTGTGTTCCGAACATTTTACTTATGATGATTTATATTTTACATAAATACAGAAATCAGATAACAGCCCAGGCAATAAATCCAAAGAGTTAATTCTATTCGGAAACAAACGCTAGGAGATGGGTTTAGATCTTTATTGTTTTTACTAAAATGCGTTATAAATATAATTAATAGTATGATTACTTTAAATAAAGAAAAAATATTTTATTTAACCTATTTTGTATATCAAATAATGGGGAAAAGTTAAGTTAATAATCTGGAGTAGGCATCCCTAAACACACACACCTTGACAGTTGTATTACAATAATTACACGACCGGTACTCACACATATCAACGAAAGTGAGGACACTTTTAGCGCATCGTTTGTTGACATTGCTCAATCTAGACGAGTATACAACATGTAACAGATTTAAATGTAAAAGCGGAAAGTAGTACGTTCAGAATCAGCTACTGAACCGATATCAACATTTTTTTTGGTAGGTATTTTTTTTCAAAATAATTAGTTAAGACCAAGTAAATTACAGACACTCCTTCGTTTAGTACTCCGAACAAACGAAATTGAAACGTAACTCCAGCACATAAGATCATTTTTAAATGAATCACTAAACGAATACTCTAATAAACTAAATAATGAACAAAAATGAACTTTATTTCGATAGTCATAAAGTTTATTTAAGCAATCTATCATTAATCAAACGCACACAACGATAGGCCTGAATAAACGTAATAAGCTACCAAAATAAATAACTATCATATTCTCTTTTCCGCACATTTAACTACAACTAGATAGAGCAGGATGCAGCTATTGTTTAATGCAATTTGATCCATCCGACAAACGATGGCGCGCGCGGCGGTATAGGGATGCGCCGCGAAAAAAATTACTCCCGGTATTTGCAAGACCGGGCGATCCAAATTCCAAATCCCGCGCAATACATGCACTTAAATGAAACAAATTAAATTGTAACAAAATCAATATGAAAAGAAACAACAAATAGGTATTTCTATGAAAAATAATTTCGGGGAACGTTAAAATGGTGATTAAATTCGGTTTGTAATTTTGCTACAATGTATGCGGAATCCCGGTGTGTCGGATATCCTGTTATTGCAATCCCTAAATGGGCACCGAATATGTGAAAAAAATCTAGTCGTGCACCGCAGTTATCTGTGTCTACTTGTGTTTAAGTGTTAAGTAGATATGTATTTCGATAACTTTCGCGCGCGATGTCTTTTCGGTATTCGAATATTCAAATACACTGAAATGATGAGAACTTTGGCACTGTGTGGTGATAATGTATCATTGGCATGTCTGACGGTATCTCGATGCTGAGTTCGGAGAGCGCTGGATAGGTCGCGGCGAACCTGTGCAATGGCCTCCTAGGTCACCTGACTTGACTTGACGCCTCTTGACTTTTTTTGTGGGGACGTAATAAATCTCTGGTATCCTTCAGTGAAAGTACTAATGTGGAGGATCCAGGATGAGGAGGATAATGTGGAGCAAATTCCTAAAAGTGAAGAGTGACACTGAAGTTTTACATAAATTACGTGAACAATTACGCAAATGTGCATCAAAGTGTATCAAGGTGGTGGACATGTCGAACATATTTTAAAAAGAAATCGCCTCATTAGTGCCATGTAACACGTAAGTTAATTTTGTTGTATTTTTTTGTGTTGTGATTCCCAATCTAGTATTCGTTGTTAGATATTGCGTTATATTATTATCTTATTCAATAATAATGCAAAATAAATGACGCCCGTATCCTGCCCGCCTGTAGGAACTAAGTTTAGCGGAAGTGAAATTAATAATATTTTATAGCCGATTCATGCAAAATATTGTCTTATGTTGGGTTCGTACGCATTATATCTAGTAAGTAAAATATTTAGATTTTATAGTTAAAACACAAATGTTATGCTTACAGATTAAATAAATAATAATTTGTTTACCAAACCACCCAGTAATCAGTTACGTACGTAATTTGTATTTCGTTTATTGTCAGCTGTTTCTGCCGGCGCGGCGCAGCGGTCGGCGACCGGCGTTAGGTACTCGTGTGAATGTGTCTTGTGTACATGTGTGCGTGTCCGGCGAGCGTGTGTAGTAGTACACTCTTATTTGTAACTCGTAAGGTGACCATGTTAAGTGCCTACATTTGGTATAACTAATTTCATAAATAAAAGATTTTGTAATTATGATAGTACGATTTCAAAGCATAAACTATGATTGCAATAATATTTTAAAGTTGGGGTGTCTGAGGTTGTGAATTAATCCTGTTACACGTTGTATAATCTAAGTTCTCAACAAACTAGTTATGGCTTTTGATATTTTATTAGAGACACAGGTCATTGTGGAGATCCTTGGGGGAGGCCTATGTTCAGCAGTGGACTTCCTGTGGCTGATATGATGATGATGATTTCACTGTTCCACAAGTTCCACTGTTACTCCTGTCAGCCAGGATCAATAGTGGCACGCGAAGAATTGGCATCGAGCTCCACCACCTGGTTTGTTTCTATGTCGCAGCCTGAATATACTCTGTATTTGTACTCATCCAATGATAAAATAATCTAACATCGGTATCCAGAAATAGATGCGCACACTTGAACCTGCTAAACGACGTAGAAAGCCAACATCGATTTATGATAATATAGAAATTAAATATTTATAAAAAAAAACAATATCAAGGAATTTTATTTATTTATTCTTTATTTTAGGGTGCCTCGGTGGCCCATCTGTACCGTACGGTACGATTACAACCCTGATGTCTCGAGTTCGAACCCCAGGTCAGGCAAATTAATATAGATTTTTTTAATTAATTATCAGCTCAGAGTCAAGAATTTGGTCCCGATATTGCGATAAGGTCGCCCTCTATTACATCGTAGGCCGGAAAATACAAGGCGAGACTTGGGTGCCCTGTACCCACGTCACCTCTGCTTGCTTTTTTTGGGAACAAAGCGTGAGTTTTTTTGTGTACGTATTTTACGGAAATAATTAAGGTTCACAACTGACTTCGTCAGTAAATGCCTACTGCTTTGACTAAACTTCAGCATTCCACCTTTAACTTAATATACATAATGAATGGCCGCTAATAATCAAGCTTGCCTTCCTGTTCCAAGGTCGAGCGGTCGACTGTAAGGATTAGGGTGAAGAAATCTCATGTTATAAGTTATCTGGTACTGGAATTTGTACCAGGCATAACGATCGGCATATGTAAAGTCCGCCAACCCGTACTAGGCCAGCATTGTAGACTGGTGGTAGGTCTCTCATATGTGAGAGGCTGCCTGGATGGGTGCCACCGCAATGTCTGTTTCTCCCGTCAAACAGCAGTTTAAATGCACTGTTGTGTTTCGGATTGAAAGACATTGTAGCCAAAGTAACTACTGGACATATTGAGACTTAACATCTTATGTCTCAGGATGGCGAGCGCAGTAGAATGCCAAGCATTGCTTTGTAATTCAAGGTGTTGTTTGGTTTTGCTACTGTTTATGAGCGGTCGCATCGCTTACCATCAGGCGAGACGAGCATGCCGTTCGCTATAATAAAAAAAATATATGGCCTAACCGAAAGTGCAATGGAGAGTCCATTGCACTTTCGATTGAAGAAGAGGCCCGTGTCCATCAGTGGGATGTTTAAGGGCCGATACAGATAGTGATAGGCTTTCCCCCGATTAGATATATTTGGACGGAAAATTAAAACGAAATGCGCGCGCTTCTTTCTTGGTGACACCAGCATGAACTAGTGTATCTTTACCTATCTTTGTCTATGTGAGTTACAATTCTTATCAATTCAGTTCAAGTCTCTGACAAAAAGGGTACTTCCAACGAATGATTTAGATCCGAAAAAGCTTATTGTTATTAAATAACATTTACATATAAGTAATGAATGCACAATAAACAATGACAACAAAGATATTCATACTGCTAAACATACCGTCCGTTAATTGGGAAATCAACCGTTTAGATCTATTAGTTTAAATATTCTCTTTTCATTGTCCACAAATGACAATGTATTTATAGCCATTTCTCAGATTCACACAAGCATCCAGTCATCTCAAAGCAAATTATCCTAATGTGTACATTTCAATACCAATAATCAAGATGGCGTTATCCCCGGGGTGGCGTCGGTGACCTAATTTTTCTAACCACTCCCGGTATAAAATATCGTAATTATATTTACTCCCACGACGGCAGTGTTCTTGTGGAAATATGTACATTATAGAATAATAATGAAAAGAAAATATTAAAAAGTAAATCTTTGTGAGCCCAGATATTATACGAAAAACAAATGGATTCAATTTGGGTTAGTATACAGGGTATATCATGACTGCTACCGAAAACGAAGCTGGGTGGTAGTTTTAGTGACTTCAGACACCATTGCAACTAAATTTTGAGCAAAAATTTATGACGAATTTTTTTTGTTATTTTTTTTCTATCGTCGTATTAAGATGGTAAATACATAGTTTTTTCTTAAATAATATTGTACACCATTTTATTTTTAAAGACGCTATAGTTTGCAAGGCTTTAAATTATTATTTTAGCAAAAACTATGGATTTAGCACCCAAACTCGACGATATTTAAAAAATAATAAAAAAAAAATTGTCGCGTTTCTTAGCGAAATTTTTAGTTACATAGTGTTTGTAGTCACTAAAACTACCACCCGGCTTCGTTTTCGGTAGCAGTCTTGATATACCTGGTATAGTTGTAGATGGTAAATAAAAGACAGATTTGACATTAACATACCGCAAGTCTTTACCTACTTTAAAATGTGTATTATACATAGTATTGTGAGCTTTAGCTCATTTTTAACTGCGCATGTACCAAAGACAAATGTTATTTTGATAAATACGCGTTTATTTGCCAGTTTTAATAAAAGAAATTTATTACAAGTATTCCTAAATTTCTGCGTATGTGAGGGCTGCATCTTATCAATATTTCCATACTAAGAGGAAACATTTGATTGTTTGGATTGAATAGGTTCTGAAACTACTGGGCCGATTTGAAAAAAACCTTTCACCATTACGGCCGAATACTGGAACGCCATTCAAATAATAAGCTGCTCTTAACAGCGCACGGCCTACTTAGCCAGTACATTTAATCGGGATTAACGTATTTAAGCACCATTTATATTTAAGTTGCGTTCCAATATTTGGGCGTTAGAATCTTACATTATCTATGATTTAAAAAAATACTGAACCTGCACCCGGGCGGAGCTGGGCCCAGCCGCTAGTGAGACAAACATTATCTCACTATACAGGGAATTTTAAAGTATGAAATCTGAGGCTTACCAGGAACAAAACATACCCATATGGTTTAATAGTTTACGTCTATATAATATCGTTTTATTGGTTTGTAAATAAAACACACAATAAACTGAAAAATTATTAATAACGGGTTCATTACTTAAGCCTATGTAAAGATGGGTTGCAATCACAAACACAATTTACAACTACAAACTTTTTTAATCGCATCCAACGTGTTGTTCACTAGCGGAATTCTTAACTCAAATCTTAACTAAACATAATGGCTAAAACATTTCATACCTCTCATTTGCGTCAGATTACAAAAATATGTATATCTTAATAACAACCGAAAATGCACACGTACCAACTGTGATATACTAAATAAAATGTATTAAACCTATTCGAACGTCGTTCGTTCGGTCATAGTCCAATGTACCACGCGCGGTATCTTATGTATCAAAGTATTCACAAGCTTGTCGGCGTTTCGGCACTCAACGAAGGCCGCAATTCACAGATCACTAGTCTGCGTGGAAGCCTGCGACAGAAAACAAGCAAACTTAAAAAAAATCGATACAAACAATTATTTTAATAATTATGTGGGAATCTTATGAATCATTGCTATTTTTAAAGCAAATAAAAAAACTTGCTCAAATAGAATATGCTGTAAAATTATTCGCCGTAATATAAACGTATCTTGTTTTTTTTTTGGTAATTATCGATACACACTGTCGGCACTTTTGTCTATAAATAGAGGAACATTCAACGCGACTAAAATGATAACAAAAAAAAACGAAAAGAAAACGCAAGCAGTCAGCCAAGTAAAAAGTCTACAAAAAAAAGAAGATTACATCATTCGACCATCACATAATAAGTAGTAAAAACGAAACGCAACAAAAAGTGGCACACACGACGACAGTGCTGTTGCTATGCCGGTGTGCCTGACCTCCAAGCCGCGCGTTGCTACGCTGTCCATCACTGAACCTACTTATTATTCGGGCGTTACGAGATTCCGGTAATGAAATTTTTATAGTAGTTCTCGATTTATAAGGCGATTGTGTTTAAGGCTTTAGTAACCTTTGTTGTTTAATAAATTTATTTAAAAGCACTTAAATATACGATAAATCATTCCAAAATGGTTGAGTTAAAAATCTATTTGTATCATAGTGACTACATCAGTTAAAACATGCTAATACTATATAAAACAATTTTGCTTATCAGATTTATTATCCAAATTTTTAATAGCATCTTTCTTCATTCATTCTATAAATTTTAAAATGTAGTCTGCCTAGTTGCATGAAAGTAAATATATTATTTGATCACAGTAACAATTTATATTTTCTAATTTAATCATACTATTTAAGACACAATACTTTAGTAGCTGCGAGAGGATAATAATAATATCACGATTTTCCATTAGAAAATTAGATAGCCAGTCACGCTTTTCAATACTTTTCTCAAAACAAGCAAATACATTTTTATTTACATTATTCAGAAGGCAGTTTCACTACTACATTGGCTAGCTACTGAGATGGATGACATTAAAAATATTCACATACTCTTTGTACTGATATCTACAAAATGCAGAGTTGTTACTATCATTTGCACAGAATTCGCGATCTTCGAGACCATTGAAGTATTACATTAGTAGACACCATGAACAAAATATGTGTATCAAGAGCACTATATCGATATTTCTATTTATCACTCCTGAGCAGACCCAATTTTCTGTCTCATTCCAGCAGTCTGCTGTCAGGTCAATGTACATAATATGTTAGTAATATGTTAATAGGTATGTGCACGCACACAGATTTTATTCACAATGTCCACTCAATAATAATATTATTGCCTGTATTCAACTTGATGGCCAACTAATTCTGGCAATACTGACCGCAGAAGGTTTAAGTATCACTCTTCCATAGTTTTATAGTCTTGTCGTTCTCGAGCGCTGCTGAGGCGATGATGTTCTCAGTGGGGTGGCATGCCGTGCACAGCACAGTGTCAGTGTGACCCGACAACCGCTGCACTATCTCTTTAGACTGCAGGTTCCATATGTACACTAAGTTGTCTTCCGATCCAGACACTATCCACTGCAAACAAATAACACATTTTTCAAATAACTGATGTTAACATATCTTAAAATAGGTGTATAGTAGAAATTAATTGTGTCTGTTGAGCTAAATGTTAATAAAAATCGGTTTTTTTTGCCATAAATTTTTTGAATACAAATGGTTTGATAGTAGTAATGGGGCTCCTCTAGAATCGAAAGTACGATTGAGATTGGTTAGAGTTTAGTCCACCACACTGGCCTAGTACGGGTATGACATCATAACTTACAAAAATATTTTTTTTTATTAATTCTCACCTTTCCACCAGTAACACTAAAGTTGGCAAAAATGCAATATTTCTCGTTCTTGTGCCCCGTGTAGGTCTTGAGACATTTGCCTCTGCTGTAGTCCCACAATTTAAGTGTGTTGTCCAGCGTCGCAGCGAGGATGTATTTGCCGTTCGGTGAGAACTTCACGAACGATACCGGCGGGTTGTCGTCATCTATTAGCGTCTTCAGGCACTGACCTGACGCCGTGTCCCAGATTCGACTGCAAAGAAATTCATATTGATTATGGAAAATCAAAGTTAATAAAAATATTCAACTTAAATTGACATTATTGTGACCAAATTTATATTTAGTGCGTAAAAACAGGAGTAGGACCTGGCGTATGAAGCACACAGATGTTTAAATCAGCTACTATTTTTACATGCAATAAAATTGTTTAAGTGTAAAAATCTGATTGGCCTGGATGGTAAAATACATTTTATGCCAATACCCGAGACTGAGCATATGGGCACTTGAAATAAAACTATTATTTACGGAATTTACCGCGGATTTTGTTTCATTTTTATTACTTTCCGATGTTTCGGTCACTTTACAGCTTTCGTGGTCCCGGAGCGGACGTTAATAATAGTTTAATTTCAATATGTTACATACGTACGTATAATTAAATTTAATTAAACTATTGAAATGAAAATATAATTACCATAAGCCATCATAACTTGACGATACAATTAGACTGCCATCTCTATTGAAATGCACTGCTGATACTGGATCTGAATGTGCCGGTAGTGTCTTTAAACATTTACCTGTAAAACAAACAATGCATTCGATAAATGATATGGTCTAATCAAAATATTATAAAATAAACTTCCGAAATAACTACTGCAAAGTTAAATATCCTTTATTTGAACACCAAGTAATTATACATTGAATCAGAAAGGCTTTTATCACTTTCACTACCATATACTGGGTATATCAAGAAAGCTACCGAAAACGAAGCCGGGTGGTAGTTTTAGTGATTACAAACACAACGCTACGAAAAATTTCGCTAAGAAACGCGTCATTTTTTTTATTATTTTTTAAATATCGTCAAGTTTAGGTGGTAAACCCATAGTTTTAGCTAAAATAATAATATAAAGCCTTGCATACCATAGCGTCTTTAAAAATAAAAGGATGTACACTATTATTTAAGAAAAAACTATGTATTTACCATCCTAAATCGACGATATAAAAAAAAATAACAAAAAATCGTCACAAATTTTTGCACAAAATTTAGTTGCAATGGTGTCTGAAGTCACTAAAACTACCACCCAGCTTCGTTTTCGGTAGCAGTCATGATTTACCCTGTTTAATATTACTTGTAAGTGAAATAAAACTTTAATAACAAATTCGGGCTGGTGGTTTTCACCCATACAACGACACAATGGTGGACATTGGAAAATCTGCCATGGGCATAAACAAAAGCATGTCGCGTTTCGGGTTCAGCCTGTGCAGTACTATAGATATCCGGTTTCGATAAAGCCGGCAGAGCGATGGTGACCGAATACTAGTTATTCTGTTTTAAGTGTCTTTTGTCCACGCTTAACTCTTAAACCAGAAACAAATGTCGCCGCGGCTATCGAATCCGCGATGTCGCTGTGTATAGTCAGTTTCTTGAACATAATAAACACACCCAACACTCACATACATAGTCTCGACCCCACACTAAGATCTAGTCTTGTGTCGTGGGTATCAGGAACTACGAGAGACTTTTCGGTCTCATAATAACCAGACCTGAGACAAATTATGGGCCTCACAAATATTTGTCTCAGTGCGGGGATCGAACCCGCGACTTCTCGTTTCACAGTCAGCGTCTAACCAACTGCCCCACGGAGGCTGTTATATATCGATATAACGTATATCTTACCTGTTCTTACATCCCATATTCGTACGCTTTCGTCAAAACTGCCAGATACAATTAGATTGCTTTGAGGATTGAAATTGCAGCAAAATACGTAATTGCTATGTCCTTTTAACGTTTTTAAACATTTTCCGGAGCTCAGTTCCCAAACCTAAAACAAAGAAATGTTATGCATCGCAAATGATATAAGGATTTAAAAAGGAACCGATCCAAATTACAAAATTATACTTTGGAAGCTTATTGTATAAAAATAATCTTGCATTTTACTTTAATATACATAGGAAAACAAAGGCAGAAATAAGAAAATCGTTATAATCAGTATAATAAGTGTCGCTCTCTGGAAACGCCGTTTTCTCAAGCATTCTTGGTATTTAGAACATTAATTGGACTGTTTTCTTTTTCCCAGAACACATTGAAACAACAATGCACGTTATTGTGCTAGAAATATATATCTAATAAGTAAAAATACATTAATATAGGCATTGCACTACATCATCACTAATTGTTGAAGTCCCAAAAAAAACGTTTAATTATTTTTAAAAAGAAAATAACTAACCTACATTCGCCTTCCAATATTGTTTTAGAATGAATTTAAAACGCAATCGCTTTTCAGCTTTGTTTTTTTTAAACTAAGATAAAAATTCAAAACAATCTGGCGTAAAGCAAAATAAATAATTATTTCTAATTAACGAAACATACAATTTCTTTCCATACATTTTACAGCAACTTAATTAACTTACGATTAAGCATAGGATTTAAATATTTAAATTTATTTTCCCAGAATGGCCAAACAAGAGTTCGTTAACCCGATTTAATCGTCATAAATAGTCATTACAAAATAATGAAAGTTTGATTTTTTTATCAAAATATCAAGTCAGAAAAATCCGCGCTATCACTTATCACAAGCAAGTGCGATAAAGTTCACTAACGGTGAGAAATATTTGTGTCTCGTAACGTTATCACACGAAAACACTTATCAATTATCTGAAAACATCACTTCTGAGTTCCGACCGTCTTTAACCCAGTTTTAAAATAAAAAATTGGCTCGTACAAACTTTATTTTTGTCGACTATACTGACAAGAGATAATGTGCGAGATGGTAAAATTTATACAGAGTCACTGTACATGCACGTGATCGGCTTGTATGCGTTCCACTAGAGAGCTCTGGCCTCCTCTCACATTATAGAAGGGAATTTAGGCCGACATGCTGCTCGATATTTTTAGAATTACTATAGAAAGCAGACAATATGGACCGAAGTGAAAGCCTTTTTATATTATTGTTCCTTTTATACATCTGCTTTTCGCGCCGAAAAATCAAATGTCGGAATTTCCGGTAGTTGACACATTTTATTTGAGAATTTTTGTCACAGAAATTATTAAAAAAAAATTACGCTTGAACAACTTCCAATGCGCGTAAATCTTTTAGCTGAACAAGCCAAGTCCACGAATATACCTATCACTTATTAACTACTTAAACAATAAATACAGATATGTGCATACTGCGAAAATAAATATTTATCATAAAAGAAATCCGGAAAACACGCCTTGCCCTATGAAACTACCCACCTATCTATGTCTATGCTTCCGCAAGTTTCATGTCGGAAATATACAACATGTTTTACAAGTCATCAGATTTATGAATTACGACTTTTCCCGACCCTCTCAAAATTATGACCCTTTGTTTTATAAAATGCTCCTTTACATAATCATTGCGCAAGTGGTTGCAGAGCGAATGTACAACTGACTTTACAAATAATTGTGTATTGCAATATTTTCCTAAAAGAATTTAATGATGCGAATACATTTGCATCCCATATTCTTAAAAACTACTCTTAACCTGTTAACTGGGGAGTTCCCGTTCAAATTATGCAACATGTACCGAGCGCGTATTGTTTCGCTAGGACCGGACATGTCAATTCATAACGACACGCATCGATGACGTAATATCATAGTGGATCGAAAAATGCGCGTCCTATCCGTTCCAGGGCGCACATTAATTGTTGAGGACGTATTCATACGTCATACCCGTACCCGATACTGTTTGCGCCTGACGCATTTATATGATGTTGGAAACTTCAATACCTAAAGGTTAAGATAACCATTTCTGGAAATGACTGTTACAATATTCATATGTTGCAATAATTTGGTAGTAAATGTGAATGACTAACTTGTATCGAGATTCGGAAATACAGCATGTGGTGCAAAATATTGACAACATTTTTAAAGCTTTGTGGGCGAAATAACAACTTGTATAAAAATATCGCCTACGTAGTTTTTTACACAATGATTCTTTTAGCAAATCTCTATGAATGAACTACTTGAAATACAACAATGTTAGAAATAGTTTTTAGGAAACAAAAATGGCAGTCATTGTACTAACAGGAATTCCTATTCATTTTCTTTCATCCCTCATGTATTACATTTTAGTACACAATGATGTATCTAACTCTTTCAAAACTTATGACTTTTCAATATCATCCTGATACATGCTTGACATCTGTTTTGCTTGAAGAATAATTTAAAATCTTATTAGAATATCCCAAGCAACTTTTTCAACTTATTTTAAATAAAAGTGATATCTTAATCATAGAAAGTAAATTAAGTACATGAGGTAGACTGACCTTTAAAGTCTTATCATCACTTGCACTGACAATTAGTCTGCTGTCCGATGACCATGCCACATCACTGATGCCCATCTTGTGTCCGGATATAGTCTTCTCAAACTTGCCATCATAAGCACCCCACACCTTAATAAGTTTGTCAGCAGCTGTAATGAAAAAACGTTAATTTCTAATGAGTATAATAGTCAGAAAAATTCAGATATTCATATCATTTAGTATTAATTATGATCAAATAAAAAAACTGTTTTATAAACAAAAGTTTTAAATTCTACTTTTAACAGTCATTGGAGATTGGAGACTTATATTTATATTTATAAAAAAAACTAATAATAAAATCATTGCGTGTCCCATACAACCAAATTAATAGCAGAAATCCTAATTGCAAACCTTGAACTTAAAAGCATAACTTTTTTTTTCCATCACTCTAATACTGTGTGGCAATAACTATGATATCCAATGTGTAATGTTTCAAAATGAGCTGCTACTACACTATATTGCAAAATTAGTCAATACAAGTATTTTAGTTTTGACCCAATTTGCATAATCATGTACACCAGCAAAGTATGTTTATCACCCAGAACTTTATCTGACCAATACAGAGATTAATGTCAAGAACATTGTGTTTATTTTACTACAGTAAACTTGAAAGATGAATTTAACTTTGCACTACATATTGACCATAAATTATATATTTTTTTCAACAGCAAACAAATATATGTCCAAAAAAGGCTTTATTTTATTATATAGATTGTAAAGAATTAATAAAATGTCTAAAACACACATAATATTCATGAATATTTGGATATTACTGAAAGCTTTTTCAGACTATGGTAGTTTTTTTAAAAGCAATATAGATATTGCTTTTAAAAATATCCTAAAAATACTATATTAATGGGACATTTGCTACTTTAATAATTTCTAATTTTTTATTGTATCACAATCCAAAAATCATGTATACAAACAAGTTTCTAAACACCAACAAATGATGTGTATATTGTCCATAAAACAACAAATGCAGAAAGGTTCTCACAATAATTATAATTAATCCCATAGGATTGCATATCCTACTGCAATTATTCCATGCTCTCTTTATTCCTTTTTGATGATCTAATGTGGAGTCTTGTTGTATGAACAATGGCCTATTATTACATACAAATTTAAGTATGCAAATAATTGTATACAGTCAAATTAGTCCAAAATTTTCCATTGGTGTATTTAATACAAGAGAAGAATAAAAATCCAATTGTCAAGGTTACTCCAAAAGCTATGAATTTTGTATATATTGTTAGGATTAAAGGTTTTCACATTATTGAAAAATGTTGTGTGGAATGGAATGGACAAACATACATGTTAATATTCACTAGATCAGCATAACTGATAAGTGATCCCCTCTGTACTTGTGTACTAATGACGAAATGTTGCATCTCAGGCCTCAGCCCTGTAACATGATGTAAATTGGTTGTAACACATTACAACACTTACACCATTATCATCATCATAACTTGCATCATGTGAAATGAAAATTCAAATTTCCACTTAGCAACACGAAACTACGACTAGTTATATTGACACAACACATATTGTTACCACTTGAACTGTTCGAAAATAAACGATTTACGTAAACAGCCAAAATATAACGGTCAAGGAAAATAATAATTACTCTCACATTTATATCACAAAGAACGCAAGCAACATTTATTGTTTGATATGTAAATAAGAGCTAATTAACATTAACAAAAAACGGTATACTCACAGGAGCTAGCCAGCCATTCTCCATTTGGACTGAATTTTACGGACGACACAGCCTTAGTGTGCCCTGCGAGAGTGAATTTGAGGGTATAGTTCGGCTTCTGAAAACCGACAGTAAAATTAGCGCCAAATCGCACGTGTTCACTCAACTTGAAGTTACATAAACATGTGCCGCCCGCCAGACTGACGCAAACCAGCTTATACTAACGGAAACCGTGCACTTACCGCCACTGAGGACTTGTTGGATTGTGGGGCGGATTGTGATAGCGAATTTGGGCCGGAAAGGTTGGTGGAGGGACCACCGTGGGTTTGATGTGCAGCAGGGTGGCCTGGCCCGGGACCTAGCGGCACCATGTTTCGACTTTCGACGCACTACGCTTTACGTTATTCGTCACCCAACACAGTCACTTATACACAAAGAACAACAATGTAAATTAAACTTTGGTACACTTAAATCACGAAACACAACGTTTAGTTGCAGTTTTTCATTTAGTTCACCGTAGATTTTCAAAGAACATTCTAAATCCGGGCGTCTCGATACGAGCATATTTCGCGAAGAGCGAGCAATGGTGCCAACATTATTGTATGAAAGTTCCCTCCCGCTGGTCCTCCGCATTCTTTAGTGTCTATGATAACCTCCAACTGTGAAATGCTAAGATGTCTTATTTTATTTTTTTAATTAGAATATATTTAATTTCTTTATTTATGTTAAATATACTTTGAGTACATATTGAATATAAAATTAATATGTGAATATATTTTTTTCTAAACCACATAGACTACACACTTCTATATATATATATATTTATTTCTACTGGCAAGAATATTTGACCTCTTTGACATATTCAAGGTTGTTTTTGACACTCATAATTCATAAAATCTCGGCTAACCGAAAAGTGCTTTATTTCTGTTTATTCGTAAAAGTTACATCCAAAATGGCTTTAAACAAATTAAGTATTGATGCGATCAACTTGTCCGGAAAGCGTGTGTTGATGCGGTAAGTATTTTACACAGAAAACAGCAAAATCGATAATTCGCTTATTTCATTAAATTGATTGTAATTAATTATTTCTAGAGTCGACTTTAACGTTCCACTGAAAGAAGGAGTTATCACAAACAATCAGCGCATAGTTGCTGCCTTAGATTCTGTCAAATATGCCCTTGACAAGGGTGCAAAGTCGGTGGTACTTATGTCCCATTTGGGCAGACCCGACGGACAGGCCAACCTTAAATACACTCTAAAGCCGGTTGCGGAAGAGCTCAAAAAACTCTTAAACAGGTACTTAACTTACTATCCTTTTAAATGGTAAAATATTTATGTTCAATTTTCACATTAATCCAATAAGGGCCTTTAAGTACTGACTTTGATTTATAATTATTTTAAGTAATATTCATAGAAGTAGAGGATTATGAAGTAATTCAATAATTTGTAGCAAATATTCCCAAATAGGATTTATTACAACAAATGAAAATGCCATGTATTTCTTGATTTTAACAATTTAATATCAGTAATACATGTCCATATGCATATACTAACATCTTCCGTCCTTCCGTCCGACGGTATTCTTAAATCTTAAATAACCTATATTATTTTGTTATATTTATAGTTGATATTGATCACTTCCCCCATATGGCCTATGTGCTTGTCTGCTAAACTTATGTAACAAACATGTTACCTATTTCCAGAGACATTACATTCCTGCCAGACTGTGTAGGCGCTGAAGTTGAAGGTGCTTGCGCAGATCCCCCTGTAGGTTCAGTTATTTTGCTTGAAAACCTTCGCTTCCATATTGAAGAGGAAGGCAAAGGTGTTGATGGCAGTGGAGCTAAAGTTAAAGCTGATCCTGAGAAAGTCAAAGCATTCAGAGCCAGTTTGAGGAAGTTAGGAGATGTGTACATTAATGACGCCTTTGGTAAGTTACTGTTAATTAATTCGTATTTACTTGCAATAAACTATATGAAAGTAAAGCCATCATGGGTAGTAAATATGTAATATAAACTTTTCATAGGATATGTTTTACCCATTAAAAAACTCGAAAATAAAATTACCAAATAATAATATAATAGTAATACATTTATTGTGAAAAGTCTCCAAAAACTACATGGTACACATTCTACAATTATTTCAAAAAGTATTCAAATAGGTAGGTAGGGTCCCAAAGAAGGCAAGTCCATATATTGAGCACCTAATTATGAGACAAGTACCTACTGGTAGTTATAGACATAAAATCAGAGAAAATATTTGTTTTTTAGCCAGTAATATCCAAATTTTAAATAAAACATATTATCAATGTATTAACAAACAAATTCATGAAGCAATTTATTAAATAATAGTAATAAATTTATATATATAATACTTTATAATCTTGATGTAGGTACTGCCCACAGAGCCCACAGCTCTATGATGGGAGAAGGTTTCGAGCAGAGAGCCAGTGGATTCCTGCTCAAGAAAGAACTGCAATACTTTGCTAAAGCTCTTCATGAGCCAGAAAGGTAGGATGTGAGTTTATTTGTGTTCACAAAAAAATTCTCAGCAAGATTTAGTAGTTTAGAAATGTTTAAATGTATATATTAGAATGTTACAAATGTACCAGTAGGCAGTATTATGCAAAAAAATTGACACCCTTTAACTTTCAAAGGTTGTAGAGCAAATAGCATCATTGTGTAAATTTTCAGGCCATTCCTTGCCATCCTTGGTGGTGCTAAAGTTGCTGACAAAATCCTTCTGATTGAGAATTTGCTGGACAAGGTCAATGAGATGATCATTGGTGGTGGCATGGCATACACTTTCCTAAAGGAAACCAAGGGAATGCCGGTATGTATAAATTGAAAGTATTCACAAAATAATAATGTACCCGAATAGTAGTATTCAATTACACTTCGTAAAATTACATTAGGTATGATGCCTTCAACACAAAAGTAGACTCACCTGCAAGATTTCTTACAGAGTTAGTCCACTTTGGCACTTTGATTAAGAATCGTAATAAATAGCAAGTAGAAAAGATGTTTTATAATTTAAAATTCCAGATCGGCAACTCTTTGTATGATGCTGAGGGCGCTAAAATCGTCACCAAACTACTGGAGAAAGCTGCCAAGAACAATGTAAAAGTTCATTTGCCTGTTGACTTTGTCACTGCTGACAAATTCGATGAAAATGCAGAGGTATTGTTACTTGTTCTTACTGTGTAGTATTATGATTAGATTTTATAGTATTTGTATATTTACCAATATTGTCAGTTTACTAGGAAAAATATATATTATTCATCCGAATACCAACCACCATATAAAATATTTCAAACCAAGAATCCACCAAGTTATATCTAGTTACTTAATTGTCAGTATAACTATGTCGTCATATGGAAGATTATGTTGCTTGCTAGTAAATACTGAAATGGCCTTATTCATAGACAGTTATAAAACAATGGGATGCAATATAATGTTTTGTCCCTTCAAACAACTTTAGAATTAAGTTTGAGCGAAAAAACAACACATTTAATAATTAAAACTAATATTGAAGTGGAATCCTATGCCCAGTTGTGGACAATTTACAATTATCATGAAGTAGTAAAGGGCAGAGAAAGTCTAAAGGTAAGGCCCTGAACTAACAAGCGACCCATTGAACATTGGACTACAAGTTAGAAAGACATTCTAGTGAAGGTCGGAGCAAGTCGCTGGACACCTGTAGTTTCTGACAGACATTAAAGTTTTCGCTATAGAAAACCTTGACTAAAACTTGGCTGAACAATAAGTTCAGCACTGAACTTTGGCTGAAGAGAGAGAGAGAAAGAATATAACAAACTATTGATTTTAGGTTGGTGCTGCAAGCGTGGAAAGTGGAATCCCTGACGGTTGGATGGGCCTTGACGTTGGACCAAAATCAAGAGAGCTGTTTGCAGAACCAATTGCAAGAGCAAAGGTTATCGTGTGGAATGGGTGTGTACCACATTGTTTTGTTTGATTAAATATAGAAGTTTATCACTGAATAAGTGTTGATGAATATTTTTTTGCAAAAGCTATCATTTGTTTATCAAAATATCGTTTTGATAAAGTTCGTAATGAAAGCAATATAAACTAACATACTGGGTGGAATCGCTTATCGTCCGGAAAATTTAATAGTGTATTGTGTATGTGAAATTAACATCATATACGAGATTTATCATTAAAAACTACAAACTACCCCATAAACAACATCAGTACAAGATATCCCCAAAACGCATATTATCAAAATCACCCTACACTTAAAAGTGCAACGACATGTCAATACTCAGGCGCGCGAGTGTATGAGTCACGCCATACAACAGCTGACTGTCGCGCATCGACCTTGAACTTACTTTGCGCCTATTTATCGGTATTATTAGTCTAAATATTACCATATAACATTTTGATTTATTTAGAATTTTAGTGTGTTAGGATCATTTAAGTAAATTTAGTTGTTGGTAAGTTGTTAAGATTTACATTATTATTTTCATAACGTACCTACTACTACTTAGAAAAAGCTGCATATGTTTCTATTTAAACGTTTTAATAAAGTCGAGAATAGACGACTTCGCTGTCGTAGGTCACGGATTCTTGCATGATTAGGAAGTCTGAACTTATATATATATATAAGTCGTTAAAATAGTTCTTGTGCTGGGAACTCGTGGATTCATCATTCATGATACCATTCCTACGCAAAGACTGCAGATGTTCTGGATCTGCATACATCCTTCTTGCATGACCCAAGTTTTCATTGGATCGAACATAGCATGTCATTATTGTCACATACTCACTGTTCGTGTAATCACTCATTTTGACCGCAAGAAACTAACCAATAACCAAAATAATTTCGTACAACGTCACGCGGTACCGAATTTCGCACGACTGAAGAAGTGGCAAGAACCCTGGAAGGTGTCGGCGGCACGCTTTGTACTTGCGCTTGCGGCGGCGCGGCGGTGAGGGCGGCGCGATCAAAGGATTTTATTACTTAGATTTAGAAGTTTCTACTCGAATTCATATTGTATAAAGTAGGGTAACAATAATGTGTATTTATGAAGATTTTTTTCATTTATGTCATCTTTCTCTAAACAACGTTGTTTTATGAATAACTTATTCTAAATTAGTAACTAATAGTGGTAAATTAATTTTACACTACATAAACAAAAACATAAAAAAATTAAAATAAGTATGCCAAAGTGTTCTAAATCATGTACTTGCCATGCACAATTTTTATCGTGACGATAAGCGATTCCACCCAGTATAAAAATATGAGTTTGAGTTGATTTGGGGCCAGTTTTTGTTACATAAAATGTGAATTAACATAGGAATTCAATTGTCTCTATAGATAAAATGTAATAAAAGTATTCTTAACCGGACCGATATACAAGTCATAGAAACTACGAAAGACTTGTCTATTTGTCAGCACTCATAAACATTTGATTGAACAAACACCCTTTTCATTTCGCAGTATTTTCATATCGGAACAAAATGAATAATTGTTTGTTTACAGCCCCGCTGGTGTGTTTGAGTTTGAAAAGTTTGCGGGTGGCACCCGTGCTCTTATGGATGGTGTTGTGAAAGCCACAGCTAACGGAACTGTCACCATTATTGGTGAGTTTTGATTATTGCAGAATCTTGTACTCTTGATATTGACTAATGAATCTTTATTCAGTAAATACATGTAAAGCCAAATTTATGGTTTATAATAATTATCATCCACATATTCCCTAATTTTTCAATATTCGAATTCATTGCAAATAAAGATTCCATTTATAATTAACTGATTTTGTTTTGTCACTTTTTGCTTAAAGATCAATCGTAGTACTTTAGGCTTTCTTAGGTTTTTTATTGATAAATATCAATCGCCCTTTGTTGTAGCATATGTTAACAACATACTCCTTCAGATTTGGGAACGTGTGATCAAACCATCTCAAACATCCCTGAATTTTATCCTCCATATAGAATTACGTAACAAACATTGCTTCGGTCTCTGGTTTGATACCCAGGTTGGGCAAAATGATATTGGATTTTTCTATTCATTATCAGCTTTGTGCTAGATATTTCAAATGGCGATAGGCTGGCCCTCTATCGCATTGTAGATAAAACACACAAGGCGAAATGTGGTGTCCTGATCCACCACATTTCACCCTACCCCTTCTGGGAAAAATGCGTGTGTTTATGTATGTATGTATTGAATATTGCTTTGCTGTGTAGGTGGTGGTGACACAGCCACATGCTGCGCTAAATGGGGCACGGAGGACAAGGTTTCTCACGTTTCTACCGGCGGCGGTGCCTCTCTGGAGTTGCTCGAAGGTAAATATTAAATACACTCAATAGTCCGAAAAGAGTTCTGAATCCATTTAAAAAAAAAGTTTAGTGTTGTGAGAACCAGAAAATAGAAGAGACTAAAAAGAGACACGACAACCAGAGCCAAGACAAATAAAAATGTATAGAATGGGATAAAACTCATTTTGTCTTGTTGTACAACCGGTCTACGGAGGCTTTTAAGATATTGGATTAAATACACTTACCATCCATTAGATCCATTCTGTTCATTTTGTTATACAAACGACAAAAATATTATTACACAGGTTGCATCCACAGTGCGACCGAAAACCGAAAACCGATGATGAATATATAGTTTTGCAATAATAATAATGAATACATTAGTTAGCATAGATTACAATATCGATTCGTTTGTTTTGAGCAAAATATCTTCATATTTAATTTGAAATCACTAAAACTACCACCTACCATTTTAAGATGCAGGTCTTCCCAAGCCAATAGTTCTAATAAATAAAATCAGTGCTAGTAATTATAAAATGTATTATATTTACAGGTAAAGTCCTTCCTGGTGTCGCAGCTCTGTCTGATGCTTAAAATGAAGCATCTCTGAAGTATTTATTTTACGGCTTTATAGAAGAAAAATGTGAAAATCTACAATCATGAAAAAACCTAGATTAAGTGGAATGTGCGCACTACCTAATTAGGTATATGATAAATAAATGTCTTATGTTTCGGATAGTGTTATTATTTTATGCAAATATAACTAATGTTGTTTTTAATGTGTTTTAATAAATCCCTATTTAATTTCAAGACGGTTTCACTCTGTAAAGTTACTAGACGAATAAGAATAAACTTCTATAAGTATTCTTTCTATTGAATTATGTCAAAAGGGAACAATTTAATTTACTCCTTGCGTCCGAAATTTAGAATTATTGGATCGGCAAAGTGAATTGGCTGTAAACCTAGTCAATAACGACCAATGGAAGGGTTACAACATTTTATTCATAAAATAAACATTAAGGCTCAGTTGCACCAAGTAACTTTGCCAATACCTTTGTCTATGAAAATGTCATCGCCATACATTTGAGATGTATTTGACCTTGCGAATGTATGGAATTGTCAGTTTCAAGGGCAAAAACATTTGACAAAACAACATAATTTGAAAAATTTACTCTTCGTATCGCGGCGAGGATATAATATGTATAGGTCTACCAGAAACTCATGGCATTTTGGGAAATTTGAATTTACGCATTGCAACACTGGGGTAATTGGATGAACATATTTTGATACTTTCAATAATTGTAATTAATTATTATTTCAAATTGACATGTTTTTTTAGTACAACTTTGTAAATAAAGTACATAATGTTTTAAATATAAATATAAAGGTAATTTAAAAATTAAAATGACTTCAAAATTGTACTTTTAGATTACTTTTTTTTCAGTTTTACACTATAATATACATACGTGCCTTACGAGTATTTATAGAGGGAGCGCTGGTACTTCCAAAACGTAGATGAAAATGGCGGTAAAGAGCCACTAGTATCGTTTTAATTCTCTCTTCTTATTAGTTCTCACTTAGTCAAACAACTTTCAATTTCTAAATTGTAAGTAGTTTGATTATGAGTCGGTTTTATTGAAATAATTATTAGATACCAAAAATGTTATACCAAAGATGCAAGATTGTAAAATAAGATAATGTATTTATGTAACGTATGTAAGTAACTTTATTTTCAGTCTTCTTTATTTAATTTACACTTTAGTCAGGGCTTATTTCTAAAGATCCTGGTAGTACATGATGAGACGAAGGTGTTGATGATAATTATTTATAATAAAGATTACGTCTGGGATTACAACTTTTCACTAGAAGTGCAAAATATGTTATTGTTTGATGGATTCTTATCTAAAATCTCTGGAAAGTCCTGCACATAGGTATTTAATAAAGTACTATTTAGTTTCATAAATGATATCAAAGTATATACGATAAAACACATTTACATATCCAACACTAACCAAAAAAAATTAAGCATCAAAATTATTCACTCCGACTAATTTGTTAAAACAACGTCGATTTTAAAATCGTCGATTTTGTTTAAATTTGACCAAATTATACACGGATCTGGCGATAAACCTTGTATACAATGTGTCGCACTTGTAATCGTAGAACTAATTTATATATTTTCGCTAAGGAAGTATAGAAATCATAAATTATTCACATCGAATGACATAACTCAAGTTTTGAAACAGCTGTTGACCGATGGTATTGCCACATAAAAATCTTTATGTTTGTTTTTAATTTTATGCCATGAGATTCTGGTAGACCTATACACATCCTCTTTTTAGAGGTTTTCTTTTCGGAATAAATAATTTATAATGGGTGGATTATTTTTTATTGCTATTCGCATGGGCTACTGATTGTGTATGATTGAAATTACCTATATTTTTTAATTCATTAAATACGAATCAATCAGTTACCTATTTCGAAAAAAGGTAGGTACATTTTCGAAGTTTTATGAATTCCTTATGATATTAAAATCCTCTAATGTATGAAAATATTAATTTCTACTTAATAATAAGTGAAAAATTGATTGATATCTACATGAATTATGAAAAAGTCACATATAAGTACGACAGAAAAATGTGCTTTTTTAAAGCTTATATATGTCATGAAGTTTTGAGACTTAGAGCCTTATATTCATGTATGCATTAAATAAACATATACTTTCAATGTTGGTTAAGCCTAAAACACATTTACACCAATTTTTCCCGATAGAAAAATAAATATACAAAGTAGCTTCTTTTAAAATGTTTAAATGCTTGGAACTTTAATATGGAGGATATTAGAAACTCAATACAAATTTTACCAACATATATTCTTAACTTTCGTGAAATTACAAATTAAATTCAATAAATAATACGATCTCGACAAGATTTGTAGGTTACGTTATTTTATTTTGTCGCGGTTATGCGCCGCCATCTCTTTCTTTACTGTTAGTTATAAGCTTGTTTGACCGTGGCCTTCGCCTATCACGGACCTACGTTCAGCATCTGTTCTAACCTCTCCGACTTATTTACAATATACTAAAAATACATTTTGCAGGCCTATTAAATACGCATCGGTGTCGTTATTATTATTTGAAAGTGGTTAATTTAAGTAAATGTAAATTTATATGAAGTGATATGGGAAACAAAAGCAAACCATATAAAAAAAAAAACTTGAAGCGGTTGCGAGAAGCTTGCAGGCGTATGAGAAATATGAGAAGGTAAGTTTCTTAATCTTTACCTACTGTGAGTACTCCATCATCCATGGACCATTATGACCACATATTTCTAGAAAAATTAGAGCTAAATGTAATAGATCAGAAAGCAGCTAGTTTTATGGTTATCTAGCAGCATTAAACAGGGATTCTGTATCAACTCATATAGGTACGTCCCACTGCAGGTCACGGGTCTCTTCTACAATCGAAAATACGATTGAGAGTGGTTAGGCCATATAGTCCACCACGATGGCCTCGTGCGGGTTGGCGAACTTACATACCACAAAAAAATCTTGTAAATCGCTATGGTAGGTATGCAGGTTTCCTCACGATGCTTTCTTTCACCGTTTTAGTGCGTGATGATCGACTATCAATACACACATGACTCCGAAAAGTCAGAGATGTGCCCTGGGATTCGAACCCGCGACCACCGCGAACATGTTGGCAGCCGCATGTTCATTTACCAACAGGCCACCACGCAGGGATTTTATACAGGGATACCATCATGGACACATTTTATACAGGGATACCATACATCACCGTAAGGGACAGACATAAAGTAAAGAAAAAAGCAGGGATACCAGGTCATATATTTTCCCATAAATATTTTAACTAAATAAATAAATAGACGCAACATTCAAATTCATAGTCCTGACCCTACAAATGATAATCTTGTGTCGTGGGTATCAGAAACTACGAGAGACTTTTTGGTCTCACTAACACCCCAATTTGAAAAAAATATCAAGTCACTCAAATATTTGTCTATTCTTGAGCTGGTATCGAAACCGCGGCCTCACTTTTACATCTGGCGTCTAACCAGCTGCGATAAATGATGCGGATGAAGGGCGTCAGTATTAAACAACGTGACGTTTTGCAATATTTTCACAAAGGTTAGAAAGCAAAAAAGGAAAGTTGGCCTTGTATAATTATTAATACTTATATCATTTACGTAACTCGAATAATACACAGCTAGTAATGATAATATATCGTCTGCTTACTGGTAAAAAGTAATAAATGCAGTCAGTGCCAATTCGAGTAAATGAGTTTTTAAAGTTTGAGTTGTAACTTGATCTATTTCAAATTCATTAATTAAAAAACTGTTAAAGCAAAAAGTAGGGCTAACTACCCCTCTTTTGAGATTTACTGTTATTTAATATTCGGTATTAATAAAAATTGAATAAAATTAAATTTAGGTCAAAGGAGGGCTGCATTTAACATGTTTTACCAGAACTTATCAAAGGTGTTATATCTTCTAAATTAAATGATTTCAAAAGCTTATTTTACTTTTGTGTGAAGACTTATTGTACTTTACACCAATTCTTTAAGTGGAAAGATTTTTTTTGACGAAATTCGCAGAAATAATGATATTTTTGATACATTTAACCTGTTTTACTTGTATACTTTTAGTGTAAGCGTGTCACTTATTAAGTATTACATCATACAAAGGTGATTAATTAAATAAAAATAAATTAACTTTACATAGGTAATCTATTAAACGATAATAAAAGAAACGATTTTTAATAATCAGTCATTTGTATTTCTTCTTTATCATCATCATCATCTCAGCTACAGGAATTCTATTGCGGAACATAGGCCTCCCCCAAGGGTCTCCACATCGACCTGTTGGAAGCGGCTTGCATCCAGCTACTTCCTGCAACTTTAGCCAGGTCGTCCGTCGATCTTATAGGCGGGCGTCCGACATTTCGCTTGCCTGTACGTGGCCTCCACTATGGAACCTTTCGGTCCCAACGGCCATCAGGTTTATGCGCCATGTGTCCGGCCCACTGCGACTACAACTTACAACCAGACAACTTGTCCCAAATAGACGTATTCGTCCACAACTCCGAGCGTCGAGTTTCCAACCGCAATCCAGGTGGACACGACATAATCTTCGTCTTGTCCATGTTCATTTTAAGACCCACCTGTTGAGCAACTCCATTGAGGTCCTTGAGCATATGACGCAGGATTCCAGCGATTTCGCCAAGACTACGATGTCGTCGACAAATCGAAGGTGACTGATATACTCGCCATTGATGTTGATTCCGAAGCCGAATGCCGAATAGCGCAGCAGTGAACATTTTCGGAGATATTATATCTCCATGTCCCATGACCCTCTGTAGTAGGGAATAGCATTCGTACTCTGATTTTGTACTCGGACTGACATGGTGGCGTTTTTGTACAAACACTTCAACACTTGATATACCTATAATCAATATGGCACCGTTGAAGAGACTGCAGCACATCCCACATCTCTATCAAATCGAAGGCTTTCTCATAGTCCACAAACGCTAAGCAAAGTGGCAAATTATACTCCTCGGATTTTTATGTAACTTGCCGGAGCGAATGAATGTGGTCTATGGTACTGTAGCCTTTTCAGAAACCAGCTTGTTCGGGAGGCTGGAAGTTATCAAATCTGTATTCCAAACGAATTGTGATGACCCTTGAATACATCTTATAGACATGGCTCAGGAGTGAGATGGGCCTGCAATTAATTCTTCAAGAAGCTGTTATCACCCTTTTTGAAGCACAGTACCACCTCATCTCTGCTCCATGATTTGACGTTGTGCCCTCAAGCAGGACGGAATCAAAGAGCCTCCGAAGGCCTTGCAGTATCAGCGTTCCACCCACTTTCGGAAGCTCTGCTGTAATGCCGTCCTCGTCCGGCGCTTTGTTATTTTTAAGTCGATCAAAGGCCATCCGAATCTCATACCGATTGATGTCCGGGATGTCTTCGCTGTAGTATCGGATCAACTCGGCTCTCGGGCAGCAGTTTTGTATTTCTTATCACTTAATTATGGCAATCAAACATCGATCCTTAATAAACAAAAATCAATAAATACAATGGAATAAATAACTTTAATATAGTGATGGTGTTTAAATTGTAAGATTTATAATAATAAATGCGTTTAAGACCTTGTCACATCACAAAGTAAAAAACTTTAACCGTATTTACTGTTTTTTACCTGTTAAAATTGAAATGCATTTAAGCTATAAGAATATTTATTATGTTTTACTTGTATATTTTTTCCAAAATGTAAGATGTTATCACTTTTACAAACTTATTATCTCAGAAGATATTGGACTTTGCTTTTATTGGGTTTTACCAGTAGATAGAGAATAAAAAATTCCATATAACTGCATTTTAACTCGATTTTGTAAAAAAATGCATTTATCTTGTTTTACCAGTAAGCAGACGATATACATAGAAACAAAACCTGCCGAGTGTTCTATAAATTATAGAAGATCAGAGAATTCATAGTAACGTAACTACTAAGGATAGAATAACATCCTACTTTATTTTATTTATTTATTTTAAGAAAACTTACAAACAAGTGTTTACAAGTTAGATTATATACTCGTCTAGATTGAGCAATGTTAACAAACGATGCGCTAAAAGTGTCCTCACTTTCGTTGATATGTGTGAGTACCGGTCGTGTAATTATTGTAATCCAACTGTCAAGGTGTGTGTGTTTAGGGATGCCTACTCCAGATTATTAACTTAACTTTTCCCCATTATTTGATATACAAAATAGGTTAAATAAAATATTTTTTCTTTATTTAAAGTAAAATGCGTTATAAATATACTATTAATTATATTTATAACGCATTTTAGTAAAAACAATAAAGATCTAAACCCATCTCCTAGTGTTTGTTTCCGAATAGAATTAACTCTTTGGATTTATTGCCTGGGCTGTTATTTGATTTCTGTATTTATGTAAAATATAAATCATCATAAGTAAAATGTTCGGAACACACAACTGAAGTCATGTGAGGCTACGAATGGTCTTCTTTTCGTTTCCGCTGTGTAATGTCTCTCCAGCAATTTGCTAGTACGGAATCCGTAGTCTAAAAATATTATTAGGACCTTGAATAAGTTCTCGCTGTTTCTTCAAAGATGACAATAGCAGTACCCCGTTTGTGAAATTTTGAATGGTAATACACATGCAAGGCAAAGAATTAATAAAATTACTATGAAGTGCATGTCGTCGTGGGTTTCATTAATATCGTGTAGGTAAGTATTATTTACTCATTAAATAAATAATGCCATTCTTCTTGTTGTTATTCTGATCGAAATATTATGTAATGATATTTGTGTTTTATAGTTTCTGATTTCTCCCATAGTTTCAACAAATATTCCTAGTAATAAATTGACAACACTGGCCAATGAAACTCATCTTCAAAATAATGAATTAAAAGTTCATGTTTTCTTTAAATAATAGTGGTTTAACAATAATGTTACCGATAGAAAGTGATATTGGTATTATTATACAGTTTTCCCACACAATTGCGATACAATTCGACAGCACAAACCGGCATAATTAATTATTTTTCGGGAGCAGGTTATCCATATGTAGTTCAAATGACACTGTCGTACGTGAGAAGCGAGTCTACCAAATTTGGTAGACTTTTTTTGAGCCGTGCGGTGAGGTGTGATGTGTCATCTAGCAATGTGCAATTCGTTCAATTTTTAAGACCCGTATCAATACTGATCCAACTATGAAATGAACCGGTTCAAATGACTCGAGCAATCAAACGATTGGTTCCGTTTAAGTCATTGATATAAATGAATAGGCCCTTAGTAGAAGTATAGGTAGGTAAACACGTTTTAAAGTTCACATTACCTATTATTTTACACTAAAATATCACTTATACAACTGAAACACGTGAAAAACAATTTTACAACAAACGTAATAGGCAAAATATTAGGACAATGGGATACTAATTACGAAAAACGAACAAAAAGGAGTTATTACTTGATGACAATATTTTCAAACGCAATTCGCAAGTATAAAAATAATCATAAATCAAGACGTAACTAACTTCAACTCACTCAAAAAGACAAAACTATAAAATTGTAACGCAAAATAAACTTTAAAGCCTACTACTCAAAGCATATATTAACCTTGTCATTTACATTCTAACGATTTAGTGTCTGTATTCGTCTCTAAAACCGATGATATCCGAACGTTTGTTTGGCTTGATTCGGCTCGACTCGGGTCGGGTCGCACTTCACAGGACGTTAACGGCTCGCGAACCGTTGTTCACGGGTTTTGGTTCTCGGCTCTCGGCTCTCGGTTTTCGGTTCTCGGTTCGTTTGAGCCGACGCGATTCTCCTATCGCGATCGATCGAATGAACGAGTTTTATTGTACATAAAGATCGAATCGATCGCGTGGTTCTTGCGAGCTGGTTTATTTGACCCGTTCAATCGCGAACGACCCATATCTAGTGTCATCTAGACGAGTATATAATCTAAGTGTTTACAATATACTTAATATTTCCATAAATTAAGTTCCTAATAACAAGTTTCGACAAACGAATCGTAAATAACAAAGGTACAGAAAACCTATTGATATAGACCTAAACATTTCTCAAATGTAACAAAATGGAAAAAATATACCTACATATTTTTTCTTTTCTATATCTTAATTAAAATAACGACTTAATTAAAATAACGACGCCATTTATACTGATTTCTCGAAAGCCTTTGACAAAATTAATCACTCAATTCTCATTAAAAAATTGAAAGGGTTTGGTATACATGGCGACTTACTGAGGTGGATTAAATCTTATATTAGCAACCGCAGTCAGGCTGTGGCACTAAAAGGGTGCTGTTCTAGTTTTCTTATGATACCTTCTGGAGTACCGCAGGGTTCCCACCTAGGACCGTTTCTTTTTTCATTATATTTATACGATATCGGACAGTGTATAGAACATTCTTGTCATTTGTTGTATGCGGATGACACAAAGATCTTTAAGGTAGTTTCGACACAACACGATTTCAATGATCTACAAAGTGATATACGAAATTTTGAACAATATTGCAATCGCAATCAATTGTTTATTAATACTGATAAGTGCTACGTTATTTCGTTCACTAGAAAAAAGAGTTCTTTTTTATTTAATTACGAGCTTTCAGGACAAAATATTAAACGAGTCGCTTTTGTGCGTGACTTAGGTGTTACTTTGGATTCCAAACTCCATTTAACGTTACACATAGAAAATATCATAGGCAAAGCATACAAACAACTTGGTCTGATTCTTCGTTTAGGGAAACCGTTCAAAACGACGCACACATTGATCACCCTATTTAATGCATATGTACGTAGTGTATTAGAATTTGGAAGTGTAGTTTGGAACCCTCAATATTCTACTCACATCGACAGATTTGAAAGAATTCAGATGAAGTTTTTAAAATCGCTAGACTATAGGTCAGGCAACTCATTTACTGACTATAACAGCAGTGCGGCTAGACATCATATCACCGGATCTTTGCAAGCTAGGCGAAACTATCTTGATTCTATTTTTCTTTTTAAACTCATACACAATCATATAGACTCGGAATCCTTACTTGAAAACATTAGCTTTAAAGTTCCACGTATAACCTCTCGTAACCATCATACATTTTATATACCTTTCTGTCACACCAACTATGCTAAAAATTCTTTCTTCAGGCGTTCGTGCAAATTTTATGATCAATTTCTTAATAGTGTTGACATATTTAATTGTACCCTGTTAATGTATAAAACTAAAGTGAAAAGAATTTTGTTTGCCAACTGTTAAATTATCTATTTGCGAACCAACTTATTACATTTAGCACGACCTACACTATCATTCCGTATGTATACTTCTTACCTAATGTAACGATTTGTAATATTTATTGGATAGTAATATATGTATATTTAGAATAATGTATCTTTATAATAAATTTTATTCCTCTGTTTAATACTGCAATGTTTCAACTGTTTAGCGTGTAGGAATAACATAGTATCTCAATATCCAAGACTTATATTCTTAACATTAACATTATTTTTTCAGTATTTTAAGTACCCTGGATAATCAGGTGTAGTTTATGACTGTTGTGAATAAAATTATGAGTCGCCTTTAGCTCTCTTATATTCATATTTGTATATTTAAGATATGGACCTGTAGGTCTTTTTGTATCTATTTTTTCTACTATTATGCCTTTTATACGACTGTTTGTGTCCTTAATAAATGAAAAAAAAAAAAAAAAATGATATAGCAAAGTATCGAATGTGTAATAATACAGCGCTTGTACATTTTTTTAATCATCTAGCTTTTTTTCCTGGAATATTGATTTTTCAAAAATACATTTATGCACTTTTTGTTTTCATCCATATCAGGCTCATGTGTCCTTTCAGCACTCTTTGTTATTCCCCACAGTTTCGGATTCGGTCATCTGTAAAAATTAAATCTAATTAATTAAAGAACAAAATATATGTAATGAATATGTGCAGAACAAAATATAAATTGAAATAACGTAAGGTAACGTGACGCCTCGGGTCAAGGCGTGTGTGGATTGGGTATTTATTGCATTGACTTTAAGTTTTGGCACTCAAAGTCTGTAAGTTGTAAACATAAAATTTTTGTTTTTGTTGATGAACACGACTGTTTGTGACTAAATTAAAATAAATAAAAAATAAAGAAGTATTAAGCTTGGTGGATTGGGTGCATTTTTGTAATTTTTTCGAATACAGACTTCAAATTTGAAAAATACAACTTAACTGACTTCGAAACTACATTTTATAATTTATAGATTATGCATGTTGTAGCTTCATTTAATACACAGGAGGACAATTTATGAAAACAGGCTGCCGGGAGACTGATTATAGAAGAGGTTTCATTCATTTTCGCCTCAAGGATGAATACTCTGGATTTTTATGATTTAGATTAAATAGATTATAGTTTACCTTTATTTCGAGTGGCGGGAGAGAAAACGGTTTTAAGAAAGTTATAATATGCTTAGTCTTCTGAATGCAATTTTTGAACGAGTGTGTTTACCCAGCTGTCTAATTTTCCGTCACATCCTATTAATTTGATCCACAAAACACGCGAAAGTAAACCTTTTGAAAAGCTGAAATAAAATGAATGATGGTTTAATTTACCATAAAACCAGGAAATGCAAATTGTTATAAGCTGGTATCCCGAAACATAAAATAATCCAACTAATTTAAAATCATGTACAAAATGGCGTCCTCTTCGAATAGTATACAGATTGTCATAATAAACAAAGTCAAGATAATTAGGTCGGATAATACTTTTAAAATACGTATTTTTTAAGCAAATATAATCCTATTTTTTAATGTATTCTATAAAATACTAATTGCAGATGTTATAGGTCTACCAGAATCTCATGGCATAAAATTAAAAACAAACACAATGATTTTTATATGGCAATACCATCAGTCAACAGCTGTTTCAAAACTTGAGTTATGTCATTTGATGTGAATATTTTAAGATTTCCATCCTTTCTTAGCAAAAATGTACAAATTAGTTCTACAATCACAAGTGCGACGCATTGTTTACAAGGTTTATCGCCAGACCCGTGAATAATTTGGCCAAATTCAAACAAAATCGTCGATTTCAAAATCGACGTCGTTTTAACAAGTAAGTCGGAGTGAATAGTTTCGATACTTCATTTTTTTTTTAGTTAGTGTTAGATATGTGCATGTGTTTTATTGTATATACTTTGATATCATTTTTTGGAACTAAACAGTAATGCATTAAATACCTATTTACAGGAGTTTCCAGAGATATTTAGATAAGGAACGGTTTATTATTATTCCTTTATCTTCATCGTCTTCATCAGAAGATGTACAGGAAGAGTATTTAGAAGTAAGGTCTGACTAAAGTGTTAATGAAATAAAGAAGACCGAAAATAAAATTATTCGTTTTTATTTTACAATCTTGCATCGTTCGTATAACATTTATCGAATCTAAAAATTATTTAAATAAAACCGACTCATAATCAAACTACTTACAATTTGGAAATTGAAAGTTGTTTGATTAAATGAGAACTAATAAAAAGAGAGAATTAAAACGAAACTGGTGGCTCGGTACCACCATTTTTATCTACGTTTTGAAAGTACCAGCGCTCCAGCCCTAATTTTATAAATACTCGTAAGGCACGTATGTACTTTATAATTTAAAACTGAAAAAAATCTTATTTGCCTATTTTAATTGGCTATTAATCTAAAAGTACAATTTTGAAATAATTTTAATGTTTAAATAACCTATATATTTTTACTTAAAACATTATTTACTTTATTTACAAAGTTGTACTAAAAAATAATCAATTTGAAATAATAATTAATTACAATTATTAAAGAAGAAAGAAGAAAGTATCAAAATATGTTCATCCAATTACCCCAGTATTGCAATGCGTAAATTCAAATTTCCCAAAATGCCATGAGATTCTGGTAGACCTATAGTAATAATGAACGTCTACATTTATTTTTACCAATATACTAAATAAAATGCACTTACCAGTGAGAGGTTATATTTTCATATTATCGTTTAGATCGGCTATCACAGCCAATAATAAAGCAGCACACCATACCTTTTGTCTTATAATCAGTTTCAACACTTTTACATACATTTTTGACCGCAAATATTCGTAAAATACTCAGTAATTCAAGTTTATAACAAACCGCACGTCTTATTTGTTTGGGTACACTCAGGTCTCAGTGTTCCCCTACAAAATTATGTGAAACTATGACAAGGACCGCAAATTGTGTTTTGTTACTTTCATTTTTTAAGGTTTATGCATAAGTCTAAGTGAGATGGACTATATATGTCAAATGCATGTCAAGTCTATTGATACTACGTCTATGGATACCATACTCAAAATAACCGCCAAAAAATTCATTTTAAACGGTATTCTGGACTATCTGAATTATTAATACGACTGCAAATGATGAGTCCTGAAAGCAATTCCGGATATATGAAGCCAGTATTAGCGCCTCTTTCACCATCTTCAAGTAAACGGTTGATTCGTACATTTTTGACTACCGTTCATGCCAAGTAAAAGTACCGAGTATCTTCCGAATCTATCCGAGTTTGAAAGATTAGCCAATAAATATGCTGGCGTATTTATATTACATGTAAAATAAATAATTTAAAAACCACGTTGCTTATTTAGATGTATGAAGATGTTGATGACTTGTCGATTGGACAATGTATCAGAAATAATTATACAAATACCTAAGTTAATTTTTCTTAATTAAAATATTTTTAATAGCAATAAGTTTTTTCTCAATAACTGTATTCTCATTTGTCTAAGGTAATAATATCAATATCCAATGATGTTTAAATAAAGATGACGCAAATCCATTTTGCGCGAAGTTTAAAAACTGTCCCACTATGTACATGTATGTATATAGGCATATATAGCTTAGCAAATTAGAGATCGATGTGGTGTGGTGGTGATGGAATTGGGAGTAAAAAAAACAATGATGACAACACCTCAGAACCAGGGACCGAAACCGGTATCGAAAATACCGGTATTTTTTGGTATCAACCGAAAAAAATAATACCGGTATTTTTAATGGTAACCGGTATCCGCCAATTTTATTCGATTCCTAGAATTTAACCGGTATCATACCGGTAACCGAAATAAGGGTTACCTTTATGTTTCATGCGAAGTTCCTTATAAGTCAAAGCGGGGGCAGTGCCTGTGTGTGGTTATACCGCCGTTTGTCTTTACTAAACATTATGGCACTATACCACACAATTATCTTTACTGATTTCATGAATTTTTCAACAGAATTACCCACCAAAATTAAAATGAACCGTATCCAGCGATATTGTGTAAACAACACGACAAGTATGATATATTTGTTATGCAATAACAACGCATTTTCTTTTGCATTCAAGGTCTTTTTAGGTTACCGGTATTAAAACGGTTCCCGTATATAAGGGTAACCTTTATATTGCGTCATAGCGGTTACCGAAATCTTAAAGGTAACCGAAATTCGTCGATACCGGTACCGTTATGTCGAATGGGTTTCGGTCCCTGCTCAGAACAATGAATAGCATAGAAGGAGTGCTATTGACAACAAGAAATAATTATGTTGTGAACTTTTCTGATAGTTTATCGATATTGATACATGAACTTTATTTATAGCAAATTTGTAGACACAGTGGTAGATATTCATACATGAATAATTATTATTTACTAGCGGCCCGGCCCAGCTTCGCTCGGGTACAAATAGATTTCTGTACAATAATATGTACTATTATACATATAAACCTTTCTCTTGAATCACTCTATCTATTAAAAAAAACCGCATCAAAATCCGTTGCGTAGTTTTAAAGATTTAAGCATACAAAGGGACATAGGGACAGAGAAAGCGACTTTGTTTTATACTATGTAGTATAAAACAAAGTCGCTTTCTCTGTCCCTATGTCTAGCTGACCCGGCGAACTTCGTATCGTCACATTTTTTGCCATCTATACTGTCTAAAGTCTAAATTAATTAATTTATTGCATTGTAATAAACAACATTTTTCGTTTTTTCTTCTGGAGAGAAAAAAAATAGTGTGTTATAATATTAGGTCGTATAGTCGACCCCGCTGGCTTAGTGCGGGTTGGCGGATTTTATTTAACGTAGAAATTACTCCGAATAGTTAGAGGTGTGCCCTGGGATTAAAACCCGTGACCATCGTAAACTTGTTGGCAGTCGCGTCTGGTACGTTACCAACGGGCTACCTCGCGCTTCTGGGAATTATTTTTATTTATTTTAGAAGACTATCTATACATATACAAATTAATAAAACCTTCATACTGCCTTACCAGGTGACGTAAGTAATAAATCAAATAATTAAAAATATAAAACTGCATATGATTTCATTATAATGTCTAGATACGGCATCAACGTCCCAATTTTTTTTTTATTCTTGAGTCTGAAAACAATACCAATGCGGAATTTAAATTTGTCCCCCAGAACATCTAAAAGTATCAATTCAAAAAACAATGTCCTTTATGAAAAATTATAATTAGATATATTTTGGTGTACTCCGGCAAAACGCTTCGATAGAGTATACCTTGTTTAAAACTGTTGCAATAATCTCAAAAAACTATGGGTTATTTTAGTAGATATGGACATCGTTTTATTTTACATTTAACAAATTACGCGAAAGACTATCATACATATATCATATGTGTACATTGTGTATATAATATCTAGACGTATCTAGATATTATATACACAATGTACACATATTTTTTCTATTTCGTCAGCCGTCAATGAAAGACAATGGAAAGATAGATCATTTTACTTTGGTTGTTAGTTGAAGCTGGACCGTCTTTTACGTCTCCCGTCAACCAAACAAAGATCATCCTATATTGGCTGGTCGCATCACGCTTGAACAATTAAAAAATTGGCTTTTCCTCGCAATTTTTCCATTTTTTCTCACCGTTTAGACCTTCCTTGGACTTCCACGAATATTTGAAGACCAAAATTAGGAAAATCGGTTCCGCCGTTCTCGAGTTTTAGCGAGACTAACGAACAGCAATTCATTTATATATATATAGATTTCAAATCCATAGCCATTTTTTTATTTATTAAAATACTTGTGTCTTGTCTTTGTAGCTACAGAACAAAAATTATAATACGATGATCTACGTTTTTTGAAAAGGTGTCCCCTGGTGGCCTCAGTTGTTACTATAGTTTGTCGATTAAATGTGTTTACATGGGAGAATAATAAGGAGTTTTAAAAACCCTCTTGGCAACACCATCAAAAGTGTGTAGTGCCGCTGACAAATCTTAATACTTGATCTAAAAATTACTTATTTCTAACATTGGGAAATCATGCCACAACCCAAGATGATGATGAGAACTCGATGACGAAGTTTATGTGATTTTAGGATATTACAATGTAAAAAAAACAACATCAAAGACCACCATATTTATTAGGAATCATAATCAAAATCACTATCTCAATATTCAACACCTGACATGTATGATGTGCTTATATTAGATTCTCCGATACTGCTGCTACTGCTATTTCCGACATTTGTTATAAATCGAGGCAAGTGTTCTGTGATACGATCTTTTACTATACCGGGTATCTCAAGACTGCTACCGAAAACGAAGCCGGGTGGTAGTTTTAGTGACTACAAACGCAACTAAAAATTTCGCAAAGAAACGCGACAATTATTTTTTATGATTTTTTAAATATCTATCTCTTATATCTTAGAGTATTTATAAATTAAAAAAAAAACTATTATTTTAGGAAAAAAATTATTTACCACCAAAATATGGCAATAGGAAAAAAAATTTTAAAAAAAATTGTCGCTTATTTTTGCACCTTTTTCTGTTGCATTGTGTCTGAAGTCGCTTAAACTACCACGCGGCTTCGTTTTCGGTAGCAGTCTTGATATACCCTGTATAAAGTTATTACGTTAGTTATTACCATATCAATATTAAAAATTCTTTACGTTTTTAATAAATAGATCGACTTGGCCAGCAGCATTATGTATAAATTGTACGATAGGTACATTATGTTTTCATGCGATGGCCAAGTCGATCCATTTATTTAAAACGTAAAGAATTTTTAATATTGAACTTTATATAGAAGGTCCCTTAAGGACTTAATAAATTAATCGATTTGGTATTACATGCATCTCACAACTTTTTGCTTTAGAAAACCTGAGCTGCGAGACTTGGAATTTTTTTACAGGATGTTTTTGATGGGATTTCTAAATTAATTAAAGACAAAAAAATGTTTACGTGAATGTAATACTACATTGCATGTTCAAATTTATTATGACAATTATAATTATGAATGTGTGAGCTTGGAAACAATTAAATTATGTAATATCATAATTAAATTATCTAAATTAAATGATCTAATTTTACATAATGCAATCTGTCTATAAAAAAGACCCAAACAGTCAGTCATCCAAAACATTTTCATAAAAGTTACAAGAAATATTATATTACAAAATCTAGAAGTACGATTTTACTGTAATGCGACCATTTAAATGAAAGATAATGCGTTAGGTCGGATAACGTATCCATTCTTCTCTGGAATGCACTCCCACTCGAAATCAGGTCGTGCACAACACGGCAGGCTTTCAAGATGAAGGTTCGACAATTACTCCTCGCCGAAGTAGCAGATTCTCACCACTAATGTAGGTATTTATTTATTTACTTGTTTATATATATGTATGTGTGTATATATATGTATATATATATATATATATATTATACTAGCGGCCCGGCCCGGCTTCGCCTGGGTGCAGATACTTTTTTATTTTACTCCACACCAAATACGTGTTATTTTTCGTATAAGCTCTTGTATACCTAAACATGAATTAGCTATCCTACTGTCCTGCTCAATTCCGTCCCATCCCGTCTGTTCATTCACTTCCCGATACGTCGCGTCCTTTCTCTTAATTAACCATCCCGTCTTATGCTGAAAGCGGCCATAAATACTAGAGCAACGCGTCGTAAGGCCTGGTCTGTCGAAGGATACGCGCGGCACTGCGGTAAGCGGCAACGTCATGACGTCATGCAACGTAGTTCACATAACAACAAAAAAGGTGGTTCACATATAGGTTTTACTCTGTGCGTAAAACCGTTGACCAATGGGAGAACCGTTCATTGAAAACAAACGTTACTATGGCAATTTCGCATTGAAGTTTACTTGAATTTCCATGACAACAAATAATAATCATTTATGTTCGAAAATATATATAATTACTCAAAAAAAACGTTTGTGCGTCATTTTAAATAAACTGGGTATATATGTTTACGAGACAATTTTCGCAATATTGATACGTGATAAAAGTGGTTCGTATCATTCTAATGAAATACGCGTCTGCTGAATACATCTTTTTTCGGTTAAACAACTTATTGTCAGATCAAATTAAATTTCACTGGATTTATGTATATATCCTTTCTTCAATTATCGTTATCGATCGTACCGTAATTGGGAAAAATAAATTCCATAACGATTAAATTATTTTCCTATAAAATTGTCACGAGCAAAACCTGGAACAACATTGATGGACACTTTTTACAATAATAATTTGATTTTAGTATTTAACAGAATTCATAACACAGAGCTAAAAATATATATGCGTAGGTGTAAGTAGCACAAATTACAATATATATAGGGGTTTTAATGGAATGGGAATGGAAAAAAGGGGAAAACACAGAACTTGATACTACGTTGAGGAACTAGATATTTAAAATTGCAATTGCATCACATGATGATGCACTCCAGGTGTTAGGAGAGTGTTGCTTATTGTGTCGAACGGCGATAGTTTATTATATCTTGCAGGTGAATTTTGTAAATAACTACGACGATAATATACAACCATTATACAACGAATGTATGTATATGGGCTGATTCAAAACTCATCATAAGATTTTTTGTAGCTGCTTTTTCGGGCTTATATAAAAATTGCGTGCACTTAAACGATTGATGTTTTTATTGGGTTTGTTGTTTGTATTTCGTATTTCTTATTAGGGATAAGGTCAGCTAGTGTGGTGGACTATAGTATGGCCTAACCACTCTCAATCGTATTCTCGATTGTAGAGGAGACCCGTGCTCTGCAGTGGGACGTATATGGGCTGATAAAGTGCCCTGCGAATAGGGATAAAGACTGAATGTATATAGAAACCTACTAATAAATCGTCTCCAATTGTACCCTGATCAGTTGCGAACTAATTCCGTTGCTATATTTTGTTAAAAAGCATGGGGTACTAGGTACTTAGAACAATTAACATATAATTCCGTTCTCCATTTTTATAACAATAAAATAAATGTAATTGACTCCAGTTTATTGGTTTATTTATATCTTGTACTTATTAAATAAAAAATATTTTTACTTTTTAATTGTATCTTTTACCAAAGCAAGGTTTTAAAATTTTATTCCTACGTGGTGTGATATTGTGCCATTGTCATTGGGAACGTGCGTGAACTGTATTGAACGTACTGTGCGGCAGCATATAGTCGATATACGCGCCACAGCCTAAACGAAAGTTTAAACCAAACGAAAATTGATAAAAATATTGTCCTCAAACAATTCCATTGCGCAAATACGCTTACCGCGACGAAATGACGAGAGTGACGGCACGTTGTGCGGTGTAACCGCCCCGCGCTTCACCGCACTTTTCCCTCTACACCGACGCACACTGTGACAGCACAAAAGACCAGTCTACCCGTCACCTAGTTGACCCCTCACCGCAGACGCTGGCTGACGCATACTGCGGCGGAACGTCATGTCAATGTCAATGTTTTTCATACAAAACCGAGTTTGGCACCGCATTCCGCGCAACGCAACGCTGTGCGTAGCTTCGACAGACCAGGGCTTTACAGCGATCTGAACAATAGATTCTTTTGTTGTGTGCACACTGTCGGTCGAAATTCGAGGGCATGACCTTCAAAAACAAAAAGCGTCTGAGACATACAGCGCAACTAACATAAATTGACAAGTGGTGAAATTAGGAACTAGAAATGAAAGTAAAAAATATCTACAACGCTTTCATTAAAATATTCTTTCATAATTTATACAATGTACATTTATACTAGTAGTCCAATAGTAGTAATGATAATAATGTCCAATGTAATGAAATTTGAAGAGAGAAAAAAAAAACAATTTCTCCGTGCACCACAGCGCTTTTGAGCGATTTGCGATTGTGGACAAACTTGAGTTTACACAACAATCGGTTTTGTAAATATGGCTACCAGCTTTTTAAGCCAAACTAATATAACATTTCTTAAAACTTACAATTAAATTAGCATTTATAATACGTACAAGGTATAATTTTCTTTATTCAATCTGCATACAATTTAAAAATTTTGAATACAATTTGGACATTTCTAATTATTTACATGAGGTGTTGTTGGTAATCTAACTTGACTTAACAGAAATAAACACCGCAGTTCTTTGACCAGTTGTTTGTAAATACTAGACTGGACGTAATTGACAGCCTCCGTGGCGCAGTTGGTTAGACGCCGCCTGTGAAACGAGAGGCCACGGGTTCGAGCCCCGCACCGAGACAAATGTTTGTGAGACCCAGTAAGTATTGGTCTCGGGTCTGGATGTTTGAGAGACCGAAAAGTCTCTCGTAGTTCCCGATACCCACGACACAACACTTAATTGATCTTAATGTGGGGTCAGGACTATGTATGTGACTGTTAAGTGTATTTATTTATTTAATTATCAGTAATTAGCCAAAAGTTCGTCTCTGCGTTCATTTAAAAAATGGAAGAAAAACGATCAGAGTATGTGCGTAATAGAGAAATTATTTATAATGTTAAATGTAAAGAATACAAATATGCTCACTTAAAGTAAGAAGTATGGGAACAAATAGTCAGTACCTATTTGTACTAAAGATAATAAAGTATCATACTAAAGATAACGGAGTAATTTTTTGTACAATCAAATATTAAGTTATTGATGTTAAAATTTGAAAATACACGCGCTGTTTTAGGAATTATAATAGGAAAAAGTTAACCTTGTTATTTGTCTTCAGGTAGTCTCTTTTTTGTTTTCTTTTAAAATGACACTGGTAGTAGAAATATATAAAAAAAGACAACAAGAACAAGACGTGTGCTCGAAACACGATCTTGCCTACTTTGGAATTCACACATTTTATACATAAGTATTTCTAATATGTGTACACGGCATTGTTGCTTAACATTTTTCCACAGTAAATTTATTCTCAATATGTAATCTATGTTTGTGTACAGAATTTAATCAATCACAGTATTATATAATTGATTGATGTGTGATTTAATGTTAATTGAGTCATTGTTTTTGACAATAAAACAGTTGCAAACTCGAATGTTATAGTACCACAGGTTATCACAGATAAGAACTGTTTATAATAAGCGCCAACTAGGATTGATTTCATTTATTAAAATATATTATTTATTTGTTTATATAGAGATGAGATAAAGAGTACATAAAAATCGACTCTTCCATCCCTAAAAGCTTAGTCATTGGCAGACGAGAAAACCGTCCTTTGTCAATGAAATTAAAAAAATAAAAACGTACGTGGGCCCTCTGACGACCCGTACGAACCATGTAAGATGTGCTCTTTACCATAGTTTTGTACTCTTTACTCTATGCGTAAGACAAAAACCTACAATGTGTTTTCAGCTTTATACCGTGCATTTACATTTCGTCCTATTAAATCTGTCAGCTATCCCAGTCTTCTCCCCTACCTCCCACTCTATTATATCCAGTTTCTCTCTACTTTCTAAACACTTTATCGATTTTGATTATCCATGCAATATCCCATCCCTTATTTCACCCCCACTATGCTGTTTTTCCAAAAATATTACACCATTACTCTTGTTAGTAATAAAGAGATGAAATATTAATTTTCGTAGAAATGCACTCACACACACACAATTAACGTAGAAACAATTATATTTAACTGGTTTTTCAAGACACAGGCAACGCCTAATTTGAGAATCCCTGCAATATTCTCCATAATTATATAAAATTTTTATTTTATTCAGTTCAGTTCAGTTTTTATTTTTATGTGTTATTTTATTAAAGATTTTTCATTTTCAAGTGAAATTCTATCTTGAAAAGAAGTAAAACTGAATACATGTGAATATTATTTATTTAATTGTCCTATATTTATGTAGCATCATAATATACTCTTTAGTTTACAATAAATTCCTGAACGTATGCATAAATATTTGACAATCAATTTAAATGTCAACCACTTTTCATTACTGTCATTAATTTACATCTTTAAAATCTAAAATACGCCATAAATCGAATATTGTGGCTATGTGTTGTCGATTCGAAACCTTTATTTAAATACGTTATTTAATTTTAGGGAAGAGTTTACCGTATCGACGCTATGAACAATAAATCTTTGACAGTTACAAACCCATGAACATTTTGTATGGCAAAATGTTTTTTCCTTTTTTTTATACTTTCGTCAATTCAATCGAGATAAAAACTATCCCACCTTTAAGTTGGAACAAATAACACATATCTACAAAATTTCATTATAATCAGTTGAGTGGTTTAGGAGTCCATCGCGGACAAACAACGTGACACGTGAATTATATATATTAAGATGTATGTGTAGGTATATATATAATTGTATTGGTAAATAATAATAATTAAATAGATATATATTCGTATAAATATTATTATTTATTTATGTTTTATAAATATATATTCTCTTCTCATTTATTTCCTTATAAATTAATAAGCACCTGCTTCCGTCTCTCTGCACTACCTTAAGGTTGGCTGGTAGAAAATGCCCTCAGGCATTAAGTCCGCCTGTACTATTAATTTGTACAAAGTGTTTAAATAAATAAATAACGAAGCATCATCATGTGTTATCTGTGGCAGCCAATTATTATTCATTGCGTTAATGTACTTACTGTTTCCGTGAAGTGGTGCAGTTGGAAGTGTTCATCGCTGTTCTTTACTCTGTTTTAGTTATTATTTGTTATTAGCGGTCGGGCCCGGCTCCGTCCGGGTGCATACACGTTTTAAAATGGCGGTCAAAATGTTTAATTCTGACTATCAGTTTAGAATATCGACCAATCGGACCACGAAAAACGATCAAAATTTCCTCGTATTTGCTAGAAATATCACTACTGCTTTCCTCCTATAGGTCATAGCGTGATGATATATAGCCTATAGCCTTCCTCGATAAATGGCCTACCCAACACTGAAAGAATCATTCAAATCGGACCAGTAGTTCCAGAGATTAGCGCGTTCAAACAAACAAACAAACTCTGCAGCTTTATAATATTAGTATAGATAAGCTGCTATTCCATCCATCCATCAGCCAAGGAAGTCCACTGCTGAACATAGGCCTCCCCCAATAACTTCCACAGAGACCTGTTGGAGGCAGCCTGCATCCAGCGACGTCCCGCGACCTTTACCAGGTCGTCGGAATATAAGCTGCTATTAATTGTTATTAATACTTGTTACTTGGTTGACTAAGAAAATATTCGTAAATTGGACATTGCAATAAAATGTTGAACAACCATGCGTCACGTGTTCTGGTTTGTTTACATTTGGTTAAGTACCTAAACCGATGGAGTATAGAAGGAATGTTTTGAAATAATTAAGAGCGTATACGTATTGTTGTTTAGAGTAATTATTATGCCGGTATTAGTGCTAATGTATGTACATAATGGTTTACACTTTAAATTATGTTGCATTTTTACAAACTTTTTATTTTTGTCACTGAATACTTTTCTCGCTTCATACATATTTTGTTGGCGTCATAAGACTAAGTATTTTTTATTATTAATTCATGTTGTATTTACTCTTATAGCGTACCTCCTTAACCTATGCTATTACTTTGTATTAATTACAGTATATTATGCAACACTCAGTAGTGTCATGTTAATTTTAAGAATTGATTTTATATTTCGATTTTGTTTTCTGATGCCTGTCTATTCTGATGTTTTTATTGTTTGTTATGACATGGTTATGACTCATTGCTATCGTTGTTTCTACGTTTTACTTGTATAACTGTTGTGATCCGGCTAAAGTTCTATAAAAATGACTTCGAAAACTGAATTACATAAGTTTGCAAGATTTGGGTTGTTAAATGCTGGATCATTAGGCACGGGGCATGATAATTTTATTATTATGATGGACCAATTAAATCTGGATATGGTTGCGATTAATGAAACGTGGATTCAAGCGGGGCAGGAGGATAAAGCACCATACGTTCCTGGTTACAAGCTACGGCATAGGCCGCGTCCGCTAAGTGTGCGTGGTGGTCGTGGCGGGGGTGTTGGATTTTATATTCGAAATGGAATCAAGGCACGTTTGCTCAATACCTCTACTCTTTCACAAATTGAACAAATGTGGTTTTCCGTCAAGGTTAAATCTCTTCGTATTGCCGTCGGTACGGCTTATCGCCCGCCATGGTTTAATGTGGATGAATTTATTGACATTTTAAGTGAAACAGTGCTATCACTCACAAAATATAATAACATAATTTTACTTGGTGACTTTAATATAAATCTTTTAAATATTTACAATCCCCATGTTTCTAAATTCAACGATTTTTTAAATAACATGAACCTCATGCAAGTTGTAGACAAGCCTACGCATTTCTCCTCTAGTAGTGAAACGCTTATTGACGTTGTCTGCACCAATGCCCGCGTTCTCGATCTCAAAGTACATGAAGTTGATGGAGATTTTGGGCACGCATTTGTAACTATTACCCTCAACATAAAAAAAGACCGACCCACGCCCAGTATTGTAACTTATAGACCCCTCAAAGACATTGTACTGGCAAATTTTAACCAAGACCTTGACGCAATCGATTGGAATATTATTAATTCTTTAAATTCGGTAGATCAAATGGTACAAAAATTCAATGATATTATTTTAAGTTTGTATGATGCACATGCCCCATTAAAGACTTCGGTGGTTAAGCGCAGATCTTTTCCCTGGATAACTGACACTATAAAAGAAATGATAACTCTTCGTAATAAAGCGCATGAGACGTTCAAAAAATCTAAGTTGGATTCCCATCGAGTATATTATAAGGAATTAAAGGATTTGGTCAAGCAAGCAATATTTAACGAGAAAAAGGCTTATTTTAATATTTACCTCAACCCTGATAAAGTATGCTCTAAAACGCTCTGGAAAACAATCCATATTAATACTTCTCAGAATCCGAAAAAGAACCAAACATTGCCCAGTAATTTTAATAACCCTAACTCTATTAATGACCACTTCCTCAACATTCCAGGCAATAACTCTGTCAATTCCTCAGATTTGATGTACTTTAACAATAATAAGTTCACTGATGAAACTTTCACCCTTAAAACTGTTTCTGATACTGAAGTCGCCAAAGTAATACTCTCAATTAAAACTAATGCTCAAGGTTCAGATGGGATATCCAGAGATTTAATTCTTTTAACGCTTACACACACACTTGGAACTATAACGTCAATCATTAATAAATCTATTATGACCTCTGTGTTTCCAAATATGTGGAAATTAGCACAAGTACATCCTATACCGAAAACGGATACACCTGTAGATGTGACAGAACTAAGACCTATTAGTATTTTGCCTTTCCTCTCAAAGGTAATCGAAAAAGTTGTATTTTTACAATTAAACAATTTCTTCGAGAGAAATAACATCTTACCGGAACTTCAATCAGGTTTTAGGCGAGGTAGGGGAACTACTACTGCATTGCTTGATGTTACTGATAACATTTTAGCGGCACAAGATGACGGCAAGGGGACCTTACTAACCCTGCTTGATTTCTCGCGGGCTTTTGATTGCATCCATATTCCTCTGTTATTGGCAAAATTACATTATTATGGAGTTGATATGCATTGTTTGCTGTGGCTTAAAAATTACTTGACTGGTCGCATGCAATATGTACAGATACGTAGGGAGGATGGGTCTGTTCTTGTCTCTGACACTAAGCCAGTCGTTCGGGGTGTACCGCAAGGTTCTATATTAGGCCCCTTGTTATTTATAATTTATAGCGCTGATATCACTAAGCAGATTAAACATTGTCGATTCCATCTCTATGCTGATGATACCCAACTCTATGCATCTTTTCATCCTAAGCATACCTTGTCTGCTGTTAGTCTTATAAATGATGACTTACATAATATATATGATTGGTCTAATCGAAATTGTTTGGTCCTCAATCCTATTAAATCTAAATATATGCTACTTGGATCAAAGAAACAAGTATACGATATCGCTCAGTTTGATCCATGTGTCCTCATAAATGGCTGCAGGATCGTGAGGGTAAATGAAGCGAAAAACCTAGGAATTACAATGGATAGCCACTTGCATTTTCGTCAACATGTACTGAACTTAGTAAAGTATTGTTTTTATAGGTTAAAAATTCTCTATAGAATACGCGACTATCTTAATGTGGTTATGCGAAAGTTGCTTTGTGAAACCCTAGTATTATCAATGGCTAACTATGGTGATGTTGTCTATGGACCTTGCATGTTGTCATCCTCGGCAAGATGTTTACAAAGAGTGCAAAATGCATGTGTACGTTTTTGTTTTCATGTTCCTCCTCGAGCGCATGTTACCTTTTCTGGATAATGCAAAAATGTTAAAAATGAGTTCTCGCCGTGATCTACATTTCTCTTGTTTACTTTTTAATATTATTAGATATAAGCAACCTAAATATCTTTTCAGTAAACTCAACTGGTCTAGATCAGATGTGAATTCCCGACATGGTATCAGACTACTCACTTATGCACATAAGACTGCAGCGTTCAAGGGCAGTTTTCGTTACCGTGCTACTAAATGCTGGAATATAATCCCCCCTCCCATACGTGATATTATCTCTTACAGGTCTTTTAAACAAAAACTGAAAGCATTTTATTTGTAGTATTTGTATCACTTTACCGTAGCGAAGACTGTCATAAGTATTTCTTAGATTTTTAAGTAAGTTTAATTTTTAATAAGTTAATTTAAGCCATTGTAACTCAATTTAATTATTAGTACCTATTCGTAACTAAGACTAGTGTGATAAGACATATTATTATGTTGTTTAGTTTCCTATTTTGTGATTATTATTATATTTTTTTTTTTTGCTTGTGTTCTTTCTTTAGTTTTACGCCACTTGGAGCATAATATATAATATTTACTTGGTACTGCATACCAGGTACCAGCAGAATTACCAGCGCTTTGCTCCTTGGAGCATTGCATATTGCTGAGCTGGGGCCTGATTGCGGCTACAATATGTAACATAAGTTTTTATCTGTAATTAATATTAATGTTGATGTAACTCTTTAAGTTTGTTTTTGTGTTTTATTGTAGCCAAAATAAACGTTTTATCTATCTATCTATCTATCTATACACCTTGCGCGCAAAGTCAACTATAGGTATTTCTTCGTTAATTTCACGCACACATAAGCGACCAACACTGTGTGCGTAGAGCTGCCGCGTCGGCTCGCTATATAATCGGCTCAAACAACTTTGATCCGTGCGCTTCAAATATTCAATTGAAATGTAACTGTAATATAATATCATAAAAATATTTTATTTGCATTATAAGTAGACAAATATTACTGTGCAAGCAAAGAATAATTTTGGATACTAATCATATTTTCGTTATTATTACATTGTTATGTTGCATTCAAATCAGTGTTCAATCAGTAGACACTACGGACGTTTTATTAATCATTTCGTGTTCGAACACATAAATAGTGTTAGGGGCCTTACAACCCCTTACAATTACGAAATATATTTAATTTTATATTACAATACATAACATAATTTAGCCTCGGAATTACGTCTCATTATATTACCTGAAACATAATTTATACTCACTACAAAATCATTGTAGGTAATAAAAATAATTAAATATTTTACTACCAAAGTACTAAGATGTGGTAATCGCATTCCGCGCGTGGCTATTTTTACTACGCGCGGCATAATCGACTGCAGCCAGGCCGGAGCGACGAGCGATACGTCCTCCCTCTAGAAGGCCTTGCGGCGGTCTGATTTGATCCACGTCGGACAGCGTGTTTTATAGTGGTTTTTAAAATATTTGTAGAAAACATGAAAACTAATTTTGTTGAAATATAATAATTTATTGATAAGATGTTCTTCTATTATAATATGCAATTGTTATAAAAAATTATGTACGATAAGTTGGTGAAAAAAAATATGTTCTTGACGAGAGTTTCTGAATAATTTCGCATTGTTTAAATTTTTATTTTTCAGGAACTAAACACAAAAAGATTATTTTTCTCAGCAAAATCCCTCCATAAGGGTCTTATTAGTCTGATAATATTTTTATTTTCATCTTATATTTAGTGGTTAAGGATATCTTAAGCTTCTAAATTGCCATTTAAAGCCTAAATAACGAAACTTGTGTTCAGTAATCCGTATAGTACTCACAAATTATCCATCAATCTATAATGTTTTCCACCAAAATCCCTAGATGACAACCTTTTCTAAAATTAGTAATAATTATTTTTCCTTTAAATTGTTTATTGGTGGCTATTAACTCATTTGAAAAGTCCTGTTTTTAAGCCAAAAAGCGCGTGCAGGGTATAAACGCTCTTAATGCAGAAAACGAGTCGTCCAGGCAAATGAGAAAAGCTCAAGCAAGCAAGCTAAACAAATGCCATTAGGTCGTTGAAGAAATGTGTGAAAATAAATGTTATTTTTTTAATTATGTCGTATTTATTAAGAGTGATATAAAAACGATTCAAAGAAAAATGAAGAATTTAATATGCGGTCTATTCGATTGGTAAAACTATATGGCCTACTTTTATGCTTATTTGGGATATGATTATCTCTCTTTCTTTCTCTCTCTTCAATCTTAAGCAAATACGGTGTTGTTTTTCCCATTGGAAATTTGTACGCGCAACATGAATCCAATTTTGCCCAATGTCATCTGTAGGGAATCTGCAATGAAGGCATTTTAATATGAAACACTAAGTTTATATCATATGGCATCTTAGACCACAGCCCTCGCCGGCCGAGTGCTTTTTACCACTACACTATCGGGTAGGTACAAGCCAATTTATGTAACATGGCTAGTAAACCAAAATATATATTATTTATACTATCGATAAAATGTGCAGCACATCACTATATGTCGTAACTAAATTGTGTAGACGCTTTGGCCGTTTGTAACATTTGACATAACTGCACTTTTTAATTCGCGCCGCGTAATCATACCCAAACATAGCAATTTGACGTTGCATCAGTAAACATGAGCCGTTCTTAGCACGTATTATTTGTCTCATTCTCTCCCATGATGTTGGTCCATTGGAAAAAACAGGATAAGTATATGAGTATGTTTTAGACTCCTTCTGTGCTTTAGTTAAGGTTCTGAGGACAACACTAATCAAAATGTCATTATGATCGTAGATTGTCCCACAAACTTATCTGACCCGGTGAGAGAGTAGCTGTTGTCGAATTTGGTGTTGCCATTAAAAATAGATATAGCAATAAAGTGGGTGAAGTAAGATTTTTCAATTCGATCAATAGTGTCAGGAAAATGAGTGGACCAGTTTCCTTTGTATGTTATTTTTCCTTCCCAAGATTTCTAACAAATCGCTCCCCATACCCTTAAGTTACAAGTGTATCTGTATCAGCCCATATACTATATGTCCCACTGTTGGGAACTGCCCAACTCTACAATCGAGAGTGCCATTGAGGGTGGTTAGGCCATATCATAGGCCATATAGTCCACCATGCTGGCCTAATGCGGGTTGGTGGACTTACATACCATAGATATTCTTATAAATCTCTATGTTATGTAGATTTCCTCACTATGTATTCCTCCACCGTTTTAGTGCGTGTTTATTGACTATCAATACCCACATGACTCCGAAAAGTCAGATTTGTGACCTGGGATTCGAGCCTACGACCACCGTGAACATGTTGGCAGTCGCGTCTGGTCCATTCATCAACAGGCCCCCACGAACGTAACGATAAATTCTAGTTTATTATATGTACTTACATGTATTGTACTAGTACGTACAAATTTTTGTTTATGTGGTATTTATTTTGAAAAGCTGACAACACAGACCTGTGGCGGCAACTACGTGTTGATACAATTTTTCTAAGGGTATTATTGGTGCTTGAGATGCTTTTCTTCCTTCATAAAATGTAATACCTGAAGTCTAACGTTCCTAGAGTCACTTTATCAAGTTCTCGGCATATTTCACTAGTTTTAAATAATGCAGGAAAAATAAATACATTGAGTAAACAACCAATGGCAGATTTGTCAGCGACTGGCAGATAGACTGACATTCCAAATGACGTTATTGTTTCCACTTTTGGCCACCGGGCCAGATAACTTGGTGGCTCTATATATATTCGCACCGCTTTTGTTTGTTTTGCAATTTAAAATAAAGAGACACTATTAAAGACATTAAATAAAATTAACAACATTTTACTTCGTAGTATAACAGGTTGTCATATTATCTATGCATCTATACATACATATAAATAAAATTGAAGTGTCTGTTTTTAAAGCGAAAATAAATAAAAATGTTCAAGTACATATCGTTATATACACGATACCTATAACGAAAATGACCTTAGAATTTTTTTGTCTGCCTGTCTGTCTGTTTGTTCCGGCTAATCTCTGAAATAGCTGGACCGATTTTGACGGGACTTTTTTTGTCAGGTAGCTGATATAACAAGGAGTAACTTAGGCTACATTTATTTTAGAAAAAATCTTTTATTTTAGTAAAATAAAGTAATGTTGCAATGCCCGCGCGCAGCTCACGCACATGCCACCACTGCGCCGTCCGGTCGGGCGCCTCCCACCATTTCTCCCACCAACGAATCAATATCACATTTACAAAATATTGTATATAAAGAAATTTTTCGATATAGCTAATGCAAAAAAATGTGTAACGGGAGTTTACCGCCGCTCGCTAAGAGATGGCGCCACCGTAGAATTAGAACGTGGTATAGTTTATATTAATTTAATTTGAGGAAAGTTCGGCTGAAGCTAACGACTGATGTGTAGTGTTGAGTAGGACATTACTTGAAAAAGAGTTTGTAAGAGTAGCCTCATTTTTGTACTGAGCCAGTACAATGTCCCACTTCAATTGAAGTAAGGCGTATTCACGCTTATTTATGGCCAATGGCTTATAACTTTGCCTCACGGCTCACGTCAATAAATTATTTCTCTTTGACCTATGTAAAGTTAACACCTATATGTATCAGCTCTGATCTGTAATCTATGTTAATAATAGTTTTTCGCAAGTTGATATAAAACAAGTGTTGAACTTAAGTTCCAAATAAGAAAGACAGTGTTTTGTGATAACTTGAAGATCTAAATACATACCTATAAACAAATTAACAAACAAAAACTTGTGTTCAAGAAACAATTTGTGTTTAGTTGGAAGGTATTCTGTGATTAACCAATATCAACAATCAACGCGCATAGCCGAGCGACTTTCACGGTTTCGTTCAACGCTAAAGTGCTATAATCGCGTGCGCTCCTCTTCACGATCCACAACCGCCCCGTGCGCCATTGACTAAGTAACGCAGATAAGTCACACATATAGATTGGCCACACTCTGTCTCTCAGAGGACAACTTGAAGCTTTGATGTGTTTTTTGATGCGAAATTAAAACATTTCGCTATTATTGTATTATAAATATGAACTGTAATGCGTGCAATACTTCACTACAACCCAACAGCTTCTTACACTGCAGGTTGTGTCAACACGATTACCAGTACAAGTGCCTGAACATTAAATGTGATCAATTTTCTGCACTGAGTGATGAATACCTTGCTTCATGGGTATGTCCTGCCTGTACCAATATTACGAGGCGCCATAAATCTAATTGCAATACACCAGTCCGCCAGCATGTGGTGCCGGAGGCCGATGAGTCAATCAACATGTCCCTTGATAATTCCGACACTAGTATTTCTAGTGGTAAAGGGCCCAAATTGATGTCATCGTCTGAGCATATTACGGTTGAGAAAATTGGACAACTGATGGATCTCAAGTTAAAAGAGTCTCTGAATGGTTTGATGACGAGTTTCCGTAACATGATACAAGACGATCTGAAAGCAATGGTGAAACATGAAATAGCTAACGCAGTGGATCAGCTCAGAACCGATTTTAAGAGCTCGACAGCTTTCATACGCAATGAACAAGCCGTGATAAAGGCCGATCAAGCTTGTCTTCATTCTAAAATAGATGATCAAGCTTCTATTATCAACAAGCTTGAAAATGAGAACCAGTGTCTGAAAGAGACAGTACGGAAGCTGGATTCTCGCGTCTTGGCCATTGATAAAATGGCACGAAGCCACAATATTGAAATTCAGGCTGTTCCCGAAAATCGCAATGAAGACGTCGTTGCCTGCTTCAAAAAGCTCACCGAGTTGCTTGATGTCAATATTGATGAGAACTCCTTGCGTTCATGTCGAAGAATCGCCAAAATGGATCCATCCTCCAATCGGCCACGGAATATTGTTGTCACACTCTCATCTCCCCGTCAGAGGGACATGATATTATCGGCTGCTCATCGCTTTAATAAGAAGAATCCAAATGATCCGTTGAACTCTCATCACTTGGGTATACCTGGTGACGTGAAGAGAATATTTGTGGTGGAACATTTGTCTCCTGAGACCAAGATGTTATTCGCCAATGCACGCATGACTGCTAAATCATGTAACTTCAAATATGTGTGGGTTAGGTACGGACGGGTGTATATACGTAAGGACGATAACGCCAATGCAATTTTTATAAAAAATATTGAGACACTAAATAAGATCTTGCCCTAAGCAGTATCAATTTTTCTTTTTTCTCGCTTCTGATATTAATAATATTATTTCAGTGATTAATATATTCCCCATTTGCTATTAGCGTCTGTTGCGGCATCTCTTCCAATTTTTTATAATTTAGATTATGTGTAATTATTATAAATGGTTGCAATTAAAACGAACAAGCACATATGCTACGATAATTCATGCAGGCGCTTCATTATGAGTAACCCACCGAGCAACTGTCATTTTTGAATTCATTACACTTTGAACCGTTGTCGTTGCTGTTTCATTTTTTTTAATATTCCTGAGCCGCTCCCTCAAAGTGCGAAAATTATCCCCAACTATTATACATGGTCCATACGAACCGGATTAAGTACTAGAAAATTACCAGTGCAAGAAGATATTAAATTCAAGAAGAATTTCATATTGTGGAGTGGCAGTGAGCTGACGTTGCTGTATGGGTCGGAGAAGTGGTTCGAGTATTTTAGTAAAATAAAACAATTTAGGTATTATATACATTTAATTCCACCCAGCACTCTTTGGTTCATTATCAGGTAATATTAGCAACTAAATTAACTACAGTTAAAATTCAAATTTCAAAAGGTTAGTACCGTTATTTAAAATTATATTCAACTATTGTAATATTAATTACATTTTAAACTTATTTATAGTACATTTGTGCATCAATTAACTACCTAAGATCTCTGTAAATCATTTTTAACATAGTTGACACGTGCTTATTCAATACAGTACAGTAACACTGATGTTACATTAGTTAACTATTTATTTTATTAAATTTCATTACATATCTTTAAAGTTTCAAATTGTTTAATCGATTTGCTTAGATGCCAATTGTAATATTGTATGAGAATTCGGTACATTAACATTGTATGATCATTAAACTGTACAATACTTAGTTAATATTTGCTTTTTCACAACATATTTTTGATTGTTACTTAAAACTATATACAAAGTGTTAATCATATTGTTAATCTTAAAACTATAAATTTACAGGTCTGAGGCACTTGTTTCCCAAATGGCTGATATTAAAGATCTCAAGCGGAAACGTGGCAGTTATAAAGCGAGGCTTACAATTTTTGGGAATTACTTATCCCAATTACCGAAATCGTTGAACCCTTGTCAGGTAATGGAATTGCAATTGCGTCTAGAAAAGTTGGAATGTTTTTATGAGGAATTTAACGAAATTCAAACACAATTAGAATGCATTACCGATACTTTTGATGCCGAGATGACCGAAAGAACTTGTGTAGAATCTGAGTATTACACATTAATAGCACAAGCAAAACATATATTAATGCTTTCTAGACCAGATAGTGATGATGTCAAATCTACTACTAGTGCTAGTATTAAGCGTAAGTTCACCCAATTGCCCACCATAAATTTACCTAGATTTTCGGGCTGTTACGATAATTGGCTGGCATTTCGAGACACTTTTATAAGATTAATTCACAAAGATGACGATATAGACAACGTCAATAAGTTTCACTATTTAAAAATGTCTTTGGAAGGGTCAGCTGCTGACGTAATCCAGTCAGTGGATTTTTCCGCAGAAAACTATTTGGTGGCATGGGACCTTTTATGCGGTAGGTTTGACAACAAACGCTTGTTGCTTCAAAACCATGTTTCGGCAATTTTTGACCTCGAACCAATCTTAAAGGAGTCTTCACTCGCATTAAAAAATATGATTGACCAAATTAGTAAACATATTCGAGCATGTGAAAAATTAGGCGAACCTGTTCATAGCTGGGACACATTGTTAATTCACTTGTTTAGCCGCAAATTAGATAGTAAAACATTTCGGGAATGGGAAAGTTATAAAAAGAGACTAGATAAAAAAGAATCTATTCCATTTAAGCATTTCATGGAATTTATGAAAGAACGTGCAGACTTTCTTGAAACATTGGAACGCGCTCAATTCACTAAAACTAACAAATCTACACACATTCCTACGAAATACAACACTAAACTTAAGTCTATGGTTTCGTTGAGCGATAATGTTAGCACATCTTCACAAAATTCCACGTGTCCGAAATGTAATGGCGATCACAACCTCAACACTTGTCCAAGATTTTTAGCTTTGAGTCTTGACGAGAAAATGTCAGTTTTGCCAAATCTTAAAGTTTGTTATAACTGTCTACGCCGCGGGCACTATCCGAAGAATTGTAAACGATCAGGTTGTAAGGTTTGCAATTATAAACACCATACGTTAATTCACAATGAAAATAAAAAACTAAACGGTAACAGATCAACAGATCGTTCGACCGACGGCGGCTGCCGGGCCGAGATGTCCCCCACCTTAGGTTTGGACAACAGCGCACGCGCAGTCACTGATAAAACTCATGTTCACTCCGTTGCATTATCGGCAAATATCACTGCGAATCCGCATAAAGGTGACTCGCAAGATATTCTATTATCGACTGCGCTCATTAGGTGTTATGACGTTAACAATAAGGAACATATTGTGCGAGCCCTTCTCGACTCAGGCAGTTCGGCTTGTATAATAACAGAAAATCTATTAAAACTGTTAAATTTACCAATTTTTAGTATTAGTAATATTATACAAGGTATTAATAATTCACGGTCCCCCGTGCAGAAAATGTGTCGTGTCAATATTAAATCTCTTTGCGAATCTTACAGCGAAAATTTATTATGTTTTGTTTTGCCAACAATAACGGACAATGTTCCTTATCGGAAAGTCAATTTAAATATACCGAGAGATATATGTTTAGCCGACCCGTATTACCACACTCCTGCGCCGATTGACATGATATTAGGAGCGGACGTGTTTTGGGATTTATTAGGCTCCGGAAAAATCATGTTAGGAAATAAAAAACCTATACTATTTCAAACGAGACTTGGGTGGATAGTTAGTGGTCCAATTAATTCCGGCTACACTAATAAATGCCACCAACCCATTAAATGCAATTTCATGAACGCAGTTAGCAACTCATTTTTGCAATCAGATGACTTACAAACCCAATTATCGCGGTTTTGGGACCTAGAAGAAGTAGGCCATTATGAGTCATCTATTTATTCAGAGGAAGAAGCGCGTTGTGAACAACATTTTATTAATAATACTACACGCCTAAGTGATGGTCGATTTTGCGTGAGAATACCATTAAAGGAATCCTGTAATGTGTTAGGCGATTCATTTCATCGTGCAAAACGGTGCCTTTTGTCCATTGAACGTAGGAATAAAAATCAACCCGCTCTTGAGAAACTATACAAAGATTTTATGTCAGAGTACATTTCTTTAGGGCATATGTCAGAGTGTCAGGTTGATGAAAATAGGGTTTCATATTTTGTACCCCATCATGGCGTACTACGCGAAAATAGTACAACTACTAAATTACGCGTAGTTTTTAACGCCAGTGCTCCTACAACTTCAGGATTTTCATTAAATCAATTACAAATGGTGGGGCCCACTGTTCAGGACGATTTAACATCGATACTTTTGAGATTTCGGATGTATAAATATGTGCTTTCTGCTGACGTAGAAAAGATGTATAGGCAAGTGTCCATACATCCGTTAGATAGGCATTTACAAAAAATTATCTGGCGTAATGATAGTACCCGTCCTCTTAAAACTTACAAACTAAATACAGTCACCTATGGTACGGCGAGTGCCCCGTTTCTCGCAACAAGATGCCTTAAACAAGTTGGGCTCGAATGCAAAGATCAGCGGGTCGCTGAAGTCATCTTGCATGACTTTTATGTCGATGACCTGCTGACCGGTACAGACCAACTTGATGATGCTCACATGTTGCGCCGTCAGATAACTGATGCTCTTGCTTCTGCTTGCATGCCATTAAGGAAGTGGAAGTCCAATGAGCACACTTTATTCGGGTCCCAATCTGACCATTCGCTCGTTGATTTAAATATAGAAGACCAATTTATACACAAAACCTTGGGGCTTACTTGGCAAACGCAAACAGATAACTTACGCTTTCCGATAAATTTACCTGACAAAATTAATAACACGAAACGTGACATGCTATCTATAATAGCACGAATATTCGATCCCCTGGGTCTCTTATCACCTTGCGTAATTCGAATGAAAATGTTACTTCAGAGGCTATGGCTTGAAAAACTTACTTGGGATGATAAGTTGTCTGCTGATGTCGTCGCCACTTGGATGTCACTGATTAAAGCATTGCCAGTGCTTAACAATTTGTCCATTCCACGCCGTGTTGTTCTTGACGCGTACAAACAAATAGAATTTCACATTTTCACTGATGCTTCAGAACGAGCGTACGGTGTTTGTTTGTATGTTCGCAGTATTAATGCGAACGGTGAGGTCAGCGCGCACCTTCTAACAGCTAAGAGTCGTGTTACTCCAATAAAAAGTTTGACTATACCGAGATTGGAACTGTGCGCCGCTACTATTGGAGCTCGGTTATATAAAAAGGTCGCGAATTCAATGCGCACTCAAGCCTCAAGTGTAGTCTTTTGGACCGACTCAATGATAGTTCTGGGTTGGTTGAGGGTGCTACCAATCAAGTTAAACACATTCGTTCGCAATCGCGTCTCAGAAATTCTCGACATAACCAGTTTTGGTATTTGGAGGCATGTGCCCACTCATGAAAATCCCGCTGATCTTATATCTCGAGGGGTTGAAGCCAGCACTATGCAGAAGTTGCACTTATGGTGGAATGGGCCGTCTTTCTTAATTAAAGACAGTGCTTCATGGCCTACACAGAAAACATACACACCTCACTTGAAATAAAATCAAACTTTTGTCTTCATAACACTCATCACGAACGACACTTTGTTAGTATTATTAATTTTGAGCGTTTTTCACACTTAATGAGGTTGCAACGTGCTATTTGTTATGTGTTTCGATTTATTAAAATATGTAAAAACCAGTTTACGAACAATGAATATTTTTCTACCCACGAATTACAAAGGTCTTTAACTTTCATAATCATTCAGTCGCAACGGGAATCGTTTCCTGAATATAGTTTATTAATAGACAATGTTAAACTGCCCTACAAAAATCATCTTTTAAAATTAAATGTATTTTTGGATGAAAACAAAATTATGCGTATAGGAGGGAGATTACATAACTCCCAATATAGTTTCGAGAAGAAACACCCAATTCTTTTACAGTCCACACATTCCTTTACTAAACTTTTATTTCACTATGAGCATCGAAGATTAATGCACGCAAGGCCCCAATTATTATTAGCCACAATTAGAGAAACGTACTGGCCGTTAGGTGGTCGCAATTTAGCCAGAGCGAGTTATCGTCAATGCGTACGATGTCAGCGTTTTAAGGGACAAGTCATTCAGCCGCGTATGGGTAATCTGCCATCAAATAGGTTGTCACCAGCTGACTTTCCATTCCAAAGTGTTGGCGTTGATTATGCTGGTCCTATAACATCAGCTAGTCGTCAAGGTCGTGGATGTAAGCTTTTAAAGGTCTACATCGTTATATTTGTGTGCTTTACAACAAAAGCAATACATTTGGAATTAGTAGGCGATCTGACGAGCAGTAACTATCTACAGGCGTTACGTAGGTTCATGTCCCGAAGAGGAAAGCCTCTTCACATTTATTCGGACAATGGGACGTCATTTGTGGGAGCCTATAATGACCTTTCCAATTTTCTTAAGCGCAATTGTGGTTCCATGGCTGAAAGTGCGGCTCGTGATGGAATTAATTTCCATTTTATTCCTGCCTACGCTCCGCATTTTGGTGGTCTTTGGGAGGCAGGTGTTAAGTCGACCAAACACCATTTAGTTAGAGTGTTGGGAAATTGCCACTTAACTTATGAGGAATTGAATTCCACGTTAATTCAAATTGAAGCAATTTTAAATTCTCGGCCACTTACTCCATTGTCGTCAAACTCCGAAGACTTTCTACCCCTCACTCCAGGGCACTTCTTAATCGGAAGACCACTCACCTCTCTGCCGGTGGAAGACTTACGTGACTCCTCTTACAGTCACCTGACACGGCATCGTAGGATCGAGCAATTAAGACAGCATTTCTGGGCACGTTGGAGCAAGGAATATGTGTCGGAGCTACAGCAGCGAGTCAAGTGGCAAGACTGCAAGGCATCATTAAAAATCGACTCTCTTGTCGTCATCAAGGACGACAATCTGCCGCCATTGAAGTGGAAGTTGGGTCGAGTGGTGTCTCTACATCCAGGCAGCGACAAAGTTTGCAGAGTTGCCGACATTCGAACAGCAAACGGCATTGTGAGGCGAGCTGCCTCAAAAATAGTTCCATTACTGGAGGCATCGGGTTGAATGCAAGCATTCAACGGCTGGGGGCATGTTGCGGCATCTCTTCCAATTTTTTATAATTTAGATTATGTGTAATTATTATAAATGGTTGCAATTAAAACGAACAAGCACATATGCTACGATAATTCATGCAGGCGCTTCATTATGAGTAACCCACCGAGCAACTGTCATTTTTGAATTCATTACACTTTGAACCGTTGTCGTTGCTGTTTCATTTTTTTTAATATTCCTGAGCCGCTCCCTCAAAGTGCGAAAATTATCCCCAACTATTATACAGCGTCCTTATGGATATTTATTACCAAAATGTAAATAGAATAAGATCTAAAACTCATGATGTGTACCTTAATATTTTAAATAGTAACTATGATATCATATGTCTTACGGAAACCAATTTTAATGAAAGTGTGTATAACGATGAAATTTTTGATGCAAGATTTAATGTGTTTAGAAGGAACCGATATACAACTTGTATAAGTAAAAATGAAGGTGGAGGCGTAGTTCTCGCAATAAAAAAATGTTTTAATGTGGTTCGCCAGGTTTCTTGGGAAAGTGGTCTTGAGGATATATGGATAAGGATCATGCCCGATTCAGATAATGATATGACCATTAATTTTTGCCTTTGCTACCTACCCCCTGACTTACCGCGTCAAAATCTGGACGACTTTTACACAAACTGTCAGAATATAATATTAAACTCTGATTCTCACAGCCAATTTTTATTTGTTGGTGATTGTAACACCCCAGATATTACATGGAAGAAGGCTTTACATTCTTCTCACGCCATACCTTCCTCAGCTAACGACCCGAAGTCTAATCTACTACTAGATTTTTCCAATTTATGTAATTTATATCAGTTTAAGTGCGTGGTGGCCTGTTGGTAAACGGACTAGACGCGACTGCCAACATGTTCATGGTGGTCGCGGGTTCGAATCCCAGGGCACACCTCTGACTTTTCGGAGTCATGTGTGTATTGATAGTCAATCACCACGCACTAAAACGGTGAAGGAAAACATCGTGAGGAAACCTGCATACCATAGCGATTTTTAAAAAAATTCTATGGTATGTAAGTCCGCCAACCCGCACTAGGCCAGCGTGGTGGACTATATGGCCTAACCACTCTCAATCGTACTGTCGATTGTAGAGGAGGCCCGTGCCCTGCAGTGGGACGTATATGGGCTGATACAGATATCAGTTTAATACCATACCCAACATCAACAACCGGTGTCTTGATTTAGTATTCTCCACACTTGACGGCATTGATGTCCACGAAGTTTCCCCTATTAGTCGTTTAGACAACCATCACCCGGCTTTAAGCTTTACCATAACATTTGCTAAACAGTTGAAAAATTTTGTACCCAAACGGTGTAAGCGACCTAACTTTTATAAATGTAACTATGTTAAGATAAATGAAGAATTACGTCAGACCGACTGGTCCCGATTGCTTTCTTCCTCTGACATTGATGTTAACGTTTCTGCTTTGTATAACCATCTCAACAAATTAATTCGTAACAATACCTGTATGACAACCCATGGCTCAGATGGTTCTCCTATCTGGTACACTCCAGCACTAAAACGATGTATAGCAGAGAAACTTAAATACCACAAAATGTACAAAAAATATAAAAATCCCCGTGATTATGATACATTTGCACTCTTACGCACCCGCAGTAAGAAATTAATAAGTCAATGTTATAGCCTTTATTTATCTGTCGTTGAAAAATCTCTGTCCTCTAATATTAAATGTTTTTGGAGTTATATTACTAATAAAAAAATCTTTAAATAATAACGTTCCTTTAAATATGAAATATGGTGAACTTAACGCATCAGACCATGTAGGAATTTGTGAGCTTTTTTCGAGTTATTTTAGTTCAGTATTTGAAAGCGATCGCAACACCAGTTATGATCCTCTTCCTATTTGCAATAATAATCAATATAATAACAGCGCACTGCACACCATCACGGTTACTCCTCAAATAATACTGCAAAAAATAAAAATCTCGACTCGTCTAAAGGGCCCGGGCCAGATGGTTTACCCTCGTATTTTGTTAAACAGTGTGCCGATGAACTTACTAATCCATTAAATATCATTTTTAATCAGTCTTTGCGACTCGGGGTTTTTCCTTCTTACTGGAAGAAAGGACATATGGTGCCAATTCTTAAAAGTGGCAATGCGTCTTTTTGTGAAAATTATAGGCCCATAAGCATTCTCTCGTGTTTCGCTAAGTTATTCAATCCGTTATTTACGATGCCATAATATACTATCATGTAAAGCCACAACTATCCTCTAATCAGCACGGTTTTGTTAAGGATAGATCCACTATTAGCAATCTATTAGAATATAAAAATTACCTATGTAATGCCTTTGCAAGAAATATTCAAGTAGACTCAGTTTATATAGATTTCTCCAAGGCTTTCGATAAAGTGAATCATTATATTCTCTGCCTTAAATTGGAGGAATTTGGTATACATGGTTCTCTATTGCGGTGGATTCGATCATATCTCAACATGAGAAGCCAACTAGTTTCACTGAAGGGGGCATTATCATCTCCTGTAATCATCACGTCCGGAGTACCACAAGGGTCTCACTTAGGTCCCTTATTTTTTATCATCTTCATTAACGACCTCGTTGCACGCTTACGATGCCCTTGTTTGCTGTATGCGGACGGCCTAAAAGTATTTAATGGTATATCCAGCATCCGTGATGCTATTACTTTGCAACGTGACCTTGACCTTATCTTTCAGTGGTGTTCGGCAAACCGTATGTTCCTGAATGTCAAAAAATGCTTTTGTATATCATTCACTCGCAAAATTAACAAGGTAACTTTTGATTACAAAATACAAGATCACAGTCTAGAACGCAGAACAGTCGCAAAAGACCTTGGCATTTTATTTGACGACACCCTATCATTTCGAGACCATTATGACTATATTGTTGGTAGGGGTTCTAAAATTCTTGGTTTTATAGCTCGAGTAACTAAACCCTTTAAAAATTCCCGCAGTCTTATTTACCTTTTCGAGGCCTTAGTTAGGACCATATTAGAGTACGGCGCTGTGATTTGGTCGCCTTTTTATCAATTACATATTGATCGGGTAGAGCGTGTTCAGCGCAACTGTTTGAAAATATTATGCTTCCGCCTAAACCTTCACCGTAAATTAAAGTCCTACGAAGATAGATTAAATCATTTCAATATGTTATCATTAGAATCGAGACGAAAAAAAAGCGATTTCGTTTATCTCTTTAAAATAATGCATTCTAGGATTGATTCTTCTTGTTTATTATCTAATTTAAGCATTAACATTAATCTAAGAAGTCGCAAGCCCAATACTTTCTCCCTTAGAATATATCGCAATAATACTTCTTATTATAATCCCATAATACGTATGTGTAGACAATATAACGAAGTCAGCAAAGAATATCCTAATGTCGACTTATTTACTAATAATATCAACTCTTACAAACGACAAATTCAATATATCCTCAAAGATTCACATCCCATAAACCGCACATAATGAATGATATTGTTTAGTTAAGGTTACTTGTTACTCTATCTATTACCTTATTTAACTCTGTAGTGTGTAGCTTTACTTGTTAATTACTTTTTGGAACACATGTTTTGGGTTATAATTATTGTCCAATAATATGTATTATATTACGTATGAAGCTTACATGATTGTAACCTGTTTTGTGTTTAATAAAATAAATAAATAAATAAAATGACATTTCAGACCAAGTAGTACACCAAATATGAAGTAGTACACATTAAAAAGTTGAGCCGCTATTACATTTTGACGTCATGTACGGGACAAACGTACTGCCTCTTGTATGTCCTACTCAACACTACTGATGTGTGTCCGATTGTAACCACGTCGCTGGTTCGCTGGTTCTCCCTGCACCGCTGCCCTCTAAAGCTTAAGTCGAAATATTATACTTTATGTTCTACTATACAAGATCTCTTCGACAACTTACCTTGGTGTTGTTATTCTCAACCTATCTGGAAGTCCGTTACAAATGATAATAAAAATAAAAATTCAAAAACCAAAAAACAACTAAGTAAAGTATAAACTAATTAACTTTTTTGTTAAATTCCACGCAGACGAAGTCGCGGGCACAGCTAGTCTATACATATAAATAAAATTGAAGTGTCTGTTTGTAAAGTGAAAATTAAAAAAAATGCCCAATTACATATCCTTATATACACGATACCTGTGCCGAAAATGATCTTTAAATTTTTTTTTGTCAGTCTGTTTGTTCCGGCTAATCTCTGAAATGGCTGGACCGACTTTGAAAAAATCTTTAATTTTAGAAATATAAAGTTTTTGTTAAATTCCACGCGGACGAAGTCGCGGGCACAGCTAGTAAACATTAAATTCGATCTAAGCTCCTTCATTAAAAACAAACTCTTTTTAGCCAAGCCAAGCAAGCATAAATAGGTACTCATTTGCCATGACATTATTTATAAATGGAACAGATCATAGAGAAAGTACGAGAAGGAAAGAGATAGCGTAGCGCTATCCAAACACAGAATCGGAGGTATAGAAACAGAAGGGTGACGATTAGTACAACTTGGTCTGTGGTGACGATAAATAAAACAACCTATTTGCTTTTATAAGTGTATTATATATTAAAATTGAGGTTGCTTCGTGAGCCTGCCTGCGGTATGCCATCCTGAAACAAAATAGATTTTTATTTTCTTACATAAGACTACAACTACATACTTAAATAAAGAAAACTAAACAACACCACGAATAACAATGCAATGCTTGGCATTTCCCTACGATCGCCATCCTGAGACATAAGATGTTAAATCTCGAAAAGTCCAGTTTGTCTGCTACAATGTCCTTTAAACCGGATCATAACATTTCATTTAAACTGCTGATTGGCGGGAGAAATATACCCCGCGGTGGTGCCTGCCATATAAGCTTATACAGGGTATATCAAGAGTGCTACCGAAAACGAATCCGGGTGGTAGTTTTAGAGACTACAAACACAATGCAACTAAAAATTTCGCAAAGAAACGCGACAATTCTTTTTAATTATTTTTTCAATATCCTCATCTTTGGTTGATCTATAGTTTTTGCTAAAATAATAATTTAAACTCTTTTATACCTCAGAGTATTTGTAAATAAAAGGGTATACACAATTTTTTTAGGAAAAAAATATTTAAAACCCAAATACGACCATAGAATAAAAATAACAAAAAATAAAGACGTGGCACTCGGAGACTGCCGCGATAAAGTTATTGCATAGCATTTTTTATCAACTTATGTAATTATATTACTTTTTATTTTTTGTATCAGCCCATATACGTCCCACTGCAGGGCACGGGCCTACTCTGCAATCGAAAGTACGATTGAGAGTGGTTAGGCCATATAGTCCACCACGCTGGCCTAGTGCGGGTTGGCGGACTTACATACCATAGAAATTCTTATAAATCGCTATGGTATGCAGGTTTCCTCACGATGTTTTCCTTCGCCGTTTTAGTGCGTGGTGATTGACTGTCAATACACACATGACTCCGAAAAGTCAGAGGTGTGCCCTGGGATTTGAACCCACGACCACCGTGAACATGTTGGCAGCCGCGTCTAGTCCGTTTACCAACAGGCCACCACGCACTCTTACTGGCACATTTTTTATTTATGCAGTATTTTTTTTCCTTTGTTTTTCTTTGATATTAGTTGTACAGATATTCACTGTTGTACGTGCGAGCTTCATAGAGTCGTACCATGAAGTAAATACAAAGAGGAGGTGCCCTAACGCCGAAACTCTAAGCAGGCATGAGTCACCAGATTGCGGGGCGAAGAGGGGAATTACGCATGCGCAGTAACGCCAATACAACCAATGCCACCTAGAGGCGAGTTGCTGAACTAAAGAGACAAGCGTGATGTTTCATAAAGTCATCAAAAGTTCTGCTATTCATCGATAGATGGCAAAACTAAATATAGAAAGAGGTTAGATTACAATTAACCACGCAATACCTTTGCAATTCGCATTTAAAAGTACTGGCACCTATATGAATAAAAATAAAAATATTAAATTTAAAAGTACTGGCACATATATGAATTAAAATAAAAATATTAAATTTAAATTTCGGTCAGACTTAGGTTATTTTCGTTACGGAATTTCTGGATTCGGTCTCCACGCTCAAGGCCCGCGATAGAAGCTATGCAATAGCTTAAAAATTGACGCTTTTTTTGCAAAATTTTCTGTTGCATTGTGTCTGAAGTCGCTTGAACTACCACCCAGCTTCGTTTTCGGTAGCAGTCTTGATATACCCTGTACCTAGTCAGGTCATAAATTTTGTCACATTTTTAATATAAAATAATTGAAACAAGTTTATTCATTATGTAACCATTTATATACCAAAATGAACTTAACAAAACATAGATTCTTATGACACTAAAGTTTATTCAAAATGACCTCCGTGATTTTGAATACAGGCTTTCAATCTGCGCGGCCAGTTGTCTATCGCAGCACGAACGAGGTCCATGTCAATATCGGCGGCTGTCTTAATCAAGGATGTCTTGAGTGACTCCAAATTGAGATGAGACTTTGAGCACGCCTTTTCCTCCAAGTGTTGCCATATCTTGTAATCTAACGGAATCAAATCTGGACTGGAGGAGGGCCAGTCTTCGTGCCGGATGAAGTACATTTCACGCGCCGCCAGCCAGTCTTGTGTGCTCTTCGCTCTATGAGCTGGCGCCGAATCTTGTTGGAATACCCAGTGCCTGTTATTGAACATGGTATGAGAAACAGGTTCCACAGGGTTCGTCAGAACTGTATTTTGATACACAACTGCATTCGTTTTTACACCTTTCTCACAAAAATGTACCTCTGTTAAGCCCCAATAAGAAACTCCCCACCATACCATGAGCGAGGATGGAAAATGACCCCGTTGGACACGCGGAATATGGTGGCTCGCTTCTTCACTACTGTGTGCGTACACCTTATCATTTTGTTTGTTGTAGCTCTCTTCTACGGTAAAAAAAACTCATCTGAAAAAAGAATTTCCCGATATTTTTTTCCCGCGTACCGCTTCAACAAAGCGCGGCATCTCTTCAGTCTCAGGTCCATTAGACGAGCATTCAAACGATGTCCTATTTTTCTTCGATATCAGATATGCCCAAAGCCCTAAGTCTTCATTTAACACCCTTTTCACCGGCCAACAGTTTCTGCTTACGTTTGGGATTTCTTTGAATTCGCGCCTCCACAGCTTTTATCACTGCTGGAGTCCTAACAGACCGAGGGCGACCACTTCTTGACCTGTCATCTACACTAGAGTCTTCATTGTATCGTTTGATGGTACGATAAACGAATCTTTTGGTTATATTTAAATTTTTCAATATGTCAAAAATTTGAATTGGCGCGTAACCGCAACGATGCAACGCAATAACTGCAACACGGTCTTCGTTAAGCGTCCACTCCATATTTAAAAATGAGTAAAATTCTAAAAAGTATACATTTTTATTTTCATGAACAATTCGAAATTCGAATTCAATAAACTGTTTTGTGGCCAGCATTCTAAAAGAAAAGTTTTTACTGTGTGACAATACTTATGACCTGACTGTGTATATAGCGGCCACTCACCTATGAGAGGCCTACCACTAGTACCAACTAGTACACAACCAATACTGCAATAGGTACTGCAGTTTTCTTTAGATGTATGTATATTTACGTAGTTGTATATTTTTCTTCATAATTAAAATATGTTAAACCGAAGATACTAAGTTGTGAAGGCATCCAGTCACGATCACTTCTTTTTATTCAAACTGCATAGTGCGTACCCATTTGCGTCTCAAAGCTTATCACTTCGAAATATGGAAATATTCAATGATGTATGTATAGTCAGTCAAAATATATGTGGAATATAATTTGCAATGTCAGTGGATCCATAAGAGGAAGGTACAAGTGAAATGGCCTTTTTCACAACGTTTTCTCTTGGTGATATTTATTGTTAGGTCTGCAACAAAATTATATGTTGATCTACGGTATAGCATAGCATAGTACGGTATAGCACGTGCCCTTCTTTTCAGAATTCTTACAATTAGTGTATTAAAAGTACTTGAAATAAATTTGAAAAGTGGCCTCTATTTTCCCATTTACAACTTTTTTTTTCTCGTAAACTATGAGCACCATGATTATCTTATTGTTATCAGTATATTAACCAATGCAAGACGGATGGCGCCTTTTTTTTATGTTTCCTATTTCTGCCTCATTTATTTTTAACGAATTTTTTACATAATCGATACTCTAAATCGAGAGCGCGTCCCCGTTGTCGCCCAACAATCCCCAATCGTAAGCGACGAGGCGCGGTGTTAAACGGACCTAGAGTCCTCGCCCGGTAAGTCTGCGCACGGACAAAATTTGAACTGATGATGACGTCATGGAATGTTGCCGACTAACAGCCGCTGCCAATAAATAATCCCAATCCAAAATTTGCCGTTTTAGATTGACAGCTCAATCTTTTTTCTGATACTATATTGCCAATAATCAATCTCAGTAGTGAAAAAATTATGACAACATGACAAGAGACCAATCGAAAAGTAGAAAACAATCCAGATTCAACTTCAATCTAATTTTTTCGATTGATTATTGGCATCGGCTGTTAGTCGATTTACCCATTAAATTATCATTAATAATCAACATTTCATTTTTAATGCACTGTTACCGGGAAATGCATTCTAAAATTTACAGTGTCTCTATTAAATTATGTACCATTCTTCGTTAATAAAAACTATTTTACACACGAAAAACAATAGGCTATTTGACTGTATAAAAAATATTGACTTATTTTTTTCCATCCGTGTAGATAATTTAATTTTAAAACATATTTTATTATCATACATTAAAAATATTGTATATTTTAGCTAAAAACCACAATTACAATTTAATTTTTTTTGAGTTCGCGCCACGTGATCGTAAACGATTTTGATTGGCTATGACGTCATGCATTAGTATGAACTACTCACGTACCGGAAATGAATGGGATTGATAACGGCATAGATGCAAATTAAATATTAAAAATACCTTTAAAACGCATTATTTGTCATTTATACCCGTGAATTAATAATATTATCATGTCCAATGTAATAAAATGTGAAGAAAGAAAAATAGTTCAATTTTTTTTGACAAAAACTCATTCGGACGATTGATTGATTGATTGATCTATTTTTGATTTGAGAATGAGTGACATACAGTCTGACGCAACTTAGAAGAAAAACCATTTTGTATGGAGTCGGCATGGCAAATAATGGTGGATTATTGTCATAAATAAGTGAATTATCTATGGGTTATTGCTATTGCATTCATTCGGCGCGCTTCTCTTTCTGATTGCAGATGTCAACACTTGTCAGTTGTCACTCTTTGTTGTCAGCAATTTTGTCTAAAATATTTATTTTTGTACGAGTTTGTATTTATTCCATAAAATAATTATAAAAGAAGTGTGAAGTGCTTAATACAGTTCTTTGATAGATTTTCTTAAAATGTCACCGAAAAAACGGTTTATAACATGTGAAATTTGTGGAGATCGTACTTGTAGCAAAAAAACAAGAAAATAGGAAGTTTATGGCTACATTTCCTTTGAATGAGGCTTGGTAAGCAAATTAAATGATAATATTTACTGTTAGGTAGGGACACCAGGCTGTATTCAACCAAAATTTTAAAATTTTATGTTGTTTACTATAAACTAGGGATGTTACATACTGTTATTGTCGATAACTTTAAAAACATAATTCATTTAAATAAATCCCATATTTTTAAGTTAATTCCTTGCCAACTCATTTCTGCACAGGTTTTTGCATAATATGTTGAAATTATAAATCATTTATGAACTGCTCTGAATTAAACCAAGCTGCGACTCTTGTATAATCACCATTATCGAACTCGGTCGTTATTGTTCTTTGTTTTACAGATGCAAGCAGTGGGTTAACCCCTCAACCGTCGGAACCGGAAGCCGGTTCCTTCCGGTTTCAAGCAATAAGCAACCTAATGTCATTGAAATAGGGTCTATATTAATACGGCTCATCGGATTTCAAGCAAAAAAGCAGCCTAACGTCATTGAAATAGGGGCTATTTTTGAATCAAGGTCAGTAGGCGGCGCTTACGACAGGCCACTTACCCATGTCCAATCAAAATGAATTTACCCTCGTTGGATAGCTTTTTTCAAGAGAAGAAAATAATATTATGGCGACAAACCTGTATGTAATGTCCGTTTTGAAATATAGTCATCAGAAGATATTGGATATACATAATATGTAATAACCGACTGATTCCGTAACTGTGTAATGTGCTGAAAAAGGCTATACCGAGGCTGATATCAAGTGCGCATTTCATCGGAAAACTTACTAAGAATGCGTGAGATATAGCTGAATTAATTCGAGGAAATGCTACATTATAGGTTAAATGTCAATTAACTTTTTAACTTTCCTTCCCTTTTTTGTATGGATCTATATACATTCACCCCGTAATCCCAGAAGGGGTAGGCAGATGCTAGTAGCTATGCTATGCTAGGGTGCTACCAGGTCAATCATGATTTCAGGTTTTGATTCCAAAGTGACCATGAATAAAATTCCATAAAATGAAATGAAATGAAAATAATTTATTGAATCCATTAAAGATGATCTACATCATTTAGATTAATTTTTTTTATCCATCACCTGGTTTGGAAAGCAGTTTTCACTTGAGAAGAACGTTGTTCTTTTAAAAACCAATTCACAATTGGTCAACAATTTGAAACACAACGTTTCATTAATAATTTGTTATAACATTTTAAATACGAGCATGTTTACGTTATATTTAATATGGCTGAAAAGCCAATTTGAAAAAAGAACAATACAAGTATGTGTATTTAATATGATGCAACAAAAAATTTTTAACTATAAAGTACGATTTCTTCGATTGGATAGCGAATCAGGTCTAGCGCCCTTGATATCATTAATCTACACTAAAATACCTTTCCAATGGTGTATCACTCATTCCGATTGGAGCTGGTACCAGGTTCCATACATTTGTGCCCATTGTCCTTTGTGTTAAAAGAACAAGAAGAAGTGTTTATTGAAAATACTTTACTTCATAATTCATACTTTGAAATATGTATGTGGAAACTACATTGAGAGGACATCTTTTAATAGGTAACAAAATCGCCTTAAGAAATCTGCAGTACCATTACTAAACTTAAAAGCTGATCCACTTCCTTTGTTTATTCATTCCACTTCTGTAAGAAATCGCTTTGTTTCAATTACTGAAACAAAACTATTTTTTACGGATATCGCGGATTCGGACTTCGGACCTCGGACTCCGTCCGCCCGAAACTTCGTTGGATTTAGTATTAATATTTTAAACGTGTTGATAGTTACTATTGTCATGTTTGTTTCCCATAGACAAATAAAAAAAAAATAAACAAAAATAAACATTTCATAAAGGTCGTTTTTATTTTGTTTCGGGTACTATTAAGCATAATATTGTATTAGGACTCTCCAAGGTACAAATTTTTGGTTATAATGTGAAATTTAGTAATTCATAAAAAAATGTTTAAAAATAGGCTTCATTAGATTCCGTAAATTTTATCGATATCGATAAAATCAGGCGCATTGCACGCACGAGCAGACCAGCACTATTTGCTCCGTTAGTTTGGCACTTTTGACGTAATGACAGACGTTTCTGGCCTAATGTTTGTAACAGAATGCCATGTAAATGGATAAAAAAAAATTATGTATGGAGTCCCGTCTCTTAACGTAGTGTTTTATACTGGGTGGAATCGCTTATCGTCCGGAAAATTTCATAGTGTATTGTGTATGTGAAATTAACGTTGTATACAATATTTATCATTAAAAACTACAAACTATCGCATAAACAATATCAGTACAAGATATCCCCAAGACACATATTATCTAAATCACCCTACACTTTAAAGTGCAACGACATGTATTACACAGACGCGCGGGTGTATGAATCACGCCACACCACAGCTGACTATCGAGCATCGACCTTGAACTTACTTCGCGCCTATTTATCGGTATTATTACTCTAAATATTACCATATAACATTTTGATTTACTTAGAAGCTTAGTGTGTTAGGATCATTTAAGTAAATGTAGTTGTTGGTAAGTTGTTAAGATTTTGAACATATTATTTTCATAATGTACCTACTATCTTAGAAAAAGCTGCATATGTTTTTATTTAAACCTTATAATAAAGTCGAGAATAGACTACTTCGCTGTGGAAGGTCACGGATTCTTGCATGATTAGGAAGACTGAACTTACCATGATCGAGTAGCCTCGGATAAGTCTTTAAAATAGTTCTTGTGCTGGGAACTCGTGGATTCATTCATGATACCATTCCTACGCAAAGACTGCAGATGTTCTGGATCTGCATACATCCTTCTTGCATGACCCAAGTTTTCATTGGATCGGACATAGCATGTCATCATTGCCACATACTCACTGTTCGTGTAATCACTCATTTTAACCGCAAGAAACTGACCAAAACTAACCAATAACCAAAATAATTTCGTACAACGTCACTCGGTAACGAATTTCGCACGACTGAGGAAGTGGCAACATGAAACATCCCTGGAAGGTGTCGGCGGTGCGGGAGCGGGCGGCGCGGCGCGGCGGCACGCTTTGTACTTGCGCTTGCGGCGGCGCGGCGGTGAGGGCGGCTTCATCAAAGGATTTTATTACTTAGATTTAGAAGTTTCTACTCGAATTCATATTGTATAAAGTAGGGTAACAATGATGTGTATTTATGAAGATTTTTTTCTTTTATATCATATTTCTCTAAACAATGTTTTTTTTTTAATAACTTATTCTAAATTAGTAACTAGTAGTGGTAAATTAATTTTACACTACATAAACAAAAACATAAAAAAATTAAAATAAGTATGCCAAAGGGTTCTAAGTCATGTACTTGCCATGCACAATTTTTTTCGTGACGATAAGCGATTCCACCCAGTATTCTCTTTGACATATGCGAACGAATCTGTGGAGCGGATGTTTACGAACTAGACGCCACATTGTTCGACAGAGCGTTTTGACAGTGTAATTATTCAGTGTATTGTGTAAATTTATTTTTAAATGATGTAGATATAGTAATTAAAAATAACCTTTATTTGTAAGGTCTATAGACCCCACTTCATAATGTGGTATAGTTTCCAGAAACTAGTCAAATAGCCTATTAATATTAAATTTCGAAACGGAAAATTATGTTGCAAAAGTATTAAAATCAATTCATTTTTAATTTGATAATATTCAAAAATAAACGTAATTCAATAAATGCCAATTTTGATAATCTCAATATGTTTTTTAAAGATATTTTTTTCCAATTTTGTGTCAATTAAAAAAAGTACGTTTGTTATATACTATATATTATGAAATGAAACATATTAAACCTTTATTGATCACACTATTAAAATATATAAAATTCGTACATTAAAAAGGCCGAAAGTAGCCCTTACTTCCTAATAACGAACTACCACCTGAAATATATGAATGTTTGGCGTTTTATCAAAACTAGCAGCCGCTGCCAATAAACAATTCCAATCCAAAATTTGCCGTTTTAGATTGACAGCTCAATCTTTTTTCTTATACTATATTGCTAATAATCAATCTCAGTAGTGAAAAAACTATCCAAAAAATCAATCTACTTTTAGGAGGACCAATCCCAGTTTTGAGATTGCTCTTCGTATGGAAATGACAGTTAAGGCCTGCCAATATTTGTATATTTTGGATAGTTTTCAACAAACCATCCAAACGTCAACACAGATAATTGTTTAGCTGTGTTGACGTTTGGATGGTTTGTTGAAAACTATCCAAAATTGCAATCTAACAATTTGCACGGATTATTTATTCCTGAACGCCGAAATTGTTATAAAAAATATATATAAAGTAATAGTTATAGCAGTGATTTGGAAGGGTTGGCGCAGCTATCCGATTAGGATACTGATAGCGATGCTGAAACTCGATGATGATGTCTTCGTTAAGACTAACCAGGAGTAATTATACGCAGACCTTAGACGAAGCCGAGTTATCTTTCAAATTTAGGCTGTCCTAACCAGCTTTACAATTATTATTATACATATGAGGAGTGATTGCATCTTTTTAATTTGGAACTATGTATGTTGCTGTAACTCACAGATCACTCCCAATAGATACCTAATGCAAGGCAGCGGTTGTGCGCCACACATATAAGCTATCAGAAATATATAAACCGATGCCAAATGTCGCGTCATCAGTGTCGTCCAAGTAGTGGACCCGCACATGTCGTTGCACGTTGGCGAAAATTGCATTTTGGGAACATAATATTACAGTTAAAAATGATTTGTTCAATAAAATGGTGTGCAAAAAACTCAAAAAAATACAGTATCTAAAAAAAAGCAATAAGTTTTCATCGATAACTAATATTCTTTAAATTAATTTGGTCCCGAGCGAGCTCAATTTATACTGGTTAATGTATCAATGTCAAACAGTCGAGTTCGGATGGAGAATCAACCGTCTCTTTTTCGCATAGCAATAACCGTAATAAGCCATCTTTTTTTGGCGAAATCACGCGTTCTTCTAGTGTTTGACGCATGTTTATAATATAAATTTCCCAGAAATATCGATATTTTAAAACAATAATGTAAATTAATTTTATTTAATGAGAATGTCACAAAATATATATTGATTTAAATAACAATTGCAAATTACCATAATTACGTTATTTTATGTAATTTGAAATAGTTAAATTTGTAAACAAGGTACTTTTACAATATTTTTTTATTTATTTTTATCTTTGGCGTAATTAAATTTCCTTTTTTCCTCTAGTTGTATACGTTTTCAATTATAATGGGAGGGTATTTATCATAAGTTTTAGTATACTAGAAAGAAAAGAAACGGAATAAGTTATTGTAGCCCTTTAGGGTGTGAGGTTTAGTTATTTACTATTTCATGTTTTTATCTGATCTTTTATATCAACACATAATTTGGGTATTTCGCCATTATGGTATACAAAAATACACGCTGAATAATAGAAATAAAACCGTTACATACTAAAGTATAAATCTTAATCCTATTTTATTCGTAGTTAGCGGTTGCCGGTTGGTATAATTTATCAGATCAGGCCGGTGAAAAAATATTATCAAACATTTAACAAGTTGGTAATCAAGTTATAGAAGCGATCATAACACATGAACATACTGGCAAATCGAACTATCGATACATTTTTTTATTTATCGACTTATGCCTCATCTCTCTAGCGATGTCCACGTGACCGCGCTGCAATCCGCCCACCCCCCGCGCAGTTCCCTTCGTTGGCGTTTTCGGTTCAAAACAAAACTATCGTAATGCGGCATCTATTGGAAGTGATCTGTGCTGTAACTATATAGTACATAGGCATGGGGCTTCACCAACTTTTGTTGACGTTATGGTTGTATGCACTCGGCACAATGCTGATATCATTAGCAGACTTTCTGTTTCTACTGCAATTATTTGATTTTACTTACTTAATATTTTTCCTAACACTGAAAATATTTTTTACAAATTATTTATTTTCAAAATACTGAAAGGATATTTATATTCAATGAAATATTCTGCGTAAAACATTAATTTTATAATTATGTCAATGGTTTTATGTCAAAAAAACTAAAACTGTCAAGAGGAAACGGATTGTTTTCAATCAACTAACCAAAGAGAATTTAAATCACTACGTTACTAACAGAGACAATCGACTGTGGCTTGGATTGTTTATTGGCAACATGGTTATAGACCAATCAAAAAGTAGAAAACAATCCGGATTGTCTTCAATCTAATTTTTTCGATTGATTATTGGCATCGGCCGTATGTGCTATATGTATTGACTTGTCATAAGAGGTTTTGAATTGCCTATATGACCAATAAATACATTTCATTTCATTGAAGCCAAAGTAACTACTAGACATATTTAGACTGACCCATCGTATGTCTGAGGATGAAATTCTCACTGCGTTCGCCATCCTCAGAATCATCACCATCCAGTACCTAAGCATTGCTTTGTAATTCAAGGTGTTGTTTGATTATTGGCATCGGCCGTCAGTCATTACACTATAAAATTCCAAAAAAAATTATCAACCCTTTAATACATGACGATACAAATACACGTATTTAAAAAACTCACATATTGCTAATTGCGAAATAACAAAGTTACCTCAATTGACTATAGGTACCACAATTCCCGAGTTTTTAATTTATATGAGGCTTGCCACATTAACAGCGCCCTCCGTCGCGTGCACAGTTATCTGGCGAGGAGTATATGTCGCTTGTCGCCGCAATATCAAAGTAAATTGCATATTGCACCGTCATATCACAATAGCGCAGCTGGTTGAACGCCGATTGAAAATCGAATGGCCGCGGTTGCGATCCCCCGCATTGAGACAATTGTTTGTGTTTATTTATATTTATATATCTACTATCTATAGGTACTAAACTACAGGAGAGTTTTTTATGCATCACGGATACACACACACATATGTACATCACATCACATTTACATTTATTGTTTCAATTTCAGATTCGGGACAACTTCAAATGTATGCGACAAATCGACGCAAACAGACTTTATTTGCAGCCCATCTGAACCAAAAACAGAGTAAATATTAAATTGTATTTAAGAAATAACATGGAATTAATCATAATAATCATTGATTTAATCTCTATTGAAAAAACAAATTATTTTCAACAATTCCAATCATAAGTACTTATTCTGATATATAGTTTTTGTGTATAATAATAAATTAAAAATCATGATCATGACTGAGAAATTCATTCATTAGAAAGAGTGAGCGTATGGTTCATTAAATGACCATAATTTTATAATAATACTTAAAGGTAAAATAGTCTAAAAAGAAATAAATATTGTTCCAGACAAACTACGGAAAATGAAGACGGACCTATTACTGAAGTGGAAATCGAAACAGATGATTATATTATAACATTTCTGATGGATGATACATAAGTTACCTTTTGTAGCAAATACAACTGCTTTACAAATGCTACAAAAATCTTTTGCCAAAATAGCTTGGGAATGTTAGACGTGTTCTTAGTTCACTACTAAGATGAATGATTTTTATGGTTAAAGCGTGATACGAATCCGCCTGGCAAAATCAACCACTTCTGCTGAGAGCGCACCACATAGCGGAAGATATAGAACTGAAGTGATGGTGAAAGATGAAAATGGTGAAGATTATGTTGCTTATTAATTTTAATGGTTATTTCACATCATATGATAAAATCCACAACACAGGTGTTTGGAGTATAGAAGACTCCACTTGACTCCTGAAAAGATAAAGTGCTGGACTTTGTATTACTTTAAAAATGAACGTGGATATACTGCAGAGGCCAAATTTATGTAAATAAGTGTAGAGAAAACGAGACACATAAATCGAGCGTGACAGCACGTTAATTTAAAAATTCTAATAACATAAACTGAAATATATTTAAAAAATAAGGAAATTCAGAAAATATGCTCAGAGATCAAAGACCTATGAGTATTACAGCTCGATTTCATCTAATTTTAATGGTTAACTATTAAGAACTAAGCGAAAGAAAACTGTAATCAGACGCAAAATCTTTATAAAATAACAATTTGTACAAAAATGTATTGTTTTTTGTCCTCTGAACTGGAAATAAATAATCAACACAAGAATATACGATATAAGCGATTATCCAATTCATAAACATTTTACATTGCAATTGAATTTCCTGTTCCTAATAATTCAGGCAAGAGAAAATTGTTTTCAGAAATAGAAAAATAAAGCAATTATGTCAACCATGAACATATCGTAATTATCTTAATGTAAGATATTATTAAACTTGCATTTTTAAATCAAATAAAAATAGTAATGAATATGTACTTAGATACTTTTTTTATTGTGTTCGTTTTTTGAATGCCTCATTTGCTAAATAACAAGAGTCAAGAATATGGAGAAGATAAGTCCCAATGGCTTGCTTTTCCATTTATCTTTATAATTGCAGCTAATATAAAGTCATTACGATGCACTAGACGTAAGTACTGAGTGAAAATGAAATTAAATGAATCACTTTCTCAACCCATAAAATGTCATACATTATTTAAATTGAGTCAATTTTTTGCGACTTCCACACGGCTCACAAGGCTGTTTTCGCCAGAGAAGGACGGGCCAGAAACTCCAGCGCAATACAATCTAGAATATCCACTGCCTAGTCGAGAAGGTATGCTAAATTAAACCTGAAATGCGATAGGTACATTTGTGTGTGCCCTTGTGACCGTCACTCATATTATGTATGGCAATCTCTGCCTAAGTGGATACGAATGCCCCACAACTAAAAGTGTGGAGATTTGAGTTATCAGTTTCGCTCACATATCGAACCGCAACAGCAAATATAAAGGGTATACCAAGAATGCTGTCGAAAACGAAGCTGGGTGGTAGTTTTAGTCACTTCAGACATGCCACAAAATTTTGTGCAATTGGTGACGATTTTTTTTTGTTATTTTTTTTTTCTATCGCCTTATTAGGGTGGTAAATTCATAGTTTTTTTCTTAAATAATAGTGTACACCCTTTTATTTTTAAAGACGCTATGCCCGTGGTTCCTAACCTGGGGGTAATTACCTCCGCAGGGGTAAAACTTGTATTTTGCGGAGGTAACAATGAGCTGGTTATCGTCTTAAGTGAAACAAAACCTAATATTACCAAACTTGTAAAATACCTCGTGGTACTGTGGTGGTATAAAGTTTTTAAAGTAATAGAAATTTCAAAAGCATAATAAGTTAAGTAATATTAATAAATGCGGGGGACATATCACACATGGCCTTCTGATCTGCCATGTGGCCAAAGTAAACCAGTTAAAGCTTGTATTATGGATATCGGGCAAATGGTATATATGCGTACATACATAGACAAATACGTACAAGCAAGATAAATAACACCCAAACACAAGTATTCATCATACCAATGTATGCCTAAAACTTTTAACTGATAATTGTAAAATCAATCCTAAGTTATTTTATCTTTAGTTTTTATTAATTACTAGCGGCCCGGCCCAGCTTCGCCTGGGTGGAGATATTCTTTCACTCCACTCCACACCTGAAGGCAGCCTTTGTGATGTTGATTCGTTGGTGGGAGAAGTGGTGGAAAGCGCCCGACGTGACGTCCCAGTGGTGGCATGCGCATGAGCTGCGTGCGGTACTGGACAGTACTTGGGCATTACAACATTACTTTAGTTTTCTAAAATAAAAGTTTTTTTCTAAAATAAATGTAGCCTAAGTTACTTCTTATTATATCAGCTACCTGACAATAAAAGTCCCGTCAAAATCGGTCCAGCCATTTCAGAGATTAGCCGGAACAAACAGACAGACAGACAGAAGACAAAAAAAATAATATATCATTTTCGGCACAGGTATTGTGTATAATATAACGATATGTAGTTGGACATTTTTTTGTATTTTCACTTTTAAAACAGACACTTCAATTTTATTTATATGTATAGATTATTTAGTAATTACTAATTATTGACTATATAAATACAATTGTTTTAATTTTAATAAAGTTTACGTATAAGCATTAACACGTGTTGTTTGAGATCATCTTTGGGAGGAGGGGTAAAATCACTATGGATTTACCACCCAAACTCGACGATATTTAAAAAATAATAAAAAAAATGTCGCGTTTTGATGGGAAATTTTTAGTGGCATTGTGTTTATAGTTACTAAAACTAGCACCCGGCTTCGTTTTTGGTAGCAGTCTTGATATGCCCAGTATTTCTTTACTTCCGTTTTCTGTGAGACAGTGGTACCACCTCGGCCAAGACATTGATGATGTAATCTTAAGGACCTACAAGGCAAGGCAAGGCTCTGTCACTTACAAAAAGCCATGCGAATATTTTTATTTTATGAATGATCAGAATTGTCATGTACTTACAGATAATTAGTAAATATGTCTACTATTCAAGATTTATCCAGATCTAATCCTTTGAATCCGTTTTTTTTTAATAGCAGGTCGCTGTCCTGATGGGAAGTGCGACGCCTGTCCATAAACATTAGCAATATCACTTAAAAGCTTATAATGACTATTGACTAGTATTGTATGGCACTGCTTCAGTCCAGTATTGGCTGTGCTCTGCACTAGGCCTTTATGACATTATCACCGCGCCCTACTAAGCAGGGAGCTATACAAATAAGAGTTCGATTGGGAGGATTAGGGCATAGTGAACCACGCTATCTTAGTGAGGGTTTGCGGACATCTACCACCGAGTCAAAGCCTGTTATTGAAACTTTTTTATTGACAGGTCCGGAAAACGAGCAAGTATGTCACCTATGAGATAATGGTATCGCCCCGGACGAGCTTGTCAATTTATGCTGAGTGATGACTGACTACAACGTGGCTCTATCACTTCTAAATAGTCCAATCAATTGGTACCAAGAAAATTGTGAACAGCGCTATTCCATCACGTTTTGATCAGGCAGCATGTGAAATAGACTATCAAGTATTGCAGGGAATTGGAAGCATTAAAAATCCGCAAGCGTTCGACGAAACGATCGCAACAAAATTACTTCCACTTCGGAAACGGCAGTGCATATCAGTTAATTGAAACTTACCGACAAATGGTATATATTTGGATGTATTTTAAAGCGGTGGAATAATCTTAATGGAATTTACTGCGTAGCGGCCACACGTATCGTGCAATACGGAGGCAACTGAATTCAAAAATAGGTTTTGTGTCCATACGTAGAGCTTTTTCTAGAGTGGCTATTCTTTTATTGGTAGTAAAATCAAAAGCAGGGTAGGAAGAAAGGGGTATTGAAACTTCGGCTACTCACTTATCAAATAAAACAAGACAACAACACTTGCTGCTCGTTTATTTTCTGCTAAAAATTGGTATCTACCCCGTCGGAGCCGTGGAGATGGCCCATTTCTACAAGGTACAGTGTGGTTCTAATAAAATTACAGCTTAATTATAGTTTAAATTCAAAGTATACCATAATCATCAGCTGCGGAACATCGAAATCCCCAAAAGCGCCACCTATTGGAGATATACAGATATGTAAGTAAGATCACAAAAAGTACCTACAGTTACATTATAAAAAACTAAAAACGCCGACATTATAAAAAGTACAACATAAGAACCAACAATAGGCTGGGACTTTTGTCATATGGAATGTTTATCTAATGAATTCTAATGGAGGGACACTGTACGCCCATCAAAACGTTTGGTTGTATACGCCTTCTAAATAAGAATCACAAACTTATGACAGAAATACTAGAAATAGAAATAATCTAGTCAGTCATAAGACCAGGCTCCAGAAAATTAGCAAATCTTTTAAGGGTTACTGTATACATTTCTATAATAAAGTTCCCACTCACATAAAAGCCTTATCTATAAATAAATTTAAATGTAATATTAAACGACAGTTGTGTAATAAAGAATATTATAAAATTTCAGAATACTTAGAAGATAGTAAGGCGTGGGAATAAAACATAAGTCTCCGAAACGGATGTGTGTGTACTCTGTTTAATATTATTGAAATAATTATCCCACTTGATACATCATAGTTGTAGGCAATTTGAGTACGTCATGCTCGCTTAAAGGTCTGTGCTTGCGGCGGCGTCGTGTGCCGGGTCGGTCACTTCCCTATAACACGGTTGAGGAGACCGATGGCTGGCACATGGGTCATACTCGTGAACGGGTGCTGCTTGTGTAGACTGGTCTGCTCAATTTGCTTATAATGATAATATTAAATTACTTTGTTATTTATTTATTTTTATCGCCTTTCATTGCTTTTGCTGAACAGTGTATACCGATTCCGCGGTCTGGGCGACCACACTTAACTCAGCCGTACAATATAATCATTATTATGAATAATTTATGAACTGCTCTGAATTTCAACTCCTGTATGATCACTGTATTGTAAACTTATTTTTGAAAAGTGCAACGCTAGAGTTTCTTGCCCGTTCTTCTCTGGCGAAAACAGCTTTGTGAACTGGGTGGTAGTGGAAAAAAAAAATGACTGAATCTAAATAGTGTATGACATTTTATGTTAGTGTATTTCATTTCATTTCATTTCATTTCATTTATGGTACCGAAAAGTGATTTCTTAACGTGAGCCTCATACAGAGTGTCAAATACAAAGTTTTCTTACAACATCGATTCGGCGATAAAGAGACCCTGAGGATATCCAAAGTTTACACCATATTAAATAGATGTATAATTAATTTAACGAAGGAAACCAGATTTGCGTCTCATTTCTTATTAAAAACAATATTTATCCCCAGTATCCCATTTCTAAACTAAGCCCTTCACTCAAGGCTGTTGTCCAATCCTGAATCCATTAGTCCTTTTAAATTAATTATTCAAGTATGAATGCTCAGTGTCTATTTACTTAGAATAAATTCAGAATGAAACAAATGTTTTTGGTTCTGTTTTTAAACATACTTATAATAAGTCTCTGGATGAGAAAGTGTATAAATAATAATGAGACATTGCATAATATAATACTTATTTACGTACTCGCTTATATGTTTTAACACCGAAAGGGCAGGCAGAGTCCTACTTGTGACACAAGCAGTGATATGATAGGGTGCAAGCTCAGCGCCATGCCGGACATAATTTCCAATCACAATTTCTGAAAATGACATGATGTTTTGAAACCGATAAGCAAAGTTGATTAATCAAAACTAAATCCAGGCCATCACGTTTTATAGCCCACATGCTGCAAATAAAACAAAAGAAGATTACCTGGCAAGATATTCGTCAAGTATACCAATTAAAGAAAGTTCTTTGAACCTAATTTGTGATTACCATTAATACTTTCTGGGACAGTTTTCTGAGGGTGGTTACCAAGGCATAATAACAGGAGAAAAATCAAACCCTTTCTTATAGATCCTAAACAAAACGATGTACATACATACCAAATGACAAATCTTTAGATACGAATCTGCGAAACAAAAAGCCTTAATGGCATCGCCATTTACAATATGTTCTGCTATTATGATATCATTGTTCGTTTGTGGAGTGGGGACACAAGTGAGCTTATGTTACGTATTTGATTTTCCTATACGTTCTCTTCCTGCCGTATCCTGCATCTCTAACGTAAACGATATCTAAACCCTCGCGAGTCTCCGTTGTAAGAGCTGGTTTTAGCGAAAAAAGTGTTTATTTTGATGTGGATAACTGCGGCTTCGGCTAACAGCCGCTGCCAATAAACAATCCCAATCCAAAATTTTCCGTTTTAGATTGACAGCTCAATCTTTTTTCTGATACTATATTGCCAATAATCAATCTCAGTAGTGATAAAACTATGGCAACATGACAAGAGACCAATCGAAAAATAGAAAACAATCCAGATTGATTTCAATCTAATTTTTTCGATTGATTATTGGCAGCGGCCGTAAGTGTATTATTAGTATTTAAAATTATTATCTCTAGATATTCTTTTTGGATCTCATTGTGCTTCTACCAAGAATAGACTTTTTATCGTGAGTATTAAAAAATATTTATTACCTAAATAACTTTGGTCAGGTACTCTGCCATTGATAGGTATTCCTGTAATTACAATAACAAAAAACAGCTCAGCAATTGTTCTTTTTTTTTCAACACTACGTTACACCTGTTTCGATTGGTACGATTCCACATTCTTTGAACATTCTACCAACGAATTTTCAGACAGGCACGATTTCAGTTTCCCCATATAGCTCCCATCACATCTACTTTTCGACTTTATTGCTAAATTAATATTTTCGCCTCTTTATTAGCTAAAGGAAGTCCACTGCCGAACGTAGGCGTCTCCAAAGGATTTCAATAGCGACCTGTTGGTTGCGGCCTACATCGACTTCCTAAACCTAAGCCCTTAATATGAGTACATCTAAATTGGTTATTGGTACTGTCTATCTTTGAGAAATTATTTCTAAAACATTAAATGACATTGAAAAAAGAATATGCCCAAACATTGTCTCAAAAGAAATATCTTTAATTTCTCAGTAAGCAAGCTACCGCTTGCCAACAATCGCCCTTTGTACTTTTTCAGTCAAAGGCCGCCTGCCTTAGGCGTATAGTACTTTCTCCTTTGTGTAATGATCCCGGAAGCAAGGAAATTAAATGTTTATGTAATTTTAAATGTTTGTTACTAGAGATAAATTATTTCAAAAATCGCTTTGGAGATTTTTTAAGTCTAAGGTCAGTAGTGGACTTTTTATGGCGAAGGTAACGATTATAATGATAGTTATATTTTTCATGTGAATATATAATGAGTTTGTATGTTGTATAATTCATATTGTAGTTTTGTTCTATTTATTTGAAATATTTTAATTTATAAATTTACTCTTTTTTTAAACACCCTAGACTGCCCTTTCTCCTTTCTTGTATATTCATTCAAAGTTTGCCTGGAAGGTATTGCCTTGTGCAATAATGCCGTTTGTTATACTTATTTTGAATTCACCTAAAATATCTGCTTTGTCCTGGCGTGTAGTAATAGTTATATAAATAATAATTGGAGTTTTTAGAGCTACCAGCAATACCCATCAATTTTCATATAGGATAAGTAAATAAATTCTAATAAAATAATGTAGGTTCTAGGTACACAACATTTCCTTGCGACTTGCGAATCAATTATTATAAAATCTTCCGTATCAAAGTTCATAAAATCAATAGATAGTCATTTGGGTCGTTGCGTAAGTGTACTATCATAAACCTATTCCGAATATATCTGTAAAGAATTTCGATATTAGTTATTCATCATTACAAGATGTTAGCTGGTTCCAGATCACTAGATATACATCTAGTACAATCTGGCAGATTCCACAATATTCCATATTGCGTAGGCGTGTTATAAACCTGGGGCGCAGAATGTCATTCCGCACTTTTACCAATCACCAATAATAAATTAAAAACAAATGACACCCTGCGTTGTAAACATCAGCAGCGCCAGCAACTGTTTGTAGTGGAGAAAAACCAATCTGGACTTTATTGACATTTATCTGCCGGGTAAACAATTTGTTTTGCTTTCATGAATGAACTTTTGCCATGATATAGTCATGCATAACAATCGATATGACACCTTCAGCTCATTGTTGAAGATTCCTTTTTGTTTGACATCTGCATAGCGGTTGAACCTACCTCATACCTGTGGAAAAAACACAGCGGTATATTGATCGGAACAGCGCGCAGGCGTCCAGAATCGTAGGTGGAATACAAATTTCCAACTAATATTAATGAATTACAATAAAACTTCAAACTCGTGCAAACCGCTTATTCTGGTAAAGTTCATACACGAGAGGGTTGTAAGGGAAATGGATCCTGTCAAAAATTGACGTGATTTGCAAAATAAAAGCAAGTTCCCCTACAATGCGTGTCCCTTTGAACCTGTGCTCTCCAATACATGAACTTTGGTCCAATTGGCGAGGGTTCGCGCATGCTCAATAGGAACCCTAGGTGTTATATGAAAAATAATAATTTCGCTGCAAATTGTCAGTGATGTAAAGGACAGTGGTCGCTGCCGGTATGCCGGCTGGCGGGACAATGTTATTTAACTTTATCCTAGTAATCTCACATAAAGACTAAATGCATACGATTAGTTAAGTTCGATGTTTTAATGTCAATTGTTGTTGTGTGTATCGATTGTACGTAGTTTAATTCATTGTTTATTGGTGAATCTGTTTGCAACACAGCAGGTAAGTGCGGTTCTGTTTTTGTAATAGTTAATAGTTTTTAGTTTGAGGTTTCGTTTATAATATATTTATTTGTGTAATCATTTTGGAATACAAATATTTATATTTTTTTAGTTTTCCTAAAGAGTATTTGTCCGATCAGGGGAAAGGTTTTCAATACACATAAGTGTTTAATACATGCATTAATATTAATCAATTCTTTCCAACATTTACTGATAAAAAAAACTCGACAATACATTTTGTAACCATACATGAGAACCCATTGAATATTAATTTCTGTTTTTAATATTCTCTGTGACACATGCTGAATTAAAATCTGTGTCTCAAAAACATCAAAATATTAATATTTAATTCTTTGCCTTTCGATATTGATAAATATTTAATATGAATGTAAGTGCATTAACAAATTACATACAAGCAGCGTGTGTGGAACGTGTGGGAATATTCCAGTTCCATTTTACCTCAATCGATCCTGATTCCAGTGGGACAGCATTCGATTTCAGCTGTAACTTGTAGCTCTGCTATCGACCCCAGCGATCTCACTAGATTTTTATATCCCGACTATACGATCGATGCAACAATATGTAATGAAATTTTTCGTTGGAACAATAGCAGATTCATCAATATTTTTTGGAAAATAAGAGTATGGGTGGACATAACGATGCAAAAAAATTATAACAACAGTTTAAGTTTTCTATATAATATTATAATGTTTAATACTATGACACTCTTTGGTGTCGGCAAGAACATGTTATGGGAAGATAAAGAATATAAATAATTTATACCAAAAATAAATTTGTATGTATAATATAATAATATAAAATGTGATAACGCGTGAGATTTTTAGTGACTTCTATACTAAACTTACAGCTTTAAAATATGCCAAGCTTTGCTTTGTAATTTTCATTTTAAAAAATTCATGGCGTTGCTTGGTTTTGCTACTGTCTTGCTCATATCGCCATTTATTGCAATCTTCGATCAAATATCAAGATTATTACAGATATGTAACATGGTATGTTTATATTTTACTTATATTTTATTCCATAAATGTGTTACTACACTGCCGTCGTTTATTAATATTCACTTGTTTCTGATCAACATTCTGTTTGACATACTCTAACTTTATCAGTTTATTGATTGAGTAGTACCTACATACTGCAATGGACCAACAAGTGGCTTATAGATACTCTTATATCGTATTTCAATTATAGAGGCTTACTCAGCAAGGAGAATATTGATAGCGGATTCCATAGCACTAATCCTATTTTCCGAGTATTTTGTATCTTATTGATTACCTTATCTCTTTCCAGATTTTTTAATAGTGCTTTTTCGCTATAGTTACAAGTTATAATACATTTGATAAACATCGATATTAGTTGGGATTTTGATAATTAATTAATGAATATTGACGAATAAATTAATAAATATAAACATTCCTACGTGTTTAACAATTGTGAAAGAAGAACTCTAAGCCTGAATCGTACCGTATACTATATTTTATAAGCAATAATTTATCTGAAACTGCAGCGCCTAACGTTCTGCTCGACGGGTTAGGGAAAAATATGGGACCATATATCGTGACTTTACGTCGTTATTTAACTGCAAATATTCACTTTAAATTGGATCTGCAATGACCAAAATTGTACTGTAACAGGTTATCGATGCAGGGGACTTGATTACACATTTTGTTGCATTTACGTAAGCATACCAAAATCAATATGAAAGCATTGTTTCAGTTTGGCAAATAATTGGAATTTATGTGATAGGTACGCTATTAATCAATAAATAATACAGAAATTGAAGTAATCCCATTCCAATCACCAATCGTAGATCTCTCATATGTACATATGTGAGAGGCCGCCTAGGTACATACATATACCACCGCAATGTCTATTCTCCTGCCAAGCAGGAGTGTAAATGCACTGATGTATTCCGGTTTGAAATACATTAAAGCCAGAGTAACTACTGAGACTATCATATGTCACAGGATGGCGAGCGTAGCCAAGCATTGCTTTGTAATTTAGGGTGTTGTTTGGTTTTGCTACTGTCCACGAGCGGACATATTGCTTACCATTAGGAAAATAGCAAGCTCTTGTCATTCATTACTATAAAAAACATAGGTTTGTACTAGAGATGACAAGAGTCTATAACAATACAAAATGCTTATTATTGTTTATGCTACTTATTACATATATATTTGTAGGAAATATTCTGTAATACTAATATTCTTAATGCTTCGTGTTAATTATCTAGTTATAGCTGTCATCAGTGTTTGTCTGAACATTTCCCTCCAATTATCCAAAATTAGTGTAACGCTGAATTCGTGAAGTCGTACAAAAAATATAATTGAGAATACTTAAGAGTGCTGTTAAATAAAAAGTAGAAAGGTAAAATAAATTAATTAACATTTTGTAGTCGTGTTTATAATGCTAAATTAAATTGTGAAGTCCTTGGGCATTACATTTGGTTTCCTCGTGAATAATATTTGTTTTACGCGGGGGTTTTTCAAGTGGGCACGGTGTGCGCGTATTTTGTTCAGCTCTTCAAACTTGTGCCGGATTTATAAATGATTTTAAGCTTTTGAAATGGGATTTATTTTAACTTCAATCTTTACTATGATAATACAATCATAAACTAGTTAGATATATCTAATAATCGTAATATAATATAATATTCCTCGATGGCGCAGCTATAGTAAGGTACGATTACAACGCAGAGGTCTTGGGTTTGAATCCCGGGTCAGGCTAAGTGTTAATGGATCTATTCTTTATAAGATCGAAGTCAGGTATTTATGCCCGGTAGAACGTGCATAGGCTTACGCCCAACCGATCCTGGGACGGAAAACACAAAGAGAAACTTGAGTGTTCTAGTGGCACCTCTGCCTGCCACTCCTTAGTAAAAGGCTTAAGTTTATGTACGTATATATTTTTAAAACAATTTCATTTTAAGCATAATATTAGAATTTGTAATTTACGAAACTAAATATGATATTATTAAGCGGTCTCTGCTTGGATTTATTCATATAAGCTGTGGGGGTAAATTGACATAATATGAATTAAGAGTTTTTTTTATCAACAATTTTACCACTTTGATATTTGTTTTCAATGCTTTTTATATCAATAGTATAATGACGGACTCGGATAATCCATTGAAGAATCTTATTAAAAAACTACTCACCGATGTCAGAATTTTGAACTAAATCTTTTTCTGTCTGTATCTGTATCAGCCCATATACGTCCCACTGCAGGGCATGGGCCTCCTCTACAATCGACAGCACGATTGAGAGTGGTTAAGCCATATAGTCCACCACGCTGGCCTAGTGCGGGTTGGCGAACCTACATACCATATAAAAATTTTATAAATCGCTATGGTATGCAGGTTTCCTCACGATGTTTTCCTTCGCCGTTTTAGTGCGTGGTGATTGACTATCAATATACACATGACTCCGAAAAGTCAGAGGTGTGCCCTGGGATTCGAACCCGCGACCACCGTGAACATGTTGGTAGCCGCGTCTAGGCCGTTTACCAACAGGCCACCACGCACTTTTACAACTAAATCTACTTAGTAGTTAATATAATGGTTAGTACAACAACTTTATGTAGTCTGAGACGGTTCTGCTTACAGTGCCAATTTCTCGCCTGGAGGATACGATTAAGGATATAACAATCGTGTAAACATTTGTCAGAACACGAACAATTTATGTAGCGGTTATGAACTGCTCTAATTTAAACCAACATGTAAATGTTGTAATAATCACTACATGGTAAACTGGTTTTGAAAAGAGCGACACTAGAGTTTCTTGCCCATTCTTCTCTAGTGAAAATCGCTTTCTCAACTGGGTGGTAGATCAAAAAATGACTGAATCTATTTAGATTTCAACATCATCATCTGATGATCATTGATTAACATCATTTGATGTTGAACATTTTAAAGGATTCAATAAATTATTTAATTTTCATTACGTCATGCGATTATGGCATACGATTCCTGCCGCGAGAAACTTTCCCTGTTGGAATGGCGCTTTCGGTCTCTTCCAAGGATTTCCATATCAACCTGTTGAATATGCATCCGATACTTATGATTGTATTTTATTTTCATGGAATGGCGAGATATTTCATGGAATGGTAAGCGATATGACCGCTCATGAACAGTAGCAAAACCAAACAACAAGAATTACGAATCGCTTGGCATTCCACTGCGCTCGCCATGCTGAGATTTAACGTGTTAAGTCTCAATATGTCTAGTAGTTACTCTGTCTACAATTTCCGTCAATCCGAAACACAACAATACATTTACAATGCTGTTTGGCGGGAGAAATAGACATTGCGGTGGTACCTACAAAAATAATACCTCAAATATGAGAGACCTGCCACTATAAAAATTTATTGTTTTTGTTAATATAGCAGTTTATTCACAGAATCAACCATGCCGGATTGGACGTGGTTGCTGTTTGCTGCTCTGTTCGGGGCTCTGTCCGCCCTAGCTGTTCCATTAGCGCTACTTTTGTACTTCATTCGACCGTTGGAGAAGAAACCGCCTGTTCAAGAGGACTATTACTATCCTGTCACGCTGCCTCCGGTAAGTGGGTTTTATATTTATCTGTGTAATATAAGGTGTTCAAGACTGCGACCGAACACGAAGCTGGGGGATAGCTTTAGTGACTTCAGAAACAATGCAGCAATTTTTAAATTTGCATTAAAAGCGAAGTTTTTTCCCTACAATGTATGTTCCGTCCCACAATGTGATAGATGGCGAGCCTATCGCCATATCGGGCAGAGATTTCTGACTCTGGGCTGATAATGAATAGAAAAAGCCAATATCACTTTGCCCAACCCGGGATTCGAACCCGAGACCTCAGCTTTGTGACCGTACCTTAGTAAAACTACGCCACCGAGGTAGTCAGTGGGACCCTCCTACCCCTCCACCTCTGCCTACACCTTCTGGGATATAGTGGGAATAGTTCCGCAGGTTTATCATCGTGTTAAGGCGATACATAGTTTTTTTTAGTAATATTTTACACCCTTTTATTTTTAAATATTTTAGTACGCAACGGTTTAAATAATAATGTTAGCAACATCAATGGATTTGCCACCCAGATACAATGATATTAAAAAAATCACAACGCTTTTCTTTGCGAAAATTTTAGTTGCATTAAGTCTTTAGTTATTGAAGCTACCACCCGGCTTCGTTTTCGGTAGCAGTATTAATATACCCTGTATATGCGTTTATTTTTAGTCTTATACAACATACAGTTAATGAGTGTTTTCGCGGAGGCATAAGTAGAGATGCCACTAGTGCCATGCACAGTTCAGGCGTGTATCTTTTTCATATATATTTTATCTACTTGTAGTTGGTTGATTTGTGTTGATATTGTATATGTATGGACATAAATGACGTATAAAACTTTAGTATAAAATGAATTATATATTTTATACAGATACACATTTTTATACAACATTGAGAAATGAGAAAGCGACTGACTGGCTTATGGCAATAACAGTGAATTGATTAATATTTATTGCGTCGCTGAAGCTAGAGTGATTGCCATAAATAATAATTCCCTTCACTCAGCCATTAAATATAACGTAAACATATTCGTATCAAAAATATTTATTGTTTTACAACAATTTATTAATGCTCTCATTTAAACCAACTTGTACACTTTTGTAATAATAACTACACTGTAAACTGGTATTGAAAAGAGAAACACTAGAGTTTGTTCTCTTGTTCTGTTCTGTGCCCGTTGTTCTCGAGTGAAAACCGCTTTCTGAACTGGGTGGTATATAAAAAAAATACTGAATCTAAATATTGAACATTTCAATGGATTCAGTTAATTATTGTCATTTTCATTTCATGGAATTGTTTCGGCACAATGTAATGTCATGCATGAATTCCAAAAGTGGCAGTAGTGCCTCCTACATTTCGCTGAGCATATCTCCGTTCCGATATGTGATAGCTGACATGCATGATAAGGAAATGATACTTTTTAAGCCCGAAAAGCTCACACATGATTGGTCGTGATGTAGGAATGGAACCCCCTATACTTCACAGATTACAGCGATTACACCCTAGACAAATGACGTGGCTTTTTTTGTTCATGTCGCGTCAAACGCCCCAACAGTCACACCGCCTACCAAATTAAGATATCGTGGGTGTCGGAATTTACATAGGACGTAGCGATCTCATCTTGTCTAGACTCTAGATTGTAGGGGTATAAACAAATCTATACCAATATACATATAAAGCTGAATAGTTTGTTTGTAACCTCTAATCTCCGGAACTACTGGGTCGAATAGAAAAAATATCGGGGAATGCTATAGGCTTTATATCATATATCATCACGCTACGACCAATAGGAGGGAAGCAGTATTCAAAAATCTAGCATATACGAGGAAATTTCATTCGTTGTTCCTGGTTTGAACATTTAGGCCGCCATTGTAAAAAGTGTATCTGCACCCGGGCGGAGCCGGGCCGGATCGCTAGTATTTAATAAGAAACCATTATGCAAATGTTTAATATTGTGCAAATTTATGTCTGAGGCTTTACCCGTCTCGTCTAATTTAACCCCGAGGATCGTCTATATTCAGGGAATCAGAATTCCGATATTTAATATACAAGATGGAAGGTTACTTACATAAAATGTTTTTGACAGCCTCCGTGGCGCAGTTGGTTAGACGCCGCCTGTGAAACGAGAGGCCGCGGATTCGATCCCCGCACCGAGAGAAATGTTTGTGCGGCTCACAAATATTTCTTCCGGGTCTGGGTGTTTGTGAGACCGAAAAGTCTCTCGTAGTTCCTGATACCCACGACACAAGACTCGATCTTAGTGTGGGGTCAGGACTATGTATGTGACTGTTGGGTGTTATTTATTTATTTTATTTATTTATTTATAAAAGGCGAAACGAAAACCAACCACTGAACACGATGGCTTCTAAACCGAGAACACTTGAGCGCTGTTGTTGCCGGCAACTTATACACCAACTTATCTGGAAATCTTTCTTTTTGTTTCTTTGAGTGTACAGTTTAAAGCCTAAATACTATTTACCCTGTGTATCAAACGGAGGAGTTGAAAACAAATAATCGTCTACTATTTATTTTTGTTTTTGATGATATTGTAACCAGAGTAACTGGACATATTGAAACTTAACCTCTTTTGTCTCAGAATGGCGAGCGCAGTGGAATGTCAGGCATTGATTTTTAATTCATGGTGTTGTTTGGTTTTGCTATTGTTCATGAGCGGTCGTATCGCTTACCATCAGGTGAACGGTATGCTCGTCTCGCTATTCATTGCAATAAAAATGCGGGTTAAATACAAGCTAGTGTCGCTTAGAGACTCGCCAAGCTCTGGAGCTCGGTGCCAATTCCTCGCGTGCCACTGCTGATTCTGATTGTAAGGGGTCGCAGTGGTGCGTGTGTGGGTTCTCACAAGTCTCATTAAATATAAATGGAGATAAGTTTAAGGCAAGGGCACATATACAGGGTATATCAAGTCTGCCACCGAAAACGAAGCCGGGTGGTAGTTTTAGTCACTTCAGACACAATGCAACTATATTATGTGTAAAAAATTGTGAACATTTTTTTGGGTTATTTTTTTCCATCGTCATATTAGGGTGGTAAATATATAGTTTTTTCTTAAATAATAGTGTACACCCTTTTATTTTTAAATACGCTATGGTACGCCAGGTTTTAAATTATTATTTTAGCAATAACTATGGATTTACCACCTAAAGTCGACGATATTTAAAAAATAATAATAAAAAAGGTCGCGTTTCTTTGCGAAATTTTTAGTTGCATTGTGTTTGTGGTCACTAAAACTACCACCCCGGCTTCGTTTTCGGTAGCAGTCTTGATATATATACCTGTACCTACCCTGTATATACTTTTGGCTATTATTTATTTTAAATTTGTTAGTACTTTTTTGTTATATTATTGAAGTCAACAAGCTAAAATAAGTGCAGTGTATACCAGATTAAGTATCCACGGATGCAAAATGCCTATTTTCTATCGGTTGAAACAATTTCGTCAGGCTGATAGTATCTATGTATGAAATGTTAGGACGTTCAACGTCCGGTGTAAGATATAAGTTTTCCACTTCTAAACATCAATACTATTCTCTATTATACTTATAATTTTTTCGGAACTTAGTCTATGGTTACGAGGTCAGAGGTACGATAAAGGATTCCAACATTCCCTGGAGTATCTAGGCACATTAGTGAAGTTTTACGTACAGCATTCGAACATTCGAAGTTCGTATCGTTTCATAAAGTAATCCCCTGGATATAGAACACGAAACGCGACGCACTTACGTGAGTAACTATGGCGTGTCAGCTATCTAGGCAGACACCAATATTCTACTCTCAGCAGATATTTATTATAATTTACGACACACTTAACTGCCTCGCTGGAGCACTTGTACTACGGTATGATTACTAGGTCAAGTTCTCCGGTTTTAGTAGGTAGTACGTTTTAGTCCCGGATCTGGTAAATTAATATTGTATTTTTCAAATCATAATCAGCACGGAGTCAGGAATTTGTGCCAGATATGTCGATAGGCTATCAAATCGCGGGATAGAACACACAAGGTGACAAGTGGGTGTTCTGGCAGCAACTCTACCTTTCCCTTCTGCGAAAAAAGCGTGAGTTTATAAGATAGACTTTAACGGCAAAAAACTTCATAGAAACTTGCAAGCCAGAGATTTTCACAAGAATTTTAAGAGTGCTTAAAATTCACCAACCCTCACTAGGCCAGCGTGGTGGATTAAGGCCTAAGCCCTCTTAAGGGTAGAGGAGGCCCGTACCCAGTGATACTTACTTACTTATACATATAGGCTGATAAAATGTAATTTATGGAAATAGTTGTGGTTTCTTCCGGTTTAAATACAAACATTTGGTATCCTTTCGAGTTTCGAAGATGCTAAGAATGTTTTATACAATGCATCAAAATTATTTTAGGATTAAAATTATTTTAAATTATTTTACTAACAGCCTGGCCTGGCTCCACCGGGATGCAAATGCACATATTTGAAAATATTTATTTGTATATGCGTTATTGTACACCAAAATGAAAGACGCATACATAATATTCTATGGCCTATGTTCATCAAGAATAATGTAGGATTAGATAAAGAATTCTAAGGGTGGTAGATAAAAAAATTACTGAATCTAAATGATGTGCCACACCTTAATGAATTCAATAAATTATTTTCATTTTTCATTTATTGCTGAAGAAAATTTTCAAGTAAGCCCAGTCGTTTCAGAGCCCATACAATGCAAATAAACAATCAAATTTTTCTTCTTTATAATATTATTTTAGATGTAGTACTCCGTAATCGATATTTTATTGTGGTAGGTATAATGTATTTTATAATTAATCAAACAGCTTAGGCACCACTACTCATACCATCAAATATCTTGCGGGCACTCTTGAATAAAAAGAGGAAAAGATATTTATAAAGACAGAGTAAAATTGAAAAAAAAATCATCAGTTTGTTTAGGGACAAAAGTGTCAACAATGTTTTAATAACAAAGTGGATAAAGATATTGTAGCCGTTTCTCGGTGACTATAGCAAAATATTTGCCAATACCGAAACGGTTTTTTAGTCAGACGATTGTTGATTTAGAAAATTAAAAAACGAGCCTCTTTCTCTTCAGTTTTCATTTTAAATTTGCATAAGTAGGTTCTGAATGGTTTAAATAAGCCCTCACTAGAAAATCCTTTACGCGGATTTCAAATTTTCTGTGTTTACAATAATATCGTGCAAATGGATCTATTCAACAATCATTTTCACTAAATTGCATGCTGTCGGTAATTACTGTCTATAACTACATGCATTTCATGAAAACTATTTATTAATAGGAGTACGAATATAGTTTCCTAATATACCTTCTATAACAGTGTTTCCAACCTTTTATTCATGAAAATCAATTTGAAAAAAAATTTACCTACCCATTGACCACTCAGTTTGTTGACTTATTTTACAGTACCTAAACATAAATTAATAATTTTTTTTGTCTATCCATAAATATAACATGCATAAAATTAATTTAAGGATGGCCTTACGCTGTCTTCGCGGATCACTTGTGAAGCTTTCAGGGACTACTAGTGGTCCGCGGACCACCGGTTAAAACCACTGTTCTTGAAGCCAATGTAGTTTAAATACTAACATCGCTACCGTATGTTATCTTCATCATCATCAGTCCAATGTAGTCCACTGCTGGACATAGGCCTCTCGTAAGGTACGCCACAGAGCCTTAAGCCAGTGTGTTTTTAGCCTATATTATGTCTCATTTTTGGGCAAAAGCCTCCCCTTTATTCCTCCATTAGTTCTTGTCCTCGGCGAGCTCTTGCCATTTTGGTTCGAATGCATCCAACTCGTCTTTCCACCGCATCTTCGGTCTTCCACGTTTTCTCCGGAGAAAACGGAGTGTGTTATACGATAAGTAAATATAATAATATAGCACTTCAATATTTTATGGCGGTCATGCAATGCTATTTTATGTTTCGTCAGAGATCACTTAGAAGATTAGGGTATCTATTTATAACATTGGATTCTTATAGCAATATTGGAAAGGACAGAATTCCCAATATATCATTTTATAAATATGATATAAATAAAACGTATTTTATGGGCTTATTTAACTTATAAACGATCATGTCATTCAGCTGATTGTTACCGATACGACCGCTCATGGACAGTAGCAAAACAAAACAACACCATGAATTAAAAATCAATGCTTGGCATTCCACTACGCTTGCCAACCTGAGACATAAGATTTTCTCATTATATCCAGTAGTTATTCTGACCACAATATCCTTCAATCCGAAACACAGCAGTGTATTTAAACTGGTGTTTGGCGGGAGAAATAGACATTGGAGTTGTACCTACCCAGGCGGCTTCTTACGTATGTGAGACCTACCATAAGTGAATATACAGTATATCTGTATTTTACAACCATGTAAAGTATAATTAATGTCTTTATTTCGTGTTTCTGTATTATTCACTATCGCACAAACAAAACAACCTATAAAAACGAGGGGAGCTTGTAAATTGTGTTCAAGAAAAAATTGATTAAATTGTCTGTGTTAGTCACGCAGTCGGTGGTGACATTATCGTTCGCGTACAAACAACAATCAACACTAAATCATACAATCAAGTTTTATTCAACATTCTCTACAAATAGAACTAGATGTTCAATGTGTTTGGCAAAAATATATTAACGTCTAATTTTAACCTTGAACATCATTCTCAGCTACCACTTTTCAATTTTTTTTACATAAATTGGATCCTTAAGATTTTTGGGAGTATAAAGTATCCTATGGCATTTCATAAGTAGTAATTGCAAAGCTATGTCTTGTTTTCTTGCTAACGTGTTGTCGTATGATTAATGCAACTTGCTTACCTATTATCACACAATTATATGAAATATTAACTTATTTCAGGAGTAGATTCCTCTCTCCTGAGTGTCTTTAATTTTACGTTTTGCTCACGAATAAAGTATCTCGACACTTTAAAAATCTCATTACAGTTTCACACACTTTTTTATACGTGTCCAAACAACATCCCACGTTCTTTTAACCGTACATAAAAGCGTTTATTTCGGACGAAAACAAATCGTTAACGGGACCGACCTGCCCTAAATAAAGCCCTTTAATTACACGCGTCACCCCGTTTCACAAACAAATATAATTAAATACGATCCCACGAAAAATTCGCTGTTGATGGTGCTAATTTTGCCTGAGGATGAAAGTTTGTAAATCAATTTAATATCTTTTTTACGACATGCGATTTTATTATATTTACAGTTACAGATATAAAAATATTAATCTTTTATTTACCAATTTTACAATAAGACTGTATCACAATACAATATTTGTTAAGTTAGTTATACGTAGACGTTTCACAGCGGTCTAGACCTGATAGGAATATGACAAAATATACTCTACTGTACTACTATCCACTGTAATCATGGGGAGAGAAAACCATTTCATGTTAAGCCAGCCATACACGCTTGAGTATGCTAAGAGGTTGATACAGTTACAACTGGTAGGTAAACTTGATTTCAGTAGACGACATACACAAAGAGTTAAACTTGCACAAACTCTCAGTTGAAGCCATGGCCCCGGCCGGCAGCGACAAACGCAGTTTTCGACGCTGAGGCTTTTATAGATTTTTATTTAATTTTTTTATGAAAATAAAGATAATCCGCACACACGCTCAGTTTTTCCAGTACAGTTAAATTGAACAGCTGCATCGACAGGCAAAAAATATCTAAATATGTATCTTTTAACTGCCTGAACAGTAGTGTAAACCTACATAGTTGTGTAACATCCACACTCCGGTTTACCCATAATCCGACTTTCAATTCCACAGTATACAGTCATACATGTCAGAAAAACCCTAGCGTGTATGGCCAGCTTTAGTGTAAACTCTATATGGCCTTCAATTATCATAGGTGTAGTTATTCTACAGACTCCACTATATTTCTGGCACTTACCGTTGATTGTATTATCATATTGTGTTTACAATAAATATTGGCAATTAACATCTGCGTGAGATGATTAATAAGCATTTTTTTGGAGATTTTAGAATAGAATACCTCCGCTGTATACCTCCGCTGGTGTCTACTTAGACCAATTCGTGCATGGCAAATATGTCCATATTTTGGACAGTTAGATAGTTGAATTTTTTTATTCAATCGCTGGTTATAATTAATTCCGTACGCACCTGTGAGGACACACACAGTCTAAAACTTCAGTGTTATAACTTATAAGTTTTTGTATGTTTAGTGTTTCCATAATTGTCCTTTAAATAAATAAACCTCGTTCCTCAACGGTCAACGCATTGGTATCACAAAAACCGTTCCATATAAAGTAATATTTTTAAAAGCGGTAAAAGTTCAGATTGATCTGAACTTATTTATGTTTATGTTTATGCTATGAGTTTGCAAACTCATAGCTTCAACCAATAATTTGATTCAAACTCGTGCTACACCGAGGTTAACTTTGTTTTCGAACAAACTAGAATGTGAGTATATGTTGCAACTAAATTATTGTACGTAACCTCAGGTTCTGAGGAAAATTTTTGTTTTTATTTTAAATTTATTTAACACTTTTACAGAATAATCATTTTTAACTTGTCACAATAGTAAGCATTGCAAAAACCACAATGATTTGTCAACAATGCTATGATCAGAATCCGTCATCGAAACTTCAAGAACTCTGGTAATAGGAGTAAGTACTAAAATTATCTTATCTTTAGACAGAAGACAACAAGCTAAATAGGAAAAGGGCAAGGAATCTGATCTGGTTACTGATACCTATAAGAAGACGCGTGTTTAATCTCTTTGTGGAGACAAATATTTGTCGGAATGCAATCATTTTTACCAGCTTAGGGTGTTGCTTAAATAATAATGTTAGCCTTTTGACAGGCACGTATTAACTGTAACATATTGTCTTCTCGCCATTAAAGGAACGCTGTTTATTTTTTATAAAATTATCTTAATGCGCGGTCGAATATATACACATACATAACACATACTTATTATATTTTGATAGAGAGTCCTGCTATGTGGGTATGGCCATGGAGCAGTGGCAGTCCCTATCGCTTTGGATATTTCGGCCGCCAAGTGTATTCACTGTAAACGTGCTGTTATGTTCCGGTTATGACCGTAAACAATGTTTTCTGGGCATTGAGAGACTTAATCCATTAAATCTAATGTCTCGGCGTGAGGAGTGTAGTCAAATAGGTTGCATAGCATTTAGATGCATGCCCCTACCGCCTACTAACAGCCAAGCGAGCCGCTTCACTCTTAATTCCCGCTAATAAAAGAGTCCCGTTTGGAAAACAGTTCAACTGCGATCTAAAATCGTGTCAATTTATCATTTGTCGTCGTATCGGGCCGGCCGGGATTCGCCCGGATGCAATTAATGCGCCGTTACTACCTTTCGAAGATAATTGGAATTCTGTGTATTGCCAATGGCAGATGTTTGAATCTACAATTTCAAATGCATATAGATTACTGTACTGTGTATTTACCCATATGCATATACGTGTGTAACGAACCTGCGTGTCTGGGTGTGTGTATACATTGATGTGTACATGCGTGTTTATGCGTGTATGTGTATATGAAAATCTTTAAGGAAGTGCCCACAACATTTATGCTCTCCGACGCAGTGGCCACAACATTTATAACATAAAGAAATTGTTTCCACAAATATAAATGCTACCTAGCATCCATGGGCCTTTAACCTTTATAGTGTTCGTACCTCATGAAATCCTCAATAACCTCCAACCTCTCAACAGGAGATACTAACCGAGCTGACACGTGGCGCGGGCAGCACGCCAGAGGGCGCGTTGAACGCCATGCTGCAGTTCATATTCCAGCAGAGCACGGCCGACACGCGCTGGCTGCGCCGCCGCATGGCCAACGAACTCGCCGAGCTGCTCACCAAAACATCGTCGGGAAAGATATTTGAATCTCTCACTGTAAGTATTGCGAAATAAAATATATAACTGCACTCAGTCGGACAGCTTATCTGTGACGGCATATTGCTGAATGTTATTATTCTATGCCCATGTATCTTACTAAATAGGTCTCCTTGTGGTTCATATGACCCATCACTTTTTGCCACGGACCTGTAGTCTATAACAAGGTATTTATTATAATTGAGCCATTGACTCGAACGAAGACTAAGATGAACATTTACAACGCTTGGATTATGGATGTATCTTATCAAATCGGGATGAGAGTAGAAAGGGAAAAGTATGGGAAGGGGAAATGGGTAAGTATAAGATATCCCTATCCATTAATATTTATCACCATCATATTTCTGTACCAGATTATGATTGATAGAAAACAGGTCATGTTCGCCTGAAAAAAAAAACAAGAAATCACGATCTCCCAGCATCATCTACTTCACAGCTGTCAGTATAAAAATGCACGCTCATTTATAAAAATGAAACAGCCAAAAAAAGTTCGAAGTAGTTGGAATTGTGAAACAGCGTGTACTTAACAAGTAACATTTTGTAAGGGGCGTCGCGACCTTGTTTCACCCCCGCATTGACTTTATTTAGCGGTAAACCAAAACTGATTCCTGCAGTTGCGGGTGTTAACTAACTGTGCTAATTCGGTAACGTAATTGTATTTATGCTTTAGCCACACTCTATAATTTAATAAGTCGCCGCGGGGTTGTTTGATCATGACGTCAGAACTGATTAGTAGTTTGTGTTTTAGGTATGCTTTAGGAAAGAAATAAAGAAAATGATTTTATTTTCGCAAATTTAGCCACATATAACACAATACGTTATTATAATAAAACAAAATGAAAAAATAAAAAACTAGATAAAATATTAAATTGGTAGCTCTTCATATTTACGTATCCAATTGAAGCATATGTGAAGGCTTTATCTGTACATAATATCAAGAATGTGAGCCCTGATTAGACCAGGGGCCTTACCACCATCTTTACCAAAACCATCATATCGCAGGATAGTTCCTAAGTTTTACACAAAATATTATATTAGAATCTTGAGGCCAGTAAGATTATTTGAAGACCAAGGATATGTTTCTTTTTATTTCAAACTCAAAAGAAATCCATTTAGTAAAATAATCCGGTAGCGCCGTTGAATGTAATGAATTTTACTGAACGAAGCGCTGACGCGATGCCACGAATGTGGTAACATTAAATATCGTCATACCTCAATCGCTGTTACATATTTTGATAATGGCTATATGAATGGGACGTAAACATAGATTAATACGCCAAACCGAAACATGAAATCGATCCATATTTATTATTCCAGAGTCTACTTTTAACCCACTCACGAAAGCTTTCATATGGATTGGAACGGATAATCACGAACACATAATATATTATGCATTGTTTAAATTCGTGCATCAAAGGCGTATTAGTCAATTTTAAAACAGAAGAACTACCTCAGTGGCGCAGATGTACTACTGTACGACTCCAACGCTTTGGTCGCGGGTTCGAATCGAGTATGGAAAAACATATTGGTTTTTGTATTAATTATCAGACTGGAGTCATTTTAGCCAGATATGGCAATAGGCTTGCCCCTATCACATTAAGGGACGGAACACATAAGGCAAAACGTGGCCCATGGGTGTCCTGATTTGCAACTCCGCCTACTCTGCCTAAAAAAGCGTGAGTTTATGTATGTTTGTATGTAATATGTATGTATGTATGAAGAGCTGTGAAATATCCCCAATACACCGTACGCGTAAACAGTACGTTATGAAAACAGTAATCAATTAACCCTATTCAACGAATAAATAGGTCAACAGTGTTTTGATCTATTTTCATTTCTGTGCCTGTTTTTTCTTTGAAGTTACAGTGATTATGTAAATGTGGGATCAGCAATTTCTAGTATTGATCATTACGTTTGATGCTACGAGGGGACTGTGATCGATTCCCTTAATAATTATCTTACAGTGGGTGTCTTAAATAAATCAATCCAGCTAATATGAACTGCCTAACACGGAACAAGATACTTCAACCGTAGTAAAACGATGTAATAAGTTTAAGATTAAATAAAACTCTGATAACTCATAGCTCACATTTACAATACACATGAGAAGCAATTTTAGGAGTATAAATTTAGCAACCTGTACAAGAAGAATCTGCGCTTGGCAATAGAACCTGTAGGCAGTATGAACCGTATGACTATTAACAAAGTAGTAGTAGAAGTAATACTCAAATCTTCCTCATTTTATTGTTTCAGCTCCGCTCTTTAGAAGTGGGAACAGAATTCCCTAGTATCAGTAATCTGCGCCTGCTGTGTGGTGAACTCGAAGATGGTGGAGCGAGGCTCAGGTCTCTCGACTTGAAGTTCGACTTGGCATACGACGGAAACTTCAGAATTGACGTGGACGCTGTGATGCTGCTCGGCAAGATTGCTAACATTTCTATCACAGGTGCTGTATCTAATAATTGTAGCTTTGTTACTTTTGATATTTGAGAAAATAATTTACAAATAAGTATAAAAAAGCCCTCAGGAGTCATGAGTAGCTGCTTAGAACTGTTCAGAAAATATCCAGAAATCTTTGAAAGAGGTCTATGTCTACCAGTGAATATTATACCTAGTCAGGTCATAAATTCTGTCACATGTTTAATACAAAATAATTGAAACAAGTTTATTCATTATGTAACCATTTATATACCAAAATGAACTTAACAAAACATAGATTCTTATGACACTAAAGTTTATTCAAAATGACCTCCGTGATTTTTAATACTGGCCTTCAATCTGCGCGGCCAGTTGTCTATCGCAGCACGAACGAGGTCCATGTCAATATCGGCGGCTGCCTTAATCAAGGATGTCTTGAGTGACTCCAAATTGGAATGAGGCTTTGAGCACGCCTTTTCCTCCAAGTATTGCCATATCTTGTAATCTAACGGATTCAAATCTGGACTGGAGGAGGGCCAGTCTTCGTGCCGGATGAAGTCGATTTCACGCGCCGCCAGCCAGTCTTGTGTGCTCTTCGCTCTATGAGCTGGCGCCGAATCTTGTTGGAATACCCAGTGCCTGTTATTGAACATGGTATAAGAAACAGGTTCCACAAGGTTCGTCAGGACTGTATTTTGATACACAACTGCATTCGTTTTTACACCTTTCTCACAAAAATGTACCTCTGTTAAGCCTCAATAAGAAACTCCCAACCATACCATGAGCGAGGATGGAAAATGACCTCGTTGGACACGCGGAATACGCTTGCTCGCTTCTTCACTACTGTGTGCGTACACCTTATCATTTTGTTTGTTGTAGCTCTCTTCTACGGTAAAAATTTCATCTGAGAAAAGAATTTTCCGATATTTTTTTCCCGCGTACAGCTTCAACAAAGCGCGGCATCTCTTCAGTCTCAGGTCCATTAGACGAGCATTCAAACGATGTCCTGTTTTTCTTCGATATGCCCGAAGCCCTAAGTCCTCATTTTACAACATCCTTTTCACCGTGGTTATGCTTAACCCCATCTGAAGGGCCAACAGTTTCTGCTTTCGTTTAGGATTTCTTTGAATTCGCGCCTTCACAGCTTTTATCACTGCTGGAGTCCTAACAGACCGAGGGCGACCACTTCTTGACCTGTCATCTACACTAGAGTCTTCATTGTATCGTTTGATGGTACGATAAACGAATCTTTTGGTTATATTCAAATTTTTCAGTATGTCAAAAATTTGAATTGGCGCGTAACCGCAACGATGCAACGCAATAACTGCAACACGGACTTCTTTATGCGTCCACTCCATATTTAAAAATGAGTAAAAAAGTATACATTTTTATTTTCATGAACAATTCGAAATTCGCATTCAATAAACTGTTTTGTGGCCAGCATTCTAAAAGAAAAGTTTTACTGTGTGACAATACTTATGACCTGACTGTGTATATTTGATAATAATATTAAAAATTTCCTACTTAGGCACCAGATTTTGATATATACAAATGACAAAATTTTTTCGTCTTTTTTTGCAAATCTCTACCTTATAAGGGGCTGACATAAAAGTCAAAATCCTTTTTTCATTTCCAGTGGAAAGCATCAGCGGCATAGTTCGCCTAATGTTCCGACGGACGCCCTACACGCACTGGGCGCTGGCGTTCGAGTCGCCGCCGAAGCTGGAGCTGCGCGTCCGAGGCCGCTTCCAAGGAAGGCAGCTCAAGCCTAGGCTGGCATCGTTGGTCGCCGCACATATTAGGAGGGCTGTTGCGCAAAGGCACACGCTCCCTAATTATAAGATACGGTAGGTTATTTGGTAGAGTTTATATTAACAACATTGTTCTTTATTTATTGGAATATTGTAATGGAATGTAGTGAATGAAGTTCAATCAAGTCTGCTTACAATGTAAGATTTGTTCAGTTGGTAAACGCCACTGATAAATAAATAACTCCCAGCTAAAATTTTAAGTGGTAGAGTCATATCTTATTCTACGAATTATGAAAAGTGTAATCGCTAGACCGAGATAAAATTGACTTAAAATGGCTTTATGGCCGAATTTTCTTACCAATTTTATGAATACCAATAAGATAAGCGGAGGCGCAACAATCTTTACTTAGTGTGGAGAAGCCACACTCTTCCTCCTTTTGAATCGAGCATTATTTAAGGTGTTGAGAATGTTATTGACAGTATTATTTTCTTCACGATTACAGCTACAAGCCATTCTTCCCGAAGTCAGAGCCAGGCAGTGCTGAGGGCGAAGACGGGCCGACCCCCCACGGAAGGCTTACAGTACGACTGGTAGAAGTGACGCGGCTACAGTGGTTGGGAGGATCCGGGACTGTGAGAGCGGCTTTAGCTGTGGACTCTCATGCTTGGGTGAGTTTTGATATACAGGGTATATCCGACCGAAAATGAGGCCAGGTCGTAAGGTCTGTACTGAAACTGGTTCATGGTTCTAATGTCTCTTATATTAGCTTCAGCTGCTTTTATAACTTTATATTTTGTTGTATTGTGTAGCTGTGGATACTCCTAAATTAAAATAATAAAATATAAACTCATTTGCAAAAAAAACGGGCACCTAAGCAATGAACCATTTCAAATGTTACTATTGGTTTGTTTGATAATTATAGGTAGTTTTACTTTCACAATTTTGTAAATTAATTATCAAATAATTGTTTTCGTCAGTATTATCATAAAATTTTGATAAAATTTATGGGTTTTAATGCTAAAGTTCACTAGTAGTGTATGCTCGCTAGTAGTGCATATGCTCGTGAAGTAAAAGTTAACAAAGATTTTTGTTTGTTTTTTCTTTAATAAAGTAAAAGCAGATAAATGTTTAGTATCGAGTGTGACCCCCTCTAGCTGAAATCACAGCTTGAATTCGTCTGGGTATGCTAGCGAGGATATCCCGGATACTTGCTTGCGGAATACGTTCCCACTCCGCGGTAATCACATTCTTCAGCTCTCTGATGGTCTGCGGAGCCGGTTGTACTGATCTCACGCAATAACCGTATTGCTATGCGAAAAAGAGACGGCTGATTCTCAAAAATTGAGTCTTCGCCTAAAGCGGCCAATGCGGGTCGTGCATGAGGAATTAGAACTTCCGTTATGTATCGATGTCCAGTCAGTGAGCCGTTTTCAATGAAGACTAACTCTGTACGATCCATTGAATTTATTCCTGCCCAAAACATAACAGAGCCCCCACCATAAGGTGTGATTTCTTCAAAACAAGCCTCTGCAAAGCGTTCTCCTCGTCTTCGTAGCACTCGCCGACGTCGATCTTCACCGAACAGAGATATCCTGGCTTCATCGGAGAACAATACCCTATTCCAGTCTTCCTGAGTCCATGACTCACAATTTCGAGCAAACCTAAGCCTGGCAACTCTGTGCTCACGGAGTAACTTAGGGCCGCGGGCCGGGCGATGACGGCGTATATTGGCCGCGAGAAGCCTCCTCCTGACCGTCCATAGACTAATATGCACATTTCTTACTTCTTCGAGGTTGTTCTTAAGGTCCACATACGAAGACTTGCGATTCTCAATGCGCGACTCACAAGAAAACGATCATCCCGTGGTTGGGTACATGGTTTTCTTCCAGAACCAGGCTCAATCCTATAGAGCATGTCTGGGACGTTCTGAAACGACGCGTGAGATCAGTACAACCGGCTCCGCAGACCATCAGAGAGTTGAAGAATGTGATTACCGCGGAGTGGGAACGTATTCCGCAAGCAAGTATACGGGATATCCTCGCTAGCATACCCAGACGAATTCAAGCTGTGATTTCAGCTAGAGCTAGGGGGTCACACTTGATACTAAACATTTATCTGCTTTTACTTTATTAAAGAAAAAACAAACAAAAATCTTTGTTAACTTTTACTTCACGAGCATATGCACTACTAGCGAGCATACACTACTAGTGAACTTTAGCATTAAAACCCATAAATTTTATCAAAATTTTATGATAATACTGACGAAAACGATTATTTGCTTATTAATTTACAAAATTGTGAAAGTAAAACTACCTATAATTATCAAACAAACCAATAGTAACATTTGAAATGGTTCATTGCTTAGGTGCCCGTTTTTTTTTTGCAAATGAGTTTATATGAGGGGCCTCCGGGGTACGTAGCATGTCTATTACTGCCAAACAGTGTAAATGCTATGTCCCGGTTTTAAGGACATTGTAGCCCGAGTAACTACTGGACATATTGCGACTTAACATCTTATGTCTTGAGATAAGAGATGGGTGGATGGCGAGCGCAATAGAATGCCAAGCATTGCTTTGTAATTCATGGTGTTTGATTTTGTTACTGTCCATGAGCGGTCTTATCGCTACCATTAGGCGAACGGCGCGGCGTGCTCGTCTCGCCTCATTGCAAGAATCTTCTGGTATATATATATATATATATATATATACACAATTTATTTACTTTCCCAGGTGTCTCTCCGCCGCGGAGTCCTAGTACTGGACGTGGTTTTACCAGCTGTATCGGGACCACTAGGACTGGTTTGCTGCCAAGGAGTGGGCGCTGTGTTAGTAGATACGGTGGTGCCAATGTCTCCAGCGTACAGAGCTGATCTGCGGCGGGATGACGTGGTCCTCGCCATTGATAATAAACCTATCAATAATGTTGCTCAGGTAGGATTTATTATTAAACCATACTCTTATTTTTATTTATTTTTCTTCATAATTTTGACCGATTATCACATGGTTGAAAATCAACTATTGTACGAATCAATAGCTTTAAGATTAAATGACGATGTATATGGATATTGAATTATGTACTCCTATATTTGATTGTCCGATCGTACATTCTATCTTGAACGAAGCTTTTAAATTGATAACATAGATAGCAACATTTCTAAATAGAATTATTGACGTCTTCGAATTAAGACATATAAAAGATTCAATGGTAGGGAAAATTCCACAAAATACTGCTGGAGTCATTACAATTCTTACCTTAGAGTTGAAGTTTATTGAGTCAATCTGTCTGAATTGCAAAAATTAAAAAAAAAAAACATTACTCCTAAGGTGGGAAAGCTGTTGCGATCGGTAGAGCGGCGCGCGGTGACAGTGCGCGTGCGTCGTGGCGGAGGGTACGGCACTGTGAGGCGAGACGAGGCCGCCGGTGAACCAAAGAGAATGAAGCCCAACTTCTCCTTTAGACGAGTTTCTGAGGTCATGGAGGGAGTACGGCTACAGGGAATGAGGGTCGCCACCAAAACTAATGTACAGGTAATGATGTTACATATTATACCGTGGTTTAAAGCTGAGAAGTACCTATAGATTTTTATGAATCCAACTTGTCAAACCTTAATGTACCTACTAGTATATTGAGTAAATCAGCCGTCAGTTACTGCCACTTCAAATATCATTAAATATAAATATTGTGTTTGTAAATTAAAGGAATCAGAATCACCATCAAAAACATCAGAGGCACAAAATGAGACTGAAGCACAAACTAAGCCCAAAACGGAGCCAGTGCGGCAACTATCGAAGACTTGTTTAACAGAGCCTCCGTGCCCTGGCACCAACTTCGGTCTTCGCAAGAGACGCTGCTCCGTAGAAAATAAGTCTTCCGACAGCTCGGCTGGAAGCACACCACCTGCCTCCGGAGCTAGCACACCTCTCAAACAAACCACAGCTGTCAATAAAACTGTGAAACACCCAGAAATACCCATAATCAAAATGGACTCCTCCGAATGCAAAGTCTCCGAGAAAGTAGACAATATTCTGGATGAAGAAGAACAGTTGTTCGAAACAGGAGGGCCGAGACAGACAGAGCACGTTGAAATATGCCAAATGTTCTGGACGAAGAGCATCCAACTAAAACCGATAATACCTTTTGATGAGGAAACTGAGTTTAAACTAAATGAGAACCATAAGTATTTGAATATCAATGTATGGGCCACTGTGCCTGGAGAAAAGGATGAGGTGTTGCTAGGTTATTTGAACATTCCTCTGGCAGCGCTTCTGAGTGAGTGTCAGGACTCGACGGTGCCTCATCATATGAAAAGATATCAGTTCTTACCGCCGGATGTTGACATCAAGTTCAGGTAAATAAAATATTTAACATATGAATCGTAATTTTTTAAAAGAAATCATGTACTGTATATAAACGTTTATAAGTTAAATATTACTGATTACAGTTCAAAACTCTATAATTTAATCTACAATAGCACTTCATAGTTTATACTATAAATATTTTGCCCTAACCCAATATCACTCTATATCCGAATTGTACTTCAATCCTCAGTAAGAGCCACAAGCTATCCTCGCACGCTGGGTTCGAGCCGTGCCTGTGTTTCGGCGACGCGCTGGTGTGGTGGGAGTGGGAGGGAGCAGGCTCGGCGCGCTCGGCCCCGCGACCCCCCAACAGGGACTCCGTGCCCCCCAGACTGCCCAAACCCACCAGGGCCGCCCACGACTTCGTGCGCACACACTTCCACCGGTCCACGCAGTGTGACTTCTGTAATAAGAAGGTTGGTACATTTGGGCAGTAATGTAAACGTTTGACCTGCATTCGGTAGAAAATAATGAAACTAGTAAAGAAGCCTATAAGCGTAAAAGTCGATTTTAGAAAACATATCTTGTTTTTAAATATATGTATTTTTTGTTTCAAAAAACGTTTCATATTTATTGTGAGTAAATAAGTCATTATAGATTATGTTCAGCTGTTTGATAATGATGCCAAATTTGGCAATGACGATACAGTGCCTCAAAATGGCATTGTCCCGACATTTAAACCAGAAAATAAGTGAATAACTCTATTGCTCGACAAACAGCGCGTATTAAAACGAAAATAGCGATAAAAAAAAGTAAATGAATGTGGCATGACAAAAATGACTTCTGTGATCATGAAATCTTTTTCAATAGATATGGCTGAAGGACGCTATGCAGTGCCGCAACTGCGGTCTCTGCTGTCACAAGAAATGTGTTACCAAGTGTCAGGAGACTTCGCCGTGTATACCTAAACAGGACAGAGGTAAATTTATCAATACATAAACTCACACCTTTTCCCAGAAGCGAAAAATTCTACAAAATGGTTAATTACGTGATTTTTTATGGTAAATAAAAAGAAAAGAAAAAGAACAAAAGAACAATCTATTCAAATATTTTTAAAAAATATGTAACTTAAGGAAAACAATACAAAGAAAGAAACAATTATAACTTGATTTTGTTTTTTGGGAATCTGTTGAAACCACAGAACAGTTGAATATGTTCTGTGGTTCAAACAATTAAACAGCGTCGATAATGCCGCAAGTTTCCGCAAAATAAATGTATGATTTATGAAAAGCTAATCGCGTCGGTTGGTGATTCGTCTTCTTGTAATTACTACACATTTACCAAAACGTATTATTAGTCACATGAAACTTTGCGTATCCCCAAACAGAATAAAGTAAACACTTTAATTATTATCTGTGAAATTTTAACCACTATTTAAAATAGTGAGAACGATGTAACGTTATATAGATAGAGAGTTTACCATATTCGTATCTAATTCAAATCAAATAATATTTTTTTGTAATTTTCCTGTTATATGCAAAATATCGCGACATAGTTCTGTTATTATTCTGTATTTAGTAGATATCTATTTGTCTTCTTCTGTTTGCTTTTATTCCATACTTACATCCACGTTTACGTCACTTTTTTATTGTAATTATTTGGGAAATTTTATTGTTCAAACAGCTAGTTAGTCTTGGCCAAAGTTAGAATACACATAAAGCCTAATTATTTTCTAATTTTCCATATCAACTATCCAAATGAGTTCGTGCGTCATCCTTAAGGATTTCCTGTTGAATGTTGATGAGTCATAATTTCATACCTGTTCTTACAGTTAAATATCTTGTTTTACTGGCTATTTGTGCCGTTTATAAATACTCTTTCATACAAATAATTAATCAAACAAGATCGTATCTGCAGTTAGCGTACAAAGAGAATGGCGTTCTCTGAAAGCTATTGTTTTAATTTCATGTTATTTATTTCACTTGCGAGTTCGAATGACTAATATTTTAGTAGGGACGTAACAAAAGTGGTGCAGCTAGCATTCCCATTGGGTTTCCCGGCGGAGAAGGTAATTCAATTTCGTTTCTGCGTAAGGTTTCGATACTAGGAACATCGCACGAGAGAGAGTAAGATTCCTTAGAAGCGATGAGTCATCCGAGTACAGATTGTTAAAAAACAAAAACAAGGTTACTACTATGTGTGATGAAATAAAATTACGGTACTCTCGCATTACGTCCGCCTCAGATTTAATCAGGAGGAAAAATTAAAAGAATCGAATAAGTCCCCGACATTTGCAACTGTAGATTGAAGTGATATTTCAATGTCCTTTAGGACAATATATTTAATTTGTTTGTAAAATCAATGACCACAATAACACAACAAAATACAACGTAGCATGATCATGCTATAAATGTTTAAAGGCAAAAAAATTTTTACATAAAAAATAATTATTAATATATTAATTGGAACGTTACTGATTCGGTAAAAGAGTAAAATAGAAAGTCTATTATAATAATCCCAATTTGTAAGGTTGTTACTTATTATTAATTCATCATTAGTGTTTCTTTCAAAAACACATTATATTTAATTCTATTAAAAAAATATTACCGCTGTTTTCGTATCAAATATTACTACGTACGCAGTCGACAAGATGTTATTTTTCTCCGAAATATATTTAGCTTACTCCGACGAACCTATCAAAAAAACAAAACACTTAGCCGGAGAAAAAACCTCGTGTTTCTATTTATAAAGTGCGCTGAATTCCATCTGTATCCGAATTATTTAAAAAAATTATCTTATACTGCAAAAGGAGAATAAGTATTTCGTGTTATTTGAATTCGAGCCAAATATATTGTCTTAGTGCGATGAAATGTGTCAATGACCAATACGGTCAATAACCCTTAAATATACGCATCAACAATTGCCAAGGAATTAGTAAAGCTTTGTTCTTTATTCAGATTTACCAAGTCCATTTTGCTGCTGTTAGGTACTACTATAAATCAGCCCTCTGAAAGTGGTAGAGCCACGTTGATTTCAGTCATGACTGATGAGCGGGCAGGCTCGTAGATCCCAGATATCTTAACTGTCGCATTTCGTTCGGTGAGTAAGATTGTCGAATGCCCAATACCTATTTCCTCTTCCCATCTTATATCCTTCCCGCGCTCCTCTCGATTTGATGAGCCATGATCCAAACGTTATGGATGTTCATAGGTGGCAGTGACCATTTCCTTTCAGGTGGCCTGTTTGCTCGTTTGCCGGAGCTAGGCAATAAAAAAGCCAACTCGATCGCTGTACCATTGATGTAGTTTTTTTTTCGTTTCATTTCATTATTGTTTGAGACACACCCAAGTATTCTTATTTTCCTTTCTTTCTCGACTTTTCCCACTCTCACTCTATTTAAGGCATCGCAGATTTTTATGGATATGGTTGGCTATGATGATATGATGGCTACAAAATGTCGTTAAGGACAAACGATAAAAAATATCAGTCATAAAATTAATAACTCCAATAAAAACAAAATATTTAGAAAGATAGAAATAACTTCTTGTTTGTAAATATAGATAGATAATGGTTGAAGAAGCGAAGTAGCGTTGCGTCTTATGAGAACATACGTCATTGTGTTCGTGGTTCGTAGCAGGGATGTTGCGAATATAATATTATCCGCAAATGCGGAACTTCCGCATAAAGAACATCGGTCACGTCCATACATTTTGGGACCTGACAAAGAAATATATTGTACACAGCTGGGATATAGTTTATTGTGTTGTATAGTGCATGAGGAGTGATGTCCAGTTACAAAAAGATTTCTGCAAAGCCGGAGATTTTAGAATTATTCATAAAAAATAGCACATTATAATGTCATTGTCATTGTCAAATATACCTAATGTAGGGTGGTCTTCATCCTACAGGTACCTAGGAAGAAAAGTGTACTAAATCATAATGATGGCTTAGTAATTACTATGCTCTATAATTTCCCTTGTCATAAAACTAATTAGCCGTTGAATATAGTGTACACCATACCTGTGTTACCTTAAGGTAATGAGAGAAAATGTAGTATTTTGCTGTCATTATTTCGCAGAATGTTATCAGAATTTATTAGACTGTTTTGAGTATTTTTCGCTATTCTTCATAGTTTCGTATTTGGCCATCCCCACACACTTGAAAAATCCCCCTATATGTATGTATAGGAATATAATAAGCAGTGGTCACAAAAATAAAACACAAAATAAAATAAAACACAGAAAATATTTTTTAAATGTATTATTTCTCATCTTCTCTTTTTACAATAGAATCTAAGAACTCTGCATGGGCAGCAACATCAAAGTCATGACGTGGGCACAGCAACAGTACCACAGATTACTTAGATCAAACAGTACTGTGCGACGTCCTACTACACAATTACAACAATACTTAGTTATTCCGTCTCTCCTTGATTTGGAAGTTTGGCATCATTGTTTTTCATCAAAACACACGCACTTTTCCTGTGGGAACTCCAGGATACTAAACCATATTGACTAAATAGTAAATAGGATACCTTGTAGATTCATGGCTAAAAAAAACTTCGATTAGTTGATAGACCCACTCACTGATTACAGAAATAAGTATAATAAGACGGGTACCTATTGCATTGAACACAATGCACAAATTGTTGAGGAGCGCACTGTTGTTCCGAGTTCATGTTGGAAATATGGTTATACTTCACACTTTAAACGAAATCACAAAGCGTTATCGTTATACAATGGTTAATCTTACAAAGTGGTCAGAAATACAAGGGTATATCGGAGTCCGTGATTAAAGCCAAGTCACAAATATAAACAGAATTAACAGTAGTCGTAAATCGGAAATCAGTACAGTACAGTACAGTTTTTGTTTTTAATGGCAATCGGAAATCAAAAGAAAGCAAAATGACAGCGCAAAGAAAAGTCATGTGTCATAGAAAATACCTACACTTTTTTTAAATTTAGTACTACCTTCAACGTTGTAGTTAAAACCTTATTTTAAAACAAAGTATGACTGATGGAACGCACTCATGTGCGTTCAATATTATTAAAAACACTTTAAGTTTTTCTTTTTTATCCGGGTTTTTTAAAATAAATTGAAATATGCATTTTGACTCTAATAAATTATGAAAATTTTTGATGTACCATTCATAACTGGTCCCGTTCATGGTCCATTTTCGCCAATGTTCTTTGGACATCTGCATCCGCATCCGCAATAATCGATGCGGATGTTTCATGCGGATGCGGATGTAATACAAAATGAGACAAGACAGAAATTTGGCGGTGCCGGCTAATGGCGCGTGCCGTTCGGAAGTAGTGTTGCCAGGTGTCCCGCTTTTCAGGGGTTTGGTAACGCGTCTCGATTAAACCTTCGGCGGGACGCCAAATGTCCCGCTTTTTGACCACCGTTCTCAGAACGAATAAAAAACGAAATCTTACCCACTTTTATTTATAATCCGTACTGTATTTCGCGTTTTCCTACAATTATTTACCTACTTAGTATCTATTTCGATTCTAAAGTAGTTTCGGTAGGCTGTTAGTGAACTTATGTCTTAGTGAATATTAGCTAGCTCCAATGAAAATTCCTTGGTAACAATTTCAAGTTTCATACGGCTTAGAGAGCATTACTAGCGATTTTTTTACGACATGTATATGTAGATGTAATTCAAAAGAAAAACGCATCTTAACTTCACAAAATTCTCTTCGAGCATTATAGCGAGCATAATTTGTCAAAATTCATGTGCAAAGACGTGTCGGAAAATATAGATTTTCATCTTGGCGATAAAGATCGCTCTGGTAAATCGAATTGTTTTAGTCTGAGAATTTAAGGAATAACTTGATGCACACCCATAGTAAACGCTAGAGGAAAAATTAAAATCGTTTTGTGTAAATTTTTGAAATATTTGGAGTAAGGTAAGAAACCTCTGCCTTTCCCTTCTGGAAAAAACGGCGTGAGTTTATGTATGTATGCATGCTAAGAAACCATCGCGCCTTATGAATTGAAGCTTCGAGAGATATAGTACTTGGTCTGATTGAGCTGCGCTTTCATTATTATACGAATAACCAAAAACGGCTATTGTCTTTGAGAGCCTCCAAAGACGCGACGTTTTTCTATGTAATAAGTATATGCTGCTAGAAAGAGGGAGAGTAATAATTTGTGAAAGCAAAAAACATATAATTTTCTCTTCTTTAATAGGCGTCCCGCTGAAGAACTCAAAATCCCGCTTATTTGAATGTCCTGTCCCGAATTTTCAAAAACTAAACCTGGCAACGCTATTCGGACATGACATTGACCAATGGGAGCGAAATAAATAGTGACATGATCCGACGCGTTTGTTGTTGCTATGATAATAGATTCTTCTAGTGAAAATAAGAATCAAAAAATACCAGAAAATGGTAGCACTGTAGCTGTACTCAAAAAAAAATTCTTACCCCAATAAAAAAAGAGTCTATCGCCCGAATACTGGAACGCATAAAATAAATAATAAGTTGCTCTTAACAGCGCATGGCCCACTTAGCCAGTACATTTAATTTGGATTAACGTAGTTAAGCGCAACTTATATTTAAATTGCGTTCCAGTATTCGGGCATATGTGGATGAAAATCCTCTTAAGTGGTATTTATCGAGAGGAATTAAAGATATTATTGCCGATAGCACAAAGATTTTAATCCACTCCACTAAGTAGTAATCCTAGCGAACAATTATTTGCAGCGTGGGTTTAATTTACCAACCTCTTCCTAAACGCCTTGTTATCAGAAAAGGGGGACCGGCGTTATACTTAATAAATGAAACGGTGTTCTTTTGCGAGCTCTTGGGGCTACTCAAAACGAAGGTAATGCATTTAATTATCAATAGAGAAGATGGCTAAAACCTTGCACAAGCATGGGATCGAATTCTACACTTAATTATATCGGAACCCAAAAGACCAACTGCCCGGCATCCAGATACAGTTAGCTTCCTCTGCGTAGACTGAAATGCAAAAACAGATTAACGTTTTAAATTAACATTTTAATTTAAAAATTCTAAATTACGGGTAATTAAATTCCGTCCTGTGACCATGAATCCTTTAAAGTAATCGAAATATCGGGAGGTTAAAAAATATAAAAAATAACATAGATAAATCTATAAATATTAGTAAGCGATAAAATCCGTAAATAATAGTTTAATTTCAATATTCATTCATATACTATATTTATATAAGATGGTAAACATCCGCATCCGCATCCGCATCCGCGGATGTGAGCCTTTGAAAATCCGCATCCGCATCCGCATCCGCGGATGTGAAAAAATCGACATCCGCAACATCCCTAGTTCGTAGTATGATCATATGATCGCAGCACGCGACTGCAATAAACACCTGATTTCGTTAGTCATGACCTGAGAGATAACTACTTCAAAGTGTATTGTATTGATACCTTCATTCTTTATTATACATTATTATTTCTCCGCATAAACATATTTCGGAGTGACGAGAAAAGAAGTGAAACAGCGGGACAAAGAGACACTGGTCTAAAATATTAAAGTAAAAAACAATGCGCCTTTATTTCGCGTGCTTTATTGAAAATTAGCGCGGCCCAGCTCCGCCTGGATGCATAATACACATTTTTCAAAATATTCTATTACCTATGGTCATCAGGAATAATGTAGGATAATAATGGTGTTTTTTTTTAGTTCAAATCGGCCCAGTATTTTCAGGACCTGTTCGATGCAAATAATAATCTCTTTATAATATTAGTATAGATTAGAGGAAATACAGTCTTATTTGGCCTCCGTGTCGTAGTTGGTTAGATATTATGTGATACACAGGAATTTCGGGTCTGGGTGTTTGTGAGAACGAAAAGTCCCTCATAGTTCTTAATAGCCACGACACAAGACTCGATCTTAGTGTGGGGTCAAGAATATGTAAGTCACTGTGGGATGTACTTATTTACAAAACTAGTATATTCACTGGACGCAATTAATAATTCATCGATAGAGTCAATATTTTTGCCTTTTATTTTTATAAGCCTTTGTCTCTCGCCACATTGTATCATAACACGTGTTTATAGCATTGTCATTGGTTGTATTTGATTATCGAATAAGCCCAGGGCTAGTTCTAGTTTTCATAATAATGTCGCATTAGTCGTCTATATTCCAGTCATTGCAATAAAATTTGTTTTGGGTCAATCAAAACACGGGTTCCTTCAGATGATACACTCCAGGAAAATGTCTGATTCATTATTTGCTCATCCATATATCACCGAAATCGAATCATTACTAAATTTATTTTACAGTCAACTACAAAGTAATGAACAAATAAATATTTCACACAATGATGTGAAATACTAAATGTCGGAAGAGTTTGCACCTTCTAATGATGTCTTAATTTCATTAGCGATTGCAAAGATGAGTCATTAGGAAAATTCCTTTAGTTTAGGCGAAAGTAAAAAGTATAACGAGCCATTCTATTCGAGTAAACAGCAATGCAATAGTTTTCAAGTACGTAATAAATACACTAACACATACTGGAGGAACATTCCGACAATGCGGCAACTATAAAATTTAGAGGTTATTGCGTGTTCACTGTTATTAGTAATAGTCACACGGAAGAATACTGCTCCACTTTGATACGTTGTACGTAAACCTTGATTTCAAACGGCTAAATGTCCACTTTACTGTATGGTAACCTAGAGAGAGTATTCATAATAGATTTATGCCTTTTTTTTTTTTTTTTTTTTTTTATTGCTTTGAATGGCGAGACGAGCAAGCCGTTCGCCTGATGGTAAGCGATACGACCGCTCATGAACAGTAGCAATATTCCACTGCGCTCGCCATCCTGAGACATAAGATGTTAAGTCTCAATATGTCCAGTAGTTGCTCTGGCTACAATGTCCTTCAATCCGAAACACAACAGTGCATTTAAGCAGTGTTGTTTCACGGGAGAAATAGACATTGCGGTGGTACCTACCCAGATGGCTTCTCACATATGAGAATATGCCTGCTTTAATTTTAGAGGATGAAGCTCTAAGAATAGAAATTTGAAACTGCCAGATCAAAATGTAGCGTGAAGTTCGCTGATTTCAAATTATTTTCCGGTACTAAAAGATTTTGAAGTTCTATATTTATTAATTACTATTAATAAGTTATTTCTAAAACCTTGACAATATAACTCAATTATAGTACGGATACTGATAAATAAGTGTGGTCTTTATTTGGCTGAATCCGAAAGATTACTGTTGGTAGATCTCGCAAATGTGAGCGGCCGCCTGAGTACCATTGCAATGTCTATTTCACCCACCAAACAGCAATGTAAATGCACTATTGTATTTCGGTTTGATTTTGGAGGGTATTTTTATTAGAGTAACTACTGGACAATTTGAGACTTAAGTAACATCTTATGTCTCTTATTTTAACATTGCTTTAGAATTAATGGCGTTGTTTGGTTTTGATACTGGCCATTTGTGGTAGTATCCCTTATCCTCAGGCAAACCCTCAGGTCAGCTCGTCTCGCTATTAAGTGCAATAAAAAAAATCAGAATATTCTGATAGTTACTAAATTGTTATCACTAATTCCTTTAAGGGTATCAAGTCAAATGAAGAGGGCGAGCGGATTGGCATGGCGGTTAGCTGAATGTTAATCCCGTATTTAGGAGAATTAAGTTATCATAGGAATTTCCCGACATAAGTATTTATTCAGTCAAACCATACCACGTAACTTTACATATCGAATAAAATATTAAAGCTTACTGACGTCAAGTTTATCGCGTTCGTATATTAATCTTAGGTAACACATATTACTGTAGTAATCTAAAGTCTATTAGAAAAAAATAAGGAAATAATTCGCCCTCGACCTAAATATGGTTGTTCAATAACGTCATAAGTCAGCTTATAACTAAAATTATGGAGACGGAAGCCATATTGTACCTTTTTAGCTCGGCAACTAGAAATATGAGAGAAAGAAAACTAATTTACTGCCTATAGTTGTCTCTCTGTATTTACAACTCATGGCTTTATCGCTTTTAAATAGTCGACATTCTTAGGACTTTGGATGTATTAAGCATAGTATAACAGTCGCTGAACCCTTCATACGCAGTATAATAGAGGATAATCCACAATAGAGTCTATGGAAATGAACACCTGTGCGTTATTTTATTCATGTTTTTAAACTTCTTATCTTAGCAGGTCGGCATAATTGTATCGAATGTCTTGAGACTGTCGTCTGATGCCATAAATATTCAGCCTGGACAGCATTTGGCATATGCGCTTACCATCGAGCGCACGAGCACTATGCCGAGCTAGTATAAAAAAAACACAATTGCATGTCTATTTTAAAGACTGATGTTTACAAAAGTTTTATTTTATCTAGGTACCTGTTTTAATAATGCCTAGAATATCCACCGCAATAATTTTAGATGCATTGGCGGGTTTGGCATGCACTTTACCTGAGTAGGTATCTACTAGGTATTTTATTAGTTATTGTAATATAAAACCAAATAATTTTAGATACATCGGCGGGATTGACTTGCACCCCACCTGAGCTGATTATGACCGAGGCAGAATCTATTGCGGATCCAGATTCCGACGACGAACCAGATAGGAAGGATTCTTTGGATGTCCATGAAGAGGGTAAGCTAGCCACAGGTAACGATAGTGCACTCGCTTTGGCGCCAAATTATATGTTATTCGCGCTGACATTTTGTTTTGTAAAATGCTAAATGAAAATAAAACTGGAATAGACTACTGTAAAAATATTGATTTTGAAAATACTTATTTCTTATTTTTATTTTTATCTCTTTTTACTAATGAATCAAGTTAGGCATTTGGTAAAAGTCATGAATCGCTTGTAAATAAAAAGTATTTTCTATCTCAATTCTATTATATATAACGTAATTACTTATACAAATACACATTTATTTTATTTTCATTATAATTATGTTTTATGTATATTACATAAATTATACTATAATCTATTTCTGATTATATTATTTAATTAAATATTTTATATTTGTATTTTATTTTGTGAATTTTGTTTGCACAGACGAATTGCTAGAATGCTGATGTTGGGGAGTTTTACGCTATAATAAAACATCTGGACCCCTTCAACTTGTTCCCACACAATTTACAACAGGTTTTTTAAATAATATTTAAATATTTCTGTGATATGTTAGTTTGTCGTACGTCTTACCCATGACTGCCTACTTTATTTATTGACTAAAATATTATAATAATTTGCCATATTAATCCAAACGTAACGCTTAATTAATTAATTTTTGCGTCCCATAATATAATATGTTATGCTTATGCCAATTGTCACCCAGTACCTATTTGATTTATAACATTGAAATTTGGTCATGTAATAGGTACTTTATCACCCTGACTAATCCAAATGTGATGTTTATACTTTGTCTATATCGCCATGATCCCATGTGGTTATTTCCCTTGATTCAATGCGAAAGTTGAGCCAAAAGTTGTCAATCTATGCTTACGACCGCTTACATAACGATGCTCTATCACCTTTGAATTATAATATTAAAATATATTACTGCATCTTACTCCGTTAAGTAATTCGATACGATTACGTGACTTCAAATATTGTACTTACTTTAATTAATTGAGTTTTTAATTGGATTATAAGGAAGTGTTTCCACATGCCAGCATTTTTGCAACGGTCATTAAAAGTGCACATTTGGCAATTAATAGGCCGGTGAATGTGTTGGTGGAATGCTTCGGTATCATTTCTTCTTTCCTAGCGACTGCGGCCTTTAACGCTCTGTTTAACATTATTTCGAAGGACTGGAAACTGGCCGAATCTATTTCAAAATTAATAAAAAAAAATAAAAACCGACTTCAAAACAAAAATCCACTAAAAACCAAAAAATAATAAAATAATAACTAACCACTTAAAGCAAAATAATAATATTTATTTCATGGAACTCGTGCATGTTGATTCATTTGCTTAATGACTTGACTAGCCAACAAATCAAAATATATGCGTAACATATTGAAGGCGGGCCGCCAAGTACCAAACATGTAGGACCTATGCCTTATATTAATTTAAATATCTATATGTTTGGTACTGGGCGACCCGCCTTCAATATGTTACGCATATATTTTGATTTGTTGGCTAGGCAAGTCATTAAGCAAATGAATCAACATGCACGAGTTCCATGAAATAAATATTATTATTTTGCTTTAAGTGGTTAGTTATTATTTTATTATTTTTTGGTTTTTAGTGGATTTTTGTTTTGAAGTCGGTTTTTATTTTTTTTTATTAAAAATTTTAGTTATTTTTATCTTTTTAGTGTTGATAGGTATTTAAATAAAGAAGATTTGGTCCCCACGCCACAAGGAATATGTTCTTTCCGATGACAATGAAATCGCTAAAATCGGCTAAAAGCTGCCAAAGATATTGGAATATTCACATGTTTATTTTTTTCTCCCCCCCCCCCTCCCTTCGCGCCTACCCCTTTTTCCCTCAACCACTGTAGCCTAGCTTTTATACTGAACTCAATGCAAAAAGAACCGTTGAAATCCTATTAAATTTTGAGGAGTTCTACGCTCCAGGTCCGAACATGATAATCAGATCTTAATGTTGTGTTCCTGAGATCAACCTGTTAATACGTTCTTTCCAATGAAAAACAAATCACTAAAATCGGTTAAAAGCTGCCGAAGATATTAGAATTTATGTGTATTTTAATTTTATCACCCACCCCCCCTCACCCCCACCCCTTTTTCCCTCTCTCACTGTATCTTAACTTTTCTTATGAACGTAATGCAAAAAGAACTATTGCAATTCTCCTTAATTTTAAGGAGTTCCCCTCTCCAGGTCCGAAGATATTCATCAGATCTTCACCATATTTTTATGGGACCAAACGACAAGCACCAGCTTTCAATCAAAGAAAGAATGGTCGAAATCGGTTCACACAGTACAGAGAAACGAGGTAACAAACATAAAAAAAAAAAGCAACATACAGTCGAATTGAGAACCTCCTCCTTTTTTTGAAGTCGGTTAAAAAGAATTGCGGTACATCACATCTCATTAAATGCAGTAACATGATTAGCAAATTAATTAAAACAAAATCGTGTTCTCCAAAGAAATGTGATCTTGTCAGCTTAGTATAAACTGAATATATTAAACAGTTATTAAAATATAATATCAGTTACATAAAATCAGTTCAGATTTTTTACGAGTTAATAATTCTCTAACAAAAACGACAAATTAAATTTGTTCAGCGAAATAATACCTTCTCCAATTGAAAACTGTCCCATACTAACCAAACATAGTCCAGCTCCACCGCCTTTGGAATGGAACGATTCTTATATATTTGTCTTCCCGTTGTTGTGATGTAGTGTCTTCGTCTTTACGTTAGCATCTGAATATAATTGAGCAGACCGTCATAAAGAAATTGAAAGACCAGATATATCCAATCGATAATGAAATCGTCTTCAAGTGGATTGTGCTGGATACATTGCCGAGCCAGTACAAAGAAACATATCAGCCCGATTATAGACTAAAGTAATGTAAGTAAAAGTATAATAAACGATCAGGCGGAGGTGCAATGAGCGCTCTGGTGGCAGGGTTGCGGCGCGCCGGGTCAGCACACTCGCTGGCGGCGCCGAGGACCTGTGCATCGTCTCGATCCTTGCCGCCCTCGCCAAGTCACACGCCCAGGTATTATAATATTCATACTAATACAATGCCTGGCCACACAAACAACGTTCATTTTGACATTGAAAAATGAGAAAGTTCAAAGGGATTGTAAAAGTTACAAGAAGTTCATAATATGATCGTTGTTCCATAAAATCCCAACCTATGACTATTAATGGTCCAGTCTGGGATAGTTAGTGACGATTTTTCTTAATGCTATAACTATATACTTTAATGAAAGCCCGAAACAAAGTATTTCAATACAACTAGAGTCAAATTATGTTCGCAGTAGGTATAATATTATTATCAATCATTTTGTGATATATGCTTTATAAGTATCCAAAGCGCTGGCTGGCATAATAGTGGACAAGTCACATAAATATCCATATGACTTGCAACTGCATGCATATTTGCACGATTAAATTTTATTTAGGATCCAACATCTACTGTTTATTAAAAAACAGCACCTACCGAACTTCAAGATACACTTCAACATAAGAAAGGTAACTTGGAAAACATTGTAGATGCATGACGCATTACCGAATTTCCTTTCATGTAAAACATGTGTAACATATTATTCGTAGGATCTATTCTATTACTGAACTCATTGCTATTGCATGACATCAGTATTAATATATGTATCTTCATAAACCTTTCGATTGTGGATTGTGAACGTTATAAAATATCTTTTCACATAGACTGTGCTAAATTCTACCTGGTAATTTTAGAAAAAACTCACAAAAATTTAATTTGAAATATTTTTTTTTAATAACATGGTTTCTTGAATAACAAAAGCATTAGATGTAAAACAACAAGAACAGCATCAAACATTGTTTTTAATATTATATAATTTACAAATAACGTAATTAATAACTTAACGCAATGTACATACGAAACATGAAATTGAAAAAAAAACAGATTTCGGTCTTTAACATTGAGGTATTATACTAGAGCGGTCATCGGGAACAAAATCTCTGCGTATGGTGCGTGCACAAGGGTACACATTGAAGCGAGAGGGAAGATATATTACTTCGTAGGCGTGACAGAGACAGAAATAGAATGTACCGCTCATTTTGTAACAAACATTTTGTTTGCAGTGTCCCCTCTGGTATAATATCTCAATGGTCTTTAAGAAAGAAAACGGAGTTTTTAACACTTTTAACATTTGAATTCGGATTCCTTAACCTCACCTTAAACTAAACGCTTTCATAACCAGTACACACATTTGTAGCTAAAAAATAAAAATAAAATTACACAGGACTCATAATTATGCTTGTTCTCGTTCTTTCATACCACAAAGTATTTTGTTATATAGGAATTTCATACTTACGCATGAATGCACGATTGTATCAGTATTTTATGTTGTGTTTTTTTTTTTTGTTGAATTGCCTAACGTCGCGCCCGTATTCATTGAAATTTTAAGGACATGCAAGAACTACAAAATAACATATCATGAACCAGCAATTATTGGCAATAATTGAAGGGAACTAGCTATACTTTATCCAAAATACGAAAAAATAAAATGTAAACAAATATGTAACCACATTCAACTTTATTTTACATCAATATAATTAATATTACTAGATTGAAGGTATTGAATTTCAATTTATTCAAATTAGGACGACCTATTAATAATTATTATTCTCTCCCTCATCAATAAGTATTATTTGTTTTTTTTTATCAAAAGGGCCTTATATCCTTCTTCAAATCTCTGGTAACTTATGTGCAAAAATTGCTGATAAGCAGTTAAGACAAGAATGTGTAACAAACATAGTGTTGTTTGTTTACGTTTTATTCCTCATATTGGGATACGGTATTAATATGCGCGCGTCGTGTAGTGAGACAGCAGTGACATTTTTCACGATAAGCTCCTGTGATGAAAAGGAAACAGTCGCTGGAGAGTGCGGGCAACCCGTTCGGCGCGTGCGGCGCGACGTGGCTGGCGAAGGGCGGGAGGGGCGGCGTGAGCGCCATGCTGGCGCCGGCGCTGCGCAGCGCGCTGCCGCCGGACGCGCTGCTCGCGGCCGCCAGGGACTCCGCGCCTGACCTCGCTGCCAAGCTCACCGCACACCAGATACATGAAATGGTACATGGATTACTCTGTGCTCCGATACGACTGTTCCAACATAGCACGTAAAGTACAATTTAAAAAAAAAAATAAGAACCAACAGTCTTATAAATAATCCTGACCCCACACTAAGATCGAGTCTCCAGTTGTGGGTATCTATAGTATGAATGAATGAAAAGATCTATGAGAGACTTTTAGGTCTCAAAAAACACTCGGAGTGGGGATCGAACCCATCGAACCTCTCGTTTCACGGCCAGTGTCTAACCACCTGCGCTACGCCACGGAGCCTAAATATGCCTAAATACATACTTAAATAAATCGATTTCTGTAACCTCATAACCTTAGACTAAGTGATAAGTTTCATAGAGAATATCAATTAGTTATCAAATCATCAAATAATACTCATCTTTACAAGTGGAAAACTTTAATCTTACATATTGACGTTCAACGTCCAAACATTCGGACTTCGTATCGGAGTAAAAGTAACCCCCCTATCTAGTCGCACTCCAACTCATCACAATAGCCATCTACAAGACTAGATTAACGGATGAGAATCCTTGAATAACTATACTTTTAACTGTCAATTATTTTTTTATTCCATCAAGAAGATAGGTAGCCTTGTGTTGATGTCAGTATATCACGATCTTAGTCTTCAATCAACCATCATTATACTTATGATTTGATATCAATGAATCATGCTCTACAAAAATATGAGTATATATCAAAGCGTGCGTCATAATCATCAGTCTAACGACTATTGACGCCCATTTTCCAGCCGGGTCATTGATACCATAATTCTAGTAGCTGCAGCGTGACTCTACCATTTTTAAATTAATAAATAAGGTATCGCTGATTGCGGGCCCATTTAATAAATACTTGACACCCCATTTTCATTTTCCATGTTATTCCATCAGGGTCAGTTGTTAAAAGTATGCAATTGTAGAGTCTAATAGCAAAAATCGCCAAGTTTTCAATTGTTGTAATATCGGTCGACGAACGCACACACCTAATGTGGGGTCAGCCTAAGAAGAGCATAAAAGTATAACCTCCACCTGCCTCCAGTTACAGGCCGTTCGCGAGGAGTTATCGGCAGAGGACGCGAGCGGGGGCGGCGCGGGGGAGCCCGGTGAGGGGGGCGAGGGCCGGGCGTACGCCCTCACCGCGCTCATGCTGCACTGCTGCGCCGCCGCACAACTCGCGCAGCAGCGGACCGAACCAGCCACCACTTGATATTATAATCATTGTTCATTGTAGATACTTGTTTTATTTATACACCTAGTATTGATTGATGAAAATTGCCGAGCCGCATAAGGCCAGCGTGGTGGACTATATGGTCTAACTCCTGTCAATCGTACTCTCGATTGTAGAGGAGGCCCGTGCCCTGCAGTGGGACGTATATGGGCTGATATGCCCCTCTCATCGGGTTCATGTGGAAATGAAATGAATTCGGTTTATTGATCATGTAGACAATTAAATAGCTCTTATGACAAGTCAATAAACATAGTACTTAAATATAAAAGAATTGATTATGTTATTTATAAATTAAATTTATTTAGTTTTTGGTAGAATTATTTATTATGTATAACTATTTGTAGTAAGTTAAATGCTATTCAAGGAAATTCATTCCAATCCTTCAGAAGCCTATGTTTAGAAATCATCCTGTGGACGAAGCTTGGACGAAGTGACAGGGTATTCATTAATTGCTGAAATGCAGTCCGCTTTCATTAGGAAGTTACGGAAATCCTTGGGTGACACCTATGTCCAGAAATGGACTTTCTGTGGCTGAAGAAACAATGAAATAATTATCTTAACAATAGGTAGATTGATTTATAAATTACTGTCAAATAACAGGATCAATTACAGTCATAACGTCGACACTGTAATAATGCGGGTCTTGGCGAGAGATAGCGAAGTAGAGTCACCGTTCATTCGCGCTGTTTTTTTAACTATTACTTAAAATTTTATTTTATCTACCATAAGATAATGATAATACATTTTGAAACCGCTTTTTTATAAAGAATACTTGAGAGTGAGCATAAAATAATCTACACAAACAAACACAAGAAAGAGATCATTCGATTTGGAATTAAAATCAAAAAGATTAAATCATCTACTTAAACTGAACAAAAACGATAAGGGTTTCAAAACACGTAGACCACAGCGTCGTCAACAGACTTTTATATCAATAGAAGTATTTTTGTTGTCATGAAACTTTCTCATAAATTTATACGCTCGGTTTTTTTATAATCAACAATGGTCCAAAAAACAAATATTTTTGTAGATGAGTTCAGATATTACGTCGGGACAAGCAACATACAAACATCTAATCGCCAAACATATTTACGCACTTTACTGTTACAAGGATAGAGGAGTATCATTTTCGTATGTAAACAACAAAATAAACGTGTTCTTAATAGATCTACTCATCTATAAAAATAAACTATTTTTTCTGATATAAATATTGTCTCACCAAATATAAGGAGGGAATACCGCGGCTTTAGGAAATTAATACTGTAATAAAACTGATAATTTCGAATACATCTTGATAAAGATAAAGGAAAATTGCAATCCATTGCATTATGTGTAATGACTAATCATAATTTTACTACATACAAGGAACATCAAGATCAGTAACCTTACAAATTTTCGAACTTGTACATTTTCAAACTATTTTAGTTCAACATTGAAATAACTTCTTATTTATGCTCCTTATTATATTTTCACCTAGGCTTAATTAAACAAAGAAAACAAACGGTCTGATGAAGAAAAAGTACAAATATGCGAAATGTGTACTATAATTTAGCCTTTATTTCAATGCATTAGGTGCTATTTTGTTTTGTAAGGACGCGAGGATCAAAGCACTGAATACGTACGTTTACTGCGTCGAATATCCGCTGCGGGACCTGGCTCGTATCCAGCTTTTCCTGAAATAGCACAAAGGACCGACCTCTACTTTCACGGTGTAAAAAACTTCTGCGAAATGTCAGCGGTCGCTGTGTGGCCGTGCGGCGGAAAATTTGGTGCGTCATCTAAGCGTGCACGCAACGACGCGAAACGAGAGCGCCGATCATAAGGATTACTGCTTACAATACACTGGTGTTCTTTAACACTTTCTACTGTACAGATAAGACATTGTAAACAAATTCATGTTCTTTTTTATTTCCTGAATGAAATCAATGGAGCTCTAATCAGTGGTCTTCAACACACTTCTGATTTTTGGGAATAATTTGTACTATAGCTATAGTCTTTCATGGTAATAAAATACCCTAGGACCCTTGGATTGTAAAATTGCCATGCAGATCAAGTATTGTTATCTAAGAATGAACTGGAACCTCGAACGATCAACTAACACATAAAGATTCCAAATGACGAGTAATTATGTTTTCTGTGTCATTGTCAAATTATACGAAACAACTTTGCTTTGTCCAATTACTACTGCCGTACTTTGCCAAATCTATCCGGTTAGAAAAATTCCAGCACTACATTTAAGAAAATGTATATTAGTAGATTCATAACGATCTTGATTCTTGGATAAAAATTACTTGGAGTTTTGTGTCCCGAATGGAATCAAAGACAATTTAAAGGACTTCAGAAAGTCTTTTAATTTGTTTGATGATTAAACCCATGGGCGTAGCCACGGTGGGGCAGGGTGGGGCACTTGCCCCACCCTGGCTCTGGCTTCTAAGGTACCTAACCAAACCAAAAAAATTAAATTATTTATGTTAAGAACTATCTATGGGTAGAGATAAACCTTTAAATTAACTGATTAACAAATTGGCTTACTCCCACAGCTCAAACGGCTGAAGTCAGGGTCATTTTTATAGGAATTTTAGGTTTAGGAAGGTGAGCAATAAGAAAATGTTTTGGTCCATTCGAATTATACATAACAGGATATATCAAGGTTGCGACCGAAAACGAAGCCGAGCGCTAGTTTTAGTGACTATAAACACATCGTCCAACATCCATCAGCCAAAGGAAGTCCACTGCTGAACATAGACGTCCCACGACCTTTACCAGGTTGTCTGACCTTGTGAGTGGACGTCCTACGCTGCGTTTTCCGCTACGTGGCCTCCATTCGAGAACTTTTTGGCGCCACCGACCATCAGTTCTTCGCACTATGTGCTTCGTCCATTGCCACTTCATCTTACTACTCCGGTGGGCTATGTCGGTTACTTTAGTTCTTCTACGGATCTCCTCATTTCTGATACGATCTTGTAGGGAAACCCCGAGCATAGCCTCCATAGGTCGTTGAGTGACTTTGAGCTTCCTAATAAGGACTATAGTGAGAGGCCACGTCTCGGTGACGTATCACAACTATCGAATACTTTCGATTTAAGGTACTGAGGTATTTTAGACGAGAAGACGTTGCGTAGTTTTCCGAACGCTGCCCAACCGAGTTGGATTCGACGATTGACCTCTCTCTCTCTCGAAGTTGGACCTGCTTAACCGGACCACTTGTCCTAAATAGACATATTCGTCTACAACTTCAAGATTCGAGCCCCCAACTCCGTTGGGGGTGGGCACAACATGGACGTTCGACATGATCTTCGTTTTGTCCAAGTTCATTTTAAGACCCACCTGTGGGAGACTCGATTGAGGTCTTCGAGCTTAGTGCTAAGGTATTCCAGCGATTCTGCCAGGACTACAATATCGTCGGCAAATTGAAGGTGAGTGATATACTTGCCGTTGATGTTGATGCCGAATCCTTTCCACTGCAAGAGCTTGAAGGCGTTTTCCAACGCGGCAGTGAACAGTTTCAGAGATATTACATCTCCCTGTTTCACGCCTCTCTGTCACTACAGAAGGATATTCCACTGAATATCCTTCGTGCTCTGATCTTGTACTCGGACCGACATGGTGCCGTTGTTTATAATTCATAATAAATAAATTTATTTATTATTTCAATTCTATGTGATGTTACAGTCCAGGGTAAGAAATCTCTTTTTAAGCAAACATTTGCTCGTGTTAGGAAATTTCGCTGTTGTTGTATATACACTTCAACACTTCTATGTACCGATAGTCGATCGAATCAAAGGCTTTCTCATAGTCCACAAACGCTAAACAAAGCGGCAAGTTATACTCCTCGGTTTTTTGTATAACCTGCCATAGCGTATGAATATGGTCTATGGTACTAAAGCCTTTTCGGAAACCGGCTTGTTCGGGAGGCTGGAAGTCATCAAACCTGCCTTCGAGACGATTTGTGATGACCCTTGAAAACGACTTATAGACATGGCTCAGGAGCGAGATGGGCCTGTAGTTCTTCAGCAAAGTGTTATCACCTTTTTTGAAGAACAGTACCACCACGCTCCTGCTCCATGCCTCTGGCGTTGAGCTCTCGAGGAGAACGGAATTGAAGAGCCTCTGAAGGACATTCAATATCGGTTCCGCCGGTTTTCAGAAGCTTTGAAATGATTCCGTCCACTCCCGGCGCCTTGTTGTTCTTAAGTTGCTTCAGGGCCGTCTCAATCTCACATAGTCTGATGTCCGGGATATTATCGCTAAAGTGTCGGATCAACTTCGCCCTAGCTAACAGTAGATTCGGCAACCGAGGTGTAAAACTGTCCGTAGAACCTCTCGATCACCCTTAATACCTCTGCCCTCGTCGACACTACGCGGCCTCCATCCGTCTTCAGCCTAGACAACTGGCGTTGAAAATGAAATGAAAATAATTTAATGAATCCATTAAAATGTTCAACATCATTTAGATTCAGTCATTTTTTATCTACCACCCGGTTCGGAAAGCGGTTTTTACTAGAGAAGAACGGGCAAGAAACTCTAGTGTTGCTCTTTTCAAAAACCGTTTACAATGTAGGGATTATTACAAAATTTACAAGTTGGTTTAATTAGAGCAGTTCATTAATACTTTGTTGTAAATTTACAACAAAATATTTTTATATGAATATGTTTGTGTTATAATTACTATGGCCGAAAGTAGCGAAGTCACCCAGAACGAAGAATCAGTATACTCTTTTTCGCCAAAGCAGCGAATAATTGCGAAAGCCTTACGTAATCCATCAATTAATCCGTTACAATGTAAGCAAATCGGATAGACCAGTCTACGCAATCAGCACCCGTTCACGAGTATGACGCATGTGCCAGCCATCGGCCTCCTCAACCATGCTACAGGGAAGTGACCTGGCACACGACGCCACCGCAAGCACCGACTTTTTAGCGAGCATGACATACCCAATCACTTACACAGCAAAACAACGGCAAATGTGCTAAGTTACTTAATTTGAATGATATTATACATAGCACACCAATACTTCCGCTCCGAGATACTACACATTTATTTAATTTTATTCTATTCCCAAGCCTTGTTATCATCTAGATATTCAGAAATGTTATAACATGCTTTATTGCATAATTTTTGCTTGATAGTTGATTTGAATTTTGTAATCGTTAAGGCTTTAATATGACTGGGAGCTTTGTTATAAAATTGTATACAGTAACCCTTAAAAGATTTGCTGATCTTGTGGAGCCTAGTCTTATGAGTAGCTATATTATTATTATTCCTAGTATTTTTATTATGAATATCGCTAATCTTACGAAAACTTTCTTTATTTCTATGAACATAAATTAAATTTCATAAATATATTGTGATGCTACTGTCATTATATTTATCTCTTTAAATTTTTCTCTTAGAGAATATCTGGACCCTAGCGAATAAATTGATCTTATAGCTCGCTTTTGGAGAACAAAGATGGTATTAATGTCAGCAGCACCACCCCACAATAAAATTCCATAACTAAACAGACTATGAAAGTGGGCAAAATATACCAACCGAGCTGTATCAATATCAGTCAATTGGCGAATCTTACCCACCGCAAAGACTGCGGCGCTCAGCTTTTTAGCTAGAGCGACTAAGTGAGAGCCCCACTGAAGTTTGGGATCTAATGTAATTCCCAAAAACTTAGTTGTATCCACAAGGCTCAACTCATCCCCATTCAAATTAATGTTAGCATTAACTTTTTTGCCATTAGGTGTCACAAACCTTATACATTTCGTTTTTTGGCTATTTAATAACAAATTGTTAATGCTAAACCAATGTACTATTTTTGAGAGGGTGTGGTTTACGTCGTCAATATCAGGATTATGTCGATTTACTTTAAATATTAGTGAAGTATCATCAGCAAACAACACTACCTCACAGTTGTCCCTTATAAAAAAAGGTAAGTCATTAATGTAAATTAAAAATAGAAAGGGTCCAAGAATCGAGCCTTGTGGAACTCCCATAGTTACGGCAGACCCAGGAGATTTTATTCCGTTGACATCAACACCAATAGACAAGTCTCTTGCAAACACTTTGAAGCTTCCATTCCGCTCAATTGTCTATTTAATGCTCACAGTATTGTAAGCACGGACATCGTGCCGTAAGGACTTTCAGATCGGTCTATTGAGCAGCCGATATGCTTCGGCGTTAACGGAATACTGCAGCGCCATAGGCCGACGTTCGGCCATGAGGTCAGGAGTGTGGATTGAGAGTTTTTGTGGGCTGTCTCTACAGCAAGGTCTAAAATATTTAAATCCCACCGTATGGACAGCTTTTACCAAACCACTTCACTTTTGACAATCAAAGCGATTTGTTAGTTCAAGTTGAAAGGTCTCGGGGTTTTGGATATGGGCGCGACTTCATCAAGCGACGCCTTTCTAATTGGACATTGATATTCAATGTGCCCCTATCCATTCGGTGATCACTGCCAGTTTTCATCCTGTTGATCACAGAGACATCTGTGACTGAACATCCGTCTATTCGTCGTCAAGATGAAATCTATCTCGTTTCTCGTAGAACCGTCAGGACTCAGCCAGGTTTATTTCCTGTGAGGCGGCTTCTGGAAAAAATAGTTCATCGTAAAGAGCCTCTCTTTCTCCAGAAAGTCGGCCAGCCTCTTACCCCTGGGGTTCTGTAGCCTATGTCCAAATTGCCCCACTTTCAACTCTGCGTTGAAATACCCTATAACAACATTAAAGGAGGCTTTGGAAGTATGTAGGGCCCCACTTACATCTCCTCTACTTCTTCATCTGGATGTGTCGAGGTCGGTGCATATACCTGTATGACCTTCAACGAATATATTTTTGATATTCTAAGTATAAGGTAAACTACCCTGCTCGACACACTTTCGATTGATGCGATGTAGTAAAGGTTGTAAGCACCCCACGCTTTGTAAAAATAAAATGTATGTATTTTACTCCATTTTCTAATCTTAAACTCATTATCATTTTTTTTGCTTTTTAGTTGAATCGTATAAAAAAGCGTACTTTTTTAAAACTATAATTTAATTTCGCAAATTTTTTAGTAGCATTGTGCCTGAAGTTACTTAAACCGCCACCCGGCTTCGTTTTCGGTAGCACACTTGATATACCCTGTGGATACATGGTGCTATAGGGTGTAACCTTTTTGTATGAAAATAAGGAACTTCGTTCCAAAAATAACCGGGGAAACCATGAGTATAGTTTGCTACTTAAATATTATTTTTGACTTCTGCCCCACCCTGAGCCCATGGCTGGCTACGCCCATGATTAAACCTAGTAATATTTTTAGTTTTGAATACATAAATGTCACCTTAATCAGGGACACACATTGTGGTGTAGTGGGCAATGACTAGAGTATTAAGTCGAGTGTCTGAGAATAATCAAGAAATATTTATTTCGACTTTTGTCTAATATATCCGAGACAATACTTGTATTTTCATGAGGGATTTTGTTTAGGTGTGTGACTGCGCTTGTATTTTTGTAAACTCGATCATGTTGTACACGAAACAACATGCAACTTTGACGAATCATGATATGCCCTAATTTTTAACATTAAAATCCTTCCTCATCAAAAGTACGTTTGGCTGAAAGGAAGTTCATTACATCTTTGTCCATTTTTAACTCTGAATAAACTTGTTTTTGAGATAAATCTTTGTTCCTTTGTATGAATCAGGAGTGGCACGTTTTGCGAACGCAATGTAGCGTCATTTCAACACTTTGAAAATTATGTACTCACATTCGAGGAAAAGTAGGTGAACAAGAATTTTTCCGTTCCACACTAGTTTTGATATAGTAATAAATTACTCAATACGCAGATGTTCATAAAACCAGGTCATGATTCGAGAGGGAAATCGTAGACACGAGGCCGCCGAATTAAAATTAGCGAACATTTATTTAATGGTACATACATTCGTAATTTTTAAATAAATATTGGATGTTAGTTTATAAAATCAATTAAGTTATCTATATTTAATGTGGAAAGACTTATAAAATGATATTTTCAATGGGTTCATTTAATGGGTATGTATGTAAATATTAAATAGTGGCACAAGCAAAAAATATAAATGAGTTCGCTCAAACAAAGACGAACGTCTTTTGTTTTAGTTTTCACAATTAATGACTACAGATGAATAAAACATAGGTGTTTGTAGTACGTTTTGAAATATTTTTACAGCCTCCGTAGCGCAGTTGGTTAGACGATGGTGAAACGTGAGGCCATGGGTTCAAATCCCGCACAAAGAGGAATATTAATTCATGTGATCCACAGGTGTCTCTTTTGGTTTGGGTGTTTGTGACATCGAAAAGTCCTTCGTAGTTTCTGATACCCACGACCCAAGACTCAATTCGTAAACTTTTTGGATAGACTGTATCTTTGTGTTAAGGTCGTAGACGATGAATTGTATTCTGTATTATTATGAATCTTCCAAGCAAAGACTAAACGAAAGTGCGGCCAGTAGTTCTTGAGCGGTATTGACAACAATATTTTTCTCTCTTTTTAGAGATAAGTAAATATCATGAAACTTATACATAAAAGATATATTTGATTAAAGTATAAAATATAAAAAAAGATTTAAAATCAGGGATACCTTTTTTAATGACTAAATACACGTGGGACATTTTAATAAGGTACAAATCATTCTATCACACTTTATAAGTAAAACACTTTTGTCGACCTTTTCGTTCAATCAATAAAAAAGATTAAACTCGCGTGACTGTATTTATTTCCTTGATTTCTTCAAGTGGTCGAATATTCTGAATAAAAAAATGTTCCGGTCCTCACTTTCACTTGTCTTTATAGACTTTTGTATAGTGTGTTATAAATTAGAACATTTCCCTTTCATTCCAACGGCAAATCCGCCTTCGTATGTAATTTATTTTTTTTATATATTTTTTATTTAGTAATTGCGAATTGATCTTCGGAGTTCCTTGTTTATTTCTCAAAATAAACATTTTCGTGCAAATATTAATCGGAGCAAGGCGGGAAATATAGTTTTGGCTCGTGTTCAAGGTTGATATTTGTGGATGAAAATTTGCGTCTCTCTTTGGCCAAAACATCGGGCAAGTGCGTTGAACACAAGACACTCGGACGTCTTATTGACGCAATTTACTTATGTAAAAACTATATGTCATTGTAGTTGTATGAGAATTGTATGCCGTAACAGAGTACAAGGCCAGAGATTACCCTGGTTCGCGGAAGCTTGATTTCTTAAATATATGGATGTATCATATTCATTGTCATGGTTACACAAAATAAGCATCATGTTATGTTTCTAAAATTTAGCCTTTAAGATGCCCAACTTCAATCCTAATATCGTAGTATATTGGAAAATAACGATGTACTTATACAAATAATGTTGATTAAAATTAAGCGAAAAAACAGCATTCACTACTCAGTCAGCTGTGTATAAGGAAATCCACTGAACCTTGAACTTTGCGTAACTAATTAATTACAACCATCTTACGTTTACACTTTCTTGTTAGTTTCTTGAATCACGATCGCGGACTGTTTATTATACCAAGGCCATTATGAAATGCAACTATAATAGGAGCTTAGAGTGCAATTTGAAGTGTTTGTAAACGATCTCAATATGAAACAACTGTTTTAACTGATTTTGTCGGCTTTGTGTTATAAATGCTTGCATTACGTTACAACACATGTGCGAACTGCGATGGCACTTTGTGAATTAGGCTGGAAAATCGTGTTCGACCGCCAAGTATCCGACCAAGCCTTTCACATTCAGCTGATCGCTGTTCAATACACATGTATTCAACCGGCGATTATTCAGAACGAACAAAGGCGATCTGATAACGGACTCGATACAATAACCGACATAGAGTGATGCCACCGCCTATGCAGTCAACTGAAAACGAAATCCCAGGATTGTTTATTGTACCGTGAGAGCAATTAATTAGTTTGCGACAGGATCAGTGACTCTGTATTCAATAATATTTTCCGCGTGTTTCCGCTGGCGGCCAACTTGCGTCAACTGCGCAGCAGACGGTGCGAGCGAGACGGGCTATTGTTGTTGTTGCCGTCTCGCTCGCCCACCACGCTTCTTTGTTTTGCCAACGATATAAAGGCTGGCTGCGGACGCGGCGCTCGAATTTTACCAGAGTGCTGCCGTGGATCCAGGCGCCTTGCGTTTCGCTGCGGCGGTAGATGATACGTGATTCTTTCTAGTGAAAGATTTTTCATAGCAGTGATTAGAACTGAGGAGTTGTGCAGTGACTGTTGATTGAAGTGCAGTGATGAGGCCCCCCACGGAATACGATGGTGGCGCGCGCCTGCCTGCTGAAGCGGAGGAGCACGACCCTCGGGCACCGGCCATGATGATATGTGCGCGGCTGGCTGGACGAGCCATCATCAGGGTAGTGGGACGATGTGAAGATGCGCAGGAGAACAGTCAACTCGGTACGTAAAGCTTAATCTAAAAATTACTCATCAAGTAGGTACTTAACACTAATACCAAAGCTATAATATTTTCTATAACACACATTATCTAGAATAACAATGCACATTTACAACGCAGTAAAACTTGATAATTGGGATCTAAACATAAATGGTTAGCACTGCATTTTTTACACTAACACGGAAAAAATCAAACGTTAATTGAGTTTGAATGCATGAGTAAGAGTATATTGAACTATCCCAAAAACCTATTTCCACTGACGAAACTAACAGTACACCAAACAATTTAATTAACTCGGTAGACATACAAACAACTGTTTTGTTTGTAATCTTATCAAATATATTGCGTTGTAATGATAAAATAACAAGACAGTAGGTGAACTCCAAACAAAACTAGATCAAAGATTAAATTCAGGCCGCATTTAATGACTTATTTCATATGCAGGGTTATGTCTACTTAATTGTGCGAATTGTGAAAATCTGTTTCTGATTCCGAACAATTTTTTGAGTGAAGTTTTTGGATAAGAGTCTGGTTTTATTGCCAACTTTTAGCGATTATAAAGAAAATATATTTCTTCTTGTCCCATCTTCAACATCTAATCTTCATTATCTACGATGTTTATATTAAAGTCTACAATATTATTATTCTGATAATTATCATCCCTTTTATTTAGTTCACTTTAAAAATTAATCGGAAGACTGGTCCTTTCTTTAAATAATAGAATAACTAAGATGTATGAAAATCCGTATCGCGTCCCTACTTAATTTATTTTCATGTTAATTATTTTACAATTATGTATTATCTTTTTATCTTATTATATTAATTATCTTTTTCCATTGTGGGATTTATATAAAATTGCATATTCGTAATTCGTAGTACTGTAAATCAATCAAAATCTTTTCCTACGTTGTGAATGGAAACAATCACATACAAGCTAAGATGATTGAGATTTTGTCAATGAACTTATTCGATGACCATGACCAATAAACGAGTTAGGTAACTGTGACCTACAGACAGATATTTGAGTTTAATGGAAAACAATTAAGATTCTCGTTAAGAGTAAGTATGTTGTAGATTTTAATGATCTAGATCCTATAAAATGTTAGTAATTTATGTTCATTGAGGTCTTTGATGAATTGATCACAGAATGAAATTCGAATTTCAAATTATTTTTAAATTTTATTTTTTCGGATTTGCAATACATGCATATTTTTTTAAATTTTTTTTTTTTACCAGGGTTTTTGTCCACCTGGACACACCAACCCTATTGTATCTAAATAATACTAGTTACATAGACAAATATGTGTTAAGTCAACCACCACGTTATATTTAGATATATAAATTATAGTAGGCTTGATTATGAATAGATTGACATTTATAATGCAAAGTTATTCAATAGCAAGTCTCTAGTAGGTACTTCATAACTTCCTCTGAAGGATGAGGATTCGTCATGAACCTGACTTGAAGCCTTATCGCTGTATTATCACAGTCTGTCGGGCATTACCTAGTTCTAATAATTAGATTTTAATAGCTACCTACTTAATTCAAAATGGTAAGTAAGCAATCATATGTGAGAGATATAACGAATACATCCAACATTCAGACAGTTTCAACTAGTGTAAAACACCTAATTCTGTGTCACGACGCGACGGTGCAGGATTCGAACCCGCAACCTCTGGTTCCACAGCCGCTTCCGTAGCTGCTTGCGTCGCAGAGGCTATTAATTATAGACATAATGTACGCACTACACAGTCCTTCAAAAATAAACTCTAATGAAAAGCACAACAATAAACAATACAACTATTGTTTACAACGCGACGTTTTATCATGACGATCAGAAGTTTAATTGATAAGACTACATAGTACATACATGTGTCAGCTGATGTTTTGTATGCTTGTTAATTGTAATCTGGCATGTTTTGTTCTTACCCGAATGCGAAGGACTGGTTATATTTTTCGAGCGTATGTATTTATGTATGTTTCTTAGACACGCCTAGACACGCCCTAGAGCCTAAACAGCTTGTCGTATTTTTATGTCATGTCAGTGGTGTATAAATTCATTTGTTTAATCAAATTTCAAACTGTGCTTTGGATTAGGCTGAAATGTACGTTAATGTCCCAACAAATAATGATATATTGCTTTCACAATTATGTAATTTTGGCTGTTTCTGTTAATGATAATTTGAGTATATTTCTAGCAAAAATCACTGTGATAGTATTTTTCGTCAATATAATATTATAATGTCTAAAATATGTGAATACGTCTTCTGAATTCTTGCCGATAGAATAATGCAAAATGATGAATGTGGTACCAGTTCTAACTTATTCGAATGGCAAACTGCCAAAAGATTCTTCGTTCATGTGCACCTGTAGCTTTTACAATAGATAAATAACAATTGGTATCTACAAACTTCCTGGTTCTTAATTTATGACTAACAATACCGATGCATTTGTATACTTATAACATAAATGGGAAAGATTTAATTGTTTGCATTTAATAGGCTCTGAAACAACTGGACTGATTTAAAAAATTCTTTCACCATTAGAATCCAACATTATTCTTGATGAATATAGGGTATGATATTTAAAAAGAACGGGACCGCTAGTATGTGATAAAGTGAATGAATAAGATAGCCAAAAGATTTTACTAAATTGTTCCTGCAAGCATAAATAAATAAATATTATAAATAATTTATAATTTTTACAATCAGCAGATAAATTACTTATCACTTTGATTAAAAAGCTCCTATATTAATATTTTATGTATCATATTTATTATAGTTTATGTAGTATAATCTATCTATCTATCTATATCAGCCCATATACGTCCCACTGCAGTAGTATAATATTATATTGATATTATAAGTAGTCTATTTAGGTGTATTAAATATTTTTTTTCGCCTTTAAATTCTGTTTTCTTTCTTTGTACACTTTTTCGCTATACCGTGACCACCCATTTCTTCCGTGCTTCCATTCATTCCAGTCCATCTTAAGGTTGTCTGGAAGAAATCGCTGATAGCGTTTGTTACACATATATAAGCGCTTTGTTTTGAAATGTTTTTTAAGTTGTGTGGTGTACAATAAACTATTAATAAATAAATAATAAATTGTATGCGACAAATAATGTTGAAATGTTTACAAAAATGTTTTCTTTGGTATACTGTGAAAGTTATTCTTTCGATAATTATCGGAAGAGTAGGTATAGAATAAGCACCAGTACTTAACAAAGCATAAAGAAGAAAAACTAGAACACAATGTGGACTTTATATTTCCACCTACGTTATTACAATATTAGCTAATAACATTAAATCATCCTCAAAGGAAACATTAATTACTTAGGTGCATCGTATTGAGGCCTCACTTCATGCTTGGTTTACTTGTGTAAGAACTTAATAATCCATCTAATGAATTCAGACACTAGATTATCGCTAGAAAAATGTAAAAGAATATTATTTTATCTTATCATCATTTTATATAAGTCAATGCCAATCATTATATTTTTAATTGTTGGTGCGTTCTAAAAAGTGTTTGATATTATAGTTAATCAAATCTGAATAGTTGTGCCACTATAATATTTAAATTGGTTTGACTAATACAGAATACTCTACATATATTATCTTTGTCAGTCTCCGTGGCACAGTTGGTTAGATACCACACACAAGTCTCTATCTTAATAAGGGTATATAGGGGTAGGTATCTTAGTTCTATGGCCTAGGGGGTATGTGTCTCTTGATTGTATTTATTTATTATTTAATATTTAAAAGTCTATATATACAAGAATACTATGAAACATTATGAATTCCAAGTCCATAAGATATACAAGAAAGTTACTGATTTGCAAGAGTAACAATAGTGCTCAATTTTCTAAATTACACCTGCAATATGCATACTTAATATTGTCCCATTTAATATACCTACATAACTATATTAGCAGAACAGTAACACGACATATTGTAAGCTTTATATAACAAATACTACGACAACTCTTACGAGTTTTACATAGTACGGCCTACCGTATATTTCTCCATGATTTTAGAATATTAAACATATTTTCATAACGTCTAAGAAATTGTAAAATGTAGTTAACGCGGAAATTCTGTCATAAGCCCCTTAATTGATTCATTTAAATTTCATAGCGTCTTTAAAAATAATAGGGTATACATTATTATTTTAGGAAAATCTATGTACTTAAGTACTTACCATACAAATAGCACGATAGGAAAAAAATACAAAAAGACATCGTGGCTTTTTTTCGTTATTTTTTTGCATGGTTTCTGTTGTCACTTAAACTACCACCTGGCTTCGTTTTCGGTCGCAGTTTTGATATTATACCCTGTAGAATTATCGATGTAGAATTCGATTCGAATTGATGTAGAACAACATTGTAATTAACGCATTACTGTATCAGCCCATATACGTCCCACTGCAGGGCACGGGCCTCCTCTACAATCGAAAGTACGATTGAGAGTGGTTAGGCCATATAGTCCACCACGCTGGCCTAGTGCGGGTTGGCGGACTTACATACCATAGAAATTTTATAAATCGCTATGGTATGCAGGTTTCCTCACGATGTATTCCTTCACCGTTTTAGTGCGTGGTGATTGACTATCAATACACACATGACTCCGAAAAGAGGTGTGTGCCCTGGGATTCGAACCCGCGGCCACCGTGAACATGTTGGCAGCCGCGTCTAGTCCGTTTACCAACAGGCCACCACGCACTCTCATCAATTAACGCATTAGTCACTGCATATATCTGACAGTGGTTAATCACTTTTGATAAGAACTTCAAATGCATAACACTTCAGTTCCATTTCAAACTGAACTCAAGTTTGAAATTATGAGTTCATCACTATATAAAATAAAACTTAATTATACCGGGTATATCAAGACTGCTACCGAAAACGGAGCCAGCTGGTAGTTTTAGTGACAACAAACACAATGCAACCAAAAATTTCGCAAAGAAACGCGAGTTTTTTTTTTTCATTTTTAAAATATCATCATTTTTGGGTGGTATATCTATAGTTTTTGCTAAAATAGTAATTTAAACTCTTTTATACGATAGATTCTTTATAAATAAAAGGGTATACACTATTATTTTAGGGAAAAAAAAAGTATTTACTACACATATAAAAAAAATTAAAAAATCGTCGCTTTTTTTTGGAACATTTCCTTTTGCATTGTGTCTGAACTCTGAAGTCGCTTAAACTACCACCCGGCTTCGTTTTCGGAAGCAGTCTTGATATACCCTGTATAATAAAAAAAAACAAATAGGATAAAATAACATCGAAAGAACTATATCTTGAGATCTGTGGATAGAACTCCATGTTTCCAAAAATATACTTAACTACATCACATTGTTTCAAATTAGTATACTTAAGCCTTGGTCAGATCAATAACAAGACTCTAAAGTCTAAATGCACTTGTAGATTCAAAGTAATTGACGTCCTTAAGTCTTCCTAATAAAGTCAGACGATAAACTTTTGAACCGTATTTTAGTAAAATAATCGCCACGAATAATCGTTACTTGTGGTAGGTCTCTCATATGTGAGAGGCCATCTGGGTAGGTACCACCGCAATGTCTATTTCTCCCGTGAAACAACACTGCGTAAATGCACTGTTGTGTTTCGGATTGAAGGACATTGTAGCCAGAGTAACTACTGGACATATTGAGACTTAACATCTTATGTCTCAGGATGACGAGCGCAGTGGAACGTTGCTACTGTTTATGAGCGGTCGTATCGCTTACCATCAGGCGAACGGCTTGCTCGTCTCGTCATTCATTGCAATAAAAAAAACGAATTTTTCGTAGAAAACTCTTTATAATGGTTGACCAGATTCATGGTTACACAACATAAAATAAAACAAACTACGTCAATGTAAGTACTTTCAACAAAACGTCCAATGACTGGCCATTATCTCACCTGCTTTCCCTCGTAATTAGGTACATTTTCAACTTGTCACAACTTTCCATTGGATTTGCTTATTGTCACATCATTATGACATTTTTGCCTATCGCAATTCGGGGACGCTAATGAAGAACCGCAAGAGTTGACTCGACGACAATCTATCATAATGATCGTGAGAAATGCGCCCTATATACTATGTAATAACGATGTGAAACGTATGAGTAATTACGCGAAATATGCCTTTACGTAATATAAGGTGAGTAATTTAAATGAGTGCTGTCTGTTGCATTGGGTTTTCGTAAACGAAGATATCGTGTAAAAATTGTGAAACGCACCGAGGCCAGTCCGAGCTGGAACAGCCTGGCCTTTGTTACGCGGATTAATTTCGAGTGTTTAATTAATTCCTTATGTATGATACACAATCGCTTTATGCAATGTTATATGCCGACATATCAACGGTGCAATGCTTATATTTTTTTGCTGATAAATTAGATGTCTATCGAATCCACTAATGAGGTAATGTGTTTGCTAGTATGATTAATGAAAATGTGCAATAAATTTGTACAGAAGCAACAACGACCCGCAAGAAAATGATCCTTACCGAGCACCGATACATTACTTGGATGAAGCGCCACCGCTTTAGACTTTAGAGTAAAAATCAAAGATCGATTATGGGAAATAACTAAACCTTAATCAATTCAAAATATTAAATACATTTAGAAATATATATCCTGCCTTATGACCATAAGAAATGTAGGAATATTAATCTTAATAAATATTTTGTAATTATATACCCAGTATTGCAATACGAGCCAACTAAGTGAACTAACCGCCATGTCATCAGAATTTCCGGCCGTACCTTGACTTTCATTTTTTACATTACCAAAGGATGCATGATGCGTCATAGATCAAATGAGATATTCCTATTAACAATATTGTTTTGACTAGTGTAACAGCAGGATCAAGCAAAGTCGCAATTCCTAATAATAGAGTCTTATTTTGGAATGATACAATCTTGTGCGCAGTTAGTTAAATGGCTTCTTTACAGAGTTACATTGCCGCTTATTTGCAAGTCTTGTGCTAAATCCGTGTTGCCAAATTACAAGAACATTAATATTGCTTTTTTATTTATATTATGTACGCTGTTGCATCTACTTATTTTACGGTCGAGACTAGATTTATATCGGAAAATATATCGCGATCAGCTGTCTAATGCAAATACGTATCTACATTGTACAACCTGCATTACGTAGCATAAAATATTAAAATGATTGATAAAAAACAATATTTTACGCTCATTAAGCTTAGATACATAGTGTCGGTTAGGTAAGGTGTAAAAACTTTCTGTAACGATTCTCATTGTTAACTGCATCCATATAGACTCCCGGAAGACAAGAATAACCACAATGAATGCGTTAACACGCGGAAGGCGACACGCACATGGATCTATTCCGTATATAACGGGCACATACGAGTATCAGTGTTTAAATTGTTTTTATGTCCCACTATACATCGTCGTAATTACAGAAGCCAAAATTAGAATTCACTTCTGTCACAGGATGCCGGTTAAATCAATTAATAGGGTGAATGTTTAGCAACTCATGTGAAATGTGAAGTGGTAGAGTCACGCCGTTATCAGCCATGACTCAGCATAAATAGACAAGCTTGTACTGGGACTAACCTGTGAACAGTGGTACTAACCACTGTCTCACAGTAAGTCTATGTGAAGAAACAGTGCCTGTACCATATCGTTCAGTGTGTGAAATCGCCAGGTGCCCAATACCCATTCCTTCTTCACATCTTCACATCCCTTATATAATTATCCTTTCTGTTCCCTACCGATTTGATGGGCCGGCAACACATTCGTGATCCAAACGTTATGGATGTTCATGGGCGGCTGTGACAACATGCCATCACCCTGTTTGCTTGATTGCCGAATCTATGCAATAAAAAATCTTAAACTTTTTAAACATAGTAGAGTGGCCGACCTGGGGATCGTACTAAGGACCTTCCGGTTCACAGCTCGTTACACTGCCACTAAACTTTAGAATGCAGAGTTTAAAATACTGTAATGTACTGTATCAGCCCATATACGTCCCATTGCAGGGCACGGGCCTACTCTACAATCGAGAGTACGATTGAGAGTGGTTAGGCCAAATAGTCCACCACGCTGGCCTAGTGCGGGTTGGCGGTTTAAGCTTAAAATTGAGTGCATGTGGACTGTTTCTTTATTCTTACAAAACGTTTAATTATTTAAGTATATGAACATACAAAGCAGCTGTGATTGAATACGAACAATGTGTAACATTGGCGTAACATAATCGCAAAGTTCCTATCGCAACGCGCACATGTTGACCTTAGCAAGCCAATTTATTCCATAAGTGGCGTACAGCCCAGCAGAGAAGTCACTGATCGTTAAATATACTTCCTTGTAAAGTTACTGATGATTCATTGTGTTGGTTATAAGGATAAACTCATTTTGCAAAAAGTGGATTTACGAGTTGGATAAAGAAACCTTAGGCTTTTATACTTTCACAAATATCAAGTAGTTATATTCTAAATCATAGCTAGTTTATGTTTTTCATTGGTTATTAGAAAGGTAAGAGGAGCATCCAAGGTTTTAAATAGCAAAATACCTTATTAATAAATAATAAATAACACCCAACAGCCACATACATAGTCCTGACCCCACACTAAGATCGAGTCTTGTGTCGTGGGTATCAGGAACTACGAGAGACGTTTGGGTCTCACAAACACCCAGACCTGGAAAAAATATTTGTGGGCCACAAAAACATTTCTCTCGGTGCGGGGATCGAACTCGCGGCCTCGCGTTTCACAGGCGGCGTCTAATCAACTGCGCCACGGTGGCTGTCGAAGTATAACCATTATTTTTTTATAAAGGCTTTAGGCTTTATGTCACCTAAACAATCGTGCATTTGCATCACGAAAAAATAATATGTCAATGTCATAGTGACATTTATGTGAATACTATTTTGGCTGTGCTATTTTGGGATTGTTCAAAATATTTTTAAAGTGTATTTTCTTATAAAATGTAATAAATCCAATTATAAGTAGTTCGTATGTGCGATAAACTGCCTATATCTTATCGACAGTGAAATCCCATACGACCGCACGGAGTATACACATGAAATCGAGTAGTATGTTCTTTCTATTTCACTCGTTTATAAATAACTAAGAGCACATGTTACGCTTTCGTGGTCCAGTGCAGTGCGCGACTTTCTTATAGGCGGGAACGAGAACTCGGAAATTATTTACAATGGCCTTGGGAGTGACTCGTGTTATACTAAAATGTGAAGATGCACAGGAGACACAGAACTTAGGTATCAGTCTTTGCTTTTGCACTTTTCTATATATGCATGATGATTGATGACTCATGACGTAACAGTACCTTTAAACGAGCAAAAGGTGTGTGTAGGTAACTCCCAACAAGTAACACCCATAGCAATATACCCAAAGCAAAACCTTAGCATCATAGTTTTTAAAATAAATAATACTAAGTATAGAAAATATATAACTATAGAGAATAAATAGAGATTAAATTCTATGTGTACTGACTTGCCATAACAGCTCTTAAATTGCCTATGTGACCAATAAATACATTTCATTTCAATTTTGTATCCATAATATTTTATATTGATATTGCTATTTAAAACTTTATTAAGTAGGTATATATACCTGATAATGTTTCTATTTATAATCTAGCTAAAGATATAAAACTGGTTCCTGTATTATAAATACATTGTGCAATAATGTTAAGTGATGATTTTACACATTGTCTGTGATGCCAATGCAATTAACTATTTATCTTTACATATGGCACATTCATATTATCTAGATTGTAATAAAATAGCCCACTAGACATGCAAAACCAGATACATTATACATTTCACATAAAGCCAGAAAAAACAAGTTTATGTGTAAGTCAATATATTAAAATGATTTTCCAATTTCTTTATTGGTTTATAATATGAATATTCTCCTCTTTTTAGACTTATCAGAGTGTCAGCTGATGCAAGTACCTGATGCGGTGTACCATTTAATGCGACACACAGAACTGAAGAGCTGTGATCTTAGTGGAAATGTTATTTCTAAGATACCACCAAAGTTTGCAGTAAAATTTAGTTTAATTACAGGTTTGTACCATCTTCTTTAACCATATTTTACTGTACTGTATCAGCACATACACATCCCACTGCAGGGCACAGGCTTCTTCTTCAATTGATAGTATGATTGAAAGTGGTCTATTGTACCATCAATTCAATACCACTCTCAATTGTACCATATTTTACTTACATAATTTTGTTTTTCGCTATTTTCACCATTTTTATTGTATACCATCAAAGCAAACTGCATACTGCATACATAATACCATACGAATAGATTTGTGTCAGAATATTGTGCTATTCTACATAAGTAAACTGGTCTGTTGTGGTATTTTAGTCTGACTGAAAATAAGTAAGTTATTCACACAAAATGTTTCATTATTTCAGATTTAAACCTATCAAATAATCAAATGGCAAAACTGCCAGACGAGCTGTGCACCCTGGCATGTCTAGAGAGGCTGGACATCTCACACAACTCGTTTGTAGCCCTTCCACACATCACGTTCCAGTGTCCCAGCCTGCACACACTGCTGGCTCACCACAATCATATTATTGGTACATGAATTTTTAAAGTAATTTGATATTACAGGTAAAGCAGTAATATAATACCAGTTAAATGTTACTAGATTTTTTAAATTTTAAATTATCTGGAATATCTTTGTATTCTTATGACTCAGCTTACAACTAATTATGAAGGATTCTTTTACATCTACAGCTGGCTATTTCATCTTAAAAATACCATTACAATGACTATATTCAATGGAATGACTTACATGTAAATGAACACTTGTTAATTTGTTGAAGATGGCTAATATAGAATTTATTCCCATATTGGCATTAAAAGTTGCATCATTTCAATATTATGTCACAAGATTTCTAACACTTGCAATGATTGAAACTTAATTTATTTTCGTGCTGCAATCACTAGGAAGATCACTTGGCTGTCATAAACAGACAATTGGTGACATAAATTATTCACAAGTAAAATTTCTGGCATCTCTATCAGATGGAATTCCAGTTCAGTGCCAAAGCTATGGAATACCTACATATATACAATGCCAATGATGTCTAAATTTACTTATGACATTAGTATAAACAGTGCTTTTGAACAAAAGAACTTGCAATAGCAACTTAGCACATGCAACAATCAATGTGTGATTGTTCCTCATCATAGTATTGATTTTACTACAATAATGTTGAAAGATTAAATTAAAGAAACGAAAAAAGTTGAGAAATGTTTGTTTTTATGATATGGATGTTCTTCTTCACGTGACTCTCAATATTAGCAATAAGTGGATCGAAATAAGACCATAGACCTTGCAAATTTCTTTAAATAAATCCTTTTTCTTATTTTCAGAAGTGGATGTCGACAGATTAGCCAGATCACGAGCCCTCGAATATGTAGACCTCAGTGATAACCCGATTCCAGCGCGGACGCACGACGAACTGAAACAAATAACGCGGCCCACAGTGAACATTTCTGAAAGAGAGAAAGAAGATTGGGAAGAAGATATGTTAATGTAGAATAACATGCTCTCTCTGGACCGGCATTTGAGGCCAAGTGATAGTGAAGGCCAAATGGTGCAGTTGTCAATGTGGTCCTAACATAGCTGTGATCTATAGTCTGTGAAATGAGGACAATATCAATGTAGAATGTGTGATTTTCTTTAATATATCAATAGAGTTTACATGAAATTTAAAATTGCTTTAAAAGTGTACTCAACCAATATAGGTTTTTATTGCTATTTACGAATATTGTGCTAAATTCAATAGTTATCATTTTGATGTTTTACATTTTTACTATAGGTATAATATATATTTTTGATATGAAGTGGTTGGATGGTATTGTGTTGATGTATCTCATTGTATTGAATACTAGTCCATCAATTAAGGTAGTTGCTTTGGTTTCCAACTCGATTGGAATATAATTTTAAGAGATGTAGTATTAAGTGCACATATTAAAAGTAATTTTCATGAACATTATTAACACTCTATGTGCTGGATATGACCTCCTATACATGATTTTCCAGCAATAACTACTTAAATACATTTCAAAGTTGCAGTACTAGCAACATCAAAATGCATTTGCAACTGACAATAATATATTTGATATCTGGTCATAAATTGGATTATAATTTTAATACTTTATATGTTTTATTGTTAATATTAAAAACAAAGAAAAATATGATGAATAAAATATTTTTGTATGATAATTCAATTTTAATATTTTATCCAAAGATATGACTGATAAAATTGTAAAATCATATATGCAAATTCAAAATAGGTGATACAAAAATGTGTTTAACCCTTAAACTTTTGTGATTCGTTTTGTAAGAAATTATTGCCACAAAGATATAAATTAAAGCATTTATATGCTTCCAATTTGATGTTTTTATTATCCACTCATTAAATCGGTGCAGAATTTAACACCCCTAGGGCGAGATTGATGCCACGCGACATCTAGATCTGGATCCAAGACGGCCGCTTGACTACAGCCTCTACTTTAAATCCGCTTCAGCTCGTTGATAAGATTCAACTATTTTAAGCAGATCGCCACAATTCTGTCTTCTATGCATCTTCCACTCAACGCCAGCCAAGATTAGCGAAAGTTTTGTGTGCCTCGAAATAAATATGTTTTACCATCTTCTAATCGTCACTACCTGCTAAACTTAAATTCAAAAGGGCTTAAGCCAAAGTCCACTACGCTGACATAATGGGGGTTGGCGGACTTCATCTATCGTAAAAACTTGTTAAGATCGTTGTGGAATGCAGGTGAGGAGGTTTCCTCGCAATCTTTTCCAGAACTGTTAAAATCCGTTACCCTCGTCTGTTGATAATATACCGGGTATCTCAAGACTGCTACCGAAAACGAAGCCGGGTGGTAGTTTTAGTGGCTACAAACACAATGCAATTAAAAATTTCGCCTAGAAACGCGACAATAATTTTTTATGATTTTTTAAATATCGTCATTTCTGGGTGGTAAATCTATAGTTTTTGCTAAAATAATAATTTCAACTCTTTTATACCTTAGAGTATTTATAAATAAAAGGATATACACTATTATTTTAGGAAAAAATGTATTTACCACCCAAATATGGCCATAGGAAAAAAATAACAAAAAAAAATTGTCGCTTTTTTTTGCAACTTTTTCTGTTACATTGTGTCTGAAGTCGCTTAAACTACCACCCGGCTTCGTTTTCGGTAGCAGTCTTGATATACCCTGTATATAGTTATTATACTATTTTGTGGTAATAGACCCGACGTGACGGCCCCAACTGTGGTTACTGGTGCCAATCCCAGAGCCCACTTATAAGTTTCAACTTTATTTGTAATAATAGTTGAATATATTTTTAAAAAGCCTTATTCTCGATTTTTTTTCCTTTCCATTTTAAATTAATTACCAACCATAATTATTATTGTGTGGAATAAGCTTAAGCCGTCAATATTCGACCTACTTGAAGGACAGTTATAAGAAGTTGCGTAAAAAAGGCTACTATTAAAAAATAAATAATTTCACCTAAACTAAAAAATAAACCTGCTGTCATTTTGTATGATTTAAAGCTTATACATCAATGATTGTAAAGCACTTATTTTATTTTATTATTTAGTCCTTATTAAGTACAAAATGGCAGGCCACGGTCTCGACGACGACCCAAACTTAACAGGACTAAGTAGATATTTCAACAGTCAAACAACGAGGGGCCGAGCCAATGTAAGTTCTACCACTTCTATTTGACGATCAGCTAATTTTGACCTTATCAAGATGAGACTCTGCATATACTCTTAAGTACCTATACGGCATAGGTAATAGACCGGGTAGTGTACGGTATGTAGGTACGGAAGTGGACGCGATCTGCTCGGACCTTTGAGGTACCTATTACAATTTACATATTACATGTTGTATACCAGTATACGGTATACCTCAATGGCTCGAACTATGTTCGCTAGTTTCAATCCTAGGGACATCTCTGAATTTTAGAAGTGTGTTTTAATAGTCTTACTATGCACCGTTAAACTTTATATTATTTTAATATAAATTTCACTTCGCCTACCTCACATAGGTAAACCATATGGGACTATTTTTTTATATGAAAACATGTTAAGTCGGTCTACCCTCAATAAGCGAGCGTGTTAGACTACGAGATAAGTCCTTATTTCCCAAAAGACCTGTCGATTGTAGAATAGAAGTCTTTTGCTCTGCAGCGGGCGCTGTTTACGGATTGATAAAATAAAAAGGCTCTGAATATGTCACCTCATGTTCAATCGTTATTTAGGTATGAAATATTAGAGTATTTCGTTCTATTATTAGTAAAGCAATGGCCTTTTTAATCTTCTATAGCTTCATATAGGTAGTTTTGTATGCGTACATAAATACAAATAGCCACTAATTCAAATATATTCCGTAGCGCAGTTGGTTAGACGCCGCCTGTGAAACGAGAGGTCGCGAGTTCGATCCCCGCACCAAGAGAAATGTTTGTGTGGCCCACAAATATTTCTTCCGGGTCTGGGTGTTTGTGAGACCGAAAAGTCTCTCGTAGTTCCTGATACCCACGACACAAGACTCCATCTTAGTGTGGGGTCAGTACGATGTATGTGACTGTTGGGCGTTATTCTTTCGCCTGACCAAAATAATATAGCAATGAACTTAATGACCGCCGCATGTTTTATGTATACTTTATTCCATCAAAAACATCCTGTAAAAATCCAAGTCTCGTAGCTCAGTTTTTCTACCGTAAATGTTGTCAAATCCATGTAATACCTACCAAGTCGGTTAATTTATTTAGTCCCTACTTAAGGGACCTTGTTGAATGAAATTTTAAATATACTGTGTTTACACAAAGCCTGCTTGGTAACTAAAAAATCATGCTTCTTGTTTTATCCACAACGAAGTTATATACGAAGTTATAGGGGATGGAAATTTGCTTGAATTGCTTCGAGAAAAGGATAGCACGGCCGCGCGCCGCGCCGCGCCGCCCGTGCCGCTTGCTTGCCTTGTTGCTTGGCTTAGAGGGAGATGCATAAAATAATGTTTTATTTACAGACGGCTAAAGTCACTGTAGCCCTTACAGCAATGTACTACATTTACTACAAGTATATTAAAGAAAAACCACAACCGAAGCCTACAGCTCCGCGGCCGTAGCTATCATTTATGATGACTACTGTAGCCTGTAAGTATCTAACTATTTTAACATTTAACAACAAAATATTTAAAGTTTTTTACAAATTAAATGAGTTTAATAATTAAAAATGTATATTGTATAATGCAAAATTTATTTTGCGACTATTACTTAAAACAATCACGTACCTAATAATAAAACGCAATTTATGAATAAAACGTAATCAATTCAAATGTCATTTAGCCAATCGTTCCATCATTTTCTACATGAGATCCGCCAATCAATAGCATTTTTGCGACTGTTGTCCTTGTTGCTCACATACCTAAACCTATTTACTATCCTGCAGTCAATGTTGCTCAATGCGAGCCAACGTTACACACTATTCGCTCCATAGTTCATATCAGATTCTGAATTCGGAATTCTACTTCACTCATTACATAAGGGTCAATTTATTTTCAGCAGGTATGTTTTTTATTTCTCTATCTTGCTAAAAGATGTAGTAGCCAGTATTCTAAATTCTGATATTCGAAAGTACAATATCACGGCAGTGTAAAGGCATAAGGTAATATTTTTTATATAATCATATTTCAGAATGGCCGGAGGCGACTCTGTCGATGAATCCCAGTTGAAGGGGCTATCCAAGTACTTCAACAGCCAAACGAACAGAGGCAGAGCAAACGTATGTACCTAATTATGTAAATGTTAATGTATTGTGTGTTAATGTATACATAATTTAATCATCAGTGTTAAAATCAATAATAAATATTTTTCTATAGGTTATGTTTCATGAACATCAAAGTACTTTTTATTTTCAAAAATATCTGCCCATCATATTATATTATAACAATGAATTATAGGAACTATTTCAAATCTGTGAAATCACAAATTATGCTACTAGATTCTCATTTCCACAATATAATCCTGGTTAAATAAATCGCATCCCCGGTGGAACAATGTCACTTATGCAAAAATTGCAAGGTTGGAAGGTATAAAGAAATAATCTTATATTTTTTAGAATATTACGTGGTCATAATTTTTTAACGGTAAATTAAAAGTTGATATTGTGATAGAAGCTGTTTAACTTGTCTATGTCTTGAAATATCATAATTTTATATGATGTCAAAGTGTCAAATATTTTTTCCTGAAAAGTAGGACCGGGGGTGCAAAATGTATTTCATAGATAATGAAACCTTTAAAAAATTCTTCCTATCCCATTGTGATAATACAGTATCTTATTATATTAGATATCATTATGTATACAACAATATAATTATATCTCTAATATAATTAAAAATATTAATATAATTGTCTCCTAGTACCCAATACTGATATGTACACTAAACATTGCGGACATATAGTTTTGTCATTTGTAAAATAAATTATTACACTGTAGTACCCAAGACAAAGCACTATCCACCAGTCCACCCTCACATTAGATTGAAAACACAAATAAATTGATTATGCTAAATTATTCGTAGGCCTAATGCTGCACCAAATTTTATTCTTTCTTGTATATATCCATTAGATGGTTTTCTGCCTAAAATTGCTTTGAGCAAAGACAGCCTGTAGTAGTTTTCTTTTCTATTGCCTACTTTTTGTGTCGTAGTATTTGACCATGTGATTAAAATAAGTATGTTAAAATGTTTTAATTTTTAAACAAGATTTTGTTCTTACAAAAAAACACAAACAGCCTTATTCATCAATAGTTGTAAAACCTATTTTAGCAATTGAGTGTTTTGCCTTTGTCACTTTAACTGAATTCAAAAGTTGTTTGAAAGGGACAAAACCTTTGATGAATAGGTTTTAAAACTGTCTATTAATAAGGTTTTTATTGATTTATTTGGTAAGATAGCATAGCAATAATTTCTATTAAATTACCACTAGGGTTTGGTTTACTTCCAAATAAACTAATTGTTACTTTCCTTTTCAGACGGCCAAGGCAACCTATGCTTTTTTTGGTGCAATCATCTTATACTACACACTCAAACCCAAGGCAAAGAAGTAATGGATATTTTGTTTTGTGAACAATAGAGTCACATTAATTTCCATTGTATAAGTTATTTAGTGCTTATTAAATCATGTAAAAAAGATATATAGTTTTTTTCATTCTAAAAGTAGTAAATAGACTATATTATTTTCTTATTTCTTCCTGATTTTGGAGTGTGAGTTCAATTTTTCCAATTATTTCATGTTCAGGAATAAATTTTAATTTATTCTACTACTTACTTACTTACTTATATTTATAAACTATTTAGTTATATTTTATTATTAACATCTTTGTCTAATCTTGTGTCTGAAAAAGCTGACGAAATGCTAATTTTTACTCTTATTATTGACAATAGATCTGACTCACGTCATGGGAAATATCTTTGTAATTTGAATGCATTTGCATCATTGTCTATCCACCTTCCATATGCAATCCCTCAGCTCCTGATAAATGGGTATCTAGATAATGTTAAGGTAGGGTTATAAATAAAATAGATCATTGTAATAAATACTTTTAATTGTATGCTCGTAAATAATAACCATTTAAATTGGACAGATCAAATAAATAAGAGGTTTACATCATTCAGATCTTATAACAAATGACATTTTTTTAACCTTAAAATAATCACTTTGGTGTAGATAATATCGACAATAACATTAATTTAAAATGGATATAAATCCTATTGTTAGTGACTGTTTTAGTTATAGTAGGAATAAGCAATGTTTCCAAAAATACGGGTGGTTCTTTATAATATGTGCATTGGAACTTAAATCCTTGATAAGGATTTTAGGAATTTACTTGGATAAATCAAATACAAAAAAAAACGAAATAAAAATGTTTGAAATTAAATTGACTTAATTGACTTAACCAAATGACAAACGTGTTTTAATGCTCATAACATGTCTGGTGCGTGCTGCATAGCGCACTAATATTGCGCCCAAAAACAACGTGTGTTTGCCGCAGTCAACGTATTAGCTCTACAAATCTGGGTGAATTTTAGAAAAACAACTATTGATGTATAGGCAAAATAAAATTCTGTGTAGGTATACTAAATGCCTTGAACTTCACCAATACTGATAAAATATTAAAAGAGAATAGATGCAATAAATAATGGGTATTCCCTTGTGCATTCTAATACATTTCAGTACAAAAACGCATTATACTCGTGAAAGCACTAGCACCAAATGCCATACACTAGTAATACTAGCAAAGCGACTATAGCGTGAAAATATAATCGTAGAATATAGAGTAATATCAATACTTATGATGCAATAAATTATTTCTACCACATGTATTTTTATAACGAAAATACTTTTCGTAATGCTATGAGCATTAGAAAATTCTTAGCTCGCGTTTACAGAGATCATTGGTGAAGTTACTTGAGTGAACCCGTGACATGATACCCACGAGAAGAAAGGTTCGCTTGTAAGTAGTAAGTACCTAACAACAGATAGCAGATCGACTAGGAAAATTATATAAGTTTACATACATACATACATATACAAAGATTCATTAAAGTAAATTGTGATTTTGACTTTGTTGTTCATCTCACACACCTCTTTTTTATTCGTTATCTTCGACTCTAGTATAATATCTCATAGGAGATATTATTCTTTAACTCAAGCTTAGACATAATTATGTCGTTAAAGAAAGTCGCTATACTTCTTATGGCCCGTTGCGGTTAAGCGGACGGATGTTATTTTAGACTTATTAAGAGGGTTACAAAAAGTGCGTGGTGACTTGTTGGGAAACAGATTTGACCCGACTGTGTATATTCACGGTGGTAGCGGATTCGAATCCCAGGGCACACCTCTGACATTTCACGAGTCATGGTCTCTCAATTACTACGCACTATAACGGTGAAGGAAACCATCGTGAAGAGACCTGCATACCATAGCCATTTGTAAGAATTTCTATTGTATGGTAAGTTCGCCAACCGGCACCAGGCTAGCGTGATGGACTATATAGTCCATCACGCTAGCCTGGTGCCGGTTGGCGAACAGAGGGGTTAAGCCATATGGCTTAACCCCTCTGAAACGTACTCTCGATTGTAGAGAAGGCCCGTGCCCTGCAGTGGGAAGTATATGGGCTGATGAAGTAAGTAAGAGGATTATGCATATCTTAAAATTTTCACAAAATAACTACGACAAGGCGTTCTTCTAAACGGGAAACTATTGTAAGATTACTATCAAATGTAATTTGCCGAATCTAGTGTTCCTAGGAAAAAATTAAACTAAAGGTTGTTTCCGAGATAAATGTTTCCAACTACTATACGCATTGTCATATAGTATGTAAAATAGCTGCCTTTTATATGGGGACTTAATATCGTTCAAGCTTAGTAACATTTTAATTTTCTCTCCGCAAATGTTTCAAGTGGCAATTTTGTTACATAAGTATCCAAGACACGTATTTTCGTTAAAAAATTAACACATGGTATACGTCTAATACACAATAAATAGCACTTAATTTTAATTAACCGACAGCCCCAGAATAAAATACATGATATGATTAAAAGTTGCACTTTTGCACCATCGCTGTATGAGAAGAATAGGACACAGATACATTTATAGCTTGTAGTTAAACACTATAGAATTTAAGTTCTAGTTGATTTTATTGAAGGACTGTCGCACTCAAACATCTCTACATAAAACAATACACATCCCGATCACTGCTTAGTACGTATGAGTATAAAAAATATGCAAGTATTTAAATATATGAAGTCGAAGTTATGAATACGTATATCGAGTCTACATGTAGTGCAACGATAATGACTAGCTCCTACAGTTTCGTAAATCTCCTTTCACTGCTAAGCTTAGTTACATCACAGCTAAAAACTCCCGACTCAAGATTAAAATAAACATCCATAGCACAAAGGTATCTATATTTAAGGCAATTTATCGAATGTTAAAATATGTGATCCTTGCGAAAAGAGATACAAATAGAAATATCAATAATACTTAAAGAAGATCAGTGATCATAGTTAAAGAAGAATAGAAAATAATTACAAAGGAGTTTTATGATCACTTGATTGTCACGATCTATACATTCCGATTTCGAAATACAACGCATTACATTAGAAAATTAATTTGACATACAAGGTAATACAACACTCAAATTGAAACAAACAGATTCAGGATCAATAGTGGAATGTGGCAGTACCGCCTCGTTGTATGTGTCTTAATCGAGAAACATCCAATACGATACGTCGACAGTATTCTTAAGACTTACAATACAAAATTGTTCGAGCAAAACGTCTAGCGCTATGGATGGAATGCTATAATTGAATTCAAGCTTCACCTTTACCAATAACATTAACTTATATTGACAGTACAATATAAGGAAGTTCTATCGCTAAAAACCCGTTCCAAATCAGCGAAAACTGATACATTCTAAATATCAATCAAAATTACAGTGAGTACATAATAAGAGTATTCGAATTGTTTATTGCGAATTAATTCGAAAATATTAATAAAATACACAATTTCAGTATGATTAACATGTCGCAACCCCTATTAAGCTTAATTAACGCTTATGACTGCTTATTGCTTATATGAATATCGTGAACTAACCGATCAGTTAAAACGTGACGTACAAACAAAATTGGTCCATGATATCCGAATGTGTAATTTTATCGACAACATAATTGCCTTAAAATAACGTAAATCGGACGAAATATTCTGCTTCTGAAAATAATTATCTATGTTGAATATTTTTACAACCAGGTGGGCGCTCTGGTGAGCGAGTACAAAGGCGGAGGGTTGGAAGAGGGCGGGGCGGGGGCCGCATCTCCCTCTGAGTCCGATTCCTCCGACGACACTCTTTCAGCAGCACTCAGGGCAACACGGGCATACTCATCCGTGTCTATACTCTTACAGAAGTGTATTGCGTACCTGATGAAATATCGATAAGAGCGTAAGACAATCCATATTTAAATATCGATAACAAATGATTATATTTTGTTGAATAGAACTTACCTTAATTTCTCTCGTAAAACAGTCTTACATGAGTACCGTGGCATTTTTAGCAGGAAGAAACAAGTGTAGCTCTCCGGCAAGAAATGATCAGGTGGCTGGTACTTGTCGAGAACCTGTGACAGTAAAGATATGTATAAATATACTAGGACTATGAGTACAATTAGAATCCGAGTTAATACAAGTAACGATAAATAAATTGATATTCGATATATTTACCTGCAAGACAAAGTCCCTTTGCCTGGGATCTTGCGGCGCTCGAGGTAGCCGCGTGCGTCCCCACACGAACCGCAAGAATAGTGCTCGCTCGCTGCCTGACAACTCCTCCATCACTTCCCAGAACCATTGGACTAGAGGGGCGTTTGGCTCGATTCCTATAAAAATGAATATATTCTATTAAAATTCTGTTTCTATAACACGTATTTTCTCAAATACTTAAGTTTAGTTTCCTATCACCGTAATATTATAAATTACGATATATTCAAAATAAAGTAGTCGATTTTCAGTATACTCCGAACACTCGCTACCGAAACAATCCACAAAATATTTTTCTCCGCTCAATTAGTGTAGTAAATAAATTGATTTTTCTTCTTTACTGTCGACCACTGGCACGAAGCCTTTCGGGCACAACCTAATTATAACTTTCATAATTGAATTGCAACAGCTTGTATTTTTAAATATTCTAGAAACTTTGAAGATACCGGGTGGAATACTTGTAATAGAGTATGTAATAAAGATAATGGATATTGATAGACTGCCTCGGTGGCGTAGTTGTACTAGGGTATGGTTACATAGCTGACGAGTTCGAATCGAAAAGTGATATTGGATTTTTTCATTAATTACCAGCCCAGAGTCTGGAAATTGTGCCCGATATGGCGATAGGCTCGCCACCTATCACATCGTGAGACGGAAGATACAAGGCTAAATTTGAGTGTCGTGGTACCTCTGCCTGCCCCTTGTGAGAAAAAGGCGTGAGTTTATGTATGTGTGTATAATGTATATATTGAAATAAAACTATTTTCTACGTTTATTTCACGTTTTAGAAAAAAAAATTAACATACCTACGTTTCGATATATTTTCCACTTTTGTGGTCTATGTTCGGACTAAAGGTATATTATCATATCTACGTATGGCAGTACCTTTGTAAGTGGCGGAGGCGCGCAGCGTGTGCACGGGTATGTCCGGCGAGCCGCACACGAGCGTCTCCAGCTCGGCCGCGTTGAAGAGCGCGAGCAGCGGCGCGGGCACCACGCGGGACATGCCGTCGCGCACCGCACGCACCTGCTCGTCGAACTCGTGCAGTCTGACAGATATATCGAATGTTAGTATCGATATTTTTGGTGTTTTAGTTGGCTAATGTGTGTACAGTTGGGGGAACTTATGAAGTAAATATTGAGTCATTGTTTTTGGAAACATTCTGAATAGAAGAAAGAAAGAAAGAAAACTCATTTATTAGTCACAATAAGATGACGCACACACTCGTTTAACATAAATTTATATATCTAACATACAACAACAAGAAAAAAAAGGAGGTTTGTACGTCACATAAATGTGACACGTAGGTGACCACTCAGCTTATTGTTGCACTGCGACACGAGCCACAGCGCAACGCTGGTTTTCAGTGGTCACCTTGAGTGACATTCGAACGCCAGCCAACATACTAACATAATAATTTATGATAATTTAAACATGTTATATAATTAAAGCTTAAAAATAATAATAATAATAGGGGTAAACCAGATAGCTATTGCCCACTTAAGAGTTTGTTACACATTGTCATTAAAACAAACCAAAAGTATTGTAGCTTCCAACTTTTTAATACAATTTTATTATAGCCTAATAAACTCTTCTGTAGAGTGTTTACAGTTTTTAGTTATAAATAACATTATGTTTATTTAACTGCAATATTAAATAAGTTAAATAAACATAGTCTTAAAATTACAGTAATTGCCCACAGTTTATAGTAATTGCCAACATCACAGCACAGTAATTGCCCAGTCTCTTGAAATTATAAATTAAACATAAACCCAAATAAATATTCAAACCAAAACAATTAAACCTAAATCGAATAAAATAGTAAAATATCAAAATAATTTTCGTTTAACTTTCTTAAAAGCTTCAAATATATTTTATGCTGATGCTTAAGAGTCAGAATCACCAGAGAAAGAATCATCAATTTTGAAACAACTGTATCAGCCCATATATGTTCCACTGCAGGGCACGGGCCTCCTCTACAATCAAAAGTACGATTGAGAGTGGTTAAGGCATATAGTTCACCACGCTGGCCTAGTGCGGATTAGCGGACTTCCATACCATAGAAATTCTTATAAGACTGGACCTCGGAACGCCGTATTTTTCAGCAATCTGCCTAGTAGATAAGTGTTGTTGCTTACATCTTGAACAACTTCAATCGCTTTTTGCATATTTTCTTTAATATATTTAGACTTTAGGTGCCTTCGGCATTCTGTTAATACAACGATAATTACCAATTAATATGGTTTATACATAAGAATTACGAAATAATAAACAATTAACTATAAATACAAGCGATGAAACTTTTTAAACGATAAAATATTGACAGAGATTGCCCTATGGCAATGACTATGGACATTGTCATATGGCAATCACTAAAATTATTGGTGGCAATCGCTGAAAGTATACAAATTTCAGTTCAGTGATTGCCCACAGCCAAAAAAACGGTAAAAAAACTATTTTTGAACATACATTTCCATTTAAAACTAAGAAAATACTATTAATTTCATCATAGAAAGGTAATAACGCTCAAAAAATTAAACAAACACAATAAAAATGAACATTTAAATAAGTATATTCTTAAGAAAATTGTTCAATTATTTTTGTTTATGAAAAACTTTCACAGGTCTTTACAAAATCCGTCATTACTGTTATTTTTTTTTCTTTAATGTTTCCAGTTGTAAAATTTGTATTAACCGTAAATTAATAAAAGCACCATCTGATAATCTTTAATCCAACTAGGATGCCACAAAATCGACAACAGACAAGGTTTTGCTTAATGCGGGCAATCATTATCGGTGGGCAATCACAGTCTGGTTTACCCTAATAAAAAAAACAAGTCATAATAAGGAACAAAACAAAGGAAACATAAATAAATAAATAAATAATAAAAAATACATATATATACAGGGTATATCAAGACTGTTACCGAAAACGAAGCCGGGTGGTAGTTTAAACGATTTCAGACACAATGCAACAGTAAAAGTTGCAAAAAAAAGTGACAATTTTTTTTTTGTTATTTTTTCCTATCGCCATATTTGGGTGGTAAGTACATTTTTTCCTAAAATAATAGTGTATACCCTTTTATTTATAAGTAATCTAAGGTATAAAAGAGTTTAAATTATTATTTTAGCAAAAACTATAGATTTACCACCCAAAAATTACGATATTTAAAAAATCATAAAAAATAATTGTCGCGTTTCTATGCGAAATTTTTAATTGCATTGTGTTTGTAGCCACTAAAACTACAACCCGGCTTCGTTTTCGGTAGCAGTCTTGAGATACCCAGTATATACATACACATACATACATTACACACATATACACACATATACCCATTATAGTTTATACAATTAAATTAAAATGAATAGGTATCTGAAATAGGCCCCATATTATGAGAGTCCAACGTATTTTTCAATAACTGTAATAAAAAAAATTGTTACTTACATGAGGCTTAAAAGTAGTAAAAAATTTGCGTTTTTTCTTCGTTTTAAAAAGACAATGAAATCACAAGATATACATACCTATAATGTAACGCCAGTTGTACGTATTCGTCTTTATTATCTGGATTAACTCGTTTGTGTCGAGTAGACAAAGGCACCTCGTGACCCGCCGCTGACGGTATTGAGAACGGCAGCTCCAAGTTCTGTAGTTCCTGTTTGAAAAAATTATACACATCAAGGAATATGGTTTTTTCTACACTTCATTTTCTATTAATTGCATGTGGCCACAGACGCAGATGTGTCACATTTCGATTTAAGCAGTTGTAAGAGGATAGGACTGAAGCTTGTATTTCCGGGTTTCTCGGCCATCAACTTATGAAGAACTAATTATGGACATACAACTTATAGATATATATTGTACCTTATTATGAGGAGTCATATCCCGTATGCACAGCAAGGCTGGTAAGAAGTCTTTATCCACTTCGGCGAGATCTTGAGGCCGGAGCGGTTGTCCAGCTAACTGCCGCCATACGCCTTCAGCCAACGATAGGGAGAGAGGCGAACCGGTGCGGATTGCTATACCCATCAATACACCTACAAAAACAAATTAATATAATATTGTTGTATTATAATAAGTTTAAAATAAATTCTAATAGGGGATAGACTGTTTATCAAGTTGATGTATAAACTTTGTTTTTTTTTTTGTTTGGTTTTGCTACTGTCCATGAGTGGTCGTATCGCTTAATATCAGGCTAATGGCCAAGGGCGGATCCAAGGACATGACCCTCCCTGGGCTGGCCCCAGATTGACAAAATTTATTAATTATCTTGTTGATGAAATTTATAAGCACTTTAATTTTTAGTATGTCGATAAATAAAGTAAAAAAGTATATGTGTGTTCACAAATCACGCCTGTAACAAACTTTAAAGTATTTTTTACGAATTGGGGTATTGAAATCGGACCCACTGTTCTGGCGTGGCCTATATGACCCCCCCTGGGGTAAAAGTTGGATCCGCCATTACGAATGGCAAGTTCGACTCGCCATTCACAGCAATAAAAAAAGCTGAAGAAGGGTGCAATGATGATAATAATGATAAACAGTAAATAACTATTTACAAAAAGTATCTTCTTTATCAAATCTATGGATACGAATTTAGTTCAAAGTCAAAAAAAAATCTTATGAATACTTATTTCAGGACGTATTAAAAAATACAAAACATATCTTTTTATCTTATAACTACGTAGGAGATAAAATACCTTACCTAAGAATCTAAAACAATTCAGATGTAACGGGGTATTCGCCGTAGGGTTCAGAAGGAAGGCATCACGTGAAGCCCCGGCGTCACCTCGTCCGTTGGGCGTCGCCATGAGTAGAGGTAGGGATCCATTCTGCAACTCTTCACACATCTCCGCTATACTCTCGCTGTACCCGCCGCCGCAGTCGTCTACGCTCTCACCTGGTGGAAGTAAATAGAAAATAAGAATATTATGTGAAAGGAAGACAGAAAAGAAAGAATAACTGTTTATTTGTCACTAGCAAACAAAACGCCATACATTTACAGATATAAAAAAAAAACATAAGAAGAATTTTGCACGTCGTTGTTGTGACTAGTAGGTGATCATTCAGCAAAATAATGCGCACGCGCGGTGCGGCTCACAAGTCACAGCGTTACGCTGATTTTCAGTGATCAGCTTGGATGACATGCGAGAGAAAAAGAGTTAATTTACTGACAGACGCTATATTTTTTTTAGTTATTATGAAACTCAAAGCAATTAATACGGAGCATTATACGTACGTGTATGATCAACAAAAACCATCTATACTAATCAATAGTAAATATTAATAAAATTAAGAACTTGGCTTGAAGTAAGTAACAATATTAATTGAAATATTTTTTAAGTATTATATACCCCAAATCCAATTTCTTTAGTAATACAATTAATTACACTTCACTGTATACGTTCACTATTATTTTCTCGTGAATTATATCAAAAATTATGGCACAGTTATAAGTTAATTTTACATGCAATTTTATCGTAACTAGAGAACACCATGTAGCTTATTACAAATTTCCCTTAGAGCTTTGTTACTATTAAAACCTCTGCTTATTACTCGTCCACAGCAAAAAACTACTCACCAACAAACTTAACCTTCCACACTCGATGCGGCAAGGCCAGGGCATCCTGTGTCAGCGTGGGTAGTCGCGCCACCATCTGTCCGAACACGGAGCGCATGCCCGCGGGCCCGGCCAGCCCCGAGCCGCCTCGCCGCGAGCGACGCGCCGCCACGCGGGATAACTCCACTACGGGGCCGTGTTGACGCTCACGGACCATTGTTGCCATTATTGCCTGCGAGTATGTTAGTGTTTTGAAATTATTTTTTGTGGGTAGTATTTTATCTTAGAATTTGAGTTGAAAGTCATTAGCGATCAAAAACAATACATATCTATGTTTCAAGAATAGCGTGGTATACTCAGGACTACTATTGTTTTAATCGTCGAGACGGTCCGTATCTCTGGTTAATATAATCTACTAATTTAACAGGTTAAAGACAAGTAACTTACTTTTCTAAATGCTGCTTCTTTTACGCTATAGAATAACAGTGTTCGTAACTGATCCAAGGGTCCATCCAGAATCAATAGTGGAAGATTGGGACATATCAGTTCTGAGAACTGATGTAGCAGAACCTGAAACAAAATTACAAATATGCATGTATAATGTAATTTTGAGTATATTAATAATAAACCTAATAGTAATTTTATGACAACTAAAAATTCTAATCTTTTTAACTTTTTTTATATCCTTAAAAAACTGCAACTTCCAATTAAAATATTATATAAATAATCAATAATAATAAGAGTTAATATTTGTAAAAATACCAACCAGTCTATTACAAATGAGTTGTGGCGTGAGATCTCTCAACAGATGGCACTCTAGCGGCGGCGCGGGCGGCGGGCGCGGCGCTCGCGGCGCTTCGACGCACAGCGCCACCGTGTGCGCGCTGCCGCAAGCTACTTTAGTCACGCGCTTACCCTGTTTTGAAAGAAAAAAAAATGTTATATTTCTTTTAATGATAAAGGATAATGAGTAGATTAAAATTATTAAGGCCAGCGCAGACAGGAACGGCATGGCAAGGGATGTATTTGTTTAACAAAATATATCCAAACTTATCCGGTGGGAATACGACATAAATTCTGTTGTTAAAAATTGATGTCACAGCATCGAGAAATGCCTTTCACGCCACGGTATAAATTTAAAACATAGGAATTTATAGCGTTTCCCCACCGGAAAGTTTGACCATCCTTTAGTAAAAATTAAATTCTTTACCATGCCGTTCCTGTCTGCGTCTTGGCAGTTAACCAAAACTTAAACAAGGTTATACTTCGTAAATCAAATCAAATCAAAAATCAAATCAAAATATTCTTTATTCAAATAGTCTTTCACAAGATCTTTTGAATCGTCCTTTTCTGCTACCACCGCTTCGGAACGTGTTGTGGCTGTGAAGAAGAAGCGGCGCAAGAAACTCCCTCAGCAACACGAACTGTCTTCTTTTTTTCTGTCTTTTTCTTTTTTTTTTTTTTTTATATCGCCATTTACAATTAAAATGATTCATGTCACAAGTTACAATAATGTCAGTTTGATTCAGAACATGATAAATTTATTCCCAAGCAGTTTTATCTTCCACATAATCTGAAATTCTACAGTATGCCTTTTTACACAGCTTAGCTTTTATTACTTTTTTAAACTTATTAATTGGAAGTTCTCTTAAACTGTTGGGAAGCTTGTTAAAGAAGCGTACACTTTGACCCATAAAAGAATTATTTATCTTGTGGAGACGAGTAACGTGTGAGGCAAGATTATGTTTGTTCCTAGTGTTCTTACTATGCATGTCACAATTACGCTTAAATTGAGTTATATTTTTACGAACATATAATAAATTTTCATAAATATATTGAGATGCAACAGTAAGAATATCTACTTCTTTAAACTTTTCTCTCAATGAAACTCTTGGACCAAGTTGATAAATGGCCCTAACAGCTCTTTTTTGTAAAATAAAAATACTATTTATATCCGCAGCATTTCCCCAGAGAAGAATGCCATAAGACATTATACTATGAAAATAGCTGAAGTAGACAATTCTTGCCGCTGCCTCATCCGTTAAACGCCTAATGGTTTTAACTGCATATGCCGCTGAACTTAATCTACCAGATAGTTTATTGATATGCGGCCCCCACTGGAGTTTAGCGTCGACCGTAATGCCCAGAAACGTAGTAGACGCAACAGGATCCAATTCTTCACCGTTAATTTGTACAGTGGTAGATAATAACCTAACATTACATTTACATTTTACATTACCTAACATTGGGCAGTGTGAATTTAATACATTTAGTTTTCTTAGCATTAAGTAATAAATTATTAATATTAAACCAATGTACAACTTCACGAAGGGCACTGTTTACTTCATCAAAATCTAATTGTTGTCTTTTAATTTTAAATGTCAAAGATGTATCATCCGCAAACAACACAACTTCGTGATTATTCCCGACGTGATAGGGTAAGTCATTTATGTAGACCAGGAATAGAAAAGGTCCCAGAATTGAACCCTGCGGTACTCCCATAGTGACCGCAGATCCTCCAGAAAGTTTTCCATTAATATCAACCTTCTGTACCCTATTGCTCAAATAGGAGGACAAAAGATTGAGAGCTCGGTTCCTGATACCATAGTGGCGTAATTTCCTGACCAGAGTGTCGTGCTCTACGCAGTCAAAGGCTTTAGATAAGTCACAGAATACACCAAGTGCATCCTGCGACTCTTCCCAAGCGTCATAGATTTGTTTTAGGAGAGATATTCCCGCGTCAATTGTTGATCGACCCCTCGTAAATCCGAACTGTTTCTGGTGTAGCAAGTTATTGGTGTTGAAATGTGTTAATAATTGAGTAAGAATTATTTTCTCAAATAACTTGCTAAGCGTTGGTAAAATTGAAACAGGTCGGAAATTGGTCGGATCCGAGCTGTCACCGGACTTAAAAAGAGGCACCACCTTGCTTTGTTTCATCAGGTCAGGAAAAACACCAGATACCACACAGCGGTTGAATATCTCTGCTAAGTGGGGTGCTATATGCTCAATGATTAAAGATATATTAATTACAGAAATTCCCCACAAGTCTGCGGTCTTTTTTAAACTAATTTCTTTAAATGATTTTAATATATGCTGCGGCCCAATTTGCGAGAACTCAAACGCCACGTTACATTTAGGTACAAGTTTTTCAAGTATAGATAAAGCAGACCTCGAAGATGACTGAAGATGTTGGGTGGTATTTTTGGGAATATCAGTAAAAAATCTTTCAAATTCAGTTGCTACTTCCAGATCTGCTGTACAACTCCTATTATTTATTTTAAGATTAAAGTTATTTTCACGTACCGAGTTTTTACCAGATTCAGAATTAATAATATTCCAAGTAGTTTTGATTTTATTGTTAGACATTTTGATTTTATTTCTTAAATACAACGATTTAGCTGTGGAACAAGCTCGTTTGAAAACTCTGGAGTAATTTTTTACATATTCCGTAAAAGTCGGATTTTGGTTAAACATTCTTTCATTGTACAGATTATATAGTTTATTCCGACTTTTAAATAAACCAGTGGTTGCCCACTCACTAAATGTCATTCGCTGATTTACCATAATAGTTTTAGATTTATATACTTTTCTAAATTCACATTTAATAATTTCAAATAATGAACTGTACAGTTTGTCTGGGTCTTGGTGAGGGGACAGCGCTGGCAGATTGTTTTTGATATTTAGTCTAAATTTTTCCATGCGATATATATTGTTAGGAACAAACTTAATACTTTTCCTTAGAACTTTACTTTTAGTGCTAGGTAATGAAACATACTGACCACAATGATCAGAATCTAAAACATTAATTACTGACTTTTCACAAATAGAGAAATTAGTAAAAATATTATCAATACATGTAGCACTTGAGGCAGTTATTCTTGTTGGTTCAAAAAATAAATGATGCAGGTTGTATGATTTAAAAAGATTAATGTAAACATGAAACCCGTAAAATCTCCAGAGTTTGTGTTAGGTACTTCAAGTAAACATACGTTTTTCAAACTAAGTAATGCATGAAGGTTTATATTTAAAATAATCATATCTTTTGCAAAAATAAAAAAATTACCTGTAAAGCCAAAAGTAGCCGCGGTCTCTGTGCGGCAAGCGTGGTACCATCACCCAGCTGTCCTTCATCATTGTCGCCCCAGGTGTATACTTCACCAGTATCAGTACACGCGACGCAGTGGAGACTTCCTGAAAAAGTATTAAATTATTGGATGGTGCAATTTGTATAGTGTTTTTATTGTAAGGAAAATTCTATTTACTAAACAAATAATACGGTAAAAAGTAAGATGAATAATAATTGAAGATGAAATTAAACATTTTTTTCTTACCTGTTGCTATAGACACAATCATCTTCCCTTGCATTCCTGTGACTCGCATAGGACGTCTTACGTGTTCGTAGCTGCCATGACCTAAGCGATGATAATCTCCTTTCCCCCTAAAATGTAAATATCAGTTTTAACACCTTCATGTAAATAAAATTACGTTTTATAATTTAAGGATACACTTCCAAAAACAATTAGAAATTTCACATATCAATTTATATGTAATCTATACATACAGGGTATATCAAGACTGCTACCGAAAACGAAGCCGGGTGGTAGTTTAAGCGACTTCAAACACAATGCAACAGAAAAAGTTGCAAAAAAAAGCGACAATTTTTTTTTTGTAATTTTTTTCCTATTGCCATATTTTGGTGGTAAATACATTTTTTCCTAAAATAATAGTGTATACCCTTTAATTTATAAATACTCTAAGATATAAGAGAGTTTAAATTATTATTTTAGCAAAATCTATGGATTTACCACCCAAAAATGACAATATTTAAAAAATCATAAAAAATAATTGTCGCGTTTCTAAGCGAAATTTTTAATTGCATTATGTTTGTAGCCACTAAAACTACCACCCGGCTGCGTTTTCGGTAGCAGTCTTGAGATACCCGGTATAAATAAAATTGAAGTGTCTGTTTGTAAAGTGAAAATAAAAAAAAATGTCCAACTACATATCGTTATATATATCATTTTCGTTATTACCTATAACGAAAATGATCTTAGTTTTTTTTTTGTCTGTCTGTCTGTCTGTTTGTTCCGGCTAATCTCTGAAATGGCTGGACTGATTTCGATGGGACTTTTATTGTCAGGTAGCTGATATAATAAGGAGTAACTTAGGCTACATTTATTTTAGAAAAATCATTTTATTTAAAAAACAACCTAAAAAACGAATTAACTTTTTTGTTAAATTCCACGCGGACGAAGTCGCGGGAACAGCTAGTTATTCAATAAAATAAATAAATAATTCCAATATTCGAACACAATATAGTCTTAACCCCACACTAAGATCGAGTCTTGTGTCGTGGGTATCAGAAAATACAACAGATATTTCTGTCTCTAAACAGTCAGACCACGCAGATATTTGCTTTTGTGTAGGGGTGGAACCCGCGCGGCGACCTCTCGTTTCAAGACCAATGTCTAACCAACTGCGCCACAGAGGCTGTCGATATACTAAAATACCAACGTACCACGTGTAAACACTGCCGCACTGACATAAGGCGACCGAGAACTGTGACCCACACTCCACTTTGATGACACGCAGTCCTTTTAGACAATCGATCCTCATTGGCAGCTTGCATCCTTCGGAACCACCTCGACCTAAAAATAAAGAAAATTGAGTCTTATGCCAAATCACTTAGGTCGGAAAATGCAATTACTAAAGCCTATTTGTCCTAACATTGCTAACACATCATACAAACACAGTCGTTTAGTTGAGTGCAAAACCTACTGATATTTGTATTACGATATTTGTTAATAGACTTAAAAAAAAATGAGATTATTAATAATTTGCTCAGGTTTCAGGAAGTGCAATGCTGAACATAGGTATTTTCTATAAAAAATCAGTCGTTATCTTAGCCAAGCTCGCATCAATAAATATGGGCATGAAAAATAAAGTCATTTAAAAAATGCGTAGCTGCGCAACAATTTTGTCCATTTAGATTTACTGGTAAATTATAGTTTATATGTGTGTTTATGTATGAAATAGATTAAGGTAAAAAATATATCGTTACTTCAGTTTTAAAATCTTACTTGAATTTTACAATTTCTTTCCAATCATTTCCATTTTTTTTAAATAATTTTAATAATCCATAAATATGATTTTAAAATGTTGTATTGTTACCTAGTTTCCCATAATCGCCGTCACCCCAAGACCATACGTTATCATCGTCAGTAATGCACAGAGTCTGAGCGTCGCCTGACCCGCAAGCTACGTCGATCACACGATACGAATTCAATGCTTCCACCTATTGAACAGACAATAGAATATCACATCATACGTCCATTTCCTTTTTATAAATTAATATTTATCGACACAAAACAATCCTATAAGTAATGTTGAATATAGTGGTTTATTTGATGATTTCTGTATTTAAAACTGATTTGAATCTGTAAATGATTAAAGTATTTTCATATACACTATCAAATAGTGAAAAACGAACGTACACTGTTATCGATATATCGACATATGAATATCGACTAATACGAAACCAAATGACTGCAAGTCACACACGGAAACAAAATTATTTTATCAAATAAAATTATAACATGTTTTTTTAAATCAACCTATTCTGTCCTACTGCTGGGCAAAGGTCTCCCTCAACTCCTTCCACTTATCCCTATCAGTTGCCGATACTTACAATACAATAAATATAATTCACTACAATCAATGATACCCACCAGTTTAGGCACGAGTTGATCCTCTGAGTCTCCGTGTCCGAGGCGGCCGTACCTGCCCTTCCCCCACGTGTAGATGCGGCCGCGCGCGGTGAGACACGCGGAGTGCGCGCCGCCGCACGCGATCGCTACAACTTCCAGTCCTGATAGCGCTGTTATCAACTTGGGACGGTCGTAGCTCCTGTATTTATGTTATTATATTGTGTTTAACTTGCCAAGTGTGGATTTGAAAATGTGGCATGGGACAAGAAATATAATTCCGTGGCTACATATTAAAGGTCAAACTGCAATGTTGAGAAGAAGTTATTTGCAGGCTAATGATATTATATGAAATATTAATTTATCAAAATTAATAACTGTAACATGGGAGTTATTTATTGTAGCCTATGCTGTTGTACCAACATTTTATTAACAAAAGTAAACAACATACATAACTATTGGCGCAAAAAGTCCGAAAGGGAATAGATCAAATGATTTATAAGTGAGAACGGAATTTAATACATTTTGAGAATACAGTGAAATAAAATATGATACACTTACACTCTATTACCATGACCAAGTTTGCCATCTTCCCCTTCTCCCCAGCTATACACGTCACCGTCCACTGATAGCGCTAAGCAGTGCTTACCGCCTGAATTACAAGCCACCTGACAAATAATAAGGCATTAAAATATATTTACTAACTATTTTAATTAATAGTATGAACAAGTAATCGTTCTTTGTACTCACTCTTCGAGAAAGCTCTGAAAGTATGTAGTATAGAAGTTACCTTGGTAATAAACACATGTTGAATAGACGCCAGCAATGTAGGTTGCGAGACAGAGTCTATACCGCCAATGCCCAAACGTCCTCCAGCACCGTAACCTTAATAAACATAATTTTGTTTAGACTAAATAACGTAAAATTTAACTAACAACATAAATGAGAAAATATAGCTTTTGGATCTATTCTCATTCTAACTACAACAAAATAAACAGGTCGACATTACGTTTAGATATGAGTTTAAATAATAAAGAGTAATGAGTATAACTTTTAAAACAGATTTAAGCTTTGGTCTTATGATCGGAACACACAAAAACGTTCAAAAATGCTTTTCACTGGCGTATCAAACAGCGACGTAACAGGAGACGATACATTTTTCAGGCATAAAAACCCAAACTAACCAGTAGCATAAACCTTGCCATCAGGCGTGACAGCGAACAGCGTCTGCTCGCCGCCCACCAGTTGTACTGGGTTGAGCGCTGCGAGCGCGTGGCAGGGCGTGGGCGTGCGCACCTTGGCGCCCTCCACGCCGCCCAGCTGGCCGCGGTGGTTGTGGCCCCAGCCGTACACCGCGCACCCGCGGGAACTGCTGCCCCACCACCCGCACCAGTCTTCTGGACGCCTGGAAGGAAAATGCAGATGATTGTCACACGTGATAGATGCTAACGGAAAATATTAACACGCAGAATATACGTATGCTCGTTTGGAAATTAAATAACTTTAAAAATTTAGAAATAACAGTAATATAGGCTATTGGAATGTATAGCTCTGTTTTTATTTTTAAGCTTATTTAACGTATTATAAAGGATATAAATAAATGATTACTTTTTAAATTGCCTTGTAATGGTTTTGAAATCGATCTCAAATATGTTGAGTAAGAAGGTGTCTGTAGGAATGGACGGGGTAGTCAAGGATATGTTAGTTGCTTCTAGAATATACGGTTAACACGTTGAACGCCACACGGCCCACCGGTGGGCGATTCAAGCAAACCCGTTCGGGCCAAGTGGAAATCATCAATTCCATCATTTTTCGCTAAAGTTAATATCAACACAAAACAATAAAAAATTACTAAATTTGCATATTTAATTTGACTAAAACAATTTTTCGTGATATTTTCTTAAGGAAACATGTAATCGGTCACCGGTGACCCCCGTGGCCCAAATGACTAACTGCCATTTTTTGCTCGGCGTTTAACGTGTTAAATATTAAACGAATTAAACATCGCTGAATTGTAGACATCAAATTTACAATTCTATACTCACTTATTAACCCAATGCAACAACTGCTCATCATGCTGCTTTGTAAACTTGGTATTATCCTCCCAAGAGTACTGGGCATCGCTGCTAGACTCCTCAGTATTGTAGACACCCAAATCCGTGAGTCGTTTCCTCACGTCTGCTAAGAACGGCACGGGCATAGGTAAACGACGAATAAGGGCCTCAGCGGTACGCACGCACAAGCAGTAGCGCTTGAACCACGCCCACCGCGCCGCATCCGTGCCGTTGCATAGTCGAGTGTCGAGACGCAGACCGCATGCGAGCCATGCTAGTTCCTGTACAAGATTAAATTATATATTACTAAAAATCAAAACAATTAAATTGATGTTTAAAGAAATATTAAGACGTAGAAAAAAAATACGCGTCATGAATACCCAAATCTAAATATTGAGACCTTGCTATATTCTAACAAATTAATTATAGCGCAATTTGACAAAAGCGATAACATTACCATTAACGTAAGGGCACTGTAGCATAATATAACGAATCTTATGTCGATGCAGGTCAGTGACCGAACGTGCTGATGGATATTGTACCGTGTTAATTTGAACATAGCATTTATTTTTATGTGGCATGTGGGTAGAAGCGTGTGTACCTTGAGGTAGTGCGTGTGCAGCAGATGCGTGCCGGTGCGCAGCGCGGGCTCCTCGTGCTCGTACTGCGCGTGCAGCAGCTGCGGCAGCGGCGCCAGCGCGGGCGGCGTGGGCGTGGCCGGCTCGCCCGCCGCGCCGCACACCACGCCGCGCAGCCGCCGCACGCACCACACGCGCGCGCGCCACGCTGATACACGACACATAACGCATCACTCATAACACACACAGGCTCGAAGGACCACAAGAATTAAACTTTGAAGATGATAGTTAGTTGAAGTGCATAACAAAAAAATCACTGAAATTAATATGTTCAAATAAAACTATTATTTACGGATTTTACCACGGATTTGGTTTAATTTTTACATTTTTGACTTCCCGACGTTTCGATTACTGTACAGCTTTCGTGGTCACGGGGCGGACTGTTTAATACGTAAAATATTACAAGCTAAGTTGACTAAAATAATATTTTTATGGACGCGTGGCGAGAAGTATGTACAAGCAGTCGACAGCCCGAAATTGTACGCTGCTAGATATGGCATTTCTTCAACCATTTATATTAACTTAATGACGACTGAATCCATTTAACAGCTTTCTGTACTGGTTATGAAATTACCTACCCATGGACGATAAACTCTAATAAGCACTCGCCTCGATTTCTGCGTTGACCGGTACACAGTTACTATGATTTTTTTTTTCTACATCAATTTACATTAAGAGGAAGTAATTTAATATAGGCTGTGTATTCATGTTTAAACCGCACAAAAACAATCTTTCTAACTCTGTATAAACCCGAACACCCAATGTAACCTATTCAAGCTTCAATTAATTTTAGGCTTTAAAAGTATTCGGTAATTTTATCAAGGAATCATGATATGCCATAACTTACACAAAGTCGGCATTTGTGCGCATATCGCCAATGCTTGCGCTAATCTCGGCGCCAGTTGGTGGTCAGTTGATATGGCTGACAGGAGAGGACCATCGAGTAATCGCCAAGCCAGTTCCACTGAAGGACATGATAGCACGTAGCGATCTGATCCATTATCCTGTAACATAAATATATAAATAATGCCCCTTATCCAAAAAGAATATAGTCCAAACGACATAACTTTTTGCGCGCGTGCGTCATTTACGTGCTTCAACTTTATCTTCTAAGGGTAATTTTTTACACGTCACAGTGACTCTATATGCTTGATTTTACAATGAAATCTGGGGGCGCGGCCGAGCCCCCTCCAAGTCGAGCTAAAAAGTGGCATGGCCGTAACATCGTTTTCTCGAAGCAATTCAGACCATTTTCAACCCCCTATAATTTCGTTGTGGCTAAAGCATGAAGCCTGAATTTTCAGTTACTAAGCAGGTATTGTGTAAACACGGTATATTTAAAATTTTATTCAATTTGAACCAGTAGTTTAAGAATTGTAACTAGTCAAACTTTCTTAACTTTGTCACTCACTGACTGACTGACCGATCATCAAAAGTCTAAGGCACTTCTAGCAGATATATAATCTTCAAATTTAGAATATATTTAGTGTTTAGTGTCTAAAGTAAGGGAAAATTCAAACATTTCATAATTTGTGTCTAGTTTTCTAGATAAACCAACTGCGTGAATAACTTTGTAATCCCATATAAATGTATAGGATTACCAAGTTACATTTGCAGTTTATGAATTATTGTAGCCGTATATAATGGAATAATAGTTGTAGATAGATATCTATATACATGAGGCATAACAGGAGGGGATATAGAGAGGGAAATGGTGTATTCAGCCCATGAAACTGTACAACATTCCTCTAGAAAAACATGACGAAGAAAAACTTGCAAATAAATAGACTAAATAGCTCGAAAATATCAATTACAATGAAAGAAAGAACATTAATAATCAAATCCGCTATATTTGTGATAAAATGATACCAACAACAATAAGAAAAATACATAAGACAGAGGCTTTAAGAAAAATCGTTAGTGATATTCTAGAGGTAAGAAGTACCGAAAAGGAAAAATGTAGGACTCTACAAAAAGACGTGAGATCCCATCAAAAACATCCTGTAAAAAAATTCCAAGTCTCGCAACTCAGGTTTTCTACCGCAAAAAGGTGTGAGATGCATGTAATACCAAGTCGATTAATTTATTTAGTCCTTAAGGGACCTTCTATATAAAGTTCTTACGTTAGTTATTACCATATCAATATTAAAAATTCTTTACGTTTTAAATAAATGGATCGACTTGGCCATCGCAAGAAAACATAATGTATCGTACAATTTATACATAATGCTGTTGGCCAAGTCGATCTATTTATTCAAAACGTAAAGAATTTTTAATATTGATATGGTAATAACTAACGTAAGAACTTTATATAGAAGGTCCCTCAAGGACTAAATAAATTAATCGACTTGGTATTACATGCATCTCACACCTTTTTGCGGTAGAAAACCTGAGTTGCGAGACTTGGAATTTTTTTACAGGATGTTTTTGATGGGATTGCTATAATCGCACCTAAATGCCTAGGAATAATTAAATTACTTACAGACACGGCGTGAGATTGCAGCACCGGATGAGCTGTGAACCTCCATCCCCAACCGTTGACGGAACCATCGCTGGTAAATCTCCAACGCAATTCATCACCTGTGTACACAAAATAGAAAGAAAATAGAAACGTTATTTCAAAATAATACACCCACCATAATCTGTATTTTGAAGCCGCATGGTCGTAAAGAAGCATTACAATTGAAAAAGTAGTTACAAATATCTTTAGCCAGACAATTTATGAGAAAACTATCTGTATCAGAACATAACGTCTCACTGCATGGCACGTGCAAAATTACTCACTTTTTTGCTTATAACTTCTTTAATTTTTAATTTAGGGCAAAAAGTTATATAAACATATTTGTAGGCAAAACAATTAGCTACAAATAATGTTTTACAAATTTTTTTGTAAGACGCATAGTTTCCGAGTTATCGCGAAAAAAGTGGTTTCACCCCTTTTTCCAAGATGGCGGCCGGGGGACAAGGGTGGCGACCCCACAAACTTGAGGTTAAGCTTCTATTGACCCCCCAAACATGTCCCAAAAATATAATTGCGTCGTCTAAGAAATGCAATATTCGGTCCTTAAATTGTAACATTTCAATGGACTAGATTGGCTATGACGTCATGCATTAGTATGAACTACTCACGTACAGGAAATGAATGGGATTGATAACGGCATAGTTTCAAATTAAATATTAAAAATACCTTTAAAACGCGTTATTTGTCATTTATACCCGTGAATTAATAATATTATCATCTCCAATGTAATAAAATGTGAAGAAAGAAAAATAATTCTATTTTTTTGACCAAAGCTCATTCGGACGATTGATTGATTGATTGATCTATGGTCGATTTGAGAATGAGTGACTTATGCGAACGAATCTGTGGAGCGGATGTTTATAAACTGGACGCCACATTGTCCGACAGAGCGTTTTGACAGTGTAATTATTCAGTGTATTTTGTAAATTTATTTTTAAATGATATAGATATAGGAATTAAAAATAACCTTTATTTGTAGGTAAGGTTATTTTCATTTAAAGGTCATTTAAAAATAAATTATAGACCTTTCTATAGACCTCACTTCATAATGTGGTATGGTTTCCAGAAACTAGTCAAATAGCCTATTGAGAGGAGTCACGCCATATAGTCCACCACGCTGGCTTAGTAGGGTTTATTTTATGTACTATATAATTTTTACAAATCGCTATAAGAAAACCATTAGAAAAGGAATAAAGAACCTCGTAACCATTTGATGAAAAACTAAAATCGCGACTTTTGTCACAACTACTATGCAGTTTTATATTCAAACATGGAACAATGTTACCCGGAGTGGTTAGAAAAATTTGAAATAAAAAATGTTTAAATCCACTATCACACGTCAATATCCATCCATCCATCAGCCAAAGGAAGTCCAATGCTGAACATAGGCCTCCCTCAATATTTCCATTGTGACCTGTTGTAGGCAGCCTGCATCTGGATAATAAATAAACATGTTAGTAATGTTAAATACCGTTGACAATAATCTCTTGCGCCCAGTCTGACGGCTCGCGTCCCGAGCGCGTGGCGAGCACGCGGCCGCTGGCGTCGGAGATTGTGAGCGGGTCGTTGCGACGCTCCGTGGAGCAGCCCTGCTCGAACACCACGCGGAGAGACGACGCGCCAGGGATTTTAACCACGCCTGGTTTGTTAGTCAGCTTGGGTTAATATATGCTCGTACTTGAAATGATCCTGTTTATTTACTGGCATGATATTGGGAATATAAGTTAGTTTGGGTTAATCTATGCCCGCATTTGTGTTATAATAAATTTTTGTACCAGTATCGTATTGCAAGATATATCTTATGATAAATGTTATGCGAGTCCGAATAACGATAAACATAATAATGCGGATACAATTGATCTTAATAAGAAGGTTAAAAAGCTGTATACCTTCATAGGTTACCTGACGAGTTTTCTAACACGTCTATCTATACATAGACCCCAATTTAAGATCAATGAAATATCTTGTATCGTGGTTATCAGAAACAACGAGAGTTTTTTTTGTCTCAGAAACACTCAGACATGAGACAAATATACATATATAAACGAAGCCTGGTTGTAGTTTAAGCGACTTCAGACACAATGCAACAGAAAATGTTGCAAAAAAAACGACCTTTTTTTTTGTATTTTTTTTCTTATGGCCATTGTTGGGTGGTAAATACATTTTTACCTAAAATAATAGTGTATACCCTTTTATTTATAAATACTCAAAGGTATAAAAGAGTTTAAATTATTATTTTAGCAAAAACTATTGATTTATCACCCAAAAATGATGATATATAAAAAGTCATTAAAAATAATTGTCGCGTTTCTTTGCGAAATTTTTAGTTGCATTAAGTTTGTAGTCACTAAAACTACCATCCGGCTTCGTTTTCGGTAGCAATCTTGATATACCCAGTATAATTATTTATAACTTTTAATTTGAACAAAGGTTTTTAAATAAGCATATAGAAACAAAGTATGTTTTAAATACGGGCATAACTTAACGTTTCGATCTACATTTAATTGTTATTGGACACACTGAAAAATATTTCGATGTTCGTTAACAACATTTATTCGCTTTTATATTACTGCAAGGAGTGGTAAGTCATAAAGGGAAATTAATTTAAACATTATTATCATTAAGTTACTAGAGGACACTAACAAATATATATTAACATATGTAAAAAACTACAAAGTTATTATTAACAAATGTATGAGTTTTAGCATTTTAAGGTTCTCATATATAGTCAAAGAAAAAAAAAACAGTTCGGTGTGAAGTTGAGGCGTATTGTTGCACTAAGGATACACATTTTGAGTATCATCGGAGCTCCTTAACGCGTTTCAACTTCACATCAGACAAGATATGTTGTGATTATTTTTCTATGTTCACAAAGGTTCCATACCAGAGATGTATGCATCATTAGCAAATTCCCAAGTTTATGTAATCCTTGTTTAATTATCCGTGGAAAATGTTGTTGGTTGTATATTTACCTGTCCATTGTTTGCATTATGTTATCCTATGTATAATTTTGTAATAAACAATTGTTTGTTTTCCTTAATAAAAAATATATTCCATACCCGATATATCAGTGTCGTCAGCATAAGGATGCGGGCTGTCGACAGTGACGGGTTGCGGCGGCGCCCTGCCCCCGCCCGCCGCCGCCTCTTCTAGTTCGCACACGCATACTTCTACCACCATGTCGGCTACTGCTGGTTTACTTGCGCATAGAGCTGGGGACAATTATGTCTTGTTAAAGTACATTTATCATATTTTACTGTCAATAGTGGTGTTTCTATGTGATGTGTTTTATTCAATGCTATCTTTATTTGTTTTGAATGAATTTTAATTTAAATAAGTTAACAGGTATTTATAAAAATCCTTAGGAAAGGCCTTAGTCTGTGAAGCATAGGACTAGCTTCAGGAAGTTGACTGCCGACTAAACACAATTTTTGATAATTTTATAACAGCCAATTAAAACGGCGTATTTAAATATGTATCTAAATAAATTAAAAACTAACTCACCCATTAAAACATCAGTGATAATTTTAACAGCGTTACTGGCGTCAGTTATGCGTCCTGCTGCAGCCAACTTCAGTAGATCCACCAGCGCTCTCGCATCAGATTCGCCTAGTTGTGAAGTGAAGTCATCTAGCACCAACTAAATAAATAACACCAAAAAAATTCGATAATCAAGTTATCAACGCAAGTATTTAGAAAAAAGTTCTGTATCAGCCCATATACGTCCCACTGCAGGGCACGGGCCTCCTCTACAATCGACTACCGATTGAGAGTGGTTAGACCATATAGTCCACCACGCTGGCCTAGTGCGGGTTAGTGGACTTACATACCATAGAATTTTTATAAATCGCTATGGTATGCAGGTTTCCTCACGATGTTTTCCTTCACCGTTTTAGTGCGTGGTGATTGACTATCAATACACACATGACTCCGAAAAGTCAGAGGTGTGCCCTGAGATTCGAACCCGCGACCACCGTGAACATGTTGACAGTCGCGTCTAGTAAGTTTACCAACAGGCCACCACGCACTTAGAAAAAAGTTGCTGAGTCTAAATTTAATGCACATTTTATGGATTTAATAAATATTTTCATTTAATTTCATTTCATAGCTCAATGATCCGAAACGAATTTCGAATATTCAAAGATTCGATATTCGCACTAGATGATAAGTTTTCACGTATGAAAATCAATGATCTATGACACTTATCATTTACTCCGAACTTAGTCTATGGTTTTGACGTACGAAGACTTGAACATTTTGTGGAATACTTAGGCACATTTGTACAGATTAACGTACGACGTCCGAATATTCGAATCTCGTTCCGGATCACAGAGTAACCCAAGATCTAAATAAAAATACATGCAAGTTTTTACAACTACGTCATTGTGTCAGTGCTAGTTCTTTTACCAAGTGCTATGAAGTATGTAGTGACTAATAACTGTCTGGGAGAGTATAAATGTCCCTGCCATAACCAAAATAGTTACCTTCGGAGCTTCTGCTTGCTGCACGGTCATAGTGGCAGCAGCCACTGAAACCGCACTTGACGACATCACCGCTGAATGTCGAGAAGATATGGAGCCACTGAGAGGACTGCTGGCACCACTCTGTTAACAATCAATAGAGAAACAGGTAGAATATTTTTCATTCTCAGACACAAGTATCCAATTTTAAACATAAGCGTCCAGAATTTACACAGCAAAATATTGGAAACAGTGTCCATCCGCTGACTTCCAAAACCTTTTCTAGATCTTCCGTCCAGTTTTGAAGCCGTCTCACGTTGCACTTGTCGGTATGTGCTATCAATTCTAAAACTCTTTAGCTCCAACTGATATTAAATGAACGCGTTTTGCGTCTTGCCCACCATATTTTTGAGTAAATACTTAGTTAAAATAAGTTTTTAGAAACTAATAAAATACTACTTATTAACTCACAGGCAATGTAGCTCTATCAGCTGGCGCCTCCCCTCCCCCCGTGCGAGCGTCTCCCTCCCCGTCTTCGTCTTCAGTATCGATGCCGGCAGATACGGGCGCTGCGGTCGAACACGCCTCGTGCGCACGTAGAGCCTCCACCAACAAGCTGCGAGCCTGGTACATACAAACGTAAGTATAAAATAAATACAATATTTCGATTGCTAGTTAACTATATAAATAATAGCAAAATATTCAGAGGCGGAATGTATATTGTAGAGATACTGCACTATGAATAGCGCGAGGTTACTGCAATGTTAATTGCCAATTCAGTGTTTTTTCTTTTAAATCGATGTTAAATCTATGTAATATGACACAAATTTATAATTACCAAGTTAATATAAGTCTGAAATAATATCATAACTAACTTGTGAAATATGCAACGCCAGCAGTATCAACGACAATGCGTGTTGAACAGCAACTGGTGGTTCTAGGGCAAGAGTTGCCGCCGCTAACGACGGCCGCGGACCCTGGGGTTCTTCCGCGTTACTCTCTTCCGAATATAATCCTACAAAATAAACACAATATTATAAATATACCAACTTTATTAAAAAATAGAAGCTATACCATGATTTCTGAAATGAATCTCATATCAATCCTAAATTAATATTTTATTTGAAACAAACTAACAAAGTTATTAAGAAATATAAATTATATCCTGGAATTACAAAGCAATGCTGGGTATTCCTCTGCGTTAGCCATTTTGACCGATTACTGGGAAAGTAAGACTGCGGAGGGATGTCACCTCTCTAAGCGTTTTCATGGTACCTATCCAGATGGCCTCTCACATATGGTAGACCAACTAAATAGCAATTACAATAGCAAAATATTTATGAATTAATAGTTATTATAATGGAAATACAAGTGTACGCACCTAAACTCTGTGCGCCGAGCGGATCCTTGAGCGTGGGGAAGGGCAGGGGCGAAGTAGTGGGGGGCGCGGCACCAGGCGGCAGCGGCGGGGGGCGCAGCGCCCACGCGGCCGAGTGCGACGACCCCGCCGCAGCGCGCTGCACTCCCTCCACGCCGGCCACCAGCGCGGGCCGCCGGTTCACGCAGGTGGTACCGTTGCCTTGCTGACCGTGATCGTTGTCGCCCCACGCCCACACCTGAACATGTATGTAATCATGGCATTAGTATACGCCGTGATTATACAGCAATGCCATTTTTCATCATGTGATTCACGCTTTATATGATTCCTGTTACATAAGTTCCTTCTAATAATTTTTTTCTTTTATTTAGATATTATTTTCTAAATAGAAAGTAACCAACTTTGTTTGTAATAACAATTATCGTACCGTGCATCCTATAAAATAAAACAATGTTGAAAGTTCGAACAATTTTTTTTTTATTTTCGATTTTCAATAACACTAACTTTTCCCTTTATTACTTAAAGATAAGCTCACTGACCTGATTCTCGCTGGTAACAGCTAGACAATGCAAAGCTCCCACAGCGACGTGTATGACGCGACGGCCTCGCAACGCTTCCACGATCGTCGGCCGACGCACGTGCGCGTCACATCCGTGGCCCAGGCGGAAATAGTCACCTTTACCCCACGTCCATACCTACAGAAAATAAATATTTTGAAAATAATGAAATATATTTTCGTCAAGTAAATCATGATATTAAGAGGGATGGAAACGGCGCAAAAGTAATTGTTTTAACAAATATAGTAGTAATAGATAACAAATCTATTATGTTTTATACTAAATAACAAGAATTTTAAATCAGAGCAAAATTATTTACTGTACAAATTCCATAAAACATTCTGAACAATTACTTTTACCGCACTAGTCATAGTTAAAATGCTTTACCTCTCCATCTCTAGTAAGCGCCAGACTAAACTGAGCGCCGCATTCCACTTGAACAACGCCCAAAGTGTTGAGCCTCTCTATATTCATCGGCACTGCGCACCCGTCGGACCCGCCGCGGCCTAAAGTAAGAGCTAAACTATGTTAAAGTAGGTATTATACAAGAACGAACTAAAATATAATATAGATGGAAATAATTAAATAATGGACAGCCTCTGTGGCGCAGTTGGTTAGACGCCGCCTGTGAAACGAGAGGCCGCGGGTTCGATCTCCGCACTGAAAGAAATGTTTGTGTGGCCCACAAATATTTCTTCCGGATCTGGGTGTTTGTGAAACCGAAAAGTCTCTCGTAGTTCCTGATACCCACGACACAAGACTCGATCTTAGTGTGGTGTCAGGACTATGTATGTGACTGTTGGGTGTTATTTATTATTATAATTATTTATTTATTATTTGTTTAACTGTTCTCAGAGATTTTAGTGACATTTATTTAAAGGAGCATGCCCGTTCATAGTATCGGTAAAAATATCGTTGATCCTGATACCGTTACTGATTAAAATTTCTTGAAAGCATTTTTATGGTTTGTCCTTAAACGTTTTGTTGTTCTATCCAGGGCGGCCTGGGCCACAACTATATTCATATTACTAGCGGTCGGGCCCGGCTCCGCCCGGGTGCATACACGTTTTAAAAAGGCGGTCAAAATATTTAATTCTGACTATCAGTTTAGAATATCGACCAATCGGACCACGAAAAACGAACAAAATTTCCTCGTATTTGCTAGAAATATCACTACTGCTTTCCTCCTATAGGTCATAGCGTGATAATATATAGCCTATAGCATTCCCCGATAAATGTACTACCAAACACTGAAAGAATCATTCAAATCGGACCAGTCATTCCAGAGATTAGCGCGTCCAAACAAACAAACAAACTCTGCAGCTTTATAATATTAGTATAGATTAAAAATATTTATTTTTCTCTACGCAAAAAAAGTAGGTTTCATCGAGGCACAAATATCTTCATATCTTTAAGTTTCATAATAAAATAACCATTCTCTTAAAAATATTCAAATATCTAAAAAAATTCAAAATTTCAAATTATGTTTCATAAAAAAATAGGTAAGCAAATAACGTACCTAATTTCCCAAAATCTCCATCACCCCAAGAAAACACCTTCCCACAGGCAGTCAAAGCTAGCGTTTGAGCATCACGCGACCCGCACGCTACCTGTATCACTCTGAAACTGCTTAAAGCTTCCACCTAAAACAATAAGAAACAACGTTTCTAAATTAATAAAGATAGCTATGAGTCAATAATGAATTATTATCAAGCTGTAATTTGTTAAATGCTTATGTGCCCAAGTCAAATAAAATAAAAGACATAGATCATTTTTTTTTAAGTGTACGTGCGCACAATAAACCTTACCAGCCAATAACTGCTTAGCTCGGCACGAATTTTATCAATATATTTTGATAATCGGGATTGGAGGAAAAAAATAAGATTCTATTTTTTTCAATCGTCCATATTTTCAATGTTGCTCACCCCCTATCTCATCGTGGGATGAAACATACTAGCGATATGTGGATACCTCTGCCAACCCCTTCTGGGATAAAAGGCGTTTTATGTATGTCAATATTTTTAAATTTTAGTATTCTAAAATACTCCTTACCATCTTAGGCGACAACTGCGTGGTATCATCTCCATGCCCCAGCCTGCCGTATTCCCCAAGTCCCCAGGTGTAGAGATGTCCGCGCGCAGTGACGCACGCGCTGTGGGCGGAGCCGCACGCGATGCCCACCACGCGCTCGCCGGACAACGCCTCTATGATGCGCGGCACTTCGAGCGTGATGCGGTTACCGTGGCCTAGTTTACCGTCCTCGCCTTCGCCCCATGAATAAACCTAGTAGGAAATTTGAAATATTGTAATTATATTGAATTATTGACACTTTTTTATATTATTACAAATCCGTCTTCTTATTGTAAATGCTTAATAGAAATAACTACAAGTAAATTAGACAAGAGACAGCGCTAAAATCAAGCCGATAACATCCACTTCGTTTATATGAAATGACGTGATATTGTTCCAGTATCTATGAATAAGCTTTACAGCGGCACAGATAGGATAAAGAATCTTTACATAGAAGCCTATTCATATTTAGACTTTTATTAGATAAAAGAATTCATTGGAGGCTACTACGAAATGATTTCCTAACACTTAAAGATAGAAAAATAATTAACAATATGTAACCTTTCCATCAGCAGTGAGTGCGAGCGCGTGTTTCCCGCCCGAGTGCACGGCGACGCGGCGCACGAGCACGTGCGACAAGTACGGGTTGGCGCGCGGAGTGGACACGTTGTTACTGTGGCCTAACCCCAGGCGACCGTTAGTGCCCTCTCCGCATGCGTAGAGCTAGGAAATAAGGATTATATTACAGGCGTCTTAGAAATTATGATTTATGTTAAAGAACGAAAATTAAAATATTGTTGCATAACAAAATTTATAGAAATATAAAAAATACAGTAATGCTTACTTTTCCATCGTGCGAGACTATGAAGAGAGTTTTAGAGCCACCGGCTATATGGACAGGACGTAGTGAGCTTAAGCCAGGGGAGAAAACTGGCACTTTCACTTTAGAGCCTTTCACGCCGCCCAGCTGGTCCTTGTCGTTCAAACCCCATACATATACCTGTACGATAAATAAAATATTAAGCACGTCAGATTGACTTTTATCATTTTGGAAAAATAGTCCTTGTTAAAGTGAATTAAATTAACAAATACCTTAGGACAATCGCTGGGCAATGTCGGTGGGTTATTATCGGTAGCTACTGCACCCGTCGCATTGTCTTTCTCCATCCAGTCTTCGGCGACAAAATTCATACTCTAAAGCAAACGCATTATTGAATTAATAGTTGAACCATATAGGAAAGACAAAAACTATTGAATGTTGTGAAAACTTACTTGTAAAACTTCTGTGTATAGCGGATTTGGTCTGAAACCTGTAATGTATAGACCGTGGACGCGGCAATCTGCATTTACGTTTCGATTCTGTTTTATGCTGATCTCTATGCACGGGTAGTACTGCAATGAAACACAAAGATATATTTCCAATTAATAATGAAATTTGTATTATTACATAGATATTCATTGTATGCATTTTTTTTATTGCAATTAATGACGAGACTAGCAAGCCGTTCGCCTGATGGTAAGCGATACGACCGCTCATAAACAGTAGCAATATTCCACTGCGCTCGCCATCCTGAGACATAAGATGTTAAGTCTCAATATGTCCAGTAGTTACTCTGGCTACAATGTCCTTCAATCCGAAACACAACAGTGCATTTACGCAGTGTTGTTTCACGGGAGAAATAGACATTGCGGTGGTACCTACCCATATGGCCTCTCACATATGAGAGACCTACCACCAGTATGCATGCATTGCATTATGTTAATCAAAATTATCGGCATGGCATACTAGAATAAAACAACACTAGCATCCCTAAATTAGATAATGTAACTGTACCATACCTGATCGAAAGTGTTATGTTATTTTGTAAAATCGAATGGGAATCTTTAATAGTATTTATAATATAGAGGGACTACTGTCATGCATTGGCGCCTGCGTTCGTGGTGTTGGTAGCACTTTTCTGATATTGATAATTGAACTAATTATTAAACAACAAATTGCTATAAATTCTTTTGACAATCGATAGTATATTATTTAGCTCATATCCTTTTAAAACAAGTTTGAGTGTAATTAAATAGCCCTATCCTATTTATATTTGTTTTGCTTTAACAAGAACATACAGTCGAATTGAGAATCTCCTTTTTTTTTCGAGTCGTTTAAAAAGGCCCGGCACCACCGTCTTTATACAGGGTATCTCAAGACTGCTACCGAAAACGAAGCCGGGTGGTAGTTTTAGTGTCTACAAACACAATGCAATTAAAAATTTCGCATAGAAGCGCGACAATTATTTTTTATGATTTTTTAAATATTGTCATTTTAGGGTGGTAAATCCATAGTTTTTGCTAAAATAATAATTTAAACTCTTTTATACCTTAGAGTATTTATAAATAAAAGGGTATACACTATTATTTTAGGAAAAAATGTATTTACCACCCAAATATGGCCATAGGAAAAAAATAACAAAAAAAAAATTGTCGCTTTTTTTTGCAACATTTTCTGTTGCATTGTGTTTGTAGTCACTAAAACTACCACCCGGCTTCGTTTTCGGTAACAGTCTTGAGATACCCTGTATAAGTTTTTAAAGTACCAGCGCTCGCTCTATATTATATTTTTTTAAAGTACGCCGCACTGTTTGTTTACGCTACAATGTAATGTGGTATGTGTACCTGCTTGCAGTCAGCGAGCAGATGTATCTGCGCGAGGTGTGCGGGCGGGCGGTCGCGCGCGTGCGGCGCGGCGGGCGCGGCGGCGAGCGGCGCCAGCGCGGCCTCGTCGAACCCGGAGCCCGCGCGCACCGCCAGCGTGCCCGCCGCGTGCGCGCCGCCCGCCACGCCCAGACCCAGCCGACGCACGCGCACGCCGCTGCGCATCTCTATGCGGATCCAGTGCTGCGCGATAAAACATAAATATCATCATCTCGGCCAAAGAAAGTCCACTGCTGAACAAAGGCCTCCCCCAAGGATCTCCACAACGACCTGTTGGAAGCGGCCTGCATCCAGAAGATTAATAACAAAAGAAAGATAAATACAATATTGTTTAATCCGTATTTACGTTGAAACTATTCATTGTGTATGAAAAAAATAGTACAATAATCATAAGGTTATTTACTCGTTAATTCAATACACAACAATTTTTCTATAGATTTCGTTAGAATATTAGTATTATTTAAAAAACGCTTTTAGGTATATAAACTTGGTAAAGAAAAGAATTCAAAAAACGCACATTGGTATATAAAAACACCATTTAATAAAAAAAAATGCAAATGCAAATTTCAGAACTGACACTTCAGTTACTAATGTAATAAAATTCAATGATAGGTAGTAATTATCATACCTGTCCGGACCCACTAGAGCTTTGCCAATATGTATGCGGCTGTGAGTCCAGCAGTCGTCTCGCTCCTGCACCAGGTCGGCAGGACGACACTCTTACAACACGCACTGCACCGCGCCATCCTACCACTGTTCCACCAGCACTCTCACCCCACTCAGCTGAAAATAACTGTCGTTTGATTTAAAAGTCCTTTTTCGATAATTATATCTAAGGAATAGTAGGAAATGCATACATTGATCAGTAACAAGTTCCATTTCGCTGACTTGTCCAGTCCAACCGGGTTGTTGTGGGAAGTCTACTGTTAAATCCCTTCCTTTGCTTGATATAGCTGTAACATATTTAAGATCATCACTGTTTTAAAAAGTTAATATGCATTATAGTATTACTAAATTTCATCAACCTTATTAAACATAAGGTAAACATTGTTGAACATAGGCCTTCCCTCAATGATTTCAGCAACAACTCATTGAAAGTTTTCGATACCCAATAACTTTTTTTGATTGGGTAAGATTTTTTCAAAAGGTTGAACTTTATGGTTTGCACGTAATAATATTTTTTTATTCGTATAGGTGTCAGAATGAAGATGAAACTAAAATCACGTAGTGAAAAAAACACAAAAGACCAATCTGAGAAAAACCATTCACAAAAATAAAGTTCCTGATCCAACAACCCAACATAGAACAACTTGGTTCAGACATATTAGGAGAACCGACCTCACATAAACTGCGAAATAGCTAAGAAAAAGTGTCAGAATGAATCGTGAAAATGAATAATATTGTAATCATGCCTTTTTTTTTTTAACTGGCCCGGCATAGTGTCGGCATTGCACCTGATGGTAAGCGCAAATGCCGTCCAGGCAGAGTATCCATTGGCATCGGACGGCAGTCCCATGTCAATGGGAACAATTATGCTGGCCTGCTAAGGTGCCTCTTCACGCTACGGCGGAAGGACCCAGGATTGTAGGAAGGAGGGAACACGTGAGACGGCAAACAATTCCACAGCCTGACGGTGCGACACAAAAAAGAATTAGAGAACCGTTTGGTTCGAGCCGGGATGGTGTGGACCGACAAGCTATGGCTTCGCAAGCCAGCACGCGTGGTTCTGGTTAGGAATGGAGGAGGGGATCAAGTTGAACAATTCCTCAGAGCATTCACCGTGATACAGGCGGTAGAACACGTTTAGAGAGGCGAAATCCCTCCGGAGTTGTAGCGACTCCAAGTTGCTCGTAACGTCTGCATCATTCACAATGCGGATGGCCCGCCGCTGCAATCCATCCAAAGCATCGAGCAGGTACTGGGCTGATCCATCCCAGCGGTGCGAACAGTACTCCATACCCGGCCGGATCTGCGCTTTATACAAACGATAAAGTTGACCGGGCGTGAAGAACCGACGCACCTTGTTCAGGACTCCTACCCTGCGTAGGCCTACCGGCAGATATTACGCCTTCGATGTGATTCCTTGGATTGAGATCACAGCGGATATCCACACCAAGGATACTCACTCAGGTCATTCCGCACTGAGAGGGGAGTACCCTGAACAATGGGGATTTTTTGCAAGTGAACGCACACATCTGAGTTTTCTTGGCATTGAACTCAACCATATTCCTGGAACCCCATGTGGAAATGAGATCCAAGGTCCGGTTGAGCTCAATGACAAGATCTTCACGTCCCCTCACAGTATCGACTCGGCAACCCGGAGGCCCGCAGTGGTATCGCCCATGAACCGTGCTGTCATCTGCATAGCAATGAATGCTGCCAAGCGACAACTTGTCATTGATATGCAGAATAAACAAGGTGGGCGACAGCACCGAGCCCTGTGGAACTCTGGCATTTACCGACATGAGCGCCGAAGCGTGTCCGTCAACGACTACACATATTCTACGCCCATGCAGAAAGCCGGAAATCCACGAACACAGGTTGCCGGGCAACGGCAACGGGCAACACCGTATGCCGGAAGCTTGGAAAGAAGACCACGGTGCCAGACCCTATCAAACACCTTGGCTATGCTTGCTCACAGCAAGAGCCTCGCCACGTCTGTCAATCGGCTCACCCCAGCGATGCAGGACAAACGCTAGAAGATCGAATATCGATATTGACGGAATCCGTATTGTCTGTCACTGATCAACGAGTGATCCTCCAGGTAGCGGACCAATTGAGCGTTTATGATCCGCTCCATGACCTTACAAATTACTGAGGTGATAGCGATAGGGCGGTAATTGGTAGGGTCCGACCGATCACCCTTTTTGGGGATCGGTTGCCCATTGGCCTCCCTCCAAGATTCCGGCACAACCTACCTGTGCGGTAGGACGCTCGGTAGAGGCGAGTCAGTGCAGCAGACAACTCGGCTGCACAAGCCCTTAACCCCTTACCGTATACGAAGCCATTAATGGCTCATACAGTATGTAATTTTTTTACAGTTTAACTAATCATTAAATTAATGTAAATAACTGTTATCATATGAAGTGGTCTTTCGTAAGACGATTTTTTTTTTCGTTCATTATGCAATTGTTGTCAAAACTATTTATTTCAAAACGCGGCCGGCGCGTGTGGTGCACGATTTTAGTGAAACTTTTATTAGTCAAAAAAACTGGTAAATCATTGACTGAGATCCTCAATAAAAATTGTACTTACTCTTAAAACCATCGAATACAATAAGAGTACGTTGTTTTTTACTTTCTTTTTATTTTTGTTTGGTTTTTGATATGTTTTTTGCAAACTCCATATATGGCTTCGTATGCAATCCCGTCAACATTGAGTCTGCCAAATATGGCTTCCTATGCATTATGATACTTTTCAGAAATTTATCCTGCACGCTTTTATTATTCTTTCAAGCAAGTAAATCTAGCATTGGGTGATGATTCTTTGAGTGAAGATGAGCTTGCTTTGGATTCTGGACTTGCAATACGAATGTTTCTCTTTCCGTTCACCAAAAAAAGCATGTTATCATACCCGAGTTTGTCTCGAAGAGTTCGGAACTCGGATCATGATAGACCTTTACATTATTTGCATGCTGCAAAACCCAGGGGTAAAAATGTAAACATTACTCGATTACATGGAAGAAAGGAATAATGGAGCCTTATGTCGAAGAAAAAAAAATGGTTGCCTGTAAAGTCGGTTTTACGGGCGAAGATTTTACGTGACAACGTCATTTTCTCGGTAGAATATTTATTGATATGAATATAATTAAATTGCACAATAGGAACAAGGAATTGAATGAAAATAAGAATTGCACAAATTTTAACTATAGAAATATATTTTGTTTACTAAAACATTGTACATGTAATGACGAATCTAAGCACTCCATATTTTCACTACAGACACAGCTGACGATACTTTAACCACACGTGTGAACTTGTATTGTGACGCTTTCTTGTTTTTCCAACGCCAAGAACGTTCGAGAAAGACAAAGACAGAGACACAAGCATGCGCGGATTCAATGCGCCTAATTCTCTAGTGCTGCGCGCGCGGCAGACCGATCATAGTTGAATGGGAGAGAGACGCAAGGCATTCGGCGGGCCTCTCTCTCGTTCGGTGACTCATCGTAACGTTACCGGGCGTTACACTTTTTCATAAGTGACTCCCAGCCGCAACCTAATTTAAGACGTTGTCACGTCAATAAATTTTTTGGAGGTAAAATATTTTTTTTTGGGGGGGGTAATTTTTTGCGTAATTTGGGATTTCTGGCGGGGTCAATTTGTAGCCCTCACCAAGACGGTTCCGAGGATACCAAACTCGGTGGGTCTACGATCTATATTGGCCGAGATAGGATTGGGGGGGTGAGGTAAATTTTCGGGGTGGGGGTAAGGGAGGGGGGGGAGGAAGGTTTCGTGGGGAGGCTAACTTAAATTAATTGTTTTGGAGGTAAAATATTTTTTTTTGGGGGGGTAATTTTTTGCGTAATTTGGGATTTCTGGCGGGGTCAATTTGTAGCCCTCACCAAGACGGTTCCGAGGATACCAAACTCGGTGGGTCTACGACCTATGTTGGCCAAGATAGGATTGGGGGGGGGTGAGGTAAATTTTCGGGGTGGGGGTAGGGGAGGGGGGGGGGGTAGGTTTCGTGGGGAGGCTAATAGGCACTATTTCGGAATAAGGGTGGGTGAAACTGAAAAATAATTCTCTAGTGCTGCGCGCGCACCGTTACGTTACCGGGCGTTACACTTTTTCATAAGTGACTCCCAGCCGCAACCTAATTTAAGACGTTGTCACGTCAAAAATTCAAGTTTACAGGCAACACAGATTTGCCATAAAAAATAAAATAGTAAAGCGCACTACACATAAAAGCCGCCGACTCTCCGACTTATGTCAGTAACTTTTTGTCGGCGGGGTAGTTGCACATCGGAAAATTCTGTAGGCAGCATGTCGGAGCTCGAAATGAACATCGTTTGAGTGAACTTATTGCATGTTGCTGAACAAAATAGCTAAGCAATTGTGTAGGCGGGTACTTGTTGCCGACATTATTCTTTTTTTATAAGCCACTGTGTTGTGTCGGCGGGTCGGCAGCTTTAGTATGTAGTACAGTGATGTGTAGCTATAGATTCACCAGTCCAATTTTCAAAGTTTTATTCCATAGTTTGAAGATTTTGATTCCATATTTGTCAAAATAATCGAAAAAAATGCATCAAAATTGCTCAAAGTTAGGTAGTTACACAAAATATAAAAAATGCGAGGTGTTTATAAGCTATAATGATATAATGACAAACGGAATCTAATAAATATAATAATAATAATTGGTTACGCCATATTTATACATTTCGATACAAGGTCATTGTCTATTCGACGATGTCTCAAACCGCCATTTTATATGTATTTCACGCGCAGTTGGCAGTATTGTAGAATCCTTACTATCCAACATTCCAGCTCTTTCCTTCTCCCTCTAACGCAAGCTTTACCGTATATTCTGTACTCCTCGCGCGTGACGTCACGCGAGGACCACGGGGACGCGCTAGCGCACCCCTCAGTTCCGCAACTTCGCTACGCATCGCCGCACGCGCCGCACACGCATTCGTGTTACGTAAGTGTTCCCGCCGCCGCGCCGCTATCCTGCATGTGCATATGGCGCCCCCGCTAATCCGCGAATAAATAATTAATCGCACGCCGCTTAAATCATAACACTAATTAATTAAGGACTGAGGACCGTATAGTTGATGCCGGCATAGCTATTATGCACAGGACAAGTCACGCCATCACGCCGGGACTGCGCGCCACCTCGCCGAGGATGCAGATATAAGGTAGGCGTGCGTTCCTTTCCTTGATCCCGACCCAACCGCATCCGCACCGCGAACCAGCCCCTTCTGAAGGGGACATTAAAATTACAGTCCACTTTATATATTGCCAACTCCGCTTGTCATTGCCTAGCATCAACCTCCAATTGTTTCACCGCGTATACCTTTCGGACCCTCAGTCAACCCCCGCAACCGCCCCGCACCGCATGGCACGTCGATCTTTCCACACCACCAATAATAATAAAGCTTTATTTAATTCCATTTAAGCCTACTTACATTACATTTATATGCTGATTAACAATTAGGATAGGTTACATTCTTAATAAATAATTACAATTGCATTATATATAATAATTGGATTAATTAATTATAATTATAGGTTTTATTTTGTCGTGGCTTATAAGGACCCCCTTCGGGTAAAAGCCTCCTCCAAGGACTTCCATCGTTCTTTGTGTCTAGCCAAGGATAACCAATTTTCTCCCGCTTCTTTTGCCAGTTCGTCATCTAATATAAAATAATTCACAAAATGTAATAGCTATGCATAAAAAGCCAGATGTGGCTTTACTTGTTTTTCACTAGAATGCATACGAATCCATATATGGCTCTTATGGGTAACTTCATAAGTAATTAATGATTTTTTTTTTATTTATGTTCAATACTCACAAATAAACCCGTTTTCGCCAAAAAAATATTTTTTTATCCGCATCCTTCATAATTCATGCAGTAAGGGGTTAAAACCACCGCTGGTATCCCATCCGGACCACTGGCTTTCCGCACATCGAGAGACCGTAACTCACGCCGCACATCACACTGCCTGATGCGAATATCCGCCATTGCGAAACCGCAATCAGGCAATGTGGGCAGAGTCTGGGAACCACGGTCTTCGAGGCGGGAATTGGCCGCAAAGAGATTTGCCAGTAAGGCAGCTTTCTCTTGCGGCTTGTGAGCCAGCGAACCTTCCGGGTACCTCAGCGGAGGCAATGCTGGACGGCATAAGTTAGACTGAACGGCCCTGGCCACACTCCAATAAGCACGACTGCTAGTCGGGTGATTGGCCAACGCACGCCCAATCCTGCTAACGAGCTGGGCATCCACTCTAACGTAAGCTTTCTTGCAGGCCTTGGTGGCCCGGTTGTAGGCTTCTTTGAGGGAACCGATATTGGGACCCTTCTTGGCGCGACCCCTGATCCAAGCGCGATATGCCGCTTGTTTGTCACCGACAGTATCGGCGCAAGCACGATTAAACAAGGAGCGTCCACGGCCCTTACTGGCGATCTCAGAGGAAGGAATGTAGTAATCCATTCCTAGCCTAATCTCGCCAGCAATAGAATGAAATATTCCCGCATACCATCCCAATCTGCCGACGAGTAATGCCAGACCCTCCGCTTAACCTGCACGGGACGTGGAGGTGAAGCGAAAAGTACTGACGACCCAACCAGGCAGTGATCGGAAGTGCCCAGAGGCGCACTAATTGTCTCACGATACCCGGCCGGATGACTCGCCATCCGGGATCCTGGTGGGCTGGTTCACCAGCTGTGTCAAGTCATGAGTCAGAGCGAATGCATGCGCAGTCCTACCAGCATGATCAGTCTTGGAGGATTCCAGCCACAATTCGTGATGTGCATTGAAATCCACCAAGACCACCATTTCGGCCGACGAGAACTGCGCCTGCGCGTCATCAGCCGCCTGGCTAAGATATCTGAACAGCCGAGTCGTCTCATCGTCCCCGTTGTGTGACCTGTAAAGGCACACGTAGATGCGGCTCAGGGAACCATAATCCACGTGCACCCACCACAGAGCGGAGGAGGGGTCCTCCATGCAGCGCAGACGGCGACAGCAGACGTCCGATCGAACAAACAAGCATACCCCAGCTTTAGGCTTGAAGTTTTCTTCAAGCGAATAACCGGGGTACAGCAAGTAAGAATTGTCGGCCGGACAACGAATCTGCGTCTCCGTCAAGAAGAGCAAAGCAGGCCGGGCCGTCTCGGGATGGTGGTAGACGGCATTGAGGTTCGTATGGAGACCGCGGATGTTGGCGAACTCCATAGTGAACGCGGTGGTGGGGTTATGCACCGCTGAAGGACCTGCTCTGTTTATACGCACTGTCATGAAGTAAATATGGGATGGGTTCGGTGAAGAGGCACGAGGAGCTTCAGGCCGGGCACTAAGAAGACCGAATGAGCACCGGCACGAAATAGTCGACAGGAGCGGAATTGATCCGCCGGACGGAAGGGCCCCCGTACCCTCAAATCCCTCCCATCGACCGCGAACCAAAAATACTCACACGGTACATCGTCATGCCCGAACTCAAGGCCCTCGAAAATCCGGAAAATCAAGGGCTGATCCCGGAACGCGTTCCCCTTGCAGGGAACACTATGGCGGTCTTAACGCCCTATGAAAGGTGGTCGCTAACCGGGCGGAAAATCCTACCACCACGAACTGTGTCACTTATTTGGCACTACCCAGGGGCCACGTGTAGGGAAACTAGAGTCAAAGCCTACGGACGCGAGTGACGTTAACCCCCAAAAGCCTTTAGCTTTTTAATTATTTTATGTGCGTCTTTCATTTTATTATACAATAAAGCATATAATATAAATAAAAATAAATAAATAGATATAGTTAGTGACAGTGCGTACCGGTGACAGTGCCGACGCTGGTGTGGTCTATGCAGCCCCACTTGTAACGCGGCTGCGTGACGGCGGCGCGCACGCGCACGCGGTCGCCGGGCGCGAACGGCGGCGCGCCCGACACCACCTCCGCGTGCACCGCGCGCACGCCAGCCACTCGGCACAGACCGCGCCACTCCACCTGCGTACACACCTTGCTTAAACCAAGCCCTTCGATCAAATATATCTATATATATAAAAGAGGAACCTGACTGACTGACTGACTGACTAACTGACTGACGTATCAACGCACAGCCGAAACTACTGGAGCTAGGAACGTGAAATTTTACACAGAGGTTTCTATTGTGACGTAGGGTAGCACTAAGAAGGGATTTTCGGAAATTCAACCCCTAAGGGGGTGAAAAAGGTTAAAAACTGTTGTATGGAAAATCGAAACTGTTTAAGTTACAATTGTCAAACTTTGCAGTTTTGTTAGCCAATTAAAGGCAAATATAACTGCATACTTAGTTTTTCTAAAATTAACCCTAAAGGGGTTAAAATAAGGGTTGAAGTGTTGCGAGAGTAGGGTGATTTTATGACTATCTAATCAGCGCACAGCCGAAACTACTGGAGCTACAAATGTGAAATTTTACACAGGAGTTTCTATTATGAGGTAGGGTAGCACTAAGGAAGGATTTTTGGATATTCAAACCCTGAGGGGGTGAAAAGGGTAAAAAACGGTTGTATGGAAAATCTAAACCGTTAAAGCTAGAATTCTCAAACTTTGCAAGTTAGTTAGCCTATCAAAAACAAATATAACTGCATACTTAATTATTCTAAAATTAACCCTAAATAGGTATAAATAAGGGTTGAATTTTTGTAGAACCGAACTATCGGATCAACGCACAGCCGGAACTACTGGAGTTAAAAAGGTGAAATTTTGCACAAGGGTTCCTATTATGATGTAGAGTAGCACTAAGAAAGTTTTTTTGGAAATTTAACCCCTAAGGGAGTGAAAAGGGTTAAAAACTGTTGTATGAAAAATTGTAACCGTTGAAATTGCAAATATTAAACTTGACACTTAGGTTATTCATTTAAGAACAAGAGTAACTGCATATTTTTTTCTGTAATTAACCCTAAATGAGTTAAAATAGGGCTTGAAGTGTTGTATGCAAAATCGAAACACTGAAGTTATTGATATCAAAATTCGTATTTCACGACTTATTTTAAACGAAAAATAATGGCGTGGCAACTTTTAGAAAAATAGCACTAAGGGGGTGAAATAAGGGATGACATTTTCATATAAAGTATAACTTTTACGTCCGTATTATGATAACATAAACACGCAGACGAAGTTGCGGGCAAAAGCTAGTACTACATACATGATCCGGAACAAAATCACACGCCAAAAGTGGCCGAAGTTGCTTATACTTATACATTTGAATTTCGAACTACAAGATGTAGCAAAGTCTTAAATTATAATCACCTTCAGGTAAAAATAAACCTTATTCTTTTAAATTAGGATTTACTTTAATTTTATATACGTTTGGACCATACTAAAATCAAATAAGAGCACACGATTATTAGTGATCTTATTTCTCTTGCCGATTTTTAGGCCGTTGCTTATAATCTAGTATATATTTAATCAATAATCAAGCCTTATCTAACTCTTATGTTTGCGTAATGACGTAAGCATAACTATTATTAGTGTGTGTGCGGCTGCGTCCCGCACCTAACGAATGCGCCCGCGCGCAGCCATGTTGCTATGCAATAAATGAATATACATCTAACTACCGTGTTTGTGGTTGCACATCGCTACCATCGCATCGTACTAACCGTAGCATATAAAACAGTAACCCAACACATCAAACGTCGAATCAATCAAATCAACTAATCAAAGATTCTTTCTTTCTATGTAGATGTCGATGGCCGAGAGTGACACAGGTGGAAACTACATGAATGACACTGCACATTCCATGAGGAGTATTGTAAGGTCCTGTTAAAGTAAGAAATAATATTATTATGTCCTCATTGCAACTTACATGAAGGAAGACATTCTGCTTGATATCTCTTTCGATTTTTTGGACTTGACCAACATCTCCCAGAGCCACCTATAAATAAAAATATATTTGTCAAAATCTATCAGTTAATAAAGAAATCTATTTCACAAGTCTAAATATAAGAGGAAATTATATTGCAAGGTGAACTTGTAACGCAATGTTTCGTGATAGTTCACAAATCTACTATGCGGTCAACTGATGGACCAATCACGCGGGTTCAATAGTCGTATACGTTCTTTGATCTGCAATCGGTACCTATAAATATACTATACCACAATGCTTAACCCGAACAAAATTGTAATGTACTCACTCCTTCATAAGCTTTACAGCAGCGTACAGTCATCCCCGGAGTGATGACATCCGACAAGTACTGCGCGTATTCGTCTTCAGACGCGAAACAACTGCGCCAACGGTACGGCGTCGGTTTCTTCTCTTGCTTCGAAGAGTGGGGCTTCACTTCGAATATGGTGTCATCCATGCCTTGTTGTGGCAACTCTAGTAAATATGCTACTAAAGACTCCACTGAGGGAAGGCTAGTTCCACCTAAGGAAAAATAAATATTTATCGATATATGTTCTTAATGTGTTAGTATTGATACCAAAAATGTAGAGGCTGGCTAGCGGCCTTTAAGAATATAAACCCACTTTTTAATAATGGTACAGAATGAATATAAGATAAGACACAAAAAAAACACTTAGTTTTATAAATTGTTATTTAAATATATTTGGACACAATTAGAAGTAGTTTTAAGCAAAACAATTTAATAAAAAATATATTATATCATTTTTCAAGTTTAAGAATGACATACCTAGCGCTTGTATTGCTCCGTACACTGCGTGCCTGGAAAAGCCCATTTCGATAACCTGCTGCACTTGCGAAGAATTCGCCCACGTGTTAAGATCCTTACGAGCTATAGCAACAACATAATTATTTTATACCTCTACTACATTTAAACTTATTTCACTAGATAGTCATGTACGCTGTAAATCAAGTTTAAATGTCGACGTTACTTAGCTTAAGTGTTTCTACACCATATATAACTTATATTACCTGATGGCTGCTATGGGAACCGGAGCAATATTTTTATGGCACCCCTCTCTACCATCCGAGAGCAGTAAATGTTATTATATTCATTTAATTGAAAAACTTCAAAACTTACACAATGAAGCTGTGCTTGTCGATGGTCCCATTGATAGCTGCATTACGTTACTTTTGTCTATGCACACTGGTATATCGGGCGGTGATTCGTGTTCTTTTTCGTCCCCTATAAAAATCCAAAACTTATTAAAAAATATATCACTCATTGTAATAATTTTTCTTTATATTCAATGTATAAGCAATAATAATTATAAAAGATTTTGCTTCGTGCGTTAAGTTTATTATATCTTATGAATTGTTAAAAATGGAAACATTTTTTTTATTTTCACAATACTCTAGACAAATTCTATAAGCGGATAGGTATCCACCCCGTGACTACGAAAGCTGTAAAGTAATCGAAACGTCAGGAAGTTAAAAAGTTTAAAAAATTAACTAAATCTGCGATAAAATCTGTAAATAACAGTTTTATTTCAAAGTCGATAAATTAAAATTCGAAACAAGTTTATCGAATACAAACCCCATGTAAACAAACACCTACCGTTAACATGTCCAGCCAGTTGTTGTACTACAGTAAGTGCGGCGGCAGCCAGCTCCTTCGGGCTGTGCGACGCAGAGAGCGGACTTGGCCGTGTTGCTAATGAGAGTAGGCGACGGAACAGCGTGCCCTCCGTGCCTAGACACGTCGATGCTCTGTCGCCTGTGGCTAGAGTTAAATAATTGCGGCATTATTCATACAGTTTTAAAACCATTGTAATTCATATTTTTTCATACACATATATATACATAAACCAATACTTTTTTCCATGAAGGGGTAGGCAGAGGTGCCAGGACACCCACATTTCACATTTATTTCCCGTCACACGATGTGATAGGTGGCGAGCCTATCGCCATATCGGGCACAAATACTTGACTCTGGGCTGATAATAACTAGAAAAATCCAAAGAGCAAAGTGATATTTGCCCAGCCCGGTATTCGCACCTGAGACCTCGGCTTTGTAACTACCCTAGTACAACTACGCCACCGAGGCAGTCATATTTTTTCATGACAATAGTATATCTTAAATTTCAGAATGTAATCTGTATTTGCTACATAGAACACATTAACTTATTCAATTAAGAAAATAGAAAAACATGCAAACCTGTATTATCAGGAGGTTGCAGTAGCACCTTTCGAAGTCTTGTTCTATTTGTCAAGAGACCACGAACCGCGCACAGTGTTAACAGTTCCATTTGCTGTTTCCTAAGTCCATAAACGTCGATTTCAGCTGAAAAAATTAAATATCACTTTCAGTCCAGAAATTAGTATCGAAAAAATCACTATCGTCAAATTCATTATCAGGTACATTTCAGTATGTAATCGATTCAATTAATATTATCACAAGCTATAATCGATACCCACCTGGTAAATGATGAGGATGCATTGGAGAAGCCTGCGGTCCTGCTCCGAGTAAGGCGGCACACACTCTTAGCGCACTCTCACCTCCGCCTAACGGTTGAGCCAGCCGCTCACATTCGGCGCTCTGTATTCCGCTTAGTTCAGTCTAAAATACACATTATACAATGAAAAAATGAAAAAAACTTTATTCTATCTTTGAAATGTTACACATTATTTAGATTGTCACTTTTTTTCTCTTTTTGACGAAAAACATTTTTGTAACAAAAAACAAATTGACTAGACAAGCTACAATGACATTGTTTCTAAGCTGTAACAATAGACTCATGGCTCTTTTTGTAAATGACAATTCACAGTGACTCAAAACATCAAATGCCACAAAATAATTGTAGATATCATAACCGACTTTAAAATTCCGAGTTAAATTTCCGACTTCAAATCACAGAACACAATAACAATGTATGGGTGGCAGTCGTCATATCAAAGAATGTTACATGAAACGCGGGATAGTGTATTAGCTCTTCGTACCTTAGTAGTAGTGCCGTCTTCGTAAACTAAAGTTATTTTAGCCCGTGGCGACAATTGCGTGACGACTGCGTTGCGAGGTGGTGAGCCCGCTGTCACTTTCTGACCGATTCTTATGCGCCATTCCACTCCTCCCACTACTCCTAATGCACCAGCTAAGGATGAAAAAAATACAATATCAGTGTCTTTAAATGATTTATTCACGGCCTTGATATGTGTTTGGTTTAAAATTTACTTAATTGACACAATGCAAGATGTGATTCCAAATAATCCAGTACAATGTGGTAATTTCGTAGTAGAAGTTTAACACATTCATTATTGTATCGATGTCTAAATGACATCGATAATTATAAGAGTTAAGGACAAAATGAACTTTTGCTGCAAAAATCATTAAAGTGCATAGCTGGCTATCTATTCTTTATTTCAATCTATAATATATTGACATGAATAATTACCTATAAGACACGTCTCCAAAGTCGGTGGGGATGGTTTTATAGTCTGCGTCATGTCCTGACTCGTGTGTGGCCACCAATGCCAATCGCTTGTTACCTTATGGATGAAAAAAAAATCATGTTATTTATCTTCGGTGAAACATACTAAGGACCATCGATGTTTACCCACGCATTTGTAACATGAACTGGGATAAGCCAGTGCACAAACAATTTCGAGCGAGCCGGTATTAATTGATTTATCAGCGGACAATAATCTTTACATAACATGAGTCTCCTCTACAATTGATAGTACGATTGGGAGTAGTTAGACCATATAGTCCACCACCCTGGCCTAGTGCGAGTTAGCGGACATACCATAGACATTTTTATAAATCGCTATGGTATGCAGGTTTCCTCACTATGTTTTCCTTCACCGTTTTAGTATATTACATAAAATTAATTGCAATAAATTATCGTGCATAAAATAAAGAAAGTAATGAATATTATAATCACCAGTTGCGCTGCAAGTTGAAGTTTGTCTAATAACAAGGTGGTGATGGGCGTGTGCCACTGCGGCGCCGCGTGCAGTTGCCGCACGAGATGCACCAGCGCCGCGCACGTCGCGCCCGTGTAGCTCGCTGTGGCGGGCGCACGCCATCTGTTGTCTATTATTATAAAAATCTGATTCAAATATCGAAAACAAAATGTAAGTAATATGTCGGTGTAGATAACAGAAGTTATTGAGTAGCTCTTATAGTGTTGAATGGTTTTAGATTTTTTAATATGCACAAGTTAATAAAAAATATACCGTTGCTTGATGGCAAAAATATATATATTTTTTTTTATTTAACTTTATATACGTACAAATATGTACATAGGCGGACTTAATGCCAGAGGCATTCTCTACCAGTCTACCTTGAGATGGTGCTGAGATTACAGAGGTAGGGGTACATATGTTTATTTGATTATTGATGTTGTTTTATTCCTATATAAATACATAATATTTATAAACAAATATATGAATAAGTATATACTTACATACTATGTAAAACTATATGTTCAAATATACATAATTACTATAATATATATACACATAAATAAATATATAACAATACATACGATGACACACTACTGTGATGATTCAGCCACTCTATCCAGCAACAAATCCCGAACCTTCTTTTTAAACACGAAACGGTACATGGACGTCCTGATTTCGAGAGGGAGCGCATTCCAAAGAAGAATAGATTGTATGAAGAAGGAAGAATGTAGGAAATTAGAATGATGGGGGGGACACTTTAAAAGAAGGTTATTTGAGGAGCGAAGATTACGCTCATGATTTGCGCCAAGAAACTGGAAGTGGGTAATGAAATAAGAAGGTGGTGTAGGAGACGTTACAATACTGAAAAGAGTTGTAAGGGCACGCAAATTTCGCTGTTGACGAATTGGTAACCATTTCAGTTCAGTGCGATGTGAAGATACATGGTCATATTTGCGAACGTTAAATATGAATCGAATGCAGTTATTGAGAAGGCGGTCCAGTTTGTTAAGAAGATCTGCATTCAGGTCGAAATAGCATACATCACCATAGTCAATCAGTGGGAAGATTAAGGTCTGCACAAGCATCAATTTCGTCTTAGAGGAAAGAAAGTTTTTAAGGCGATATAGAACACGAAGGGCACCGGTGACTCTTTGGCAAACAGAGGAAACTTGCACCTGCCAGTTAAGTACGTTATCTATAATAAGTCCAAGGTCTTTAACAGATGACGACCACGATATAATTGTGCCGTCAAATGTAAGTGGTGGTACACACGAAAAATCAATGCGATTTATCAGGCGCTAGCTGCCTATGATTATGGCCTGGCACTTATTAGGGTTAACTGTTATCCCAAACCTACTAGACCAGCCCATAATGTACTCTAAGTCGGTGTTCACTTTTTCAATAGCTGTGGACAAACAATCCACATTTGCATGGGCATAAAGCTGTAGATCGTCGGCATATAGATGATACGCACATGAAAGGTCTTTGGTTATGAGGTTAATGAAAATTGAAAACAATAATGGAGAAAGTATTCCGCCTTGAGGAACGCCAGAATCAAGTGCACACCAGTTCGACGAGGACTCGCCTAACCGCACTGATTGCTGTCGATCTCGAAGATACGAAGAGAGCCGGTCCAGTACTCTGGAAGAAATCATTAGACGGGACAGGATGGAAAGGAGGATATCGTGACTGACCGCATTGAAGGCATTAAAAAAGTCAATCAAAGCGAATACGGTGACCTTCGTGTCCTCCATACCAGCCCTGATGTCGCCAGTCACTTTGAGAAGTGCGGTGGTAGTACTGTGGCCTGGCCTGAAACCAGACTGCAATGGGCTTAACAATTTGTTGGAGTACACAAACTTGGAGAGTTGCTTATGTGCACAGGATTCTAGGACTTTAGAAAGGAAAGGGAGAATGGATATAGGTCGGTAATGGTTAACGAGGGTCGGGTTGGTTTTTTTTTTTTTTTTTTTTTTTTTTTTTTTTTTTTTTTTTTTTTTTTTATTGCATTGAATGGCGAGACGAGCAAGCCGTTCGCCTGATGGTAAGCGATACGACCGCTCATAAACAGTAGCAATATTCCACTGCGCTCGCCATCCTGAGACATAAGATGTTAAGTCTCAATATGTCCAGTAGTTGCTCTGGCTACAATGTCCTTCAATCCGAAACACAACCGTGCATTTAAGCAGTGTTGTTTCACGGGAGAAATAGACATTGCGGTGGTACCTACCCAGATGGCCTCTCACATATGAGAGACCTACCACCAGTTAGTGGTTACTTTAGGGAGAGGAATAACATAAGCCTTACGCCATAATGATGGGAAATTGCCAGTGCTAAGGGAGAAGTTAATTATATGAGATAGGGCTGGCAGCTAGGACTAGGACTATCATACGACGGGTGATGTTGTCGCAGCCAACGGCATTGGATTTAATGGAAAGGACTGTCTTTTTGATCTCCTCCGCAGAAACTGGAGAAAAGCGAAAAGTGTCTACGTTGGGGAGGGGTAAGGTGCCTACAAAATCCAGGGTATGACATTTGATTTGATGATTCATTACAGATTGTGCAGAAAAGTGACAGTTGATATCATTCAAATCCAATGTCCCCCGGAAGTCGAGGTTCCTCTCCTTACCAAAACCCAAAGTTCGAAGGAACTTCCACGTATTAGCTGGAGAGGAAGAGGATATGTTTACGAGAATGTGACGGCGTTTAGTATTGCGTATCACCTGATTACACCGATTCCTTGCAGCCTTAAACCGTGACCAGTTTTCCTCTGAGCGATCCTTCCTAAATTTACAAAATTTACAAAAAGCTCTATCCCTTCGTGTCATAGCCAGACGAACCTCAGATGTTATCCAAAGTGCCGGCAAACGTTTTAATTTAACTCTCCTAACAGGTGCGTGAGCATCATAAAGTGCTACGACTTTGGTATTAAAAATTTGTACCATATCGTCCACGGTAGTAGCTGTCGTCAGTTCGTCCCAATTAGGATTCAAAAATATTATTTTCCACTATCAACATAATATTTACTGCAGCATGGTAAATACAATCTGTTGAAGTAGATTAGAAAACGTATAAAACGGAGGCTGAAGTAATCTTTACCTATTTCTTCTTCATCAGTTCCGGGTGTGAGCATGTTATGATGCGGGCGCAGCGCTGGATCCCACGGATGCGTCTCGAGCCACAGTCTTCCGATCAATGCGAGGAGTTGCGCGCCTACCGTCCTTCGCCATTCCACGGGACCGGTATGTTCTACCAGTACTCGACGGAGAAGCCATAGAGATTGTATCTGTAGGTGAAAACATCGATATTGAGGTGATGTAAGGTGAGTGGTTAAGTTCCAAAAAAATGTTTGAAACATACATCAAATGCTGATTTAATGAGCCTGATTAGTAATTACCAAATTTTTTTATTAAAGAAGATTGACAATACTATAACTTACTTGTAAATAAATGAGATCTTGAGTAACTGGTTTTTCTGTGGCAGATATTATACTGTAGCACAGTTCAAACCATGAGTCTGTACATAACGAAATTCTCATCTCAGGGCTCTGTGCGCTGGCTGTAAACAAATCAAAATAATTAATATGAGCGAGCTTAATTTCTACGCATTTTACCACTCTACCGCGTTAATATATTATTATTTTTTTAAACCAATAGATACTAATAAACTAATTATTCTGTATCAGCCCATATACGTCCCACTGCAGGGCACGGGCCTCTTCTACAATCGAGAGTACGATTGAGAGTGGTTAGGCCATATAGTCCACCACGCTGGCCTAATGCGGGTTGGCGTAAAAATTTTATAAATTGCTATGGTATGCAGGTTTCCTCACGATGTTTTTGATGTTTTGAAAGTGCGTGGTGGCCTGTTGGTAAACGGACTAGACGCGACTGCCAACATGTTCACGGTGGTCGCGGGTTCGAATCCTAGGGCACACCTCTGACTTTTTGGAGTCATGTGTGTATTGACTGGTGGTAGGTCTCTCATATGTAAGAGGCTGCCTGGGTGTGTACCACCGCAATGTCTATTTATCCCGTCAAATAGCAGTTTAAATGTACTGTTGTGTTTCGGATTGAAGGACATTGTAGCCAGAGTAATTACTGGACATATTGAGACTTAACATCTTACGTCTCAGGATGGCGAGCGCAGTGGAATGTCAAGCATTGCTTTGTAATTCAAGGTGTGGTTTGGTTTTGCTACTGTTCATGAGCGGTCGCATCGCTTACCATCAGGCGAACGGCATGCTCGTCTCGCCATTCACTGCAATAAAAATAAAATAAAATAAATATTGATAATATAATCAATCACCACGCACTAAAACGGTGAAGGAAACGAATTATTACGTCTCTGTAAATATTGTATCTCTGAATAAAATACAAAGCTGTATAAGAATTAGTTTCAGCTTACCTCTAAGCAGCGCAAGAGCAGTATGATAGTTCGCAGAGAAGGCGGTAGGTGGCGGTGTGGACAGCGCGTGTGCGAGGGCCAGTAGTCTCCGCTGTAGCGCCGCCACATTGCGTCGCGCCACCGCGCCCGCGGCGGCGAGCGCGCCGCCCGCGCCCGCACACAGCGCACGGATGGCGCTCGTGCACGCTGCACGCACTTCGTTCACCGGCCATCCTTCCACGCAGATATCCGCTGGAATACGAAAATAATGGTTCTTATTTATATCGATATACGAACTTGATATAATTTAACTTAGGTTAGTAAATCTTTTTTTTGCATTTGTATAAAACGTAAAAGACGAATGGGGCCTTCTTTAACTGATTTATACCGAATGTGGATATTTCATTTTAATTAATAAACATGGCTTTATAACTGTAGTAAGAACAACAAAATTCGATCCTAAGCAATCCAACCATTACAGCTCTATGAAGCTTGGTTGATATATATCATAAAATATTTTTTGTTACTCTAAGCTCGATATGGCGCATACTAGCGCCCAAATTTTCAAGATCCACTATATAATCAAGTTGGATTGATATTCATTGTAAATAAATATAATATAATTACCAGGTCCCTGAACTGTTTCATCGACGGAAGGCGGTGGAGACGGAGATCGCGCCAGTTTGAGATCGTACTTGCCCTCCTTCCCCATTCGGTAGGAATTTGTCCCTCCTGCATCCCACGCGACACGAACCCATCCATCCTCCCCCAACTCGCCGATCACGCGACCTTCGCCACCAGGTACCCCATCCTGGATAACATAAAGGGTTTAGAAAACATACTGAACATAAAATTGCCCTTTTACCAGTCTATGATATTTGTTATATTTATCGATGCTTGGTCAATCAATACTGTGTATAGAGCGAATGGCAAATGCGACAGCTCTATTTCCAGCAATAGATTTATATGGCTTGATGCTGATGAAAAATATTGAAAGAAATATAGTTTTTAAGAATATTTTTAATGACAATAGTTACAATCGTTTTTATAGTTATGTTAAAACATGATTAGATGAGGCAAGAAAAAAAAAGTCTTACTTGGTCACCCCACTTCCAATCCTTTCCTCGAACAACTCGAGTACCAATTTTCATTAAAGTAGCTAGTTCAGGCCCGGACAGAGAAGCTCCACGGGCACGAGCTCCGAGTCTTTCATCCTCGTAGATGATGAGGCACTCCGCTACAAAGATATTATAAAATTAACGGTATAACTATAGCCTTAAGGTGTCAATTCCTAAAATAAAGAACTTACGTTTAGATTTTAATCCGCTGCAAATAAGTGACGAGTATTGCGATGTATCTCCACCTATTTGCTTCAACAACGTTAGACAGGTACTCAATGCCCCACCATTTATAAGTTGTTCAAGTTCTGGGCCCTGACAGCCTTCAACTAGCAACGATAATAGAGTTATTAAAAACCTGAAAACAGAAGAAAATGAGAGTACCAATCAACACCGATATTGTATTGATATAAGCATTTTTATATCAGTTTCTGTTTGATAATAATCGTTTTTAAGGAATGTTAATTTGTATATATGTTATGGGCCAAGTGATTAATGCAGGCAGTATTCACAATGCCCGGGCAGTATGAATATAGCCGAGCCATATCGGTCCAAGTGATTAATTACAATCTAAACTCACCTATTTATCACAATAATAATAATAATAATAATATGCTTTATTGTACACAATGACAACATACAGTTTTAAGATCACACACTATAACAGTTATGTACAATGGGCGGCCTTATCACTAGTAGCGATTTCTTCCAGGCAACCTTTGGATGGACAGGAGTTATATGTAGATTATTCAGTGTGCAGCAAAAGCATACGACGAAAGAATATTAAAAAGTTGTGTAATAAATAAATGTAATACATTCCATAAACATACAATAAACATTATATATATATGTAGACATAGTACGCACATATATCATAAACACATAATACCATAATAATAGATAGATATCAATATATAGGTATATAAATTTGTATATAATACATACCGGGTATCTCAAGACTGCTACCGAAAACGAAGCCGGGTGGTAGTTTTAGTGACTACAAACACAATGCAATTAAAAATTTCGCCTAGAAACGCGACAATTTTTTTTTATGATTTTTTAAATATCGTCGTTTTTGGGTGGTAAATCCATAGTTTTAGCTAAAATAATAATTTAAACTCTTTTATACCTTAGAGTATTTATAAATAAAAGGATATATACTATTATTTTAGGAAAAAATGTATTTACCACCCAAAAATGGCCATAGGAAAAATATAACAAAAAAAAAATTGACGCTTTTTTTTGCAACTTTTTCTGTTGCATTGTGTCTGAAGTCGCTTAAACTACCACCCGGCTTCGTTTTCGGTAGCAGTCTTGATATACCCTGTATATACACAACGATAGTATATTAACTACACAATGACAGATAATGATTTTTTGTCAATTTTTTAAAGGAACCTAAAGTTTGTGCACTTCTTATTTGAAAGGGAAGGGCATTCCATAGTCTAACAGCTTGCACCGTAAAAGATTTGTCCAGAAAGTTAGTAGTATGCTTCGGAGTACGAAGCTTTAAATTCTCCGACGACCTCAGGGACACCGAATGCGATACACTAAGGAACTCAAAGCGTTCTTTAAGGTAACGAGGAGAGGATGGGTCAAACAAAATATTATAGAGCAAAGAAAGTATGTGAGCATTCCGGCGAAGTCGAATTGGTAACCACTTGAGCTTAACACGAAAAGCGGAGAAATGATCATATTTGCGCAGGCCAAATATGAACCTTATACAAACATTTTGAAGTCGCTCAAGCTTGTCTAGTTGGTCTTCTCTGAGATCGAGATAGCTGGAATCGGCATAATCGAGAACTGACAGAAGAAGAGATTGCGCCAGCGCAATCTTGGTAGTAATCGGTAAAAAGTTGCGTAACCGTCGCAAACTCCCCGCTGAAGCAAAGATTTTGCAACTGACAGCGTTTATCTGAGGATTCCAAGAGAGGGTATTATCAATAATAACCCCCAAGTTTTTGACACTCTCGACAAGCGGTATTATGGATCCATCAAAAATAACTTGAGGAAGCTGATTCCACTGTACTTTCGAGATCATTCTGGGGCTGCCAACAACAATCGCCTGAGATTTTATGGGGTTAACCTTAAGTCCATACGCTTTGCTCCACTCTTCAATTTGACATAAGTCCCTATTTATTGTAGCGACTACTTCGGGCAACCTTATTAATGATCCATAAGAGTAAATTTGGAGATCATCTGCATAAAGATGGTAGGATGATGAAAGTTTAAAAAAGATAGAACTAATAAAAATAGCAAAAAGCAATGGAGATAAAACGCACATTGCCAGGGCATTATGAATATGGCTACATGATGATCGGGCAGTGTGATTTTTGATTGGTGATTTTTTACGTGGTGCGCTGCCGTAATGTCGCATCTGCGATGGACCCATGAATTAGAAAGGTTGAATTGATCTGCTTATGTTTAGTTGCTTTTTAACGTCCGAAACATTATCTTCAGAAGAAAATTTGTGTACCCACTTTATGGATCAGTTAGGTCGACTGTGCCCCAAAACCGACTCGGAACACCCCGACTTCACGTAGTCTTTTGGCTTCCGACCCTAGAGTGTATATAAAATGTTATTATACGAAGTTGCGAGAGTGTGCCTAGTCTGCGGTGCGATGACGCGATGACGTCACTCAATATCAGTTGTGTACGGGTGTTTATAAAAATGCGCTCGCGTCTTATAAGTTGTAATGTTAGTTGTAACTGATTGTTTGCATTGATTATATGTCGTTAATAATTTAAACACCGTTTTATTGTTTGTCCCTGAGGTTCCCTGCCAACAGGTTATGGGCCCAGGTGTACGTGCCGGTTAAAGACATTAAAGTGCATAAATAGTGAACATTTCGTAAACAAGCGTAAATAAAACTATCATAATATCTAGTGTTATCGCGTGGACAGATGTTTATTACATTGGAACTTGTATAGTGTGGTGATTAACGTTTTGTTTAACACATTTATTTAACAAAGTAAATCATGGCAGCTACTATTAAGATTGATCAGCTTACGGGTGATAATTATGATACCTGGAAGATACATATGCGAGCTATTCTGAAAAAGAATGACTTGTGGGATTATGTCTCCGGTGAAATACCTCGACCATTACGTACTGACTCGAAATACTCAGATTGGATACGGATGGATGGCAAAGCTGAATCGGATATTTTTGTTAGCTGTGAGTCCTACAGAGTTGATAGCATTAGATGGCTTGGAAAGTTCGAAGGCAATATGGGACAAACTTAAGACTTTATACGAATCAAGTGGGCCTGCGCGGAAAGCCTCATTATTGAAGAAACTTGTGTTGACACGCATGCCGGAAGATGGTGACTTGCGTAAACACATCGCGGATTTTTTTGATGCTGTGAAGAAGCTCAAGGAGATCGGTTTAGTGGTTATTGACGAACTACTTGCCATATTATTATTGTACAGTCTGCCGGAATCTTTTTCCATGTTTCGAACGGCTATGGAATCTCGCGATGATTTACCCTCTACTGACGTGTTGAAGGTTAAAATCATTGAAGACTACGAGGGCCGCCAATCGAAAAGCGCAGATTTGCAAGGTGCGATGTATATGAAGAAGAAATCTCAATATGCTCACAAGAAGGAAAATTTCACAAATCAAAATCACATATTCAGGAAATGTTTTCGATGTGGTCGTCAAGGACATATAGCGAAGGAATGTAGAACAAAATTCGAAAAGAATAAGCACGTTCCAGAAAGTAAACAAACCAGCAGCTATACAACCATGTTAAGTGTTACAGAAGATGTGATGCTTAGTAACCAGGATAGAGGTTCTGTATGGTGTATTGATAGTGGGTGCACTGGTCACATGTGTCATGATAAGAACATTATTAAGGATTTTACTCGTACGGAAAGTGAGTTGAACTTGGCAAATAATGAGACCACGCGCATAACGGGCACAGGTCATGTGAGTTTCATGGTGGTATGGATACTGGATGCGAAGAGCGCCGAATTAACCTACAAAAGGTACATTATGTATCAGATTTACGTACCAACCTATTATCTGTTGCGAAGATTACTGATCACGGTTTTGAAGTTCACTTCAGCAACAATGGAGCGGTTGTTACCGATAAAAATAATAAAATCCATATGCGCGCCGATCGTGTCGGAAACCTTTATCATGTTCGACTATGTGAGAATAGCGTGAAGAACGCAGAGATATTAAAAAAGGACATAGATATGTGGCATGAAAGATTAGGCCATTTAAACGAGCAAGATTTAAAAGCCTTAATTAAAAACGATTTGGTGTATGACATGAAGTTTAATATTGATGAAAAATTATCGGAGTGCGAGATATGTATACAGGAGAAACAAACCTGTGAACCTTTCCCCAAAGGATCTGTGGATCGTACCACCGACTTGCTACAAATTGTTCATAGCGATATATGTGGACCTATGAGAACAGAATCATTCGGAGGTAAGAAATACTTCGTGACATTTATTGACGATAGATCAAGGTGGTGTCAAGTCTATTTCATAAAAAATAAAAGTGACGTATTTGAATCTTTCAAGGAATATAAATCTGAAGTGGAAAACTTTACTGGGAAGAGAATAAAAACTTTACAGTCTGACAATGGACGAGAATATATAAATAGACAGTTTGATGATTATTTGAAAAAGGAAGGAATAACTAGAAGATTGTCAGTACCCCATACACCACAGCAGAATGGGATTGCTGAGAGGAAAAACAGGACTCTCATAGAAATGGCGAGATGTATGATGCGCCAAGCAGGATGCCCGCCCTCATTTTGGGCTGAGGCAGTAAACACTGCGAACTATATTCGGAATAGATGTCCTACAAAAGGATTGAAAGGTGATATACCATTTTCTATATGGAAAGGAAAGAAACCAACAGTCAAATATATGAGAACTTTCGGATCAAAGGTTTACTACAAAGAGAAAGGAACTAATAAAGGGAAATTTGATTCAAGTTCTGAATTGGGAATTTTAATGGGATATGATTTACAATCTAAAGCCTATCGTATTCACAATCCAAGAACCAAAAAGATTATTGTAAGTCGAAACGTAAAATTCGTAAATGATAAAGCATTTGGACGTGAATATAAAGAAATACTGGACGAAGATGAAAGTATAGACACTGAAGAAGTGATCGTAGATTTGAACAAATCAGAGAAATGTGAGAAGGAAGAAGAAGAAAACCTAAAGTTCCACTTAAAACTACTAATATTCGACGAATAGAAAAGAAACCAATAGAGAAAAATGACAATATAGGCGTAGACAATACACACAGAATGCAGACGAGACGAAAAAGGAATAGGACCATTTCTTGGGAAGAATTAGTGGAGCCATCAAAACGAGGAAGAGGAAAAATAAGGTTGATCCGAGAAGTGCGTAAGAAACCTGTGAATTATAGAGAAGTAATTCCAGAAATAGATAGCACAGATAATGATGATAGTGACAATAAGACAGATGATTCAGATGAAGATTATACTGCAGGTATTGCAAACATTGAGCCTTGCATTTGGGAAGATGTAGAATACTCAGATGATAATAAGGTTTGGAGATCTGCTATTGAAGACGAATTTTTAGCACTAATTAAAAATAGAACCTGGGAAATTGTTACAAGACCAAATGACAGAAAAGTGATAGGAAATCGTTTTGTTTTCACAACTAAAACTAAGAGTGGCATACTACGTAAAAAAAGCAAGATTAGTAGCCAAAGGATGTTCACAGAGGCCAGGAGAAGACTTTTATGAAACCTATTCTCCCGTTGTACGATTATCCTCAATTAGAATACTGGCTGCTATATCCGCAGAACTCGGACTTGAAATCCATCAGATGGATGTCGTGACTGCATACTTAAATGGAAAACTTGATGAAGAAGTATTTATGGAAATACCAGAACACTTGAAAACAGTATTGGAGAAAATTATTACTAAACAAAAAATTGGTTCAAAGCGAGAAGCAATTACAGACATTAATATGATTAATACAGCTAATCAATGGTATAAAAGTGTGAGTGAAAGTGATAATGTGTGTTGTGTTTTGAAAAGGTCATTGTATGGTTTACGTCAGTCTGGATTGCAGTGGTATAAGGAATTGGTGAGAAAACTGAATTAAATTGGTTTTGAATGTTTAGAACACGATTCATGTCTATTTATTTCAAAGAAGTATGATAAAATAATTTTGATTGCAGTTTATGTTGACGATATAATTTTAGCTACAAATGATAGTATATGGTTAAAACAAGTTAAGCAACAATTAGAGGATGCCTTTGAAATGAAAGATATGGGTCAAATAAGTAACTGTTTAGGAATTGAGTTTGCACGTGATGAGGATGGTAGAGTATATCTTAATCAGGGAGTTTATATACATAAAATATTAGATCGGTTTGGCATGAGCGACTGCAAGCCTACTTTGACGCCTATGGATCCTAATGTTAAATTAATGAAACCTGATTGTCAAAATCACGAGGTGATGCAAAAGTATCCTTATCAAAGTTTAATAGGTGCATTGATGTTTTAGCTGTCTCAACTAGACCAGATATTTCGTTTGCCATTAATTACCTCAGTCAATTTAATACAAATTATAATGTTGAGCACTGGAAGGCTGCAAAACGTGTGCTGAGATATTTAAAAGGTACAGTTGGATATAGTTTAGTTTATGAATGCACTGGTTTACCGTTGTTTGATGTAGTTGATGCAAACTGGGGTACAAATATGATAGACCGAAAGTCTTATTCAGGATACGCATTTATTTTTGCTGGAGCTCCAATCAGCTGGGAGGCTCGCAAACAGCGAACTGTGGCACTTTCGTCTACTGAGGCCGAATACATGGCATTGTCGGAAGCTACGAAAGAAGCTGTGTATTTGAGAGATGTATTAAACGTTATTGGTTTGTTGTGTGATTGTGTGACTTTATTTAACGACAGTCAGGGCGCGATAAAATTAGCTCAGAACAGAAGTTATCATTCGCGTACCAAACATATAGATATTAGGCACCATTTTATTCGACATATGTGCGAACAAAATGTAATAGATCTTAAGTACTTATGTACGGATATAATGCCAGCTGATGTTCTAACAAAAGGGTTATGTGCCGCAAAGCATTGTGAATGTGTGCGTAACTTAGGCATTATGGATGAGTGTTAGTAATATAAGTATTTGGAATCGCTCTCAACTTCGAGGGGGGGTGTTATTATACGAAGTTGCGAGAGTGTGCCTAGTCTGCGGTGCGATGACGCGATGACGTCACTCAATATCAGTTGTGTACGGGTGTTTATAAAAATGCGCTCGCGTCTTATAAGTTGTAATGTTAGTTGTAACTGATTGTTTGCATTGATTATATGTCGTTAATAATTTAAACACCGTTTTATTGTTTGTCCCTGAGGTTCCCTGCCAACATAAAAAGCCGGAGGCGCGCCGGAGGCGCATGATAGCCTATCTTTTGTTACGCAAGGGCGAAGGGGCTGAACTTCCCGTAGCGCCGGAGACGATGCAGAAGCTAATTTGTATCGACAACAAGTGTTTTAAGGGTTAGGTTGCTATAATAGATATTTCTCAGGAATGGTGCGTTACCTTTTCATGGGATTGGTACCAGGGGAGGTGCGACACTCCCTCCACTCCTCCCAATCCACCCCCTCGTGCTGCCCTATTCTAAATTCTACTACTTCGGCTCATTGTTTTGATTTTGATTCGCTTTATATCACTCTGCCCAATAGGCACTTGGCATTATTCATAATGCCCGTTACTAACTTATAATAACGTTAATATGTAAATAATAATACCTCGCTCTGGAAGGTCGATTTAGCAAAGCGTGGGCACCATAATTAGCACTCATTTTGGACGGCAGCGGTTGATGCTGTTCTCCTTCCATGACCCGCGCCTTCAGTTCAATCAGTACAAATTCCATCAGTTTGGATCTTTCTAGAAGCACCATATATTTAGAGTAGGGTAGCACAGATTCGATGCCTTTTATCGGCGGTGTTAATGGTATCGTTGGTTTGAGAGGCACTTGTGGTACCGAGTCGGCCACGGAGGCGCCAAGCATGCCCACTAGGGCAGCGTACTTAATGCTCTCAGACATCGTTTGAGACGAATGTAGAATGCTGTTTATCATACTGTATCCGTTCGTTCTTATTTCTGCTCTTTGGACCTGGAAATATTTTGTTTTTATATATTTTCTATTGTACTGTGAAGAAGATTATAAAACACTTCAAAACTAAAGCACGATTATAATAGGTTTGGATGGAGTGGATGATTATAACGATGATGATGATAAGGGATGAGTAATATAATACATTGATATATTATAAGGAATAAACTGAAGAAATAACTGGTAAAGGATACTATGAACATGAACCAAATTATAGTATATACATACCTGACAATACAAAGCTCTTCTTAAAATATCAATATCACAGGGTTCTTCAGTCATGACAAAGTCAATTATAGCTACAGTTAAGCTTTGTTGTTCAGGCGTCACTTCTTCTAGCAGCCAATACAAATCTGTAAAGATTAGACTGATAAATATCATATTTTCTCGACCAATTTTTAGGTAAACCATTAAACATACGGTAAATCCAAATAAACCATATCTTCCAATATTTATACTCCCATTTACTAAATTAACTGTAATAATATATCAAAAATAATTTCAACTTGCCTTTCTCTTCACACGCAAGTCTTGAAACCCAAGCATTCACAAACTTATTCCTCTCAGAATTATCGTCATCTTTCTCTTCATCAGCCATAATGAGATCATTCTTCAAATCGTCAGCGAGCAGAATCACTTGCTTCTCACTCTCCATCGATTCTTTTAATATCGAGTTATCAGTCATATCGTTTATTGAACTAATCGATATTTCGTTAGTGGGAGTTTTGTCATCATGCTCCTTGTCTATGATTTCTTCCCTCTCCGTCAATTTTTCGGCACGGACTTCGTTCCGCATGTCGTCGTAGTTCGAAGCATTTTTAAATCTTTGTCTAGTGGTTTGTCTTTGGTTTTTAATTTGAGTTTGATTTGAAGATCTCTGGGGTCGCCGGAGCCATCTAACTGGCCTTTAGACGGTTCGATGACGATACTGGGAGTGACGTCATCGGGCGTCTTGGATGTGTTGGCGATGGAAGATTTGATGAGGAGTGCGTCGCCTTGTAAAAGACTGCCGGTCGCTTTGAGCATGCTCTTGCTGAGGCTGTTTTGTCTGTTGCGCAAGTCTTTTGTTGTTTCGAAACTGTGAAATGTACGAATGAGTTGCATAATTGATATAAAATATTTATGGTGTTGAGTGATAATTACAACATAACTAAAAGCAACGTTATTGAACATTTATTTTCAGACTTCATTTCCCATGTGCAAATTGGTTTGTATGATATAATTTAGACAGCCAGCAACTTTTCATGAGTATTTTTGTAATATTTTTATAAAAGTTCCATATCATGAAGACGGGTGTCCGTAATAATACTTACCACTTGTTGAAGCTAGGTGTTTTGGAAACTCTCATGACTTTCTGGAAGATTCTCTTAGCTGTGGGCGGTCGTCGCGACGGCGGGCGCGTGCGTAACGCTGCTACTGCGGGCGAGATGGCCGCTCGCACTTCATGGAGGAGAAATCTAGCTCGTTCTAGTGGCGCTGCGCAAACCTAAGGTAGTTTTTGTTATATGTCAATACCGTCGGATAAATAAGCTTAACTTTATATCATAAGACTCGAAAAATTTATTAAAAAATATTTTTCTACCTTATATCGCCCAGTGTTAGTTTGAAGGAAGATAAAATGCTTCGATCACTAATGGACCCGAGAGTATAAAAAGCTGATAGTTTAACTCACCTCTTTGTATCCGCGAGACAACTGCTGCCTGGTCCTCATTAATGTCCACTTGCTTTGTTGCACCGCCTTCACTATCTCCGACATGGCGGGTGAAAGTTTTACTTCACCTTTTTGCATTTCTAGAAAACGCAAAAATATAAGTTCAATTTTAACTAACATGAGACATTCCATGGATTTCGAAATTCTAAAAGTGTTACTTTCTTAGAGTAATTTTTGTTGAGGTACGGAAATTAGCTGGTCGTGAAATATAACACAAATAAAACTTAAAAATATCAATTTAAAACCACATTAGAGCATCTCGCAATATCGATATTGTAATAATATATTTTTAGAATTTATGAACACAAAACCCTAGTAGACCATTAATGATATGTTTATACTAACCAGCCGTGGCAGTGGCCAGCGCATGTTCCTTCAAACCAGCGTGGTACAACAAGGCTGCCAGCAGCGCCCTTCTCAGTTCCTCCAGGGGATGTTCTGGCGGGAAGTGTGGCGCACATCCTTCTCGCCTCTCACATGCCCACCACAGGTGTAATGCTAGAGGATCCTACATAAAGACAATAAGTTTTCACTATTTTTTTATTCCCTCAGAAATAACTTCAAAATCAATTACTTCGTTTTTCTTTTATCTTTTTGGTCTCTTTACTCAAGCGTTTTCAAGAAACGTTTACATCAACCGGGTTGGTTATAAGGTTGTACAGACAGTTGTGCTGGCTTTTAATTAAACTGTTTACAAAATCTGCATTTATGTTGACGGACTAGATGGAAGATCCGAATTAGAAATAAATGACATTCCAATAGAGCTCCTGACAGAGCAAATCAGTTATAAATATTAAATAATAATAACTACACCCAGCAGTCACATAAATAGTCTTGACCCCACACTAAAATCGAGTCTTGTGTCAGGATTATCAGGAACTACGAAAGGTGTCACAAACACCCAAATTAGAAACATTCTTTTTTTTACACTGGCCCGGCATAATGACAACACAGCTCCTGATAGTTAGCGCAAACGCCGTGCAGGCAGAGTATCATCATCTGACGACAGTCTCAAGACATTCGATACAATACTTATGGATCACACAAATATTTGCCTCGATGGGATCGGGGATCGAAATCGCGGGCTCCCGTTTCGCAGCCAAATAACGCCAAAATAAGTAACTGCACCACGAAGGAATGGGGCAAAATGTTAGCAATAATGAAAACATATACATGTAGTTTAGGCTCGGCGAGTGCGTGCAGCAACGCGTCAGCGCGTGCGTGCGCGCTGTGTCGCGGCGGCGCGCGCGGCGCGCGGCTCGGCAGCAGCGGCGCCTCGCTGGCGGGACTGTTCCCGCCTGTGGAAGAGCCGCTGCGAGCCTCCGCCTTCTCCTCCTCGAATGGATTCGTTAGCTGCGGCACCTGGTGAGGTATATTTGTTGATTAAATAGGGTTTTTGGACTAGTATACAGATATATCTCTATAGATTATTTCAACATTATTCAGATAGGTCTTACTGGTGGTAGGTTTCTCATGAGTGAGAGGCCATCTGAATAAGTACCACCGCAATGCCTATTTCTCCCCTCAAACAGCAGTTTAAATGCACTATTGTGTTTCGGATTGAAGGTCATTGTAGGCAGAGTAACTGGACATATTGAAACTTAACATCTTATGTCACATGATGGCGAGCGCAGTGGAATGCCAAGCATTGCTTTGTAATTCAAAGTGTTGTTTGGAACGTGATTTTTTCCATTAGTGGATTACTACTTGACCTTTTACGATTATTAGTAGATAGATATGCTGGTAAGTCTTTATAGTTTACATTCTTGATATCCTATAATCAGTTCTACAAAAAAAAACAACTATTTTCAACCTTTTTAACCTAATTAATAGATATAATTACATAGTATCTTACATAAACTATAGACTATTCAAAACATATTAAATTACCTGCAGTCCACCTCTCAAAAACACAGCGGAGGCGTACGGTGAGGCGTCTCGCTCCGCCTGCTGTACGGGCAGCGAGCGCGCCAACCGCACGCCGCACTGCGACAACCCCAGCGCCAGGTGGAACGCACTCGACGATAATATGTGGTACGCGCGGAGACTTGATATACTCTCCTAGTATTTAAAATAATTACATTAATAACGTCAAACATATGGGTGCTCTAACCTAAAATAACTATCATAGGCTAAGTTGTAAAGGAAAATATTAAGAAAATTACTAAACACTCTCGATTTCGACATCCTAGAGGAGACACTGCAAACAAAATGTTTGTAACAAAATGAAGGGTACATTCTATGTCTGTCTCTGTCACGCTTACGAAGTAACATTATTTTCCCTCTCGTTCCACTGTGTTCCCGTGTGCACGCACCATACGCAGAGATTTTGTTCCCGATGTCCGCTTTAGCTTAATACCTCAATATTGACTTATAGATTACTGTGATACATAACCAAAGTGAAAGAATTCGCAGATTACGAAGATTTTTTAGTCACAAGACCCAAAACCAAAAAAAGTACTTGATCACATTTTTGCTCACATATTTCCGCTTATTACACCACCGAAACTCCCTAAAACACTTTCAACTACACCTACATACAGCTGAATCTCTAACCTTGCACTTATGACTGTATATCTGATCGGCGAACAACCCCACACATTTCTCAGTGAGTCGCGACATGTAGGCGGCGTGCGGCGCCACGCTGAGCGCCATGGTGGCGTCGCAGCCTCGCATCTTGCGCACCAACTCCATTGTAGTGGAGTTCTCGCACTCAAAGTGTTCCACGTCGAACACATACCCGCCTATTATGATCCAGGAGCCGCCGTCTTTGGTATGGTTTTGGATGTCACACCTGAGGAAATGAGATAATCAATGTATTACTTCTTCAGGATCTAAAAATTAATCAAACAAACAAAGAGCCCTTCTTGAGCTATAACGCAATATGTATGTAAGATATACTATATTTTCCAAACTACATCGTTTTGAATGTGAATTTGCATATATAATCGTATCATTTAGATTGCCTTCTTGTTTGGAGTTGTATAATGTAGATGTGTCCACCAATAACTGGGTGAACAATATAATTCGATCTGTTATTCACTGTTAAGTTACTCATTACATCATCAGTTGGCGGATCATGTAAAATGTTTAAATAGAAAAAAACTACGATCGGATAAAAAACATATTATTAAATCAATAGAAATTTCGATTTCGGTATATGAATCTTGAAGCTTATCAATATAAAGAATGCAGTTGAGTACGCGAGCATTTCATTATTTTTAATGTATAGATCAATAAACTTACTTGCGTATAATACTATTATTCAGATTATGCCGTTTGGACACTAGTCCCGGCCATCCCAGCATATCCGCATCAAGTCTCGCAGAGGACGGCAACGTGCGCGCCGCCTCGTCCAACGCACGCACTATCGTTACCAACGAATCCGTGCAGTCGGACAACGCGTTCGGAGATCGAGCGGAGCACGCACACACCCACGCACTCATTTCGCTTATCACACGACCTGGGTGAAAATATTATTGTTGAAATGTTTTATTGCTAAGTATAGGGATTTTATAAATTATGTTATACTTTTCAGACCTGTGCCGACATAAATAAATAAATACATATCATCCAAAAGTCACATACATGACCCCACATGTAGATCGAGTCGGAAACTAAGAAAGACTTTTGGTCTCACAAACACCCAGACACAGAAGAAATTTGTGAACCGCATAAACATGCGGGGATCGAACCCTCTCGTTTATCAGGCAGTGTCTAACCGACTGCACCACGGTGCCTGTCAGAATATGGCGGTAATTTACGAAAGCATCTAATACGTCACACAATATTATTTATGTAAGTATAATAATTATAATTCGTTATATCGAAAGATTTTTTTAAAGTTAAGACAGAAAAGAAGCAAAATATTTTTATTTCGACCAGTTCTGTTTCTGTTGCACTCATTCATGTGTCAAACAAGGCACACCTACATATACAGGGCTTATTTTAATAAATAAAAAATAAATAATAATTAAGTTATACATACCAACAATATCACCAGCAATGAGATCGCACAGTGCAGTGAGTTGCTCGTTATCAGCCTTGTGCACGGCGCGGCAGAACGCGGCGAGTGTGGAGTGCACGTGTGACGTCACCAGCTCCGTGTAGTGCGCCAGCAACGCACGCACGCCCCGCGCGACTGCTGCGCCCGCCGCGAGACCACATCGCCTCGCAGAACAACAGTCTGAGATGAAATATATCGGTGTTTAATGGTCCTTTAGAAAGATCATCGCACTAAAACGGTGAAGGAAAACCGCGAGGAATCCTGCATACCATAGCGATTTATAAGAATTCCTATGGTATGTAAGTCCGCCATCCCGCATTAGGCCAGCGTGGTGGACTATATGGCCTGATCACTCTCAATCGTACTCTAGATTGTAATGTAGGCCCGTGCCCTGCAATGGGACGTATATGGGCTGATCCAGTTTAGTGGTCAGGTTCTATAATCTATCTATCATTAACTAAAGATTTCATTAGATATTTCAGTGCGTTTTATGTTTCAGTTAACGAAGATAGAGAGTACTTTAACCTCTGGTAAAAGAAAGGATATAGAGAACGGCCGTAAATGGATTAGACTCTTTTTAAAAGAATAAAATTAAATGAGCATGGGTGTCTTGCATTTAAACATAAATAGTAGCGCACAGCGGACCATTAGTTAGGAAACAAAACGAAGAGAGAGAATTTGTCTGAGAAGCAAAATAAAAAAAATAAACAGGTATGTAAAATGAAAATTAAATTTTGATAAAATATAATATGGCATAACTAGATGCTGGCCAATTTAATATTACCATATACTACAAACTTTATTTGAAACTATACTCTATAGATCACAAGAGATATATAATAAATTACCTTTGAAACCTTGTGAGAAGATCACAGCTGGGACTCACAGTGTCTTGTCCTTTCGGATCGTCAGTCTTACTTGTATCGCCCAGTATTATTGCGTTTATATGCATCTGTGTTTGGCAACTTGTGTTTTGAATTAAATGCTTCACCTAAAATGGAGATACATTTATTGGTCTTAAATAATTTATACATAATATACATTTAACAAATATTTGTCTTTTTTATATATTGGTTATAAAAATCAACCAGAATATAAAATCAGCAATAAATTTTAACAAAATTTTTTTTTTAATAACTTGAATCTGATTTTGAATTTGATACATACCAAATGCATGAGAGGTACAGAAGCTCCTTTGTCTGTCGACGTAGCATTACTCAATTGGTATTCTTCCGTACAAGCTATAAAAGAAAAAAATCACAGAACATTCAAAAGAAATAACATCCAATGGTCACATACATAGTCCTGACCTCATACTAAGATCGAGTCTTGTATCGTGGGTATCAGAAACTACGAGACTTTTCGGTCTCACAAACACCCAGACCCGAAACGAATACCTGTGGATCATACACATATTTGTCTCGGTGCGTGAATCCCTAGCCTGTCGTTTTACAGTCGGCGTCTAACCAACTGCGTCACAGAGTCCTAACTCAAGATTTGTCAGCATGCGATGGAGCGCAGCATACTAGTAAAGTAAACCGACAAAATCCGCACCACTCACTTGCGCTCACAAACCCCAATCGTGGATGTAGCACGGAAAGCCGCCAAATAGAAGTGGCAGTGGGCTGGTCTCGCCTGCGACATGCGGCCCAAGCAGTGGGCACGAATTTGTAATTTGCAAAAATTACTTACCAGTATTAAACTCAGCCGGCACCACGTCTGTTTCGTCACCCGTCTTGGTAGGCGGACGTCCACGTTGCCCTGTTATTATGTCTACTTGATCATAATCACTGAAAATTAAAAACGAACCATGTACGTAAATAGCAAACAACTAATCAGACTTAAAATTTTCTTTTATTGCGATTTCAATACAACTAGTTCATAGCTGCAATACTGCAAAGAATATCATCCCTGACGGTTGACGGTGACTTTCGGTTTACTTACGCGTCAAGTAGCAGATGATTGTAAGCGTCAGTTGCTTGTGATTGCAGTGCGTTTCTTAATGCATCACGGAGACCTCCTCCTCCCAGTAACGACCACACTAGAAGTTCAGTCATGAACCGCGCACCGGTACTCGCTGGCACAGCACCTAATAGCATTGATAATTTAAAAATACATTTTCAACTATTTTCACCTTCGAAAGTATATGTGTATATGTGTATATTGTGTTCCGACTCATTAGCACAATCAAACTATTTACTGCAGTACACATATTTTGTGTTTTAGCATGTAAAAAACAGCACGGGGCTGTTAATCTTCAGACAGTCGTATTAAAAATACACCTGACTTGCAAGAGTTATCAATTAAACAAATAAAGTTTTTAATATCGCCAGACAACGAGTAGGCGAGGCGATCCCGCGTGATATTTTCTATACGAATATTAACATTAAATTTCAAATAACTCATGAGCGCTGCGTCACTTCCCCGGCTTTTCATTGTGGCTCGGGTTGGAAAGTATGGTTATAACACGGCTAGCGTGTGATAGCCGCAGTGAATCTGTTACGGTCATTGAGGTATTATACTAGAGCGGACATCGGGAACAAAATCTCTGCGTATGGTGCGTGCGCAAGGGTACACATTGAAGCGAGAGGGAAGATATGTTACTTCGTAGGCGTGACAAAGACAGAAATAGAATGTACCCTTCATTTTGTTACAAACTTTTTGTTTGCAGTGTCCCCTCTAGTATATTATCTCAATGGTTACGGTATATGACCTTGCGGCAGCAGCGTGATGAGATGCGTGGCGCGCACGTGCGGCGTGGGCAGCAGCAGCGGCCAGGCGGCGGCGAGCGCGCGTCGTGCGGCGGCCGCGGCGCCCGCGCCCGCGCGCCCGTCCAGCAGCGCCACCAGCGCGCCGTGCACGCCCGCGCACCACGCGCCCGCGCACCACGCGCCCGCGCCCGCACCAACCTCGCACGCCTCCGCGCCGCGCGAGCACTGCCATGCGTGTACCTGCACACACAGTCCACGCAATAACTAAACACTGAACATCGTTATTTTTCTTTTATTACTATGTATGGCGAGACGAGAATGTTTCTGATAAGCATAACGGTACCATTTTTATAAATTATTATAATGTGATTTATTGCTTTTATAATACAGTAACAAATATCAATAAAATAGAAGTTTATTAGAAGGTACACGGCAAAATAATGATTGTAATATAACTCTCCTTCTTTCGCAGTCAGAGAAAAAAAATAGCGGTGGAACTATTTCTATTTCCGTCTCGCCTGGGTACTCTCACTATCTTCTCTCTCATTTTTGTATATAAAAGTAGTTTACATATTACTAAAGAACAAGGTACATACCTGTAGCCTCAGCAAATTTAAGCATGCTATAGCCAAACATTCGTTATCCTTCATAGGACTTGTGCTGCTTTGTTCAACTGCTAGTCTTAGAAGCCTCTCCAAAAACCTACACAAGAAAATCAGGTTAGTATATCCCCTTTCCTGTCGTAAGCGCCATATTGGAGTCTTTATTTAAAATAGCCCCTATTTCAATGACGTTAGGTTGCTTTATTGCTTGAAGTCCGACGAACCGCAGTGCGGTTCGTCCGACGGTCCAGGGGTTATAAAGATTTTTAAGGCAAAGGTTTTTTTTTACATTTTACAACTCACTTGAAAGTGCTTTCGGATAGATCTATGACGAAAGGCATTGAAGAAGGCAGATCTCTAGGACTCTCTTCACTCCACACAAATATATGTGTTGGTCCACTGGAAACACCTGAAAAATAATTGTAAAATGATCACTTCTTGCAATATCAACAAATTAACAGCCTCCGTGGCGTAGTTGGTTAGACGCTGACTGTGAAACGTGAGGCTGCGGGTTCGATCCCCGCACCGACATTATATAGATATTGCAATTAATAAGGCTAAACGAATAGGAACTCTTCTTTTTTTGAATGGCGAGACGAGCTTGCCGTTCGCCTGATGGTAAGTAATAGGACCGCTCATGAACAGCAGCGAAACCAAACAACCACTTGAATTTCATAGCAATGCTTGGTATTTTTTTAGGATGTTAAGTATGGATATGTGCAGTAGTTACACTGGTTACAATGTCCTTCAAACCGAAACACATTAGTGCATTTACACTGCTATTTGGCGGGAGAAATATACATTGCGGTAGTCCCTACTCAGACTGTCTCTCACGTATGAGAAAATCCTTACCATTAGCTTTGAACGATGGATTGAGCACTTGCACGGGTTGTGGTACAGGTCGCAGTATCTGCGCGCGCTCGTGCGTGCCCCACGCGTACAACGTACCGTCCGCCGCCAACGCCAGTCCGTGTGACGCACCCAATGACACATCCACTATTTTTACACCTGGAAATAATAGTTCTAAATTAGGAAAAAAATATACACGACTGCCTCGGTGGCGTAGTTGTACTAGGGTACGATTACAAAACTAAGATCTCGGGTTCAGAGTCAGCAATTTGTGCCCAATATGGCGTTAGGCTCGCAACTTATCACATCGTGGGACGGAATATACTGGGTATATCAAGACTGCTACCGAAAACGAAGCCGGGTGGTAGTTTTTAACCAACTTCAAAAAAAGGAGGAGGTTCTCAATTCGACTGTATGTTGCTTTTTTACACGCTTTATATTAGCTTCACTTGTATGTTTGTTTGTAACCGACTCCTTAAGACGCGATTTTGACCCACTTTAAACGGACAGATTTCATTCAAATTTTGCACACCTGTCAAAGACCGATGACAATACAATAATTTAAAGATTTTTTGAAAAAAAAAAATGGATATTTTGCACGCCGCTAACTTCCTCTGGAAATACAGCCGTAGATGGATGTTTTTAGTCAAAACAATTAAATAATAGTTAAAAAAACTAAAATACACGCTTTAATAAGATATACAACTAAAAAAGTAAAAATAATTGATACTGAATTTAAGATAAGAGAATGGAGTAAAATACATATATTTTATTGTTACAAAGCGTGGGGTGCAGGAGGATAAGTAATTGTTGTAAACACCCCACGCTTTGTAACAATAAAATATATGTATTTTACTCCATTCTCTTATCTTAAATTCAGTATCAATTATTTTTACTTTTTTAATTGTATATCTTATTAAAGCGTGTATTTTAGTTTTTTTTAACTATTATTTAATTTAATGTTTGTTACCTCATTTTTCTGTACTGTGTGAACCAATTTAGACCATGCGATAAAAATATGGCGAAGATCTGATAAATATCTTCGGACCTGGAGAGGGGAACTCCTCAAAATGAAGTAGGATTTCAATGGTTCTTTTTGCATTAGGTTCATTATAAAAGTTAAATTACAGTGAGAGAGGAAAAAAGGGGGAGGGGTGAGGGGGTGTGGGTGATAAAATTAATATACACGTAAATACAAATATAAATAAAAAAATACCTAAATATAAATCTTCGGCAGCTTTCAACCGATTTTAATTATTTATTTTTGGCCGACTTCAAAAGAGGAGGTAATCAATTCGACTGAATTTTTTTTTTTTTGTATGTTTGTTACGCGATTACACCGGCAATTGTGTACCGATTTTGATTTTTTTTTTGTCGGAAAGCATGATATACTGGGTTGGTCCCATATAAAATTGGTGAAGACCTGATGAACATCTTAGGATCTGCCGACCAGAACTCCTCAAAATTAAACGGTCCAGCATTAATTCTTTTTGCGTTAGATTAAGTATAAGTATACTATTAAAAAGGGTGGTTGAAAATGGGAAAAGGGTGGGGGTGGGGGGTGAGGGGGTGGAAAATAGCTACAATTGTTAATACTCAATATCTCCGGCAGTTCTTAACGGACTTAAAAATAACTTTTTTGTCAAAGAGTATTATATGATAGGTAAGACCAAAAAAATATTGTGAAGACCTGATGAATATCTTTGGACCTGAAGGGCAGAACTCCTCAAAATTGAACAGGACAGCAATAATTCTTTTTACATTAGGTTCAGTATAAGTTTATTACTACAAGGGAGGGGGGGGGGTGGAAAGGGGAAAGTAGATAGGGGCGTGGGAAGGGGGGGGGGGGATATATACAAATATAAATACTAAATATCTGCGACAGTAAATAAATGATTTTAATAACTTTTCTTCGGAACGAATTATACATAATGTTGGTCATATAAAATATGGTGATAATCTGATGAATAGTTACATATCTGGAGAGCAGACCTCCACAAAACTTTGCAGAAACGCAATGATTTTTCGTCCATTAGGTTAAGTATATGTATGTGTTTTATTAAAAAATAGGAAGTGAAGAAGGTGTAGAGGTGAGGGGGTAACGAATGAATACCACGCATAAGTGTACTCAATATCTCTAGCAGGTTGAGCCGATTTTAGTATTTTCTTTATCATAAAAACGAAATTACAGTGTAGCTTCCTTAAAAATCATAAAATATTAATTTCGTTTTTGAAATTATAAAGGATTACAATGGTTCATTTTTTATATACATTGATTCCAGTTTTCATTATATGATTACCTTTGGCATCATTACAATGCTTATGAAAACTAAAAGTAATAAATAAAATAATTTAATTAAAAATTAAAAGACCGACTTCAATGTGCACTACAAAGTAATAAATAATATATATTTCATTGTGCTAGTAGTAGTAGTACACATTGATTAATTTTCTTATTGACTAGACTAGCCAACAAATCTTAAATACGTAATATTTTGAAGGCGGGTCGCCAAGTGACGAACACGACGACCTACACAAAAAAATTAATTTGTGTAAAACATCCTAGCGTAAAACACGCAATTTCACACGCAATATTAATTTGTCTTAATCTATATAAACTTACGCCATTTTCCCAGAAGGGATACCCCTTCTTCATTTTCCCAGAAGGGGTATGCAGAGATTCTCCTGGTATAAACCAGGACACCCACGTTACGCCTTGCGTGTTTTGTCCCTCGGTGTGATTGGGGGCGAGAGTCTATAGTGATATCGGGTGCAAATTCCAGTCCCTGTCCTGATAACTAATAGAAAAATCGCCCGTTCTTAATATATCAGCTCTTAATCAACATTGTTGAGTATCGGACTTATATACAATCGAGTGAAACATACAAACTTAACAACCCTTCCCTTTCTTATACTTTCCTCACTATGATTCCTATCACTGTTAAAGTAATTGTATATAAATATGCAAATTACTCCAATAAGTCAATGGTGTACCCTGGAGTTGAAACCCTTGACCACTGTATCTTTGATCGTATGCAATACATTAAAATTAGACTACACATATGACACATATTAATTCTATTAAAATTTCAACAAATGTACACGTAGGATCAATATGTTAAATTAATTTGTTTCTAGTTTACATATGGACCTAACTGAGCGCCAACGATACATCTACAAGTAGGTAATATTCAACTGTGTTACATTACTTAAATTTGTTCTCGTTCGTCACTTGGCGACCCGCCTTCAAAATATTACGTATTTAAGATTTGTTGGCTAGTCTAGTCAATAAGAAAATTAATCAATGTGTACTACTACTACTAGCACAATGAAATATATATTATTTATTACTTTGTAGTGCACATTGAAGTCGGTCTTTTAATTTTTAATTAAATTATTTTATTAGTTGGAAAGAACATATTGACAGATTGATCCCAGAAAGACCACATGAAGATCTGATGATCATGTTCGGACCTGGAGAATAGAACTCCTCAAAATTCAGTAGGATTCCAATGGTTCTTTTAAATTGGGTACAGTATAAAAGCTTAGCTACAGTGGTGGAGGGAGAAGGAGATAGGGGTGAAGGGAGAGGTGGGGGAGAAAAAAATAATAAGCATGTGAATATTCCATTCTCCAATATCTTCGGCAGATTTAAGCGATTTCAGTGTCATCGGAAAGAACATATTCCTTGGGGACTAACTCTTTTTCATTGAAATGCCTATCAACATTAAAAAGATACAAATAACTAAAATGTTTAATAAAAAAATAAAAACCGGCTTCAAAACAAAAAACTACTAAAAACCAAAAAATAATAAAATTATCAATACCATTGCAAAGCAAAAAATAATATTTATTTCATTGTACTTGTGCATGTTGATTAATTTGCTTAATTACTTGACTAGCCAACAAATCAAAATATATACGTAACATATTGAAGGCGGATCGCCAAGTACACTAAAACTACCACCCGGCTTCGTTTTCGGTAGCAGTCTTGAGATACCCTGTATAACGCGAAATGTGGGTGTCCTGGCACCTCTGCCTACCTCTTATCAAAGTATCAAATAATCTTACGGCGTATTTCCAATTACAAATCTATAAAAAAATCATAGTATAAAGGTCATACAGACTACAATTAAAACATCATATAAATACATACCTTGAAAAGCTTCAATTTGTTTCGGAATTTTCAAACATTCTAAATTTCCATGACCGAGGCGGTAACCATCTCCTTTGCCCCAAGTGTATACCTGTCCACTGAAAAAACGAAAATAATATAGCTCAATTAAAAAAATAAAAATAAGGAATTGTAAAAGGGCATGAATAATACGATATTTTATAATGGTTTCTTAGATTTACGCGAATGTTACACATTGAAATAAAACTATTATTTACGGATTTTATTGCGAATTTAGTTTAATTTTTTACATTTTTAACTTCCCGACGTTTCGATTACTTTACAGCTTTCGTGGTCACGGGGCGGACTGAGGTATTAGACGTCCGCTCTGTGACTGTTACAATTCAACTACCCTTATTTTACAATTATTAATTTAAAAATTAATTTTAAATATCTGGTCTATGTTTGCGATCCGATCTACGCAGAAAGAGCTCACAGTGTCTTGAGGTCTGGCAGTTGGTCTTTTGGGTTCCGATTTAATTAAATGTAGTATTGGATCCCATGCTTGTGCAAGCTTCAAGCCATCTTCTCTATTGAAATTTGGATGTTTTTTTAATTTCAATAGCCTCGCGAAACATCCTGGGCAGGAAACGGTGTTCTTTAGCGAGGACTTGGGGCTGGTCAAAGCGGAGGTAATGCTTGGAGCCTTCTTCTATATGTTCAGCAACTGCAGACTTCGTTGAGCGTCGATGTTTGACGTCAGCTATGTGTTCTTTCACGCGGGTCCCTATGCTTCGTTTTGTTTGACCTATGTAGGAGAGGCCACAGTCGCAATCTATTTTATATACGCCCCGTTCTTGCAGGGGTATATGGCACTTGACAGGTGGTAGAAATTGACTAATCTTCTTGGGCGGCTTGAAGTACGTCTTTATAGAAGCACGCTTCAGGATATAGCCAATTTTGTCTGTGACTCCTTTTATGTAAGGCAAGAAAACGGGGACTTGTTCGACTGTGGCTGGCTTCACTCGGTTTCTGTGACGGCGGCGTGGGATTTGGAGCTTGTTGTCTCGCAGTACCTGCTTGACGTGTTGCAGCTCAGTCGCCAGGTGTTTCTCGTCACAGATTCCTCGTGCTCTCTGAAACAAGGATTTACCCACGGTAGCTAACTGTTTTGGATGGTGGTGAGAATCGCCGTTCAGATATTTATCTGTATGGGTCTTTTTTCTATACACAGTGTGACTTAAGGACTGATCGGGATTACGGATAACTAAAACATCTAAGAAAGCAAGAGATTTATTATGTTCTAACTCCATAGTAATAATAATAATAATAATAATAACACCCAACAGTCACATACATAGTCCTGACTCCACATTAAGATCGAGTCTTGTGTCGTGGGTATCAGGAACTACGAGAGACTTTTCGGTCTCACAAACACCCAGACCCGAGAGAAATATTTGTGGGCCGCACAAACATTTCTCTCGGTGCGGGGATCGAACCCGCGGCCTCTCGTTTCACAGGCGGCGTCTAACCGCCTGCGCCACGGAGGCTGTCATAGTAAATTGAATTTTATTGTTGATGGAGTTAAGGTGATTTAAAAATGCAGTTACTTGGTCAGATGGTAAAATTGTGAAAGTATCATCTACGTACCGCTTGTAAAATCTCGGCGAGACTGAGGCTGTACTAAGGGCTGTCTCCTCAAAGTCTTCCATGAAAATATCGGCGACTACTGGAGATACAGGTGAGCCCATAGCGACGCCATCCACTTGTACATAGAATTGATTATTCCACAACATATAGCCAGATGTGAGGCAATGTTTGAGTAGTTCTGCATATTCAAGAGGCATGTCTTTCTCTGCTAACTTCTTAGAGACAATTTTGAGGACTGTGAGCTCCTTCTGCGTAGATCGGATCGCAAACATAGACTAGATATTTAAAATTAATTTTTAAATTAATAATTGTAAAATAAGGGTAGTTGAATTGTAACAGTCACAGAGCGGACGTCTAATACCTCAGTCCGCCCCGTGACCACGAAAGCTGTAAAGTAATCGAAACGTCGGGAAGTTAAAAATGTAAAAAATTAAACTAAATTCGCGATAAAATCCGTAAATAATAGTTTTATTTCAATACGATATTTTGATACTTTTCTAGTCTAATAATAAGAGTTCATTCTTCTAAAATATTATAGCTAAAAAACGCCACCAAGCATTAGTTCTGTATCAGCCCATATACGTCCCACTGCAGGGCACGGGCCTCCTCTACAATCGAGAGTACGATTGAGAGTGGTTAGGCCATATAGTCCACCACGCTGGCCTAGTGCGGGTTGGCGGACTTACATACCATAGAAATTTTAGAAATCGCTATGGTATGCAGGTTTCCTCACGATGTTTTCCTTCACCGTTTTAGTGCGTGGCGATTGACTATCAATACACACATGACTACGAAAAGTCAGAGGTGTGCCCTGGGATTCGAACCCACGACCACCGTGAACATGTGGCAGTCGCGTCTAGTCCGTTTACGAACAGGCCACCACGCACTTGCATTAGTAGCATTAGTTCAATAAATAAAAAATATTAACACAAATACCTTAACACGTATTAAGAGAATATTTACCCATCAGTAAGCGCCGCATGGAAATGTTCGCCGGTATAAACCCGTGTTATTCGCAGTACTGATAGCGACGAGAGTGTCCGGGGAGCTCCGCCCTCCGTGTCGCCGAACACTTGCACCGCTCCCTCCCATGTGCAACACAGTGTCTGACTTTCTCCCCATCCTATAAAATAATATTATAAACGGTTAAAATTCATGGCCTTGAACATTTTTTTTAATTTTAGAAAATACTTGTATTTAAAGGAAAAAATAACCATGAATATAAACGAAGCTAAATTACTGTTACGCTTACAAAACTTTTTTTAATACCCTTACAAATGCTATAGCATAAAAACATATAATGACAAGCCCAATAAGCTATTATCGACCTTATTTACACTCTAAATAAAGTTGAGTTTCACGTATTACAAAAAATAATAATATTGGATCGCTTGCACCACACATAAGGTTGAGTATTACTAATTAAATATTTTCCAATTCATGAGAAATAAATTTGTGAATTAATAACCAAAGCTAGCACAGTTGAACTGTTTACCCAAAGCGATATCAATAATCCGTTCGATGTTGTGTGCGTTGAATGACACTGGTTGCGGCGTGAGACAGTTCTCGATGGTGCCGTGTCCGAGGCGGCCGTGCGTGCCGCGCCCCCATGTGTACAGCGCGCCGCGAGACGTTATCACTGCACTGTGATATAGAATGTATATAAAGAGTTTGTTTGAGGTTAGATTAAAATAAAAACTTTCAAATGAGTTAAAATTGTCATATGATTACACATGTACTTGAAAACTGGCCAAGTGCGAGTCAGGCTCAGTACATAATAAAATAAACCGATTTTTATCATAACTTTTCAAGGATTTCATTATTCGAATTGGATATTTTACATCATACATACTTGACAATAAACGTATGTTTTTATATAAGTATCCAGCTGTAGTTATTGTTATATTCGTCATCCCATAACAAGAATTCGCGGTTACGTTTATTTAAAATTAAAATAAACATTTAAATGGTATACTTTTAGTAACAGTCTTCTGTTAGTACCGTTTAATTATAACTTTTAAAAAAAACAAGGGAACATTTGTGCAAGTCTAAAATGTGATAAGAGTAGATTGTGACGTGTAATAAACTGTTATTATTGTAATTGCAACCTTCATCATCATAATCATCTCAGCCACAGGAAGTCCTCTACTCAACATAGACCTCCAAGGATCTCCACATCGACCTGTTGGAAGCGGCCTGCATCCAGCGACTTCCTGCAGCTTTAGCCAGTGAAACGAGAGGTCGCAAGTTCGATCCCCGCACCAACACAAATATTTGTGTGTCCCACAAATATTTGTGTAGGGCCTGGGTGTTTGCGAGACTGCAAAGTCTCTCGTAGTTGCTGATACTCACGACACAAGAGTTAATTGATCTTCATGTGGGGTTAGAACTATGTATGTGACTGTTGGGTGTATTATTTACCTGCTAGCCGCCCCAGCGTAGACTCTATGCACCTCATGGTGTGCGAGATGGTGTATGGCGGCGGGTGCTTCTCTATTGGCGGTGTCTCCGTGTCCGAGGCGGCCGTCGTCGCCCGCACCCCACGACCACACGCCGCCGCACGACGAACAGCACAGGAAGTGACGCCCCGCCGGGTGAGATGACACTTGGATTATCGTTTTGTTTTCTAAACCTGTTTCGATGGTATGCGATTAGAATGTTATCGCTTGTATTGGTAGATAACGAGGGATTGTAATGAAATATATAATTGAAAATAATTATATCTCTGGAACTTCACTCCATAAAGAGGATTTCTAAAGTTTATGGTTTCTTAGATATACGCGAATTACACATTGAAATAAAACTATTATTTACGGTTTTTATCGCAGATTCAATGTGTAACATTCGCGTAAATCTAAGAAACCATTGTATACATATTATTTTTACGTTTACTTTTATAAACAAAGTAAGTCGATATAGTACAATTACTTTATGAGTTTCAGAATATTCGACAATTTAATTTTGTACAATATCAAAAGTCCGAAAACAAAACAAGTTAATATATAAATAATTTATGACAATAATTTTTACCGGGTACAATTTGCGGCGTCATAGTATCATAAGGCAGCGTATACACGACGCCATCGTGCGTAAGAAGTAACGCTAACTTCTCGGCGCAAGAGATCTGCTGAATCCTGAGTGTCCCCAACGGAATTGAACCGGTACCGATTGACACTACTTCTTGGGCTGATTCTGTGCACTGTATACATAAACAAATATACTGAATATGTAATTCCGACCTCAGACAAATATTTAAGTCTTTTCATAGGAATCAGAAATGATAAGAGCCTTTTTGATCACTAGGACACATATCTGGGTACAGGGTTCAACTTCACACCCTCTAATTTTATATCTACATCTTAAATAAATAGTAAAATAATTGTTATTATAGCACTTATTGACTTTTTAATTACGGGTGTTTATGGTAAAAAAACACACTACATTTAAATTACTTCAAATAAAAATAAGTTTATACTCACAGTAACAAAACCCTTCAAAGGAGGTAACAGGGGTGCTCCAAGTCTATCCAAATGACACAACAACGCTATGCCGGCTTTCCTGACGCTCATCAATCCATCACCACTGGGAAGATTCAGTTCTCTAGAAAATAAATTATGGTTATACATAATGGGGCCAATATATGTATAAAATTATTACTGGTTCATAAAATAAAGATATAAGTGTACTTACTTTAGGTAGACTTCAGTAGGATTAACTTCGGCTGTAGGTTCATTGTTAATGATCGGTGAGGGAGCTGCGACTTTTGCCATACGTTTTAAAAATGGCCCTAACGGTGCTGTACACTCTTCCAATGTTATCCTGAAATATTAATGATAAATAAATATAAATAGATAATATTAGTTTATTGTTAATCTAAAACAAGTTTGAGTGCCATTCAATAGTCCTAAATTATTATTATATTATTTTTCTTTTCAAATAGTTTGCGCATATTCGACAAACCTGTCACATGTCAGCCAAGAAGATGGCACAAAAAGGTGGACCGGCACCACCATCTTTATCTACGTTTTTGAAATACCAGTAATCCTTCTGTATTAAAAATACTTTAAGGCAGGAAGACACACTAATTTTCTAGTAGTACAAGTGTGAAGCCACACGACGCGCAAAGGCGGATCTAGCTTTTAAGCCGAAGGGAGAGCCGATTTAGTTCTTGTCGGAATACTGGGTCCGATTTCAATACTTGAATTCGTAATAATGATTTTTTAAGTTTGTTACAGCTGTGATTTGAACACACACACTTTTTTTACTATATTTATTGTGCTTATAAATTTTATCAACAAGATCATAAATAAATACTGCCAATCTGGACCCAGCCCAGGGGGAGGGGATTATGACCCCCATGACCTCCCCTTGCATCCACCCTTGGCGACGTGGCGACGGTAACACATTCGCAGTAGGTATAGAGTATCACACGGATGATGCGGCGCCGCAGCGCAACTCTAATAATCCGCACATCACATCACCCCTCCCCGCCTCGTCTCTCAGCTCGCAAGTGCGGCGCGCGACGATCAAACGCATCGTGTGACATTGTGTAGTAATTTGTTAGTAGGATGCCGCAGCAGTACCGCTCCGCTGCCGCACCGCACCGTCACCTTTTCATTTATGTCTTCGCTCTTACGTACCAAAAGTTATAAATTGTATACAATAAAGGCTGATTATAGAGTCACGCTGACCGGGCGCTGACTACTCAGCGCGTAGCTTACGGTCGGGGGTCAGAGCTGACAACTACGCGAAACGCTCTTTAGAAGCTCATACATTTCAACTGTCAGCGCTGACGGTCAGCGCGCAGTAAGCGTGACTCTAAAATCAGCCAAAATCTATTACCTATTGTCCGGTTGCCGTTTCTGTTTGGGCGGCAGCGTGACGAGTACATCGGCGGCCTTCAGTAGCGCGGGCAGCTCGGCGCGGCGCGCGCACAGCTCCACCCACACGCACAGCGACGTGCGCCAGTCGCCCAGCGGCACGTTGCAACCCACTTCACTGCAATTACAATACACAATTGAAATTAAATTTAATGTATTTATTGATCATGTGGACAATTAAAGAGCTTTTATGACAAGTCTATACATATAGCACATAATCTCTATATACAAAATATTTGCTGTATACTATATAATCAAAGACTATAGTGTTATTTATTTAATATTTTTAGTACATATTTGATTTAAAGTATTAATTACTGCATTATGGTAATTTGTTTTTCAAAGAAATACATAATTTACATTAATCAAATTAAATTTATTAGTGGACCATGACTATTATAAAAAACTGTGCGAACCGGTTTATTGTTACCACCGGATCTAACGCGGCCCTTCCTAAGAAGACCCGACGAAACAAACTCAGTGGGCTTACACTACTATTGAAACTAGGCGACGCGACCCAGTTCTGATTATATACATATTTGAATATCCAGCCAATAACACTCAGTGGGCATGCTTTGTGTCCAACTTATTAAATAACGACCATAAGTATTTTCAAAACAAGAGAACACATCTATGTGTTCTCTATATTTCTATACGTCTTTACATTATTAAGCAAGGATGATGAAAAACTGCCTGCCTTTGTGGCGCAGTTGTACTACGGTATAATTACAAAGCTGAGATCTCAGTTTCGTATCCTGAGTCGGGCAAAGTGATATTGGATTTTTCTATTCATTGTCAGCCCGAAGTCAGAAATTTGTGCCCGATATGGCGATAAGCTCGCCCTCTATCACATCGTGGGCAAAGGTGGATCCAGGGGGGAGGTCATGGGGGTCATGACCCCACCTGGGTTGGCCCCAGATTGACAAATTTTATTAATTATCTTGTTGATCAATTTTATAAGTACATTTAATTCTTTGTATGTCGACAAATAAAATAAAAAAGTATATGTGTGTTCACAAATCACGCCTGTATCAAACTTTAAAAGTCATTATTACGAATTGGAGTATTGAAATCGGACCCAGTGTTCTGACATGAATAGGGTATTTGACTATTATAGATATAGATTTTTGGTATTATTTCGCTTACTAACACAAATACGTTAAAAATAAAGCCTTGCCGTCAAAAAAGTTAATACTTTTTTGCCTTATTTTACAAGCTACTTTAATAAGTAGCTTGTAAAATAAGGCAAATATTAGTATTTAAAATTAAAGAGTAGGGGTGTAGTGGGGACATCTTGCTGTCTCTTTCACACGCGCATACTGAAATGTATAATAACCCTAGTGTCGTCACTATCTTGGTTTTGCATTTCTTTTCTGTTACCCCCACTACAAGTTTTAAAACGTTTCTAACTTGTTTCATTCTGAATGGATTTATAAATTTCTTTGTTTGTTAGACCATAGCTATGGATACGTTTTGATAAATATAATAAAAAATTGGAGTCAAATACCCTATTATATGACCACCTCCCTGGCGTAAAATCTGACAGGAAATATAATGTGACCCCCCTGGCGTAAAAGCTGGATCCGCCCTTGATCGTGGGACGGAAAATGTAATGTCCTGGTTGCACTTCTACCTATTCCTTCTGCAAAAAGGACGTGAGTTTATGTATGTATGATGAAAAATAATTGATGTTACGGAATTATTTCCTTATGATTAAGGAATTATACCATTAAAACAGTCATATGAAAATTCGATTATGGTATTACAAGTACAAAATACCTGATTATTTCAACCTACACAGAAACAGCGATAACGATAAACTCAGTATGGTATTAGGGGGACCTTTGTTTCAATTATTTGAGATAGCAATTGAACAACCCACTACTTCCTCTTTTATCCTGAACACCGAAAGCCCACTCATATAACGTCATTATACTGCAACTAATGATCAATGCTTTGCAATCTAGTTAGTATATAATATATTGAAGTGCGTGGTGGCCTGTTGGTAAACGGACCAGACGCGGCTGCCAACATCTTCACGGTGGTCGCGGGTTCAAATCCCAGGGCACACCTCTGACTTTTCGGAGTCATGTGTGTATTGATAGTCAATCACCACGCACTAAAACGGTGAAGGAAAACATCGTGAGGAAACCTGCATACCATAGCGATTCATAAGAATTTATATGGTATGTAAGTCCGCCAACCCGCACTAGGCCAGCGTGGTGGACTATATGGCCTAACCACTCTCAATCGTACTCTCGATTGTAGAGTAGGCCCGTGCCCTGCAGTGGGACGTATATGGGCTGATCCAGATAGTATATAATCTAGGGTAATATGGTTGCGTTTAGCCAGGTAGCACATTAACTATTACAGCCAATTCTAAATACTTCTCATCAGAAAAATCGAAACACCTTGCAAGGTTAAGTTTTGTGAGGTTTATCAGAAAAAAATGTATAAAAATTTGAATTTAGAACATCAACATTAGGATCATATTTTTATGTGACATATCTTAATAAATATACCCCTTTTATCTGATAATCTTTACAAAACATACACTTTCAAGATATTTCGATTTTTATGATGAGAAGTATATATACTAAACATACATACCCAGCCACAACCTGGTGCAGGAACTTGGCAGCGCTGTCCACCACTTCAGCCCATATCTTCTGCGAGCGCGGCGCTTGTTGTGCCGCCCCCGCGCCCGCAAACAGCGCGGCGTCGGGCAACGCACGCACCGCCTCTAACGCGTCCTTGAGTAGCGCTGAACACACGTCCGCGTCTTCACCGCAACGCCACGCTCGACGGACCAATGACAAGGCTAAACGGAGAGCTGCTCGCGCACCTACGCGGGCTAGTCCAAGCGCACTGATAACAATAAAATATATTATCGAATTAAATTAAATAGATTATAAATAAATGCATCCAACAGTCACATACATAGTCCAGACCGCACATTAAGAGGAATAGGAACAAGTAGATACTTTCGGGGCTCACAAATACCCTAGACCCAAAAGAAATATTTGCAGGCTGTACAAACATTTCTTTCGATACGGGGATCAGACCCGCGGCCTTGCGTTTCACAGCCAGCATCTAACAAACTGCAGCACAGAAGCTGAATGGGATAGGAATTGTATGATCATTTTAATTTCCCTAGCTACATTTTTTACTATATTTTTCCTGTTGCTGATCACGATTTTAATTACGATACCTCAATGGAATTGAGCCTAGTACTAAATAACAATGAAAACAATGATGAAAGACATATTATGTACTTGCATGTCATTTCTAATAACAAAAGTTATTAATGAATAAGGTTTTTACCTTGTAAGATATTCTATAGACCTCCTCGAATATAAGAATTAATGAATACAAGAAACAAACATGTTTTCAATGTCAATATGATAATTTATTTCTCTTGTACATATCAGGAATCTGTACTACTAGAAGAAAAATATCTATACTTTTCAAATCTAAAGAGGTATCTTTAAATATTACCTTTCAGAATCATCAGTATGCTCTTCTGTTTCTTCTTGGCCCTCAGAATCCAATGGGTTGTTTAAAGAGCTGACAACATTACTAAGAGCTCTGTTACTGACGCCATGTGGTGGTTTCTTCTCTAATTTCACTCTCTTTACTTCTTTATTTTGACTTTGATCTCTGAAAATATTTTTTTTATATTGGCAAATCACCTGAATGATCATCTTGTCGAAAACTGAAACTAATATGATATTAACTGAGGAAAGCTAAATAAAAAACCTCTCACCACTCATCTCAATGAAATGTATGCCAGTATGAATAATTAATTCTTTATATTTTGCTTAAAGAATAAGGGTTATTGAATTAAGGAATATGTGTACTGGCTAATTGTGACACAATTAATTTTGGGTCAAAATTCAAAATAGGCAGTGTTTTCTTCATAGGAACTTAGGAAAAAAGGTATTTTTATGTCTACAATTATACAATCACCCTAACATACTAAAATAAAGACTAAAAGATAAAACCCCTAAATCATAAATATGCTCTACCTTATAACAGCTACAAGATGTCTGTTACATAACAGTATTAGCCGACGTATTTGAGATATGAAAGGGCAGCTCATAGCAGTGTTGATGGCTCGGACACGCTGCTCCCAAATCAGAGATTCCATGAGGCTTTGGAGACATTCTGGTCCTACATAGAATTATTTTTCTTATTAGAATCCATTGCAATTTGATAAATATTACAATACTAGTAGACATTAATGCAAAAAATAATACCACATATTCTGGGAGAACTCCCATTAATCATAAAATCAGATAGCCATGTAATAATATTTCAAAATAATTTTCCCTAACATCAATAACAGATTTGCTAACCCCTTGATTATTTATTTATTCATTTATTTTATACAGGGTATATAGGCAGACTTAATGCATGAAGCATTCTATGCCAGTCAAACTTCATATGGTGAAGACTCATATTATGAATTGAGTATTTAAGTCAAATGATATTCACTTTTACTTTTACTCAACACTGAACTAATACAAGGTCAACCACAGAAAGCAAATCTATATTAAAGAATTTCAAAATAGTGTTCTTACAAAACAAACTTGTTTTCTTAAGATGGTTTGAAACTTTTTAAAATGTTTTTTTAAAACTCTAATGTCCTGTAAGAAAACAGAATATGTCACACAAATTACATAAAAAATAATTGTTATGACTTATTACTTAAGACAAAAGATGAAGTGAAGAAACAATATATACAAAAACTCCTTTAACTTACCAGGATCTTGCTTCCACTTGAGATCATCTACCACATGAAGGGAAGGTGGTGGTGAAACTATTTTCGATTGTATGGCAATGCGATGCTCCTCCTCCAGAGACAGTGCGGTGCATGGGGCACATGCACATCCGGAGTGTGGGCCACACAGTCCATCGCAACATGTGCATGTTAAGATCTTTAACAAGACAGTTCAGTCGTATGAGGAATAACTAAGTATAATGGCAATATTTTTTAATACATTTGTTTATTTTTATTACGAATATTTGAAAAAATGTATTGGATTTTTGGGTCATAAAAATAAAATGCATATTGTATATCTCACCCTAAGCCCGCAATAATATTTTCCACTATCACCGAGTTTCGCCGTAACACCAGCACCATTCACGAGGCCAGTTGAAGAGTCAAAATATATTTCTCTGTCCTGTAACAAGCTGTTGAACAAACTGCAGAGGGAATCTGGGTTTTGGAGGGCTTCTTGCAAGTCGGGATTTAACCATTTTGAATCCAAGTGCTGTTGCGGGCGGAATATGAAATCCTCCTGTTCGTCAGGGACAGACATTTTCGCAACCGGCACTTTCTACACACTCATAAATGCATTGTAAAAAAATAAATGTTCACAGTCTTAACAAAAATTCAAATTCGCAAGATATTCACATATTTCCATTTCGAAACAAGACGAAAAAAACATTTAAAAATAATTCATCGGAATACAAATCGACAAATCAATCAGCTCAAGAAATTGTGTTGTCAAAATGGGGACGTTCCTTTTCACGCTGTGAGCAAAATGCAAATCGTGTTCACTTAAAAAATATATTTATATTGTGCAGATTTAGAATTATTTACATAGTTATAGCAGTTTTTTAAGATCATCAATCAAATTACAAGTGAAGAGAGTTAAATAATTATATTTTTATTTCTGTATTTATGAATAAAGGAGATGGGCCAGAAATGTATGGGCCTTGGGCCGTTTGTAGTACATTACACCAAATTTACTTAGTGAAATTGGCATTTGATTTCTGTATGAAATACTATTATACGTTACATATTAGCTTTATACAAAAATAAATGCCAAGCCAAGAACAGCAACACTACAAGGGGACAATATGGCGTCTGAAACGGCATGTTTGACAACCGATGTCAAAACTTGACATTTATGAAATATGAAGTCGTAATTCGTTTTCCTATAAATCAAATATTATTTTTAGTCGTCTGTGCTATAAATTACTGTACTCTATATAACTCGTAAATGTTTTTACGTCAACGGAATTAGTATCATACTTTATTGATCATCTTATATAATATAACATAATGTCTATACAATAAATTGCAACAAGTCTGTCAGAATCTCGTCATGTTTATAGTTATTTAATATTAAGAAAGTGTACTTATATCTGGCCGTAAGTGCGGTGCATAATACTTGCTAAACAACCTATTTAAATAATCCACAATAAAAATCTGCTAGGCATGAGATACAGCACGGCACAGACTGATCACTTGTCGCGACTGCTAGCATCTGTATCAGCCCATATACGTCCCACTGCAGGGCACGGGCCTACTCTACAATCAAGAATACGATTGAGAGTGATTAGGCCATATAGTCCACCACGCTGGCCTAGTGCGGGTTGACGGACTTACATACCATAGAAATTCTTATGAATCGCTATGGTAAGCAGGTTTCCTCACGATGTTTTCCTTCACCGTTTTAGTGCGTGGTGATTGACTATCAATACACACATGACTCCGAAAAGTCAGAGGTGTTCCCTATGTGCATATGAATAAATAATCATTTTATTATTAGGCATATGCACTTAATAAGCTCTTAGTTATTATAGTCCATACAAATGAATACGCTATAAAAATGGAATCGAATCTGATAGCAGCCATGTTTATTTCTATACCTTAATGTCTAGTAAAAGAACATACTAGCAATCATTTCTGTACAAGCTAACATTTCAAACATTATATTTAGTCTACCCCTAGAAGTCTAATATACTTTAGTATATTAGACTTCTGCATACTTAAAAATAATATTATCCTAAGGTTTAAGATATTATTTTTCAAATAATGTATTTGACATTAATTCTAACTGGTTATTTCTGAGCACACATAAATATAAAAAAAAAATGAAATAGTAGGATTAATTGATGAAAGAAAACTAAAATCAAACAAAACTTAAGGACAATAAAGTACAACCAGATCTTGCTTTATATTTTTTATTTATATTCGCCTAAAAATAATCTCCAGTCAAAACATCTAGGAACAATGTCGGTGCTCCTATATTGTACTATTGGTAGCCCAACCTAAAGGCTAAATACCACAGTATAATCATGGTATGAGTACAGCAACCCACTGTCCAGTATCCAGCCATGTTCCTTTCAACATGAAGCACTTGTGGGTGTTAAGTATGTCCAAAAGAATCAAGATTGATACAATCTTTTTACGGCGGAGTTGGAATAAAATCTTGCTCATTGTCTACAGCTTGATTTATTTGCAGCCAGCAGTTTGTACAGATAATTGCTTGTCCTGATAACTAAAACAAAATAAAAAAGATTTAATATTGAAGATATCGAAGAATTATGATGAATAAATAACTCTTTGCAGTCACATGTGTATGATCCCAGGTCTTCTTCTTTAAACAATAGCGGACTATTGTTTAAAGAAGCATCTTAGCAGGCCGGCCGGATAATTGTATGAAATGTCTTGGGACAGTCATCTGATGCCATTAGATATTCCTCCTGGACGGCATTTGTGCTTACCATCAGACATAGTGTTGTTATTATGGATATAATTATAATATAATCCATCCATCCATCCATCAGCCAAAGGAAGTCCACTGCTGAACATAGGCCTCCCCCAATGATTTCCACAGAGACCTGTTGGAGGCAGCCTGCATCCAGCGACGTCCCGCGACCTTTATCAGGTCGTCGGACCATCTTGTGGGTGGACGTCCTACGCTGCGCTTTCCGATACGCGGCCTCCATTCGAGCACTTTCCGACCCCATCGGTCATCAGATCTCCGCGCTATGTGCCCTGCCCATTGCCACTTCAACTTGCTAATCCGGTGGGCTATGTCGGTTATTTTAGTTCTCCTACGGATCTCCTCATTTCTGATTCGATCTCGTAGGGAAACCCCGAGCATAGCCCTCTCCATAGCTCGTTGAGTGACTTTGAGCTTCCTAATAAGGCCCATAGTGAGAGGCCACGTCTCGGTGCCGTAAGTCATCACTGGCAACACACAACTATCGAAGACTTTCGATTTAAGGCACTGAGGTATTTTGGACGAGAAGACGTCGCGTAGTTTCCCGAACGCTGCCCAACCGAGTTGGATTCGACGATTGACCTCTCTCTCGAAGTTGGACCTGCCTAACCGGACCACTTGTCCTAAATAGACATATTCGTCAACAACTTCAAGAGTCGAGCCCCCAACACCGATGGGGGTGGGCACAACATGGACATTCGACATGATCTTCGTTTTGTCCATGTTCATTTTAAGACCCACCTGTTGGGAGACTCGATTGAGGTCTTCGAGCATAGTGCTAAGGTCTTCCAGCGATTCTGCCAAGACTACAATATCGTCGGCAAACCGAAGGTGAGTAATATACTCGCCGTTGATGTTGATACCGAATCCTTTCCACTGTAAGAGCTTGAAGGCATTTTCCAGCGCGGCAGTGAACAGTTTCGGAGATATGACATCTCCCTGTCTCACGCCTCTCTGTAGTGGAATAGCCTTCGTACTCTGATCTTATACTCGGACCGACATGGTGGCGTTGTTGTATATACACTTCAACACTTCGATGTACCGATAGTCGATATGGCACCGCTGGAGAGACTGTAGCACAGCCCAAGTCTCGATCGAATCAAAGGCTTTCTCATAGTCCACAAACGCTAAACAAAGCGGCAAGTTATATTCCTCGGTTTTCTGTATAACTTGCCGAAGCGTATGGATGTGGTCTATGGTACTAAAGCCTTTTCGGAAACCGGCTTGTTCGGGAGGCTGGAAGTCATCAAACCTGCGTTCGAGACGATTTGTGATGACCCTCGAAAACAACTTATAGACATGGCTCAGGAGCGAGATGGGCCTGTAATTCTTCAGCAAAGTGTTATCACCTTTTTTGAAGAACAGTACCACCACGCTCCTGCTCCATGCCTCTGGCGTTGAGCCCTCGAGGAGAACGGAATTGAAGAGCCTCTGAAGGACTTTCAGTATCGGCGTTCCGCCCGCTTTCAGAAGCTCTGAAGTTATTCCGTCCTCGCCCGGCGCCTTGTTGTTTTTAAGTTGCTTCAGGGCCATCTCAATCTCACACAGGCTGATGTCCGGGATATCATCGCTAAAGTGTCGGATCAACTCGGCTCTCGGGTCTTCGGCCGAGCTATTAGCAGGTTTGGCAACCGAGGTGTAAAGCTGTCCGTAGAACCTCTCGATCTCCCTTAATACCTCTGCCCTCGTCGATACCACGCGGCCGTCCTCCGTCTTCAGCCTAGACAACTGGCTTTGCCCAATAGACAAGTCTCTTGCAAACACTTTGGAGCCTCCGTTCCGCTCAATTGTCTCCTTAATGCTCACAGTATTGTGAGCACGGACATCGTGTCGCAAGGACTTCCATATTGTCTATTGAGCCGCCGATATGCTTCGGCGTCAACGGAAGACTGCAGCGCTAAAGATCGACGTTCGGCCATGAGGTCAAGAGTGTGGATCGAGAGTTTTTGTGGTCTATCTCTACGGCGAGGTCTAAAATACTTAGATCCCACCGTATGGACAGCTTCTACCAAACCGCTGTTTAGCTCGTCCACTGCAAGGTTTTCTCCTAGACAATCAAAGCGATTTGTCAGCTCGAGTTGAAAGCTCTCGGGGTTTTAGATATGGGCGCGAGTAGGTCGGAGCGTAGATTTCATCAAGCGACGCCTTTCCGATTGGACATTGATATTCAGTGTGCCCCTAACCATTCGGTGATCACTGCCGGTTTTCACCCTGTTGATCACAGAGACATCTCTGAATATCCGTCTATTCGTCGTCAAGATGAAATCTATCTCGTTTCTCGTAGAACCGTCAGGACTCAGCCAGGTCCATTTCCTGTGAGGCGGCTTCTGGAAGAAAGAGTTCATCGCAAAGAGTCCCTCTTTCTCCAGAAAGTCGGCCAGCCTCTGACCCCTGTGGTTCCGTTGCCCATGTCCAAATTGCCCCACTTTCAACTCTGCATCGCTTCTCTTGCCCAACTTTGCGTTGAAGTCCCCCATAACAACATTGAAGTAGGTTTTGGAAGTATGTATGGCCCGACTTATGTCCTCATACATCTCCTCTACTTCTTCATCTGGGTGTGTCGAGGTCGGCGCGTATACCTGTATGACCTTCAACGAATATCTTTTGGATATTCTGAGTATAAGGTATACTACCCTGTTCGACACACTTTCGATGGATACGATGTTGTTGATGAGAGACCTGTGGACGAGAAATCCGACACCTCCTCCGGACTGTTGGTCGTCCCCCCGGTAGAAGAGCAGGTTACCAGACTTCAGGGTTATCGTATCCTCCCCGATTCTTCGGACTTCCGATAACCCCAGAATATCCCAGTGTAACCTGCTCAATTCTTCTTCCAGTTCGACAATCTTCTCGTCTGTCCTCAATGTGCGAATGTTGTGTGTTACCAGGGCCAGTCGTCGTCGGGGGTGGTAGCCGGGGCCAACCCGGGGATTCTTAGCACCCCCTATATATAATATAATATATTATACATAACACAAGATCATCTGAGTGTCCAGAGGGAAATAAAAGAAAATGTAATTAATTTAACAATTTAAACAACAATATATAAAATATCACTTCTTACATATTTATGTACTAGTAGACTTGTCCTGTGGACACAATGCAATTCAGCTCTAACATGAGTACTTTTGTAATACTCCATACTTTGTATTGACCTTGATTAATTGGCATAAAACATACATTTCCCAAATTAATGAAGAAAATAGAATATTTACTTCTTGTTCTGCCATTTCAGCAATAAAACGTTTTGAAATACTCTACACGAGAGTGAATTGGCAGCCCATGTAGTTACTAAGATTCTGTTGAATGATAGAATCAATTTCAATTTTTGATTGCAGAAGTGCAATTCAACCATTTCACAACAATTGCAGAAGTGCAATTCAAGCAAAGCGCCACTTTTGATGTGCTGAAAAGCAGAATTGTGGGTTAGAAGAGAAATATAAACATAGAAAAACATAACAGTATTACTTACATGTGGCATTCAAAATAATAAATAATATGTTTACTCACCAAAATACGAACTAGTAATTGCGTTTAAACGTCAAGATATATCATCTGCGAGAATCAGAATCCATAAAACAAAGCCAGGTATACAGAGAAGCAAATACACATTTGCGAAATGTATGCGAATAATAAAAAATAATACGAATTACGGCCACAGACGTAGACAGATAACACAGAGTTTTGCAATTGCTGTCAAGTAAACATTTTCGTTCTTAAACTAAAATCATGTAACATAAATAAAGTAATAAAAGTCACTTCTTTAACAACATATATCGTCTTTTAAAAAGCGAAGAATATGGAAAAAGAAATATAGACAATAATTATAATTTGTAGGGGGGTTTTAAAAATAAGACATATTCAAGTTAAAGATAATGGGTTCGCGCATTTTTGAACGAAATGACAATTAGGCATCATGGAGGACAGATTATAGAAGAAAATATTGCTTCTGTACTAAAACAATCACATTTTTGTATAAAGCCCCCTGTTGTCCAAGAAATCTAAATGTATTTTATTTGAATTCCACATTTTTTTCTAGAATTTGTATTAGACGTACACAAAACGGCCCAAGATAGCACATCTCCTTTGTTTTAAGTCTTACAGCAAAATACTTCTGTAATTTCCTAGGTATTTTTAATTGCAACGATATTTCTATTATATATATGAGAGTTGTGACTAAAAAGTAAAATATGATTAAATAATTGAAAGGCTTAAAGTTTTTGAACGTTGTGGTTAAATTGACATTCGCAGTGACAATTCCATGGACTGTGGACCAGGCAGGCCCGTCCAACTCCGAATAAAAAAGTTGCACGTTAAGCTATGCTAGCTATCTCACTATTTTAATATGGATGGCGTTCATCTTACTCATATTTATATTAGTGTGTGTGTGACGTAGTATTTTATGTCACTAGGATTGAAAGATATGTCAAACGTATCTCGTCTCGTTTGCCGCCATCCGCCATTTTCTCTTGTGCCTTGATCAAGTCATAGTACAACGAATCTTATAATTGGAATTTAATAACTTTCTAATCACGGATTCTGGTGCTACAGTTTGCAATCAAAGGCGGTTTTTTTTCCTTTTTATTGATTTTGTGTGCTTATGTTTTCGTAAAAGATAAAATAGCCTTAAGTGACCTTAGTGTTTACCGGCTCAAACGAGTAATAGTTTATTATTGAATTTGTGTTAAAATACTTGTTATTTTTGTAAGAACTATGGTAAATAAGTGCATTGTTCCCGGGTGTAAAACTCGGGGACCAAATAATAAATATTTTTGTGTACCCTTCACAAACCAAGCAAGGTGGGAAATGTGGTTAGGGGTTTGTCCATATTTACAAAACATACCTTTTGTTAAACGTAGCCGTATTCGTTTTTGTCATAAACATTTTCTTGCCGAACATATTAATGAAAAATTAAAATTAAAACCTTGTGCAATTCCGTGTTTGAACTTGAATATAAATTTAGAGAAACATTTAGAAATAACGCCCACTAATGACCATATAGAACCTTTTATTTTTAAAGTAGTTGTCCCTTCTGATATAGTAAATCAACCGACTATAAACTATGAATGCTTTAATAGTGTAAAAGCAGATATTAGTTCTGACTCTGCTGAGTTACCTGTTGTTTCAAATACATTTCAATCTAAATGTAATGAACCTAGTAGTAGTGCTATATCTCATGTTGACCCTTACATACCACCTAATAGAGAACAGCTAGAAATATGTGTTACCCCATCCACATCATCTACCCTTGCTGTGTCTAATGTAAAAAAACGAAACTGTAGTAGTCAAGTAAAATGTCAGTTAATTAAGCGTATTAGACTAGATCCAAATAAATCTACCCCTCGTAAGCAGATTTTACGTGCATCAATTAACAGATTAAGAAATAAGTTACGTCTTGCACAATTGCAAAAAAACAAGGCTTAAGACGAAAGTAACCCTTAATGCTCCTAAAACTAAGTTGTTTTTAAAGAAATATAACATATTAAGTAAATTTGGAAAGTTATTAGTAGATTCACAGTTACGTTTGACTGGTACTTCATTAAAAGGTCGGCGCTATACTAATGACGAAAAAGTATTTGCTTTGTCGTTATATAAGTTAAGCCCTAAGTGCTATGGATTTTTGCGAAAATATATAGCATTACCTTGCAAGTCGCGAATTAATTCCCTGCTTACTAATATTCCTTTGAGGCCTGGTATTAATGACTTTATATTTAAACATTTGGCAGATGCTGCATTAAATAAACCTACAATAGACAGGCAATGCACTTTAATGTTTGATGAAATGAGTATTAAAAAGAACTTAAATTTTAATTATTTTACTGGGGTTATTGAGGGTTTTGAAGATATGGGTTCTGGTAAACGAACAAATAATGTAGCTGATAAAGCTTTAGTCTTTATGTTAAGAGGGTTATTTTCTCCTTGGAAAATTCCGATAGCGTTTTATTTTGCACGAGATGGGGTTAAAACATTTGTTTTAAAGAATATAATAAAAGAAATAGTGTTAGCAGTTTTTAAATCTGGTTTTATAGTTAGAGCTACAGTTAGTGATCAAGGCTCTGCTAATGTTGCTGCTATTAAGTCATTAATATCAGATTCCAATGCTGAACTTTTACGAAGTAATAATTGCACCAATGACATTTGCTACAAAATTGGCCCTTACCAATTATATCATATCTATGATGTACCTCATTTGTTAAAATGTTTTCGTAATAATTTTCAGAAAAAGCATCTCCTTATTGGTTATCGAAGAGCAAAGTGGGAATGTATAGAAAGTCTATACAAATGGGATGGCTTTGGTGGCCGAGCAAGAAGCACCAAACTTACAGAGAAACACATTAATCCAACTTCATATGACAAAATGAAGGTAAATTAAAGTATACAATTTCTATCAAGATTCTGTTTTGATGTGGTCACTAATCACAAAAAGTTATCAATATGTCAAAAGTTTTTTTTTTTCTATTTATTTAATATAAGATCTTTGAGTAGCTCTGCGACTATGTCAGACCTATTGTACATATAATTATTGAAACTAGCTACATTATTTTATCAAAAATTGTAGAACACCAATATTTAGCCATTATACTCGTCGGTTCTGCCAAAATACTCTGAAATACTCCTGTATCCATTGGATTTACATAAAATTTATCTATCATATTTGCTCTCATAGACTCAGTTCGGGTGCAATTAAGTAGAAGGTGGTGGACATCTTCTATCACTCCACAAAGTGAACAATTGGGAGAGTCAGTATGTTTCATTAGATGTTTGAATTTATTGAGAGGCAAGTGCCCCGATCTGAGTCTATGCGCTACGACGACAAACTGTCTTCTCATATTACTTAACATACAAAAAGGTATTCGAGGAGGTTCTTGTTGGATTGTTCGGTATCAGATTCCTTTTTGAGTAAATATCTTATCACTATGTATTTTCCATTTTTCAAATATTTTGTATCTATATTTATTTAAAATTTCTGTATTTTCTAGCCTTATGTAAATTTCGGTGCCATTACACAAGGATTCTTTCGCTAGCCTATCAACAATCTAGTTTCCTCGAATACCTATATGCGATGGGATCCATTGCAACCTCAGATTAACACCTTTACTCTGCAAAAGTAATACTTTTTTAATTATGGCATATGCTACCGAAGCACCTCTTCCTACAGAGACACATCGAGCAATATGCTGTAAAGCACTTCGGCTATCTGTTAATATGACTACCTCTTTAATATCCGAAGTGGCGATATACGATATTGCTTCTGAGATTGCAAAGAGTTCCACCGCCATTATTGTATTATGAGGGGATACAATTGTATATAGCTCTTTGACATTACAATTGGGATCATAGAAAGCTGCCCCAGACATGTTATTTATTTTGGATCCATCCGTGAATATCCTATAACAGTTTTTATAATTACAATTAATCATTTCTATAACATTGTGTTTTAATAGTGAGCTATTGCATTGATTTTTAGGTACATGAGCTTCATCTACATCTATCTTTATAAACTCTGTGTTAATATTAGACATCCAGGTATTTAATTGAAACATTTGAAGGGTTTGACTTTTATTGCACCTTTCTCTTCTTGTTTCTGCGAAAACTGATACATGCAATGGCTTCTTTTTGTTTTTCCAATATCTTGTTCGACAGTTTAATGAAAGTTTTTCCAAGAGAGAAACAGTTAAATTACCAAATAATGATTGGGTTTTTGAAATATATTTCGTGGCTAGATTTTGACGTCTAATGGAAAGTGGCTGAACGCAGAGTTCATATTCCATGACATGAATGGGTGTTGTTCTAATAAAACCGCCTATAGTACGTAGTGCAATGTTTTGAATTCGGTCAATTTTTTCTAAATGTGTTTTAGTGTCATAAATAAAGCTTCCAAAATCTAGCCTACTTCGAATTAAAGCATTATATAATATTCTAAGATGAATGGGATGCAAGCCCAAGATGCACCTGCTAATACTTTAAGAATGTTCACCATTTTTGTAGCTTTAACATGAGTTTGATTAATATGCATTCGCCATAGTAAAGATTTATCTAACCACATACCTAAGTATTTAACATTATCTACTGGTTTATTTGGATGTTATTGATTGTTAAATTTAACTGATTACTTTGCCTTCCTCTTCGAAACAAACAACATTGTGTTTTATGTGGGGATACTTCTAGTCCTATTTCTCTTAAGTCCTCTACAACTGAGTTTAAACAATTTTGAATATCGTGTGCACTATTAACTACATTTTTATTTTGTGTATAGAAAGCAAAATCATCCGCATATTGCAGTGTCTGAACATTTTGATACCCCAAACCTATTTTATAAGTAACTAAATTAAATAATAAAGGTGAGAGAGGATCACCTTGAGCTAAACCCCTCGCTGTCCATCTAAACATTTCGTCCTTATCCATGGAATCTTTAATTAATAACCGTCTTCGGGTTAAAAAAGACCAAATATATTTACAAATTTGAGTTCCTACTTTTAAAGTATCTAGTGTTGAAACTAATTTTTCTATGGAAACATTATTGTAAGCACTTTGAACATCTAGAAAAACCGTCAAAGTTGAAATATTTTTCGAATTTGGGAAGTTAATCGCACTAAGCAGTCAATACACGATTGACCTTTTCTAAAACCGCTTGTGGTAGGCGCTAAGATTTTATTGGTTTCTACGAACCACTCTATACGCTTACATAACATATGATGAAAAATTTTACATATGCAGGACATTAATGAAATAGGCCTGAACTCATTATCACAATTCGGCTTTGGTATAGGGACTACTTTTATATTACGCCATTGGTCTGGTATTATGGAGTGTTTAAAATCATGTTAAGTATCTTGAGTAGCAATAGTTTTGCTTCAGTTGGTAGGTAGTATATCATGGAATAACTAATTTGATCACTTCCTGGGGCCGTATCTTTTTTTTTTTAATACTATTATTTAATTAATTAATGGAAAAGTTGCTTTCTAAAGAACTGTTTGTAGAAAAAAATAATGGCATTTGAGGCTCAACGGTGTCAGGAGCAAGGCTACGTAAAAGTTCTTCTTTTTTGTGTTTAGGAGCTTCAACATATTCGTTTTTTACACCTTTCAACCAACGCATACGTCGCCAAATCTCTGACGTGTTTACCGTCTCGTCTAAACTATTACAGAATTGTTGCCAACTTTTTGTTTTTGCCTGTCTGTGGATTCGCTGTGCGTTCGCTATTTTTTGTTTTAATAATATAAAGTTATTAGGTGTAGGATTGCGCCTAAAATTTTTAAGTGCAAAACTACGTTCAGCAATAGCCGCAGATAGTGATGGAGTCCAATAAGGCTTAGGACTAAACTTGTGTATAAGTCCACTACAACCCTTAAATGTAGGAATACTCCAGTTAGCCGCACAGCTAATTTCCCCCATAAATAAATTGTATGTGGTTTGAATATTATTAACATCAACTATTATAGAATAATCAACCTGACTTTTTAGGATTTCCTGATATAATTGCCAATTCGCCAGTTTAAAATTTCGGCGATTTCCTCTTCTGGCAGAAGCTATATATTGCATGGAGTACTTAATTAACATATGATCACTGCCTAAGGATTCTCTTGTTACCTGCCATTTCCAATAAATCACTAAATCGGAGGAAACAAAAGTAATATCTGGTGAAGATTCTTGCAAAAAAGAGTTAACTTAAAGAGTTAATTCTGGTACTGTCTCCGTTATTAAGTGGCACATAATTGTATTCAAAAGATACATCAAGAATTTGCAATCCTCTTTGATCTGTTTTACATGACCAACTTGCATGGTGTGCATTAAAATCACCGGCTATAATAGTTTTTGTTGAAAACTGAGAAAATATATGCTCCCAGTCATTTCGAGTAGTTCTAACAGATGAGGAGCAATATACGGACGTTATATAATCTAAATTCTTACAATTACAAATTTTAATGCATATTATTTCAATTCCTGAATTATTTACACTTATAGGATGTAAGTATATGAGCTTTGACTGACCTATGTGTAATTATAGCTACTCCGCCATACGAATCTAATCTGTCTTTCCTAAAAATATTGTAGTCTTTTATTTTGATACTAGTCTCTGAATTTAGCCACGTTTCACTAATTATACAAATACTGATTTTTTCTTGTGAAAGAAACAACTCTAAATCATACTTTTTGGGCATCAGGCTCTGAGAGTTCCATTGAGCAATATTAAGAACTTGCTCAAATGAAAAGTCAGCGCCCGATGTCCCAGTAACATTTAAGAGTAGGGCATTATTATCCATTATAGATAGTGTTTACAATCTTATTTAAAAAATCTTCACGTTTGACTAATTCTACAAGGTATGATATTATTTCTTCAAAAAATATTTTTAATATTTGCTGCAATTTCACTTCTCAACTTTCTTTAGACAGTACAACTTCTTTCAATTTCCATAGTATGTGCCAAAAGTCAATTTTTGTCTTCTTATGACATTCTCCTGCATATGGTTGGTTACTGTCTTCTGGTGTCTTCACATTTTTGTTTCTGTCGCAGACATCAATGTTCCTTTTCTGTTTCTTTTTTGGGTATCTATTTCTTCTTGATTACTCTTTTCCTAGTGTATTATTATTTACTTTATCGTCAGATTCCACTTCACTATCATCTGTAAGCTCTTCATTAATTTGTTTGGTTGTAGTTCCTGTTTGACTATATTTTGTTCTTATTATTTCGTTATCAACTAAATGTGGGTAGCTACCGTCATTACTAACTTCCACAAAGTTGTGTTGTTGTTTCTGAACATTAGCTTTGCTTCTTATATATTTGGTTAGAGCTACCTTGTATGTGCAATTATTTCGGCTCATAATTGAACGAATTTCTTTTTCTTTAAGGAAAACAGGACATCTCTTATTAAATGCAATATGCTCACCCCTACAGTTTATACATCTGAATTTCGTTGTCGCACAGTTTTCATGTTCTGCTCCACATTTAGGGCAATTTTTTTTCTTACTTGGACAAAGTCTTGCCAAATGACCATATTTCCAGCACTTTGAGCATTGAGTCACTGGAAAGGTATACGGTTCCACCTTAAATCTGCAGTCATATCCGTAGATATAAAATGGTAAAGTCGGGCCATTAAAACTGAAACGCACCGATTCACTGTCCACCCATTCACCATTTTCTGACATACGTTTTAATCTTTTTGCAGCTACTATCTTATGTTCACATTTAAATGCTTTGAGTAATTCATCATCACTTACGTCCATTTCTAAGTATTTTACGACGCCATATGTTGTGCTTACTTCGCTAGTGAATGACAGCGGTAACCTAATTCCTCCATAATATTTTTATTATTAATTAACTTATCTGCATCTTGTTTCACTTCAAAGTAATTAACACTCGGCATGGATTTTTTATATTTTATTCTTGTTATATTTTGAATGTTTTCCGATTTCAAATCTTCGCCAAACCAATTTGCTTAGGAAGTAGTTGATGGGATGCCATACATACTTCATATTGTTCATTCTCATTCATATTAATGTTTGTATTCATTAAATAATTCTTCTTTCCCTTTCTTTGTACTAATGTAAAACCATCCGATTCGCCTTCCTCGCTACTATAACGCAACCGCTTCGCCGTCCGTTGAGTACTCATAAGTATGCCGAGATCGGTGTCTGACATCTATCGTTACGTTCATCGTGCCCTGAAATTAATTGGTCACAATCTTCACGTATCTCTTCCTCACTCATTGCATCGCTTCCAATAGACGACGGCCCGCGATGGACCTCGTCCATCACATTATTATTAAACGAATTTAATTGACGCGTCACGATAAATAAACACGATACGTGCACTCGTTAAGCGGCACCGCGCGCAACTGATGTCAAAAGTTATATATTAGTATAGACTTTATATTGATTATTGCTACACAATAATTAAATGCTCATACATTACAGGTCAAACTTGCAGCCCAAGTTTTAGCCGGCAAGTGGCTACATCACTACAAGCTTATACGAAGAGTATCCAACATCTCCAAGAACATGATTATTCTACTTTTAATCCTAATTTTGATAATAATTTTTTCACAGCAGAAATAATTACCTTCATAAATGATTTGTTTGATAGTTTAATGGTTTGGCCGCTATGGTAACAATTGACACATGCATTGTCTTGTAACTCTGAACACATAGATTTCTGGAATGAAGCTGTAAAAAAATTAATGTCTATGCGTTTTGACTCTCCCAATCCAAGGGAAGCAAAACCTCTATCACTGAAGCATTTTGTGCATAATGTCAACTCAATAAAACATTTGTGGTCAGATTTGCGCTCTGTTGAAGGTGTAAAGTTTCTAAGTCTCCGACGTCTTAATCAAGATCCGATAGAAAATTTTTTTGGACAGATAAGGGCACATGGTACTTTTAATACCAATCCTGACTGTACTCATTTTGTGTCAGCCTTCAAAACATTATTGATTAATAATATTACAACTGGAAAATCATTATATACTAATTGTTCGGATGATGACGATAAAATGTTAGGTACATTAAATAACTTAATTAATCAACAAAAATTTAGTTCCTACCCTGAACATCTTAATCCTGAGGAAAGTAATCTTATAGAAAACTCCATCCCTAATGAAAATATATATCAACACAATCTATACCATATATTGCTGGCGCAATTTGTCGCTCTTTAATGTCAAATTTAAAATGTAATGATTGTAGTAACTGTATAAACTCCCTATTAAGTAAGAGTGAGTCATCTCACCAATTAATTCGTTTAAGAGAGTATAGTACTGATGTAGATAGGTTGTATTATCCTTCCAAGAACTTGAGTAAAATTGTATGGCAGAGTATATATATTATTGATAAGATTTTACCATCCATTGCAGTGTTTACGTTTATTCCGAAATAGTAAGTTCATTAAAGAAAAATATTGATACTACATGGTATAATTGTAATAATCATAAAGAGTCTTTTATGGAATCTTTTTGGTTGTATGTAATTAGAATGCAGGTTAAACAATGGTGTTGTAATTTTAATAATAGAATTAATAATGTCGATCACAGGCCTAAAGATGTAGAAATGGAAACTCTAATCCGTGAAAAAGTTACAAAAGGATTGAGTTATAGAAAAGTAAGGAGACGTAGTACATAATAATAGCTAATAGTCATCATCATCATCCTCAGCTCACAGCAGTCTCAACTGTATGTTGTCAAACTCAATCCTTAGCTTTGTTATATAGAATAAATTTGTTAATTGATTAAATATTATCTTAAATTTAAAATTCTTAAATTAAATTTGAGTGTCGCTCAAGTCTACTTTCAGGGTGTAAAATCATTTTAGTTTCAATTCAAGGTTTTCTTTAAAATAGACCTATGTTGCCAAACATTTTCTTATACGTTAATATGAACCTGTTTGATCGTTGTCAAAATATTTATATATATTAAATTGAATGTTTATATATATATATATATATATATATATATGATTGAAATGTAGAATCCTGAAATAGAAATTTGTTTGTTTCTTAATCATAATATTGCATCCAGTATTTTCATAATCATTTTACATGTAAATGTGCCTTTATATGGTATTACCAATTATATTATTATGCATGGAATGCTTCACAAGTTGCAATATTTGTAATAACTTTTGTTAATTCATTTAAATATTGTATTACATTTAAAATTATTTTATTAAATTTGATTGTTGATGCTCAAGTATCCTTTTAGGGTGTATAATCATTTTAATTTAAATTCAAGGTTTTCTTTAAAATAGACCTATGTTGCCAAACATTCTATTACACCTTAATATGAACCTACCTGATGGTTTTCAAAATATTTATATATATTAAATGAATGCCAAATCTTACATGTAATTTAAATGTAGAACCCTGAAATAGAAATTGTTTGTTTCTTAATCATATTGCGTCCAGTATTTTTATATTCATTTTGCTTGTAAATGTGCCTTTATATAGTAGTACCAATTATCTTATTATGCATGGAATGTGTCACAAGTTGCAATATTTATAAACTTATTTTGTAGTTTTATTATATTGTATTCAAGGGTTGTATTATTTAATTGTATTTATATTAACCAATTTGAAATGTATATTTTGGTACATTAGAATGAAAGTCTGCAAGAGTATTAAATTCATAATGACTTGTTTTTAACTTAATAAAAGTAG